>CM017567.1:11403102-12131852 GCA_007844125.1 Sinonovacula constricta | reverse complement strand
AACCACCGTGAGAAGGATAAGTGACTGTAGGTTTAACATATTTCCGTTATGCCATATTACAAGTCATTATCAATGTTCACAGAGAAATGGGTGATCTGTATCAACCAGACCCACCCTAAAATAACAAGCCGTATGAAGATGGGTATTGACATGGCCCGGGCAAAGATGGACAAAGGAGAACCTTTCATACTACAGGTAAGAGGCTCAAATGATGTTTTGATTCAGAAAAAAATATTGCAATGCTGTCTTTACCCTTATTGTGTTATTTATTTATTTCCACATTTCCATTTTAATAGTGCAAAGAACCCTACTGGTAAATTTAGTTTTGGCAGAGTTATGCCTCTTTTTTACTTGGAATATTCATTATAATTAAAAATAAAAAAATTGGACTGCTCTGTCCACTGACAGCTGTTCGTAACCTGTACTATTTTTAGACATAATCTTACATTTAAATGCAAAGGCAAATATTGATCAGAGAGCCCCCAGTTGGTTCTTTATCTACATTTTATGATCAGTTAGCTTAGCTCATTAATAGTTAACTGTTAAATTATTTTATTTTTTTCACTTTTGTTTCTTCAACTAATTGACCAGAATTGAAGAAAAAAGTGAAATCTGATTAGAGCTGAAAGGTATAAATGAGCTTTATTCTAAATTTATGATAATGTTTGATCTGAAGCTGATGAGAAAACAATTAACATTCAATTAAAACTGTCACACAGACATGAAGTTTTCTGGAACCTGGGGATTTTACACTTTAGGTTTTATGCTTTGATACCTCCCTATTTTCCTTTGCTTAACAAAAAAAACAACATAATTCAATACTGCATGATTTGTTTTTTATGTTGATTACAGCTATCGTTCAATGAGTTCCTCACCCAGAATTATGCCCAGTACCTGACACAAGCAGTCCTCAATACAACATTCACATTTATCAGCTTTGAGGATGCTGAGATTGTGGTTCGTTATCCTGGAGAGAGGTCATACAGGAGTTCCATGCTTGCATCAGTAAGTTTCCTGACTACCAGGAAGTTTTTATGGCCAAGCAGTTGGAGTCACCAAGTAGTTACTCCACATTGATCATTGCAAAATCTTTCATAGAAGAGAACTCTCTGATGACTTGCATTTGGCCAGTGAATCTATAAAAACCTTTTTGCAATGGGTTTTACCTAGCAGTGAAAAGCACAATACCATAATTGTGTTGGTGTGACAAAATGAGTTTTTCAAACCTGGAATTATGGCTGTCATAATTTGTGCTTTGATTGACTGTGCCTTAAAGACATGAGAAATATCTAACAAGTAGAATACAGCAACAGAGGTTGTTTTTTCTGTAGTTTTTGCATTTTTTAAAAAATCATTTATTATTCAGACAGAAAATAACAAAACCTAATTTGAAAAATGTTTTTGCAAATAGTTTTGGAAATGACAGAAAATGTCTACTTCCTGATTAGTTATTTTTGGTGTTGTTTTTTTAAAATTTGTTCATATTTTGTTACTTCAGGCACCAGAAATAAAGTTCACATTTGATGACCTCCTACCAAGTGAGATAACTAGGCGCACTGTGGCAAAAGCGCGCTTAGAATGGAACAGTCCAGCTCTTAGAGTTATCCCCCCTGGTAGGTTTCTTTTAAAACATTATTTTTTAGGTTTCCACAATTTTATTTGTATATTAAAAAATATATACCTTCACAAGAATTGGTAAATAATTAAACCAAAATAATGTTAATCCAGAGAAGTAATGAGAAATATAACAAACAAATGAAAGTTGATACATTATCTGTAATGGGGTTTATTGGTGAAGTGAAAATTGTCTCCCTTTTTAGTTAATATTCGAGGTATACCAAACAGCAGGTACGTCGTTTTATTTGGAATTCTTGGACTTTTATCGCCAGTCCTTTTGTAGATATTGCAATTACAAGCAGAATTTTTTTACTTTTGCATAAATGTACACCTAAAATCCATTTACATACTTATAGAGATATGTTATTTAAAAAGAAAATGTCAGTGTTTGTTGATGATGGATAACCTGGTTTTCACAAGAAATGCAGAAAAGTCAACATACAGTCCAAAGAGCATAAGCATAAAAAACAAGTAAAACAAATGAAGGGGCTTACTTGCATTTAGAGATTATTCAGGGGAGACTATTCATTAATCTCATTATCTTCTTAGGCATGAATTTATCAGATTAAGGCAAATAGTGTACATCAGATCTGAGACCGACCACAATAGCTCATGTGGTATAGCATTGGCTTGCAGATCGGGAGGGCTAAGGGGACAGCATAATGCCTGACTCGTCGGTGTCAGTATAATGGACTGGCCAGGTTCAGTCCCTGGGCACCTCATAAGTGCCCCTGTGCTATAATGATAGAAATGTCGCTGCACAGTATCGGCAAAAATGCTGGCAAATCTAAATCATATCTGGCAGCTTCCTGCTTGCTTGGACACTATCCATATCTTGTTATCATTTCCTGAAGTTGTAAGCAAATAAAACATGTGTGGGTTATTAAAAAAAACAAAGTTTTAGTTAGGATACATATACTTACAAAGTAAATGCTTTACATGGATTTAACTAGCATCTACTTTGCAACCTGTGACAAATAAAAAAAATCAATCAGACAATGACTATCTGTTGGTTCGGCTTAAATGATGGTTCCTTAATGGGCTGTCAGGTCTAGCTTATGCTGAATGGTTGACCTAATTCACTCATGGCAATTTTATAAAGCGAGGTAAATGAAAATGTCAGAATATCAATATGTGTTGGCGTGTCTAGAAATGTGAAAATACCTTGTGATAAATACCATACAACCCAAATAAATACAAATATATAATGATGCAACTGTTTTTTCACATTTACCATAATAAACCGCTGTTAAATTTTCAGATGAACTGGTCCCTTTACTTAATGGCTGGGAGTTTGAAATGATTGACCCCCTTGAGGGTGCAGTCTACTCTGAGGAGGAGGATGATGGCGAGGAAGAGGAAGAGGGAGCTGTCGGGGGCATAGACACTGCTACCCAACCTCTGCAAGCTCCTGCAGCAGAAGAAGGAGGAGGGCGGGGAGGGAGAATCCTGGGCCGGGCCGCTAGAAAGGCCCAAGCAGCTGGAGGTCAGGTGCCAGCCACAGTGGAGTTACATGCCGTGTCTAACAGAGATTACACAGACCAGATGGCATCATCACGATATGAGCAGATAAGAAGAGGAGCACACAGAAATGAACATGAATACGCCAACCGTCACTACAGCAATAATGGTTCATTTCCAGTCCAGCAACAACCTCAGTCCTTGGAGTCACCATATGAAGAAATGAATGTGGGTAGAAATTATGACAATGGTAGGTCACCACGGTCTCCGAGAGGACCACAGACTTCCAATTCACCTTCTTACTCTCCAAACATGTCTCGAACACCTCGCACGCCGAACATACCACGCTCTCCCAATGCTCCACGTACTCCTACAAGTGGACCCAAGAATCCAACTGGGCCACATGGACCAATAACTCCCACTACACGTGGGTCCCCTGCCATGTATATCGACACTGTTCCTAGAAGTCCTACATCTCCAACAAGTCCAAAAGGCCCCAAAATGCCAGACACACCAAAGATCCCACTGGCACACAGAGTACAACCACACATACGGAGATCGCCACATTCCCCCACTGACCCAAGAGATATGTACAATTCAGAAGCACCTGCTATAGATTCACGGAAAACTTACCTCACGGATGATGCCGATGATGGTGGATTTTCACAAAGAAGTCCAAGAATGCCTCAGGATTTGAAATATGGAAATAAATATGATTCAAACTACAATCGTAACATTGAGGTTGATCGATATGGTGGTCAGTCTGAACGTGGCATGCGTTACATTGATCCAAGTGATCGATATGCTGATTCTAAAGGTGATAATTTTTCACGAGGTGTTTCTCCAGGACGAGATCAATGCTACAATGATCAGCTACCTCGAACTCCGAACACACAAAGGATCGAACGACCAGTTCCTGTACCAAGAGGCTTCCACCATCACCAAGGTAGTGGTCGGTCAGACACTTCGGCGTCGGATAGCGGTTTTGGTGAAATTGAGAATGGGCATGATCCTTCAAGAAATCGTAGAGACAGATACAATGTAGATGCTGGCAGCACTGTTCCTACCAAGGGTCCATACTATAATCGTGCTTTTGAAAAAGACTCTCCTGAGAAGGAGCGAGACTTTATGGATGAGGTGATGGCCAAGCATAAAGCATTGGCAGCACAAATGACCCATCAGCAGCCTCATAGTGTGCCAAGTGTGTATCAGGGATCACGGTCGCCAAATCATGACAGTGGGGATTATGGAAGGGAATTACAAAAGTGGCGGCACAATATCAACACTTTGAAGGATGCATATATTGAACCAACGGTGAATTTTTCACGGTCAAGGTCACATAGTCGTGAAATGCCAGATGAAGTTGAGGAAAGCTTTATCTAATTAATCACTTCCAACTGTTGTTTGGTGTATATAGCTTAGTGCCAGAATTTGATTATATTTTTCAATACTATTTTGGTAATATTCTGTTTCTTATTAAGGCATGTAGCATCTGTTGGTAATTTGGTGTTCTTAAACTGTGACATTCTATACCTTCATTTGAATTTAAGGTTTTAGATATACATTTTAGAGATACTGTGAATTTATTAATTATATTTTAGAGACACTGTGAATTTAAGATTTATACTTTAGAGATACTGTGAGTTTACGGTTTATTTAATGATTCTCTGAATTTTTTATTTATATTTTTTTTTAAATTCCGTGAATTTATGATTTATGTTTTTTTCAAGATTATATTTAATTATGGTTTATATTTTAGAGATACTTTTTGTTCATTTCATTGTGGTCTCAGTCTGATCTTAATATTTTAATTAAATGTAAAAACTTGCAATAGTTAGCAATGTGCAGAAATCATTTTAGATTTTTGAGGGGATATTTATTTTTTTACTTTTCTTATTGCCTAAATGAAATACAAACTAAATATCTAGCAACCTCTGGGTTCAGAAAAGTTATTCTCATTATGTAACTGGCACTTGTAGGGGGCAGGGTTTAGTTGTTATATTTTTAAATTGTTTAAAAGTTTTTTTTCTGAATAAATTTTATTTAAAGGCATGTTTATTGCAAAAGAAGCAATGTATGCATTGCCCATTATACAGGTCTCCATTTTTTTTGGCATTACTTTGGTTGAGCAATGCTTGAGAAATGTAAGGATTTTTTAATGTCACATATTTTAAACAGAGAGCCAATTTCCTGAAGAAGCATTCCTTCATTTTTTAATTTTTTTTTAACTTTAAAACCAGTTGTTGAAAGAAAAAAGTTCTTTCATGACAAACACATATTATAATAAAAAATAATTTGAAGTTTTTAACATACCAGTTTCATGTGCCATTTACTTTAGAATTTTTAATTTGTATACTGTAGATATAAACAATATAAACTGTATTTGCTTGAACACTTTTGTTTAAGGAATTATATAAGGAATTCTTATTAAATTTAAAACCATTTGGTCAGTATGTACATACTTTCATGATTAAAGTTGACTTGTTACATAAGATACAGCAATATTACTTTATGCTTGTTCAATGGTACATGTAATTTTTCTTGTCCTTTTATATTAATGTTTCATTTGTATTATAAAGTATATAGATTATATCTGTTTAATTTTCATATACGTAACATTTATTATATGTAACAACTTAACTTGCTTACTTATATAAATTCAACTAATAAATTGTAAAGTTAGAAAGTGGTTTTACACTTTGCTGTATATATATAGCTAAACATACATTCATGCAGACATGTGCACAGTGAAAATATAAAGTATATTCACACAGAAAACTGTGTACATACAGACAAATTCATACACAATCATAACTTACAACACACATTAATACAAACATGCACAATTTAAGGAACTTGTATATTATATATTTATTAAGACATGATTACCGAAAAAAATTTGATGTTCAAATTTTACATATTCAGGGACTGATGTTGTGACATGGCCTGGTAGCACAATTGGTAGAGTGTCAGCTCCAGGTACGGGAGGCCTCGGGTTCAATCTCCGGCCATGACATGTCATGACATACCAAAGTTGTTATAAATGGTAGTGGTATAGCTCCGTTCCTAATGCTCAAGCAGATATAAGGGTAGTTCCACTGACTGGTTGGCCCTGTGTCAGGATAATGTCCAGAATACTGAAATACTGTTGGTGGGACAATAAAACCAGTAAACAAATAAACTGATGTTCAGTATGTTCCAAAAGAATATAAAAT
The DNA here is from genome assembly GCA_007844125.1 of Sinonovacula constricta. Lineage (NCBI taxonomy): Eukaryota > Metazoa > Mollusca > Bivalvia > Cardiida > Solecurtidae > Sinonovacula > Sinonovacula constricta. The sequence goes on along the minus strand of CM017567.1, from coordinate 12,125,559 downwards.
TTACTTGAAGCAAAATAGTACATTGTGAATAATGTTATGGCATATAGATATATTAAAGTCAATGTTTTTAAAACAGTTCAATTATTTTTCTTGACAAATTTTAATAATGAGAAATCTGGAAGAAAATATATTTTTTTTTAAATTTGTAATGTGTTAAAATTGCAATATTTTTTATCTGGATTCACTTCAGTATCTGTTTATTTTTTCGAAACCATCTTCGAAAGAAACACCACTGGCAACTTTTTAATCATAATTGTCATTAAGGTCACATTCCATGTAGCCCTGTGTAAGCCTGGACTCCAATAATGGCATCTCACAATCAATCTCTGTCCTTGTTTTAGGAAAGTCTTTGGCTCTGACAATGGCATCTCTCATTCTATCTCTGTCCTTGTTTTCCTAGGAAAGTCTTGGTTCCAACAATGGCAGCTCTCCTTCCATCTTTGTCCTTGTTCTAGAATAGCCTTGGCTCTGACAATGGCAGCTCTCCTTCTTTCTACTATCTTCTTTCTTCTTGGCATCTTCAGACTGGGTCCAAGAGCCTTCATGTGTACTGAAACTTTGAGCTGGTTTTGGGCCCTCCACAACTAGATATGTCTTATCCTATACTTAGCTATTGTCCAGTTTTCTGTTCATATGGCCAAACCATCAGAGCCTTGATAAATGTCTTAAGTAAATGCAAGTCCCAGCCTCCTTATTCCACTGATTAGGAAATTCTCCACAACAGCAACACCACTTGTTATTTAATCTCATCTCCACCCCCTTCATTGCTAATGTTAGAATAATATTGTCCATTACTGCACTGTGTTCTGAAGCTTGCTTCACACCTTTATGTAAGGTATCCCTTATACAATAATAGTTGTAGCAAGTTTGATTAATTCAATAATTTTTCTCATAGTTTGTTGAATTTTCTGTATATTTGTGCCATAAAGCAGTTAATTGTTATTCCTCAAGATTACTCTGACACTGACCTTTGTCATGAGCACTTCCAGTTATACTACCAATACTTTAGGTACTCGACACAGTCGCTGACTTGTAACTCCTCTGATTGCTGAGACTTTCACTGCATGGGTTCAAGTCCTGGCTGGGACAAAGAACCTAATGTGGGAAGGTCTTCCTGCTTTCCACATGTGCACTGGTAGTTCTACCCAGACATTTTGTCTGGGATCTTGCCCCGACAAGATTGATGGAACATTCTGTAATGTCCATAATTGTGTCACAGCAATGTATTTCAAAAACCAAAATTAACTTGATAGGTTTAGATGTTGTTGTTTGTTTTTTTCCTCAAAGAATTGATAATGGGCTAATTTTCATCAAGGTAGTCCATCACTTGTGTTATTTTTGTACTCCAAGGTCAATTTTATTGTGGACAAAATTCACACTACTGTAACAAGACCACAGATACAATTCAGTCAAGCACATCTGCATAAATATGGAAGACTTGAATACAGAATCCAATGGTAACATTTTATAATAAGATATAAGGAGTATCAGATTAATCTAGAGGGATATTATTGTTTATTTTGAAACATGTTTAATGTTAACACTTAGCTTGATACACCCATGTTAATGCAGCATCTGTTGTTATTTTTTGCCATAATATTATACGTTACACATAAGGGTTGATATATTAAAGAGACTGAGCAGCAAATAGTTTAGATCCTAATCATACAGCTCCCAGCAGTGAGCTGGCTTATCTGGATCTACACTATTTGCCAAAGCCTTATAAATACAGGTATAGCAGGATAAGAGTTTAATTTTAAGTTCCCTGACAAGTTTGCCTTACTTGATCTTAATTTGTCAATTGTGAACCACAAAACATAAAGGAAAATGAAAAATTACTTCTGGTCAATGTTTTTTTTATGAACATGTGGTCCTTCAAAGATAATGTTGTTTATTGATTTGAAGAAACAAAGAGTTGTGATGTTTTTAATCGTTTTAAGCCATTTTTAGCTTGTGGAGCTAGCACCTCTTTTAACAGGGCAAGCGTTCATATACTTCATGTGTATATGTCAGTCATAAACAATTCGCTAATTGGCTTAATAGTAACACAACATTTTGAATACATGTACATATGAAATACAGATAATGTAGTTCTGTGCGTCATATATATATGCAATACTGTGTCCAAGTCGTCTTATGGTTGCACTAGAAAAAGAAGTTAAAATATCATTGTCTCATTTGTGACAGGTGTTGTTTAAAGTAAAAATCTTTACTTAATTAGCTATTAAATATTAATGTATCATTTTTTTTTTCTTCCTTAAGATTATGATTTGAAAAAAATGTTTTTTCTTAGCAAAGAGAGATTCGTGGTCAGTTTATGGTGCACTTTAAGAACATTTAAAGCTGTTGATTTTTTTGCATTGGATGCCATAAAAATAAAATTATTTTATATTTTATAAATAATGTACATTTCTTTTTTTGTCTGGCTTTTGTTGTGATATCTTATTATGCTTTTACCATATATATTATCTATTTACTATATGTAGTTAGTAATAAAGACATAAAGACATACAACTTCAACACCTTTTGCAATTTGTATGTATAGATAATTGCTTCATTTTTCCTACATTGTACATACATATGTACTTTTCCGAGGCCAAAATGGGAGATTTTCATTTGCAAAATGGGAGATTTGTTATTTTTGTATAAACACAGAGGGTTGCAAATAGGGAGATTTCTGAAATTTTTTAAGCACCCCGCATTTTTAAATAATTTTTAACCTTAATAGAGGGAGTCTCCATCCAAAAGCGAGAGAGTACACATGTATGATTGTATACATACATTCCATTGGTTCTTATTTTCTTTTCAAATAGTGTTTTATATGGTGTTTTCATACATTGTATATAGATTCTGTTAGCCTATTGCCCAAATATTACACAAAACAATGTATGCATTATAAATTCAAAATTTTATTGTCTTATTGTTTTTAATAACATGTTTAGTAAAATGGTGTTTTTTTGTATTTTTTTAATGTTACAATTAGCATTTATGTTAGAGCAACCTAACTTTGTTATTTAGAAAGGTAATTACATTGAGAGTTATCACTTTGCTCCCTTTAATGCTGCTGCACTGGAGAGCAGTGCCTCTTATGGAACAACATTTTTAATGGGGACAATAATGTAGCAGGCAATAACTGGAATTTTAACTGTTTGGCATGATTTTTTTCTAAGATAACAACTGAGTATAGATAGTTTCCACATCAGTGAAAATCCCTTATCTTGGCAGCCATCTTTGATGGTAACTTCAAGGGATTTTCATATGAATTGTATAGAAGGGTAAATTTTATTTTCTTGTAATTTCTTCATTTGTAATCCGAAAATTAAAAACTATACACCATTGGAAAGCTCTTGAAATTCATATTTTTAGAGTAAAATATTTTTACAATTGATAAATGCACACAGAATTAATACACAGAAATAAATAAAACTATTGGCTCATACTTAAAACAAAATGAACAGTGTATCAATTTCGGTTGTATTTCTTTAACCTTTTAAACTATCAAAATATAGGTTTGATATTTAAAATACTTTATAAAAGCTGTAAAATTTGATATAAAATTCATTAAAATAGACCGAAAAATAAAAACACAGTGGTGAGTTTAATACAGCACGTATTTCCCGATTTCGGCCTGCATTAGCTTCTGCCCACAAAGATGGCTGCCTTAAACTGTCTTATCAGTGTCGATGACATCACATGCAAGCTATTTATACCCAGGTCAACAGTGCAGCTTGCAGTTAGAGAACAAAATATAACAGACAATAACAGGAATTCACAGCTGTGCGTTGAGGTCTTATTTCAAGAAAAGAATTCAGTATTCTGAACTACTGCAGGAAGTGCTGCATCTTGCACAAACAAAAAGGATGTAGCAAACATTAAGGAATACAGCAGCAAATACTCTGGTTCCCTGCCTATTCAGTCATCTTGTTTAAAGCGCATGGTCTCTGCGCTGCCTTTGATGTGATGCATCCGATACCTTTCTTGTAACATTTACTTTAATACAACCCTTAAATGAAGTTAAATGTTGAAATGTCCTGCACTTTTGTCATTTCACTATTGCATAGAGCATGCCTAGAGTATCATTTGATTTCAGCATAGACCATTCACAGTTAATGAAGGTTTTGTTTATTATTGTTTATTTGTAAAAATCCTCATCTTATTACATCCAAATTTTGCTCAGTAATACAACAAACGTGTTTACATTTTAAAATTCTCCTTATAATTATGTGTATGCCTCAAAATGTGTCATGGGATTTATGTGGGGAAAAAAATCTTTTGATCAGTTAAAAATATTTTTCACAAAAACAACTTACATCCTGTAAGTTATGTCATATTTTATTGGACCTAACATAATGCAGTAAATAAATTTCTTCTTTCTTTGTTGTGTGATGTCTTAGAAAATTGATGAATTCTACATACAGGAAGTCAGATTCATTCATTTAAGAAAATTAGCATTTAACTCTTTTAAAAAAGGAGAGCTGTGATATTTTCTGATATTATGAACTTTACATTTTATTATTTCTTGACAAATACAAGATGTTTCAAGATGTATAAAAAAATAAGAGTTGGTATATTGAAGAACATAATATACTACATGACAAAGTTTATTTGCAAGTGAAATATTGTAAGCTTGTAATGAATAGGTTCCTGTAAACCCAGATATAGCGTTAAGTGAATAATAAAATATTTTGTGTACAACGAAATAAAAACAATAATACTCCTTGAACTTATTAAATACCGTGTCTCATTTTTTATAGCATTGCACTTAAGATAATTCAAGACTATAATTCATCAATACACATATTCCTGAAATTCTACCCATTTCAGTTTTGGTATATGGTGTTTTGCAAATGACATGTATACACTACATTACTGATATGTTGAGTAATTTAGTTGAATAATATTACAATTTATTCTTACTATTTTCAGGAATTAAAATGTTAAGAATGTTACAAGCTGTTCAAAAAAATATATATTCATGGCATGTGTTTAGGGTGTTACTAAATACTATTTTTATAATAAAATTCAATTTTGTACCATTTAAAATGAAAATATATGTCTATATAACCTCAGACAGTGAGTTTGTTTTTGATTTGCTTTTTGCCAGCTGTATACACTCCTTATGCTTGTTATGCTATAGTAACCACTGATGTCTCAAAAAAACATGTGCAGATCATAAATATTAGTATTTATATAAAAAGCAAATTTATTTTTTAACATTTAAACATTCTTCAGACTTCATTCTAAAATAAAGTAAAATGATGTGAAAAGTTTAAAAATGAGATAAAATTGATATAATTTCATTTAAATTTAAAAACCTATGTCCTTTATCTTTGCAGTGACAGAGGTAACTAGGTTTTGAAAGGCACTTTACTTCTTTTATGGAGATTGGACAGCATGATTATGTTTGAATTTGTTCAAACATCAAGTCAGCTGTACAGAGACTGTCAAGACAAGCAGAAGAAGTGCTGCCATATTGGTTAATTTGCTCGCCAAAATCCTAAATTTGTGAGCTAGGGTGCTACAAAAAAAACAACAGAGATGAACAAACTTTTATATAAATAATATTTATTCATTTAATAGATGATAGCACAAGTTTGAATGGGGATGGTATACAATGTAAACAGATTATTAAACATCTTTATTTTCATACAATACAACCCTTTCATACGACCTACACTTCAATACTGTAACACTGGTGCATTTTGCATATAAATATTACAACTAAAATACTAATTAAGATAACTATGTGCACATGTGCAAATTATTAACAGTCTTCAGGGATCTGCTTGACAAAATATTTCTTAAGAAAAGCAGTTTTCTTCAAAGAAAGTCAAAACAATAAAAAAATTTGTGATACTCTGTTTACTGTAAAAACACTGGTCCTTCTTGTTTTGAACAGAATTAGATATGTGTATACTGCATCATTATGTTTATTTGTCAAAAAACATATAATATAGAACAAATGGGGAAAAATCTCTGTAATGTTCTAACTTGTAGTTAAAAAAAAAGGGAACAACATTATCATTATTATAATTTTATAAATTATGATTAAGAGTCTGTTCATTGCAAAAATGAAGACCTTTATAAACAGTATAAACTATTCAACAGGGAATCTGATAAAAATACAACAGGTAGCACAGTAAGGTCTGTAACAAGGATTTCACAATAGTAGAGCTTAGGCCCTTAAACATGCATAGTTTTATGTCAATAAGCTAGAACAGGAAAGTTTTCAATACACTGGTAAGGTTTCACTAAACTGTTAAGTTTTCAATAATAGTCAATCTTCAAGCTTTTACATGTAAATAAAACTAATAAAAATACAACCTCATTAGTAGACATCATTTAAATGCACATTTTGAGATTCCTCTAAATAAACATTTACAAAGGATATACGTTTCCATTTTTATTTGCTGTAGTTATTAGCTATTTTGGCCCCCAAAATAGCAGCAAACAAATTTTTAACTATGCCAATCACAAAAACATTTTGCTCTAGAAATATAGAATATAATCCTCCTGTTGTGATAGTACCGTCGATCAATATACATTATCTATCTTAATGCAACATTTATGCAGCAATTTTTAAATATTGTTATATGACATCCATTGAAAACAGAGCAAACATAATTTGAAAACATTTAATCTCACTTGATGTAAGACAAAAACTCAACATCTAAATTCTTGACTCTAAAGTGATATTGATGATAACCATGATAAATAAAACTGCAGCACCCTGATTAGTCAACTAGTATCACAACACCCCAACAACAAAAATGATGATTGATTTGGGCAGTTAAGGACATGTCTTGCAACTGAAGATTTGTTTTATCTTTGTTAACTTGATCAGAAAGCCTCATAATCTTTTGCTCTAAGTTTTTATTATATTTAACTAGATGGCTTATTTTTGTGGGTTTTTGTGTGATTACTCAGGAAGACTTAATTTCCTATCATTAGGGGTTTTACTACTAACTAAAAAGACAACTACCAAAACTTGTCCTACCATACAGCCCAATAACCATAGGTTATACAATATTACATTTTCTCCCCATCCTCACTCATAGTCGCCACTTAAATCCTGACACAGATAACACATATTCCCTAAACCTTTGTTACAACTCATCTTTCAAAGATTTACCTAAGGACACAGTAGCATGTTTCTTGAGATATTCTTCGAAACCGTCAAGTGTTCTATCTCCATCAAATGATAACGGAGCATCTTTACCATTTGCGGGTGCAAAGTAAATTGTTGGGAAGCCTTTGACTGCGTAGTTAGGGGGGATATCATTAGCAGTTCCATCAATTTTGGCAATTACAAGGTTACTCTCTTTCTTCATCTTTTTGCCAAGGTCCTTGTAAATTGGCTCCAGCTGTTTACAATGGCCACACCACGGGGCATATATCTCCAGAAGGACATCCTTTGTTTTGTCCATGACGATCTTCTCAAATGTCTTTCCAACCACAACCTTCACGGATCCAGTGTTCTTCTTGGGGATTGGTTGTGACTTGATGACTGGTTCAAGTTTACCTGCATCATAAAGAAGATATGTAAGTAAGTATTTGTATCCCTGAAATTAAGATTGTTTACAGTAAATAAACTGTGACTGGTGCAGCTGAAATAAATGTTATAAAATAATATATACATAAATGTTTTGCAACACACACACAAGGGATGTTTTAATTTCCTTGCGAAAATATCAACAATAAAGAGGACATATTTTCAATATATACCAATAATATTAAGTCTTAAAGCTCAACTATTTGATTCAAAGTAACCAAGTTCTATAGTAAATAATATACTTGGTGTTAACCGAATCAACACTAGCTATGGATATGTTATAGAACAATTATCAGTAATGTATCGGCATAAAAAATGTATACCTTTAATAAGGTTTAGGCACACAAGGTGATGCTACATAATCATACCTTTTGTTAGTTTCTTAAGGAAAGTCTTGATTTCATCAGAGTCAAACTCATCCATCGGCTCCATTCTGAAACAACAGAAAATAAAAATTTGGTTTTACAACAAATCAATCTTCACTTTATGATACTATCACACAAAACCCCAAATAATATTCAAAAGCATAACTCACAACACATTACTATCAGATTCTTCAGACACAAAAAAGTGCCTGAACCATATGAACATCCATTTTGTGTTAAAGGGCTGATTGAAATCTGCAAATTATTCAGGTTCCAAATGACTTCATTGCTTTAAGATCAAAGAGTTGTGATTTGTCTCAATATCGGCTGAGGTCTTCATTTAATCTCAACTAAAAATGACTATTAAATGTTTAAACTTATTTAGAATCGAAATAAATACTACAAGAGTAACTAACCTGTACTTCTGGCCATTCATGAAGCAGCCAAGATTGAACTCCTCGCCAGAGTCCTGCAGTCCCAGCTCTGTCATGAGGGACGTCATGTATTCCTCCTCACTGGCCACAGCAAATTTGATGTCCTTGAACTCCTTGGCAATGGCTGCTACCTTCATACGCCATAACTGGGTTGCTAGATAATGTAGATAAAATACTTTCTTATCTTCATAGATCTGTTATTTTTAATAATCTTACAAATGCACCAAAGCTACTTAGAGTAAAGCTAGACCAATCTGACAACCTATTTGTGGGGTAAGATATTCTATGTGTAGAACCTCTGATGCATTGTAAGGTACCGGGGTACATGAACACTTGCATTCATGATATACGTTCAGATGATGAGGACTTCACAATAGTTGTTATGTTCTGAGAATAAATGTATTCGTAAATTTATAATGAAATAAACACACAATAATAAAGACCACAAAATATAATGGTCTGGCCTTAAACTCGCTAAAACAAGCAAGGCTCTAGAAGTACAGTTATGTTTACAAAGCAAGTAGTTATATGTAAACTATCTTCCTGATAATCTTTCTTACCATCTCTATAATCAAAGCTCCAGTCTACAGTATAGAAGGCAATGCAGAAGATTTTCTGCACATAGTCCTTGTAAAACTTGTCCGTCTTCTGTGTATAGTGTCCAACTAGAGGCAACTGCTTCTCAGCAATAAAAGCTTTCAGGTCATCTTCTGTCTTGTCGGCCTGATGTACAAAAATGGTGCTTATAGGTTTATAATATAATATGAAGTCATCTACTTCTGTTTAAAACAACTGCTTGATGTCTTCGAAAGCAAAAATACTACTTATCAACATTTCTACATTTGCTTGTTGCTAATAGCTGTTTTTTAAACATTTCAAATATAAGAGGGAATGTCTCTTAGAAAAAGAATTTATGTGTATAGGTTTACTCTCAAAGGGCTAAACATTCATTGGATATTTCAGAGAAGACTTTAAAAAGATTTAAAGATTTTAATTATATAAACAACCTTAACTTAATGAAAGCTTACATATAACTATATAACTGTCTTAGGGGATTATATGTGTTCTGTTTTGGGCATTTTGGTACAATAATAAATGTAATAAATGAAAAATTAACTTATTTTTTTATTAATGATGTAAAGTTCATTAAGTAAAAGAAATGAAATAAAACTACAGTACATCAGTTGCTTACCATGTTTAGGACATGATATTTGGGTTCATACTGTGTGAAGAACTTTTCTGGCGTAAAAACTACCACACTGCCAGGGTTCACCTTATACATGTCCCGGGCCTCTGGGAGCAGTGAGTAGCCAAATGTCAGGTCCTCTCTCAGGCCATTGGCTGAAATAATTCAACAAATCAAATGTGTTATTATGGAGATTTTCTTATAACATATGCCCAATTAAAGAGATAGTGCCTTTCATAATTAAAATGGTACATTTGTTACATACCAATATAAAATCTTAGTAAATTACTTTAACAACTGCAATGACATCATAGTGTAGACCCAGACAGTTCCTAGTATGTGAAGACTGATCTGGAAACAAACTATCTGTGTATCATTTTGTGTTCAGCTGTCTTAGTACTTCACAGACTTAAGTTATACTGTATGGCCAATTAGAGATTTTACTTTAGAAGATTTTTATGAGTTTTTATAAAAAACAAAAACATAATCTCAGAGATACAAGAAATTGAATTTGAGGTCTTCTTACTGTAAAGGTAAACATGAAGTGGCCTTAATTGAAATTACTAGCATGACTTTGTACGAGCGTTTATTTGATTAGCATGTGTCCAACCAAATGACCCTTCAATTACGTGACTCTGTTGTTGCCAAGACTGCATGGTGCGAATATCTTACATGATCACACACTTGTACAAGTGGCCATCAGGAAACATCACAGAACACACCCTAAGGTATAAAATGTTATTTGTGAATGAGAACAGGATCCACATACTCACCCACATCCATGTAGAGACGCAGTTTCTCATCATTAAGGTTGTTAAAGAATCCCACCACTGTGGCCAGATCCTTGTCCATAGAGTCTCGCAAAGCCTTGGCACTGGTGAGAAGCTTTGCTGCCTCGCCTGACTGCTTGTGCATGTAGTCAGAGATACCTGGCAAAAATATACAAGTGTCAATAAGTGAAATGTAATCCAGTCAGACTTGTCATATACAGCAGTACCAATAGGTTAACGGCTAAAATGCATATAAAGGTTAGCTATAAAATTACTGAAGTATTGAAGGTAAACTTATAAAATACATGTCAGGTATTTCAAGTAAAAAATAGAGAAAATGATTTTAAGAGAAAACAAGAATTCATTTAAAGGGAAAATGCCTTTAGACTTTTTTCCATGCAAGACTTTTAAAATTTTAATAAAGGAAAATCACAACTAAGCACAGATAAATATCCAAAATAGTTGAAGTTCTAAATTAAGAACTGTCTAATTAAACTATTAGGTATATTAGCAGATATACTATTATACTAGAAAAGAAACAATTTAATGTAAGAAAATCACATAAAGACTTACATTATCAACTTAAGCTAAAATAGCTGTTCTCAAGACATTCCTACCATGTGCATCCCTGGCTCCATTGTAGTCAAAGGCTCTTCCCCTCCTAAACATCTTCAAAGTGGGGTAACCTGTCACATCAAAGCGCTTGGCAAGATCTGCCTCAACAGTGGCATCTACCTTCGCAAGGGGTATCGGTGGGTCGTGTTCCTTCAGGATCTTAGCGGCCTTCTCATACTCAGGGGCAAGCTTCTTACAGTGACCACACCTGTACAATTAAACATTAAATACATAAAAGGTGCATTATGAAAGTTTTGACCTTTAAAACTCTGCCTTTTTCATTAAACTTGTTTTTGCTTGTGAGTAGTGCGGCATCAAGAGGCACACCGTTTTCTCATGCAAAACATACCAAAATGTGCTCTATCGTATTCTATTAAATGTGGTCATTGAAATTGCTCAGTTTAAAGATTAAAATAATTGATACTTCACTGTGCCCCTGAATAGTCAGCTTGATTTAAGGACATGAGACAGGCAGTTAAGATGGTCAACATTCAGATTGTCTGTTAATGCTATTTTGTGTAAATACTGTCAACACTGTCAATACAGCAGTGATGGCAGATGGCCATATGTTGCAGAAATTACACAGAAAGTACTTTGAGGGACTTGACTAGACTGATTATATAATGAGTGACATTTTAAATCTGCATCAAATACCAGAAGTTTCAAATGCCCCTCATCCCCAATAGGTATTAACTATTGGGTTTAATATTATGCTGAGATACCGAAACCCTCGAACAATCTATCAGTAATCTGAAAAGGTAAGTTAAGATTTTATTTTATTTTACATTAGAAGTGTCTGCTCATTTGTAAGATGATTATATTGTTATGGTTTTCATTTGGGCAGAAACTTGAACAAATAATCTTGCCATCATTTTGTGCTGCCTCAACTGTAATAAAAGGCTGTGAAAATATGAAATGTGGTTCTAAGTTACAAATACTTCTTGGACTGTATTACTTGTGATAGAATTTGGACAAGAAGTAACATTGTGATAAATCTATTTATATAAATCAAGCTTTAACATTAACATTAAATAATTATGAAAGACAAAAAATAAAAATAGGAAAAAAGTATGTTACCATGGGGCATAGAATTCCACTAGTACCAGCTCGGCACTACTGATGAACTCCTCAAAGTTATCATTGGTTACCGTGACAACAGCCTCTGGGGGTGGCTTGAAGTTAGGGTCAGCTTTCTCTTTGATCCAGTTCACAATACCTGCAATCATACAACAAAATTTGAGGTAAATTTTATTTAAATTCTAGTCCAGAATGCACTATATTTGCTAAGTATGATTGTTAAGTGATAATAATATAATATTTTGCTCACTTAGCATCAAATATTGCAGAACCTGATAATGCCTTATTAGCCTACTGCTTATTAAATTTGTGTCTGGCAGGTAACAAGCAGGTAACAAGCTAGAACTTTTAAGTTCAAATAGTGACATTAGTCAAATTGAAGTGAGCAATAAAAACGTACATGAACAATTCTTGTTTTAAGATCATGATACATTTCTCCACAAAAACAATGTGTATGGAAATTTATATTGTACGCTTGTAGCTCAAAGCAAAGGGAAGAATTATTAAAGAGCAGTTACTTACCTTCAGCATCCCTTGGTCCATCATACTCAATCCAGGCAGAGCCTTTCTTGAACTTCAGTGTAGGGTAGCCACTTACATCATGGCTGGAATAGAGAAGTATAGTATGAGAAAGAACATTTTACTTTTCTATCCATAAAACCCAATCTAGTCAAACATACTATCCAAAAGAAGCTAAATGCACTGTAAATAGCTTTCTTTAGAGTCACCACCCTCTAGATATCATCATGTTGTGGGATGACAGTCAACACCACCACCCACAAGATATCATCATGCTGTGGGATGACAGTCCACATTACCACCCACAAGATATGCTGTGGGATGACAGTCCACATTACCACCCACAAGATATGCTGTGGGATGACAGTTCACATTACCACCTACAAGATATGCTGTGGGATGACAGTCCACATCACCACCCACTAGATATCATCATGCTGTGGGATGGCAGCCCACATCACCACCCACTAGATATCATCATGTTGTGGGATGGCAGCCCACATCACCACCCACTAGATATCATCATACTTATTTCCGATGCCTTTCAGTGGCCTAAAGCAAATCAAAAGAAAACAGCAAACATTTGTCTACAGGTAAATGAAAGATTGAGTGATACTTGACGAAATAAAAAATAATACAACAAGAATATCACATAAACATGTCCTTGACTTAATTAGAAGTTAAACCCTAGTAAACTTTGGTTTGTACTCATAAAGCAATGCTGTTTGAGAAAATACTTGAGTTTTTGGCATGTAGTACCAAAGTAAGATTGTGTGTCCATTACTAGAATCATGACTGCACTGCATATTTACAATTTTCACAAGTAAAACATACGATGAAGCTGATGCCTGGTTCACTGTTGCATCCACCTTGGCCAATGGTACAGGAACATCTGCTGTCTTTAACCTCTGGGCAGCCTTGGCATATTCTGGTGCCAATGTCTTGCAGTGACCACACCTAGAAACAGTGTTTGTTATTATATACATATATATAACTGTGGCTGTCACTCAAAAAAATTAAATATTATCAAATACGGAATCAATGACAGTCCAATAGGTAGCAGTGAACATGTCATGTAGCATCACAAACCTGCGTTGAGCCACATATTTACAGTAAAATGTCACCTAACAACCACGCCACTTAAGCGACCACATCTCTATTAAGGCCAATTTTCATAAGTACAAACAATCTGGCTTCTTTATTTAATGAGAAATCTGACCACAATAACAAGCATGCCACTAATCCAGCATAACGACCAGTTCTGCTAGAGCATAATATTGTGTATTTCTTTAATATGTAAACATTGATCGCAATTGCGACCACCTAGACCAGAACAAGTCAACAATGGTGTGATTTGCACTGGCTACAGTAAAAAGAAAGCCCTCCAGCATGTTTTCAGTTAACAATCTAGAACACTAGGTCTGACGAGGTCATGATTATAGTCAAGTAGGGCTAACTGACCAGTATAGATACATTCAAGCGCTTTATGATTTGGATCAATACAAAAATGTGTGAAAACAATAAACTTGTAGGAGACAGTTTTATATGTTTTTAAAACATCTTAAGTGTGATCATACATTTTAATCTTGGCTAAAATGATATATTTTCCATTGTATCAATGACATCCACATTTACACAGATTATTCATTACATTAATGATTATCATAAATAATATTTATTGCATTAATGATTAGTCCTACTGCTAGACACTTTCAGCAGGGCACACTTACATGCTGACACGCTGCCCTTATTACAAGCATCCTGTCCTCTCTTACAAGCGCCCTGCCCTTATTTTCAATGTAATTGCCATCCAAGAATCAATTTTCTGAATTTATCGAGCACCTAAGCTCAGGGAAATCTCCCATCATCAAGTGTGTACAAATTGATAGCTCGTACCTGCTCACCTAATGCGTAAGTTATCGTGGAACCAGTTGAATTAGATTAGGACAGTATAGATATGTAAAACAGTAAACAGTGCTGGATAACTGAGGGGTTGTCAGAGTATCAATTAAAATGTGCATTAAGCATTGTTTCAATTTATGCCCCTTTTCAATGCTCAGAAACATATTAGACAGATACTTTGATACATGAAAAATATCAGTTTCATGTTCTCAACCAAACTCACTATTAAGACCCCTCACTATTAAGACCACTTTCACTTAGAATGGACAGTGGTAGCAATAGTGGTATTTTACTATTTTTATAAAAAAAGTTTAAGATTTTAATTTACCATGGAGCGTAGAATTCCACCAGTATCATGTCTTGTGTTGCAGTGTAACTGTCAAAGTTGTCGTCAGTCAACACAAGCACCCCTTCATCTTCTCGAATGCCTGTGGCATCATCTGTCATAATGTAATAGTTTCATTGTTTATATATGTAGACCCAGGTTATTTTTATAGATATTTATTTTCATACATGTAATTTTGTGCACATAAACCATTTGTTAGTTTAGCTTACTGTCCCACCAACATTACTTCAGTTATTTGAAGTAAGCAGTATTTTAGTAGTATGGAGATGGTATTTGCTTGAAGCAGATATTGTACTGCCTTCAATGAACAGCAAGTCATGAACACCTGGTTTTATACCACACACCCAGTCACATTATCATGACACCGTGCCAACCAGTAAGGGTCTACTCTTATATTTGCATGAGTGATAGCAAAGGAACTTAACCATTTTAAGCAACTTTGGTATGTTGTGTCCCCACACCAATCCAGGACCTTCTGTACCATTTCTTAGATCCCATCAACACCAACATAAAACAGTTTGATTTTTAAAAATGTTATAAACCAGTCATAAAAATGATGATTGTTTTTTTACATTAAAAAAAAATTCAATGAGTCTTTAATCGTAGGAAAAAGTGTGCAGTCAGAGTTTGACACTAACTTTTAAGTCAGGTATCCAGGCTGAACACTTAATCTGAAATTTAGGAGCAACTTGTCAAAACTTGGATTCTATAAAATTTATAGTGCACATTGACAAACAACACCCTGAGCTTGATTCTTGTCACAACATTAACCTAGTTAAAGGAATTTTTCCAAGGGACTCAGCAGGTTGGGATTTGGATGTTTGCTTCCGTGCATCATCAGGGTTTTTTCTCGTCATTCTGCAACACGACCCAACCATAAAATTGGAATTTTTTTGCAAGTTGTAGTCAAAACTGGGAGAAACTCAAACTGTATTATATACATATTTGAAATAAAAAATGTTTTTTGATTCATTCAACGCCTTTTATATTTCACTCATTTACAAAGCAATATCTCTATTTCTCATATGACAGAAGACGTCAGTTGTCTTTTATTTGACCTGGATTGACACAATTATTGTTAGTTTTTTAATTGGGACTTTTCTTCTCGAAATTGAGATAAAAAACTTTTGCCATTGGGAACATAACCTAATGTCGGTCTTCAAAATAAGCCAAAAACTTCCTAGATTTTTCAAATGACTTTCACTAGAAGCATGCTTACAAATGGTCTTGACCTTATAATCTGAGCAGCCAGTTCCAAACGACCCCACAATTTGGTATGACAAGCAAATGGTGCACACCATCCTGGTGTCATTGTAGTTCAGCTAAGTTAATTCTCTAACCCACGACTCTTGACAGCTTCATTTTCCTTAAACTACGTTTTTGTCAATAAATTCCTCTTCAATAATTTAAGCTTCTTCACTTTTTGCCCAAACTATGCAACTGATCAAAAATTGTTATTAACAATGAAATTTAACCCAAGAATTCAACAGTTTTGTGGCAAATACAGCAGTGCATTACTTTTTAACTGAAAGATTGAGTGTCCCGATAGAACACCTGGCATATAGATCCCATGAAACCGCTAGTGTGAACGATGGCAGTCTATATCTTCAAAAGTTAGAATCAAATATTAAAGGATGTTATCAGGGAGATTGATTATGTAGGTTGTTATGAACAGAATGATTAAGCAGTTTGGTAGACCATTTGCCCTGGAATTCCCAAACATTTTTCTCCCTATGTTACACAAACATTGCACATTAAGAAAACTATTAGGAGTAGGCTTAACTTATTATTTCACATGCTATCACTCTTACAAATATGTCTCACATTGTGTTACCTTTTCAATTGCATTGAATGTTGCATTTAGTTCTAATAGTTTCGAAAATGATTATAATTTTAAGCACTGTATGTATAATAAATATTTTTTGTTATACATATACAGTAGACACTCTGTCAGTGCATCTGGCACCTGTGTAAAAATGTGTGAATGCCTAAATGGGTGTAAAAATAAACATTACTTTTAATATGCATTTCCTGACGTAAGATCTTATGCTTTAAACCATTTGGATTGTCTTACAATTTATATGCTGTCATTCATGTTTATGAAATTCGAACACGCAATAACTAAACAAAAAAAGTTGTCGGGTAGCATACCATTGTGTAAAATGTCGCTCCCTAAGTAATCTTACGCACCGGCTGACGGCGTCTGGTTAACTATAGATTTATTAATGAAGTAAGGCAAAAAATGCATTACCTTCATCTTCCTCATCAGCATCGCTGTCATCTGCAAAGAGAACAGTTGCTGTCAGCAGCTGACAGGCGAGAAACATCCAAAACAATTTCTTCATAGCGCTCTCTTCTAATTTCTGTGGCAATAAACAGTGACCTAACAACACAGTAACCGGAACAGAATGCGTTCAGAAAGTAGTAACGCAGCCCACGTTGCTAACTTCTTATAAATACTGAATTGCAATAACACGCCTCTTTAAGTGTATTTAAAATGAATAATATTGTTGTTGTGCGTCTGAATACAAAGCACGGACACGTAAATGATATTGTAAACTCATTTTAATCTCATCGAATAAATGCGCAGTTATACATTTTGCCAACCAATAAAATCATGACAAGTTCGATTGCACAGCTCACGTGGCGAATTGTAGTTTCGTTTCATTTCTAGCACTGGTTACATCGATGAGAGCTCGAATCTTATCATACTCCAAGTAGTAAATGTATTCAATAAAAAGTGTATTGCTAAACAACATCTCGATGGAGACAATACATTCGCAAAATGCAGCACTCTTTTTCAATACACACCCCAGGGGCGGATCTAGGGTGTGATTATGTAAGTTATGCGGTAGAAGCCAGCATATATACGGAAGACAATTCTGTGCAAGAAAAAGTTGATGCAGAGCATCAAGGTCGCCGGAAAATAATGTAAAAATAGAATGTTGTTAACAGAGCATTCAACAAAAGAAAATGTTTGCACAACGTTAATGTTTTAACTCAGACCAACGTTTACATTTTTAACATAATTCATTTAGTATATATATATATATATATATATATATATATATATATATATATATATATATATATATATATATATATATATATATATATATATATATATATATATATATATATAAAGGTCCTGTTTTAATAAATAAATCATCCAAATCAACCATCCATAAAATATTCTTAATACACGATAATTTACCCTTTAATACTTAAGAAATTTTCCCGAACTGCTGGACTATGCCGCCTGTCAGGGTGTAACGATTTACCGTACGACGGTATACCGCAGTTCTATATTCACGGTTCGGTTCACTTCTCAAGAAATGCGGTACGAACCGCGCGATCCAGTTGAGTAAAAATCCTACACTGTGCTCTCGAGTTCCCGTCAATTCGTTGTTGAGTCAGTAATGGACTATTTATATTTGACACCGGGAATACGACAATGTGGATCAAGATATAGTATTTTTATGACATTTTTTGCCGAATACAAAGCATTCTTGTTTTCAAGAGTAGCTTAGCTGATCGTCCAGAACAGTATCTTGTCATTCTTAATTCTAATTTATATCATAAGAAAATTAAGTGAGTAAGCTATATAGGATATCTTGGATCGGTAAAGCGCATTGGTTAAAGATAATTATTATTCAAAATGGTGACAGTCGAAAACTTGTAAAATCTGTTTAAGAAATCACGGATGAAGTAGGACAATCTATATTGCAAAATGAAATCCATTGTAGATTTTGGCATGATTGATAACATCTTTGGCTCTTGAGACTTCGGCTAATCGAGTGTATTGCCGTCATTATGAAATTGTGAAGCGATGACGAGAAAACGCCAAAATTAGCCTTTAGTCATATATATATATATATATATATATATATATATATATATATATATATATTTTGTTTTAATTTTTACGAAAGAAAACTAAAATACATTTCTTATTCTATTTTTGTTTAGTTGTATATCAAAGAAGTTGTTTCAGAAGAAATTACCTTCCGGTATTTGTTTTGACTTTTTTGCCCGACAAATTAACCTAACTGTCCCAATCTCCCAATGGAAATAGATTCCTAGTTATCATTCACCTGATAGTCAGAGCAAAAAAGAATAAATGCCTCAGCCAACATATGTTCAGCATATACGGTAGTGAATGAAACTGGTAGCAGGAGCGTTAATTTATAAGCGAGTTAATTTATGCATAGATTGACACCACCAAATTTACTTGACTAAATGTACATAAAATTGGTGCATTTTTGGTTTTTGTTGATACAAACCTTGTTTAAATGATATTTAAATTTATTTATGTCGACTTATAACACACTGCTTGCTGTTTTTGTTAAAGAATAGTTAAACCTACTCACCATCCGGAACATGGCCGTCCGAATATATGTACACTATTCGGTAATTTGTCGAACTACAAGTTGAAGAATATGCTAGTACACTCAGTATAAATTTGATATGACTAATTTAAAATGGTATGCTTTGTACGTACATGACCAGACTACTAATAATTGAGCAACATTTCTTTGATTTAAATATAAACTTCTGATTTTCTGAATCATACGTTGACATTCCAAAAGCAGTTATAATTATGGTAAATATTTATTTGAAGAGTACTTTCCAAAAGATATACTATTTAAGTCAGTAGATATACTATTTAAGTACATGTTATACTTATTGGTAAGCATACAGGCTCGCTGTAATAGGCAAACAATCTATAATGTCATATTTTGTCTTAAGCAGCCAACCAGTTTTAAGCAGAGAAATTTAGGCTGTACCTTGGCTGGCTGCTTAAAACAAGTGTGACTGTATTTAGAAACTGTTTAAAGCGTTGCTAGTCTTATTTTAGATAAGTGAAGAAATTCTTATTTGGGAGTGGGGTGTTATAACATTATACATTTTTTTAAAGAAATGACATTTAATGCATGCATTATCCTCATTTGCTAATCTTATGATATAAAATAATAAAACCAAAACTTCCTTGGTGATGATGAAAATGAAAGCATGAGAAATGTGAAATAACGAGCACAATTGATGGCATCAATGCAGATCATATATATATATATACTATGCCACGATTTTTTTAATTTTAAAGGAAACAGCCTTCTTTGTATAAACTTGACCAATACTTAACACCATGTTATAGTAGAAGGACTATATATATAATACTACTGGCAATAGTTGATTAATTTGTAAACACAAGAAAAAAACAGTAATAAGTACTTACACGTATTTTCTGATAGATGATATATCGATTATCGATCATTGTATTGATACACATATCATATCGATGATTCTGACCGATACGGAGCCCAAGTAACAACCTGCCACATTATTTCTCTGATGTTTCATACAAAGCACTAACTACTTACTAGCTGACTGTATTGACACTTCATATTGTTATTAAACTTTATCTGGTTTTTCTTTGATAGTGTACCAAACTGTTGTATTTTTATTTGTGACATTCAGAATTTACAATAAAGATGAGAAAAAATATCTTAAGAAATATTATATTACTTTTTATTTTTTAAGATATAACATTTTAAAGTTTTAGGTTATTCTAATAGTTAAATAATTTAATATGTGGATAAACTTTTACGTTATACATTCTGATTATAGATTTACAAGTTCTTAGTTTCAGTAAGTAGCTATGCTAACATATGGTTTAATATGTCATGGTGTAATAGTGTACCGATGTGATAAGCAAAAAAGTATCATCAGTACCAAAATATTATGCATCGTGATACGTATTGTATCGTGTGGTATGTATCGCGATATGTAGCGTATCGTGAGGGTGGCGTATCGTTACATGCCTACCTAATGCCTGTCTTTGCTGGTCATTTTCGGTCATTACAAAGTTAATTCGAGCCGATATTCTTTAGTATATATGCTCACTTACTTTGTAGACTCTATGTATTGATCCAAGTATGTACTTCAGGGCGCATATATAAGTCTTTATTATTGCTCATTAAATGTAGACACGTATGTAAATATTTATATATAGATTCTCTTTCATTGGTTCAACGAGCAAGGATTTACTTTTGTGTGTTCACTGCAGTTTTTGTGCCAAGAACTTTATACAAAATTGTGCTCATTACTGTTAGATGTTCATTAAATTTAGAACAAAATTCGACCATTTTTCAAAAGAGTTTTCATTTTGTAGCCGTAACAACTAAACAATTTTATAACTAAGTCCGCTTGCGTGTAGATATGAGAGGAATATTTAGAATTAGAAATGATCTTAAACAACATGAAGCAGATACGGGCTCATATTTAGCCTACACAACACCAAACATATCCATGTACACGAATAAATGTTCTATTCATGTGCACTCATTGGGACCAAAGCATGGCCTTCTTTTTACGGGTATTGTTTTAAAAGCAATGCCATTTTAAACAATACAGACCTACAAGCAATTTAGAACTTTAAAAAATACGTTACGGTCTACATTGTGAATGTTGGACTTTTACATTAAGACTCAGATCTTATCCATGAACATTATGTTCTCTTTTCGCAAACATATATGGACTACTGACGCAAATTCTTGGGATCTGAAAACATGTGTAAGTTTATATTTAACTTTATTTTTCTCCCAACTGTGTTGAAAACTTCAGGCAAATATGACAAATGGTAATTTGTTTGAAGTTTCAAAATAATTCGCATAGTGTGATACAAGTGGGTGTTTGATGATATCTGCATCATAACATGACATGAATATTTGTATCGGACAGTATAAACTATTTTAATGTGGTTGCTAACTAAAAATATGTATAGAAGTGATTTCTTCAATGTTATTGAGGTATCTATATGAATAAGAATTAGCCAACAAAATGGGCTGCACATCCAGTTCGTATGATCGACAGTTTGATCTAAGCACCCCTTACAAGGAGGTGCGATTTCTACAAAAGGAGTCACGGAATACCGACATATATTTCCACCATCTGTACGAGCGAATAGGACTTACTCACAAAGCCGAAGAAGTACCACTTATTCGGAGGGCGGTGGAGACTCTTGTAGGTGCGCTTTTACTAGAAGCTGGTTCGGTTGATCCAAGGTTTCGAACTTCCGACCAACTGATTACAGTTGGCCCTTTTTACCAAGGTGTTAAAATCGGATTTATCGACAAGTTTGAGTATGTGGCTATTCTAGAATGGTTTGTGCCAAACTCGAAAACTTTTCTTGTCGAAAGAATTGACAGCTTAGCCTATAGGCTGTATGTCCCAGAAGACAGTGGGAAATCATTTGAATTCTTCAAGTCGTGGAAGAAAATGATAAAGAATGGATATCTGAAAAGTTGCAAAGACGATAACAAAGATATCAATCTTCTGAATGGCTTCAGTGATTGTTTGCAAAAAGCCGTTCGAAGTATACAGCCGGTAGTTATGCCGTTTGGTGACGTCATATTTGCAGACAATATGGCTGTGTGTGTTAAAGAATCAAGGATTGAAGTCAGATTAATCTTCAGACAAAATGTTGTTAAGATCTACCAAGGTAAGAAGAATAAAGAAAAGGAATTGCATATAATAACTGTTATTATAACCCCTGCAATCAAGGTCACTGATATCGAAGAGTTTGTGTTGGAGGAGGATTTAATAGACAAGGGTTTCATGGAAGACATCTTAGAAACGGACTCATTTTTCCTGGTGCCTTCAGGAGACGGGAATTTTAAAGGAGTGTTTACGGAGACAGAAAGCAATATAATTCAGGGATTGTCG
This sequence comes from Sinonovacula constricta, assembly GCA_007844125.1. Lineage (NCBI taxonomy): Eukaryota > Metazoa > Mollusca > Bivalvia > Cardiida > Solecurtidae > Sinonovacula > Sinonovacula constricta. Next base: position 12,103,068 of record CM017567.1, on the reverse strand, counting down.
CTTATTCATAAAAAGGCTTTCTGTGTTCTTCAGTTTCTTATCTGTGGTATCGATGACCGAGATAATGACATCAACAAAAGCCCTTACCAAATATTTGACCTTGATATATTAACACAATTTATTATTCACCTTAACAAGTCTTGCCCGTGTCTGAAACCAAGATTCCCAGAATACGAAATCTTCGACTGTGTGATTCACGTGCTTAATGCAATGCACGCTAGTTTGTATGAGGCCGAAGGAGAAGAGAGCGACGTCAAGAAAAATCTGGCGCTACTGGTACAAAGAAAGTGGAACAGTCGAGAAAAGCGGGGTCCAAGATGTGAAGCTAAGCTATTTTGGAATAGGGTCTATTTCAGAGAACTGCTTTGGCACGATCTGCGGAACTGGATTGGAACCCTCGAGAAATACAATTTGAAATTATCAAGACCATTTTACGGCGCTGTTCCTCTAAACCAAAAGTTGCTTCAAATCGACGTGTGATTTTTCTGAATAATGGAAATAAGTTACTCTATAATGAAATAATGTAATTACATGTTATGCGTTTTTTTTCATATTACAAACAGCAAAAATAAATTTGTAATCTCACTGAAATAAACACAACTATTGAGCGGTTAGTCAAATTTAAAATTCACGTTCAACACCAAGTTTTTCAGCGAATTCAAGTTGTTTCCTCGTCATCAGTGTAAAATCTTTCGCCTGATCGTCCGTAAAATAAGAGCGAGCAAATAACTTCCCCTCATTCGCTCTGTCGTCTGCCAAATTCAGATTGAAGATGTTTGGTAAACGAGTTGTTAAAGACGAATATTTGTCTCGATACAATTTTAAATGCCATTTTTTCTTACTAAGTTAATGTATTTATACGTTTATAAGTTTCTATGGACATAGTGCTTATACCTAAAAAATGTAAAAGCTTCCTAAGAAAAATCAAACAGTACTTTCAGCACATTGATTTTCAGAGGCTCGAGCATTTGTTTCGTACTGCATTACAAAGGACATCTTATTAAGGTTTCTAATGCAATTAAACGAAAAAGTGTGTTACTAGCTGTGGATGAGTCACATTAATGTTAGAGAGACAAAGTTTCTAAATGATTTTGCAGCTACGCTATTATTGTAATTAAAATAACCTAGAGTTGTAGCATGATAACAGCTGCCCTTAGGCCATAGATACATGTACGACACCCACTCAGTAGATGGCGTTCCTTCAATAAGCTTATCCGGTTTTCTTATGTCAAGGGACTTTACTCTACAATAAGTAGACTACATTCTTACCTCCCTTGTTCGTAGGTATTTAATAGTCCAGCAGAAAACTTTTGAAAAACACGTAAGACCGTTGCGTCAACACACGGTCAAAATGACCTGTGTGATTGCGCTCGGTGTATTGTGGGTAAAGTAGTTCTTTAACATGGCTGTTATGAATACGGAAGTGATTGCTAAAATGAACAAAACAAGTACGAAGAGGTATACAACAGATTATTTTGGCATTTGTTTTATACATTCTAATAGTTAAAATATGTTTCATGCAAACATTTTGAACTAAATTTTTTAAACGGTCCACTCTAACGTAGTGACGTCACACGCTATGTATAATGAAAATATTACTGTTTAACGAAAGCGAAAGAAGCAAAACTTGCTCATCGTATTTTTTTCCATTTATCTGTAAATATCAAGACTTTAAAAGTTTCTGGACATAGAATAAGGCCTTACAATAAGACTGAATCATGCGTATAAAATAGAATCTTATTGATTGTGATAAGATTAATTAAAAAGGTTGAGCGCTTTTAAAAAAATAAGCAACAAGCACTATAATTTATTATATTTCTTATACAAGAAAATGTTGATGCAGAGCATCAAATTAGCCGGAAATATAAGAAAGCTAAGCATATTTAGCATAGTAGCATTTAGTACGCTTCATGAATGCCACTTTTTAATTAATAGGGCAACACAACAACATCTGTGAACTGTGAACAACACCTACTCAACAAATGAGGTACGAAGCCACCAACATCCGCCTTCTTTACAATCTTTACAGCACGCAACAAAAACATTGAATTTATATGATCTATTTATTTCTTCGCAGTATGTCTCCAAAGGTAATATTCTTTAATACAAAAGTAAAACCATGAAGTTTAAATCTTAGCAAACCTTGGTTACCGAGCAAATATTACACAAATGTGTTTGATAATTTGTGCTGTCTGTCCAAAACTAAACCAAACACACCACTAATTGTTGTAATATTCCCCGAGCTGCAATCACTTCTCAAAAGCTTTGTTGGATTGTAAAAAAAGACCAAAACTGCGATTACGGATTATTAAAAAGAAAAACAAATCTTTTGTACGAAGAAATGCTTAACCATGTATAATTATGGAACTGAAGAGATTAGGGTGGAATTAGTGCAGTCCTGCAATTTGATTAATAAGAATTTGACAATCGATGTTTGTAAAAGTTTATTTGATACTTCTTCATGGTTCCTACGTTTATTTTTGTTTATGTAGAAGTTCTATATAAGACACAACAAAAGAAACAGAACACTTTAGTAAAAATGTAAGAACGTGTTTTTTAACAGCTGAATAATAATTTCCGTTTTAAAAATAATATCGCTTCTTAAAAGCTGTGACGTTACCCTATAGGCATTTCCAAATAATGTACATTTACTTTAATCATCGCACATTCTTTAAGAGGCTTATGTTCCGTCATCGCTGGAGTAAACTGAGAAATATTGCTGAAAGGATATTACTGGGTAACTAATTTGTTATCATCTAGTTGAATGTTCATGTTAGAATCCGAGTGTCGCTTTGTTATAATGAGACAATAATGATTACGAAAATAAAATACATTGACCATTTGAATCACATGTTCCTACTCTTCCAGTGCTACACAATCTAAACTTGTATCATGAAACATGAGCAGATTTGCTCTTTTGTGTCTTTCAAAATCAGTAAGGCTTTAGTTTACTTTTGCTTTCTATTTGAATTTCAAATACAAAAGTTTATCTTTCTTTATTGATTGTTTAAAACAAATGCTTTTACTATGATTAAAAAGGAAACAGAAAAAGAGATTCCGCTTTAGGTTTTGATATCAAATATCAGAGTTATGTACATGTATAATAATCGAACACGTTTTTTAATCCAATCGTCTGTCCATAAACACAATATTGCTGTACAGGTCCTGGGTATGTATTCACCAACCGTTCTTACCTCAGATGATGACATGTATATACTTAACACACATTTTTCATACTAGCACAATCAAGTATTTTCTGCTTAATTAAGAAATGGTTGGTAAATATGGGCCATAGGTTTATAGGTGATTCTATGTGATTATTGGTAAAACTTATATGGAACCAGCATTAATTTAACGTGTTATATTTTCATTAGTGACTTTGATAGAAGACACATGGTAGATGAATAACCTACTGGCATTATTGAACGTATTTAGAAATTTAAGGTAAAGCAAGTGTAATAGAAAATATATAGAATTTGAAAATTTACACAACGGATGAGTAGAATACTTTAATGTTGATGTGTATACCAAATTTTAAGAAAATTATCAACTCAGTTTTGATTTATGGAAATTTTGTTTTCTAAAATTAGTAGGCCTATTAAATGTGTCTCCTTTTTAGAAATAAGCAAACTCCAAATATTATATTATAAGCCTCCTCAGGAGTAAGTGGTTTGCTATTGAGCATCATTTGGAAAAAAGATATAGCATTATACAAAGCAACCAAACATGTTACCTGATTGTTTGACTCAAACTATCCCAATTATGTAATTTATTGTTTACAAACCCAACTCGGTTAAGACTGATTTTCCCGATTTTACTGCTTATTGCACTGTATTGCAAAAATCACCGAGCTCTTGATAGCCACACGATTTATTTCAGAATTGCTCAAAATGTTCTATAAAGTATTTTGGTTGATGCTGCAAAATAAATATAATTTCACCACATAGTTTTGATTTTTTAGACTTTGTAATATACTAGGTAACGAATTTGTAATCAAATTTAGCACAAGTACATACAATTAAAATTCATTTACAAAAATAAAATTAAAAATTATACATGTTTCCTTCTTAATCTGGTATAGTGATGCGTTCGGTAAAACAGGGAGATCTGTAATAGACAGTGATAGAAGTAAAAGGGAAAAAGTTGAAAAGTAGAAATAAAAAAAGTTTACCATTCGTGCCCATACAGGGATTCGAACCGTCAACCACCAGTTTTGAAGCATTTTAACCATAACTTTTGATACTCTTAAATTAGAGGTGCTGCATTACCTTTGCTCTACCTTTCAAGAGCAGTCATTATTGGTGTTATTTGGGATTCACGAAGGTTTAAATCGCGGGTATCGAAATAAGAGAATCATGGTTTAACGAAAACTAAAACCATTTTATTAATAATGATCGATTAAACAAATAACATGAGAGTAGTAAATGTGTTAGAAATTTGACAAAAATTGGTTACAACACTTATAGAAATATACATCCCATAAATAAGGGTTAATCTACACATCGACAGCGACCTATCTTACTTTGGACATCGTTTTCTTATGATAGAAATAAACAGGCTCTTCCTGTCTGAATATAGGCATATAACAGATCAGTCAGTATACAACTTATTTGCCTTATTTTGTATATTTCGGGGACCGTCTCCCCACACCGTCCAGCGAATAGCACCATATGGTTTAAAACTCTGCTACTTATTTAAAAGAAAGCAGTTTGGCATCTCCACAGAGATCCTGCTGCGTGGGGTTGGGGCGCGAGGGTGGGACATTTTACTTGCTACAACTATATATACAATACTTAAAACATTGTATATTGTGAGTAGTCAGGTTACACTTAGTCTGTCACAGCGCGTTTTGATAAGATTATGCACATATTGTAGATCCAGATCATCTATCTCAAGGTGGTCAGAACTCACACTGTTTGCTGCTATGTCCTCGACAGATATGTCATGTTGTCATAGCTAGAAGTTTCCCTATATCAAATGCATCTAACAATATCCTTCAAATGTTTTTGGCAATTTAGGCATAATTTCTGCATTCATACATAATCTAAGTACAGAGGATTCTGAAGACTATCTATATTGTAAGACAGTGCGATGTTCATTCTTTCCAACCAAATAAATAAGCAAAACAGTTATCACTGCTTAAAAAGGAAATCGCCGTCAGAGCGGACTACCCGGATGAATATATAACGTGATCTAAAAAGTAACTTGTCAGGTGGATTTCTTAGTTTAAAAATAACTATCTCTGCAACGTGGCCCGGGTAGGAAATACATGTTTTCAATGACGAGTAGGAATTTATGTTTCACTGTTCACATAGATCTAGAGCATCACTGAACTGCATATTGCAGGACCTTTTCAGGTAACAATGACTTTTATTACTATTGGAGAAACAAAATCTTAGATCCATTGACGGATACCATGTTTAACAAAAACATCGGGATAAGAGTTTAAAGAAACTATATTTGTAGCATCATTATGTGGTTTGGATGTAGAATTGTTTATTTGGTACATCGCACCGACACACTTATGGTTATATTGGCGACGTCCAGCTAATAACTGGTGGAGAAAGATCTGCCGGCGCACCGCAGGTTAGCCGGACAACCTTTTTACATTAAAATTCAAGCCCCGTCAGGGACTCGAACCCAGGCACTAAGGGACTGAGGAGTTACGAGTCGGCGACTCTAACCGCTCGGCTACAGGTGCCCCTTTATATTAGAAATATGGACAGAACTTATAAAGCAGACGAATACAAGCTGCCGTTCGATAAAACAAGGAGATCTATAATAGATAGTGATAGAAGTTATATAAGATTGCTATATATTATTTCAAGGAAGCCAAACAAATCAACTATAAAATGAAAGGTCATATATCTAGTATAATATAAGTACAATAGTAAAAGAGAAACAAATGGGATACAAAGGAAACATCTGGGTGATTTTCAATATACACATTGACAGGTACAGCAGGTTGTACGATTATAATACTTTCCATATTCATATCCCGAAAGAAAACTCTGGTGTTAAACGGTATTTTGGACAGTGGATAACGTGATTGCTTGCAGGGATGTTGCATAATGAACAGGGTTTGAACCCCACAGACGTACACACATTTTTATTTTGAACAGCTTTATAAGCTCAGGCCAACTTTCACACAATCATGATTTTCACGCGATTGGTGTCAGTATTCATCTATAGACCTTTGTTGATTATTTTAAATGTATTTTATTATCTGTGTTAACTAATAAAAATTAAAAAAAAACAACAACAACATCATCAACATTATATAAATGAACGTGAAGTAAATAAAATAAAATATATATTTAAAATAAAACTTGTACAAAGGTTTTGTATATATACAAAATATAAATCAGTGTAAAGCTATATTTGGATAGCCAAATTCAGTTTTGTAAAAATAATTATTACTTTTGCACAAGGGTCGAGATTACTTTCTTCAGATTCTAAATCAGACACACGGTCTGTTACATCACAGTTTTTATCTTTGAATTGTCGTTTCTTATTGGCACAAGTTGAAATCAGTTATCATATAATAGCACGTTAACTACCTGATGTACCTTCACTTCACTTGAAGTAAGTTGTTTAAGTTGCTAGGTCTAACGTTATAGTCTGTGGGTTATAACGACATTCACATACACACGTAATTTGGATTATCGCCCCTCTGTATTGCTATAACATTGATTGAAAAATATTTACAAAGGAACATCATAAAGCAGAAGTTCTAGTCAATTAACTACGCAAGGACTGCATGAGCAGTAATACAGAGATAAACTTGAATTAAATGGCGTAGGCAGAAAGTTCAGGAACCAGATCAGTAAGACCCCGGTAGCTTTCTGACCAGACTCTGCATTATTGTCTGCTAAGTCTTTATCAATATGTGTTCGTACCGATTGAGATTTGACATATGTATTAAAAGATTCGCAAATAAAACATTTACAAAATGGTGTTGACACCGTTTGAGGAAAACAATATAGTTCTACACATGTAGCAATAGGCAGAATTGCAGAGATAGTACTCTAGTGATGTGTACACTGGACATAAGAGGGGAAAAATGAAACGATGAAAATAGAAATGTAGAAATAGGAGAAATGCAAAACTATTTCTTGTATTAGACGTCCTAGTGAAAAGAACATTGAAATAAGAGAAAAATAAATAAATGGAACGATGAAAATAAAAAATAATTGGACTAAAACATGTCACATTACGTCCATATAGTTGTATAACAAAACATATTATATTGATAATAGTGTATTGACAGTGATGGTAAATAATAATTTCAACAATGAGTATTTATACATACAAAATAACATACCGATAACACATAAAAGTGTATTAGAACATAAACGTACCAAACTAAGTTAACACAATACGACCTATACTATATTTACCACATTGTCATGTCCTACATCAATACAACCGAACACAGACCACAATAACATCTCGCGTAATTGCCCTATTAAAGACTCGGTAACAGCCAATGTATCAGTGTAAAACATACATGATTATTCGGAGGTAAAATTATCAACAATAAATATTCTATTTAAGACGACATTCACTACATGCAAACCATGTAACTCAATTCACTGCACTAAATATTTCTTAATATGTACATCTATCTAAAAGTATTTGCCACTTGTACTCTTTCCTTTAAAATAAAAGGCACTAACGGGCATAAAAAACTTTCAAATACTGTCCTTCTTCAACGAATTTAAATTAATTCATGTTCAATACATTTATGAATTCATTTCATTTGTCCTTTAAACGGATTAAGCATATTAGTTTTATTAAAACTGACGTCATCCTAAATATTGCCTATACACCGCTCTACTATCTAACAGTTAATATTCCACACAAGTCTATTACAGCCTATACTAAAAGAATGTATTTGGAGGAAAAAGAATTTTAACAAATACAAAGGCAAATAGGCCTATGTCTTAATAAAAAAAAATAAATTAATACAGTCTGGTTGACGTTGGTCATCAAATCAGTATGTTTGTACCAGATTTCATTTGCGTGCCCATAAGGCGTAATTTTCTAGTTTGTTGAAAAAAACTTACTGGAGTTTAAAAAACATATATTCATTATTAGTTTTATTGCTTAATAACATCTAAACTAATTTAATAGGAAAATGAACGTTTCAGCTGTTGAACGTATCAAATGTTGTTAGCATATTCCTCTTGATAGTAGACAATAAAGTTATTCAAGAACAAATCATTCGACGCCATATTCGTTAAACTTTGGCTGATTCAAATGGTTCGTATAATTCATTTTCCACCATGCTGATATCGTCATCGGAATAAGAATCGCTGGTTACAGATTCGTACTTGGATTTGTTACCTCCCTTGATTGAGGGCTCGTCTGCTTTCCCCATATCAGCACACTCGGTGTAAGTGCTGTTTGGTCCTTTGACTAGAGATCTTTTGGAGAGGTTTACTTTGTCCTTGGAATCCTTCGATTTCGCCGATTCACCATGTGACACATATTCCCCGTCATACACCTTTTTATGCGACATATCCATATAAGTCTTCTCTTTCTCAGTCGACATATCTGCGCATTCAGCGTAAATATTACTTGCATTAGACATTTTTTTCTTGTAAAAGAAATTCGGATATTTTCTTTCAATGTTTTTCTTATTCTTATTAGCAACGTCTACAGTCGGTTCAACTTTACCATTTTCCTTTTCCGTGTTTTTATCTTTCACTTCAATGTCGTAATAATGGTTTGCAAGTGGTTCCTCGTCGGGTTTCTCCGGAAGCTGCCTCTTAGAACTGTCAATTGAACGTTTTGACATCAATTTTGTCTTCGGCTTCTCACCGCCTTCGCTCAGCTCTTCAATCTCAGCGTAAGTATTGTATGTAGATGCCGCCATATTTGTTGACGTCATTTCTCGCGGATGAATCTCGTCAGCCACAACGCTGTATCCCTGCTGCAACACTAGTTCGTCGTCTGATTTCGAAATGTACCTCGAACCTGTAAATGGAAATACCATGATCAGTTAAATATACGGAAAACATAGGAACCTTATATAATAACTTTAAAACCATGCAGCCCACTGCAACCTTTGTGACAATGACGTAGGACTCTTAATAATCAGTGCAGACAACGAAAAACAGACTGCCTCCGAGTTTGCAAAAAAAAAAATAAATGATATGAGCTTTGCATTTAATGCGGTATTGTAAACATTAAACTTCTGTGTCCGTGATAAATTTTTAACGCTTGTACAATAACATTTTGTGAAAGCTTTCATATTAAATGAGACATATTCTTAATGTACGGCTCAATACAACTATGTCGTGCTCAAATGCTGAGCACATACAGAACTTTATCTTAATGCGAGGCATACCTGATGACGGAATAACCCGAGGACTTCCGATTAGGAAGTGACTAATTGGTTTATAACTTGTACTTCATGCCAAAGATTTTGCTCAAGCTTAAATACCGACTGCAAGAATCTAATCAAGTTTGAAAGGTTTGTTATATTAAGATGTCAAAATGAAGTGTAACGAGCTCGACAAAATCTTATCTGAGAAAGTCGGCAAATGGGGTCTGGTAATAACATTATGAAACGTCAAAATCATTACAAGGAAATGAATTAAAACGTAATTACTGGTTGAAGTGTCGTGAGGTGTCAGGCAATGGTCTGCTCTGGATATCGCTGACGTTGTTCTGTGACGTAGAACCGGAAATGGATTTGTCTTCCCGTCTTACAGCTCGATATCTACAATAGCCAGCAACCTATTCAGTTATTCTAAGCACACTGTTTTGGCTGTATATTCGGGGATAAGGTACCAAAACATTTTACCGAAACTTTGTTAAGTTTCGACATTTCGCCATACAGCCTTAGATAATTGTTACTTTTTCAGACTCCTGCAAAGAGAGGGAGGTAACTTTCCTAGCGTATATGTGCTAGCTTTGTCCGTTCGGGTTTATTTTATAGCGACTAAGTGACAGATTTCTGTAGGTACATTGCGTAAACACAGGATCCGCTCTTATATTTATAATATCTTCACTATCTACACAATCAGCGTATAGTTTATGACTGACGTAGACACAGGCCGTAAATTACCTCATGGGCAGTTCGCGGGTTTAGGCTTACTAGGTTGTTGACCTTTAACTATAAACGGATATAATTAACTGAAAATCGTCGTCGTTGATCCTCACAGCCTAAGAAAACACATTCTTAAGGACTCTATGTGCATCTGATCTAGTGATCAAAAAATAATATTTGATTCCACCTGTTGGTGTAAATCAACATAGTTTTGACATTTTAAACACATTTTAAAAACGCATAGGCCCTATTTGACCATTTCTACGTAAATTATTCGCGAAGATTCTGGAAGTAGTCTATGAGCGCTACAAATGTTGCAGGAGTAATCATTCGGAACAACACGATTATTTTCACTTTTCAGGAGCCAATCAGGAACTCCTCGGGTAACTTCCGTCCTCGGGACAATCATCCCTCGGATGTATCTGGTGTAATTACACTTACTGAAATCAGCATCGTTTTGTACGCCGGAAGTCTAAAGAAGAATATGCTTAAAATGTAGTTCGCACAAAACATAAATAATGCCACCGTTTGACAGCTGCGTGTCCGCTGCGCTGGGTAAATTAAAATGGAATGATTTAAATTCAAAGCCGCGACAAATTGAAGTTTTACAGGTAACGTACTGTAGTGAGCTGTCATCCGAGCTGCCATTTTTGTTTTGACTTGTCCCAAACGTAGTACCATTTAGGGAAATGATTCGTGAAATATCCGAGGTGTTCCGATTGTTCAGGGGCGTGTACGGAAAGGTTTGAAGATGATGCGAATGCAGAGGTATAAGTGAGAGTAACGTACGATAATTCTGCAGGATGCTTATCACTTTAAGTCAGGAAGAATTCCGAATTCTAGTTAAAAGGTTAATAATCGCTGGCCCAGGCGTGACACCTTACCTGAGGTAGACGATGACGACAATGAGCAGAATGATGATTAGGAGAATAAGTCCCACACCCAGTCCGATGTACATAGCTGAAGGTAAAAAGAAATATACAAAATTATTATATTCAAGGATCAAAGCACATGGCCAAGTGGTTTTAAAATTAAATTGAGCACAGAAGGTACAAAACCTGTCCCTGATGCGGGAGGTTGTAGATTTAATCACAGTCCGAGTCATAGCACAGTATTATAGGCGATATCCGCCAATATTGTAATAGTTATTTCTAACTTTCAATACACGGAGTTGTTACTTCAAATGTCAATTTATAAATTGCAACACCGCATATGCTAAACTACCGCTATCAAATTACATCCTAACTTCTATATATCAAATGAAAACGATCACATTTCAACATTACATTTGAACAATGTCACATAACCCACATATACAATTTCAAGTTACAAATCGCAGAACGAAAATCACGAATACATTTCACTTTTCCAGCATCTGATTTAAAAGTATCTAATTAACATGTATCTAATTTACAAGTATCTAATTTACAAGTTACTTATCTATAGGCGCAAATCACTCAAATAATAGGAGAAACATTGAAAGGATTTTATTTTGCCTATTGACTGACGATACAGTTAAAGGCCGTGATCTGGTTAAATGTATTATTGACATACTGAAAAATCACAGTTCGTATATTTAATTTACGTGTATAGTTTTTCAAAATGTGTATTGCACTGCATTTAACTATATCTTGTACAGCTAGGGAAGTTTTGCACGTTACCATAGCTTTCGTCCTCCTCACGCTCTCCTGTACTTTGAACCAGTGTTGTCGTGTTTTCAATCGTCTCCTCCTTCGGGATGATGTAAAACTAAATCAGAAATTGACAAATGATCAGAGAGGATTTCAGGATTTCAACAGTGTTATACTATTAAACAATCACACAAACACACATATTATAAAAAATCAATATGAACACGCAGCATGAACTAAAACTGCAACAACAAGGAAAACTCAATAAGACTTCATGACATTCTGTTCCTTCTATCAGTGAATTATTTTTTTTATCTTTCACACATTAAGGCTTAGTAGCATGCTATCTCAGGCAAGGTTTCTAGGGCCTTTACTTACCAGTGCTGTTATAGAACTCGCTGTACACAAAGTTCTCCTTATGGGTTACACCGCACGTGAGGTCTACGTCATACAGCGACGCGTACCGAATATCGGATACCGGCAGCACTGGAATTAGAAGGTAATACGGTAATTAATTAAATGACATTCTATCTGATTGTTGTTGGAATTATCAACAATATAACAACAATTCCGTTATCAGTGGATGGTGTCCCCTTAAAGCAGATATAGTACTACACTGACTGTATATAACTTTAGTCAAACATCTAGCATAATGGTACTGGCAATACCCTTAACCTTATGTGTAAAATGTGTTATAAAATAATCGCAATGTAAAAAGAACATACGAATGTAGAAATAAGTATTTTGGGCACTATGCGCCCTAGAAGCACAGTGCAGGTTTAATCAAGTATAAGCAGGGGACATTGCAAGAATTCTAAATATATGTCAAAAAAGTAGTTATGTACTTCTCTTAAATGCGTGATTCCTAGCTGATGAATGACATAGGTAAGAACACAACGTGCCTGCTTACCCTGTAAACGCCCATTTAAAAGCTGTTTAAAAAGTAAAACAAAACAACAATTGTTTGAGTTGTGTAGAAAGAACATTCTAATATAAACGCACTGAACGTTTGATAGGGCAGTATCTCTCCTGATGGGATTTCGGAAATAAAAAGAGCGTTTACAGATTCATATTTTTCTGGTGTGGAAAAGTCTAAAATATACTAATCCGGTTGATTTTTGCAGTCCACTACCTCATTTACCCTCAATAATTATGAAATGACAAAACGCATGCATTTTGACGTGGTAAAAGGAAAGCATTTTACATATCCCAGCTGTCGAGAAGAACAAGTGTTTTATTGACTATAATGTTTGTGACGGTCATTGTAGTAGTAGTTGCATTCACTTTGTTAATGATGATGCAAGCAATAAGATGAAACCATGGTAATGAACGTTACAGTAACTGAAACCTCAACAACAACAAAAAAAGAAAACAGAAATGAGGCAGGGATGCCAACTCCCTGGCAGATAGTATGAGAAGAAACAGAAGAAATCGCGCTTAAAAAATGTTGAAGATAATTCCGGTAATCGCAAACTTCAGACAAGGTAAAGTTAATTGGTTGACGTTTGAAGCATGTCTGTGTTCTGTTGCATGATGGCTGGAAATAGTAGGGCGCATATAGAGCTCAAGGTACGTGAAGAGAATCAGACTAGACAGGCTTTGGTTCTGTAATATGTACCTTATATCTCAACTAAACCCGCTTATGTTGATACTCATTAAAATTGTCTTATTGAGACGATTCTAACTTGTACCAGGTTTATTGGGTTCTAAAATGGAAGTAAGAGCGATCAATATTCCACGTAACCTACAGCTCTGGTCGTATGGTAGTTCAGGCTGCTAAGCGCGAATATTCATGCTCATGCAAACAGTGTAGGTCCAGATAAATTAGATTCCATGAGGAACTATCAAAGCAGGATCCGCAGGATTTGTTGTAATATCTATCAATATATATTGTAAAATTTGCATGTAGTTAGCAAACAACTAAATAATAAGATTGCGCCGTCAACATCCGAAGCACGATAAAACTCAACAATTCGCACATAAATTCCCGCCACACTGCCGCACTGCAATGGCCGCTTGCCAAGTGTTTTCTGCCTTGCTGAATGATGGCCGACTGCAACTTAACAACTCATTTCAAACTCTAATTCAACGACCACACGCACCACGACGACCAGACTTTGTTTCGGTAAGTATTTGTTCAGTTATTGATTTATAATACACTTTCACAACTTTTACCATTTTAATTAGAAATTTTAGGAGAAGTGATGAACGGCACAACAAGCTCGTACACAAATTCTTTTAAACGAACAGACACACTAAAGCCAACCAGAGCTTGGATATGAATGTTTTATGCACGCCTGTGATAAACGGCGAATTTTACAAAATGTTTACTATATAAGCTATGCTTTCTACCACATGGGACTGGATTACCCTTGCAACAACCCGCCCCAATCTCTACAGGAACTACGCCAACCAGAGTTCGATATTACTGTTTTGCTTTAGTAGGATCGATTCATATTTGTTACATCACATAACTTACATGTATTCTTTAAAGACAATTTTTCGCACGGCTTTAAGACATTTTATGACAAAATCCCAATCAGATTTTTTTTCACGAATGCAAGAGTTTTGTGGCCCTTTTTACAGAACGTTTCCTCTGTACTGAAGAGTTGTGTTGCCAGCAAAGTTCTATCATTTACTTATTGACGTAGGATTCCACACTAAGCTAAAAGTGACCATATCCTGATTCGACCCGTAACGACTTTAAAATTATTTAAATTATTTACGGCTCTTATACTTAATTTATTCAATAACGTCCGATTACAGATTATAAATATGACAAGAAAAATGCACTGAAACTGGTAATAAGGAAGACCAACTCCTCCAAAATAAAGCAGTCTTTTACCGTCGATTAAGATTTTTTTTCTATGTATTACAAAGATAGCAGTAAGATTATATGTACATTGTTGTTATTTTGTAATTTTAAACAGCAAAATCATTTTCTTTAATCCTACAATCGGAAAGAGACTTATAACAGTTTAACATTAAAGTCCGATAGAGAACAACGACCCTTTATGACTTAATTAACTTTTAAGTGTCAAAACTATTATGGAATAAGATTTTGCCATTTTAAGTGTAAGATGCTTACTATGGACAAACTAAACCTATCGTAAACGTTCACGGCGGAATTCACCCCGGGGGGTGGTGGTGGAAGGTGGGTGCATTTCACCCAAAGTCTCGGGACCATAAATTTGTGTCAGGTAGTCACTACTCCAAAGTTTCAATGGTTCTTCAAGGGTAACTTCAGTCCTAGAACTTAATTCAAACATGCATAAGATTGTACTTAAGCCTTGTGATCGTAAACAAGCTCCGAGAATCTTTATTAAAACGGCTCGATAACCACAGATGGTCAATTATATATGTACTACTCCAGGTATGTTTGTATCAGAAATTAAACTCCTAAAGAAATTATCATAATAAGGTTTCCTTTTTCAAAACACTTTCTACTGCCATCAGTATATTTAAAATTATACCTACCGTAATATGATAACCAAAATCGCAGTGGGTTTTTATTTGTGAAAGGGAGTATTATTTCTGTGTCTGCGCATGCGCTGATTGTGTTGATCACTGATTGGTCGCAGATGGCGTAGGTTGGGAAAGGCTTTCCGCAGGTATTTTTGGACTGGAAGATGAGACCGTCACACTGCTGACTGGAAGAGGAGGAGATCTCGTGGATGAAGATGTGGACAAAGTGCTGTGGAGGCACGGAGATACGCCACTTACAATACCTGTAGGAAGAGTAAGACATGTTGCATCTTTAATGGTCATAAGAAACTGGCGTTGATTCTAAACGGTAAGGGAAAATATTCTAGTTTTATGCTTATTACTGTGTCCAACAAAACAGGTAATACGAAAATAACAATAAATAAATAAAATAAAATAAATCCAATATGTCATTGGTATGGAATACATCTATGTCACATTTTGGGGAAAAACAATAAAATGGTTCACACTTAATGCAATTTGTATTTTATGGGTGTTTATTACATTTTCAAAGCATTGTTTTTATGCCAGTCACTTATTTTTAAGCAATGTTTTTATGCCAGTCACTTGTTTCAAAGCATTGTTTTTATGCCAGTTACTTGTTTCAAAGCATTGTTTTTATGCCAGTCACTTGTTTCAAAGCATTGTTTTTATGCCAGTTACTTGTTTCAAAGCATTGTTTTTATGCCAGTTACTTGTTTCAAAGCATTGTTTTTATGCCAGTCACTTGTTTCAAAGCATTGTTTTTATGCCAGTCACTTGTTTCAAAGCATTGTTTTATGCCAGTCACTTGTTTCAAAGCATTGTTTTATGCCAGTCACTTGTTTCAAAGCATTGTTTTTATGCCAGTTACTTGCTTCAAAGCATTGTTTTATGCCTGTCACTTGTTTCAAAGCATTGTTTTATGCCAGTTACTTGTTTCAAAGCATTGTTTTATGCCTGTCACTTGTTTCAAAGCATTGTTTTATGGCCTGTCACTTGTTTCAAAGCATTGTTTTATGCCAGTTACTTGTTTCAAAGCATTGTTTTATGCCTGTCACTTGTTTCAAAGCAATGTTTAAGGGTGTAGTCCGACAGTTTGGACCATTTTTCTTTCATGCTACCAAATAAACTATATCCTGTGAAGATCCTGTTTATATGTGCCCTACATCCATGTGAAAAGTTAAGCATACCACCTCACACTTGCCATCCGACCTTCTGGTGTACACGCAGGTTTTTTGTAAACAAAGAAATCCACGTGACTACTTACTATTGAGATACCGTTACATGGACAACCGGGTAGTCAGCTCTCACTTCGATATGTATTTTATGCCGAATATATTTCAGGACTTGTACTGTCTAACAATAATAGTACTGTTATAAACAGCCTCCATTTGAAATAAAATATTCATATATGCAGCAAGTATGCATAAATACCCCAGAGCGATGGTAAGAAGTTGTTTCATGTATTACATATAGAGAAACTGTCGGATACCATCTTTAAAACCGCTATGTAATTCATTACATTATTTGCTAATATTTCATCATCGTCATATTTATGCCTCTGTTGTATTGGTTAAGCAATCTTTTAACAATCAGACTATGGCGTTATCTGCGGTTTATCTAATTGTCATATCGAATGAATAAATATTCATCTTGTTTCCCGATTGTGACATATTAGTTGTAAGCAATAAAAAATATGAAATACTATTTTACCTGAGGTTTGTCTCTGACGGGTAGTTAGGGCTCGTTATGAATCCACTCTTCTTATCATTGACACGAAACCCCGCCGCGTCACACGTGTTTTCGATCTCAGACTCTAAAACAATTTTGAAATCAATTGTATTAAGGGTACTCCTTACCAAAACAATGTCACCATGAAGTTTCTCCTTTTCTGTGAAAGGTCTAGAATTTACAGCATTCTAACTATGATAAAGTAATAAAAACATGAATAAATTCAAAATTGCATCCATTTTTGTTCATTTGAGTACTTTGTAACAGCCCTGACCAAAATGTAATTCCATTTTTTTTATAAATGCGGCAAAGAATATGAGCTTGTATTACTAAGTTAATCAATGTTTTATTAAGTTAATTCCTAACTAAATACTGTAAATACGTTACATTTTAAGAATCCCTTCAATTCTAAAAAGATGGCATGTCCTATTCGTTTCAAATATTTGACAAATTAATTTGACAAAATTGGTTCCACCAGTCATCAGTGATTTCCGTAAATCTTCGTAACTGTGACGACATAAACATGCCATTTTCTAGACTACTACTCGAAGTTTCACGCACACATATTTACGCACGTGCGTAACCTCCATTCGAAAAATCGAAAATCTAAAAGCACCAAAAACACTTAGAAAGTCGATGCCTGACCCGGGTTAGGAATGATATATTTTATTTCCGTAGTTTCTATGTTATAAAAAAATCTTATTACCACATCAATCAAGATGAACGGGTTCAAAATGATTAAGCTTATACAAGTCAGGATTTAATTCGTTCATATTTTGCCGTAAGTTCCTCGCATACCCGCATTTTACTTGTTAGTCATTAGAAAAGAACCGAATATATTTGAAGTATTACTACAAAGGTTTTTCCTTGTAATTTTGCGTAACTTCGAAAGTGGCCCAGATACGCGCCTGCACATATATAAAACCCTGCAACAGGCACACGACCATGAAGGTAACGATTCTTGACCTTACTAACATTAAGAGGTTTATTATATTGTGAGGTTCACGTCTATTATTCACTTGGTGTTTAGTTCTATGTATTGTCTTTTGGTCTGAAAACTTCAAATTACTTCATCACTGTAGCAATAACAATAAAACAATTACATATTCGGTGGATTTATGTCTTGTTATGAAAAAATATAGAAAACAAATTGTACGTTGTAGGTAGGGGGTGTTATGATACAGAGCGTTTCGCTGTATACATCTTACCATGAACACACGTATAGTTGACAATGAACTGGACATTGTTATGCTGAGTACAGAAGTTGCTCTGTCCTGGGTCACATATCGTCATCCCCATGCACATGCGCTGTAGGTTCGTATAGCTCCGCCTATCGAACAGCTCGTCACGACCAGAAGTGACGTTGTTTATGTTTATCTTGTAGTTTTTCTCACACTGAAGTATCAGTTTCCGCGGACCACAGATAGCAATCGGACAGCTGGTCCATAGAACTGGAAGCAGACGAAAAAAGTTTAAAAAAAAATACATATTCAGAAAAAAATCATTCAAACGTGTATATCGTGCATAATCCAGAGTAAATAAAACAATAACAACAACACGATTTCATTGGTAATAAGGTAGTGAAGTTAATGCACACGTATTCGACATCCACTGAATCTGTTGCATGTAAATACTAAATGTACATCTACAGCTGATGTAAGATTCTACGTATCCGTTAATTGTATGTTCCTGTTATTTGCATAATTTTGTTTGGCATATCCCATATGTAAATACGCGGAATATCGTGATATCTTGATATCAATATAATTAAGGCAAACATTGCCGGCATTATTTTCGGGACACTGGAGTTCGACTGCTTGGAATGTTCATGTCATTGCCCTTCTTCAAACCTTAAAGTGTAATTTGTAAACTTTTCATTAACTAAAACACATTTTTCTCTGCGTGCTTTTGATGGATTCCAGATCTCCTACATTTACAGCAAACACTTATACTTAACTACTTTAAATCCAATATTTATCTTTTCCATACAGCAGAATCCACAAAATATTCGCGATTCAAAATTTCTGAACAACAAAAAGTCTGCACGTGCAGTTGTGAAAAACCCACTAGCAGCGCCGGAATACCTGGCAGGAATTGTACACCCGTATCGTGCTTAATTTTGAGTGAACCCTTAAAGTAAATCGTACTCTGTAACTACTTCTATTTACATGTCACAGATGGCTAGACACTGTATAAAAGACTTAGCTCCAAATAATGCAGAACCCGATAAGACAGCATGCAGGTGGAGCTGGATCAGGATCTATACTATTTGTCAATGTCTGATCGGTCCCTGCTTAGCAGGCTTTGAGTTCAGTTCGGCAACAGTTTAGTGGGTGAGACTGCTTCTGTATATAGCCCTCATGTATGTATGAATATATTCTGATAGGGTGAATGAGCGGTGAGCTGATAGTACAACTTCAAAATTTGGATTTTGATTTTACCATTTTAGATTTATTCTTTTATTTCACTACTTATTCTTCTTCATTTACATAACAGCTAGAGCAATACATTGGCATGCACATGCTTTCACATTAACATCCCCCCATGTACACGGCGTCATAATCACAAGCTTTCACATAAACATCCATCCCCATGTACACGGCGTAATAAGCACAAGCTTTCACATAAACATCCCTCCCCATGTACACGTCGTCATAAGCACAAGCTTTCACATAAACATCCCTCCCCATGTACACGGCGTCATAAGCACAAGCTTTCACATAAACATCCCTCCCCATGTACACGGCGTCATAAGCACAAGCTTTCACATAAACATCCCTCCCCATGTACACGGCGTCATAAGCACAAGCTTTCACATAAACATCCCTCCCCATGTACACGGCGTCAAAATCACAAGCTTTCACATTAACATCTTTCCACATGTCCACGGCGTCAAAAGCACAAGTTTTCACATTTACACCCCTGCCCATGTACACGGCATCATAATCACAAGCTTTCACATTAACATCCCCCGAGGTACATTGCGTCATAAGCACAAGCTTCCACATTAACATCCCTCCACATGTACATGGCGTCATAAAAACATGCTTTCACATTACATCCCTCTCCATGTACACGGCGTTATAAGCACATGCTTTCACATTTACATCCCTCCCCAAGTACACGTCGTCATAAGAACAAGCGTTCACATAAAACATCCCTTTCCAAGTACACGTGGTCATGAACACATGTTTTTACATTAACATCCCCCATGTACACGGCTTCATAAGCACAAGTTTTCACATTAACATCCCTCCCCATGTACACGGCGTCGTAAGCACAAGCTTTCACATTAACATTCCTCCCCATGTACACGGCGTCGTAAGCACAAGTTTTCACATTAACATCCCCCGATGTACATTGCGTCATGAGCACAAGCTTCCACATTAACATCCCTCCACATGTACATGGTTTCATAAAAACATGCTTTCCCATTTACATCCCTCCCCATGTACACGGCGTCATAATCACGAACTTTCACATTTACATCCCTCCCCATGTACACGGCGTCATAAGCACAAACTTTCACATTAACATCCCTCTCCATGTGCACGGAGCATAAGCTCATGCTTTCACACGAACATCCCTTTCCATGTACACGGCGTCGTAAGCAGAAGTTTTCACATTAACTTCCCCCGATATACATGGCGTCATAAGCACAAACTTTCACGTTAACATTCCTCCCCATGAACATGGCGTCATAGGCACATGCTTTCACATTTACATCCCTGCCTATGTACACGGCGTCATAAGCACATACTTTCACATCAACATGTCGCCTTTAGCACATGCTTTCACCTTGACATGCCACGATATGTACATGCTTTCACATTTACATGTACATACCTTCCCATGCAGACGGCGTCATAAGTACGTGCATTTACATGCACATGATGTGGTACCTGTTGCAATTAAAGTGCACAATTATCTAGTGTGTACCTAGCTATCTATTTCAAAATGAACAAATCGGAATGTAACATATTTTAAAAAACAACACTATTCTATAATGTGACAATTCTTGTGGAGATTCATTCATGCTGGTCAGCAGCATGTTTTGGTTCTACCTTGATCCGTACTGTTATAACGACAGGATCATAGTTGGTTAAACTGGCCTTTTTAAATTTTGTTTGAAAAACTTTGTTGAACCAATTATACATAATATGTATAGAGGAATGCAATATTGCATCTGAGCACTAGATTATATGTGAACTTTATGCACGTCGAAAAATTGTATTTTCTTTAGGTTGATAGAATAAAAAGCGCCCAGCTCCTTTACTATTACTATAACCAAATATTTTACCTGTTTTAGCCCAAAACCTTATTATATATACGTACCGCCCATACGTTGTTATATGTCAGGTGTAAAGGTCTGTAATATACAATATTTGCTACCAGAGAGACGCAGTAACTGACATACATATACCGGTCAAGATTTTTCATATTCCTACGCAAAAAATGTGACAAAGTCACTTTAAGGCTATTAAATTCTCTCCTTTAGTGGACTTCCATGTTAAAACAGGCGAAATAATTGCGTGTGTTCTTTTGCTCAATAACTATATTGAAAGCTTTTTTATGAAACAGTTAAATCATATAGAACACGAGATTGTCCCTTTGGTTTAAACATCGAGATGTAAAAGAGAAATGCTAATAGTTTTAATGTTTATCTAGTAACAGTATTATGTCGAATTGTATCAAGTTATGAATGGCGGATTTTATGAGTAATAATGTAACGTGTGAAATGTACCATACTGTATGTCCATTCGTCAAATATTCGAACAAAGACAACATTACAAAACGCAATAGTCAACCGTTGCACTTTTTATACTTAGCCCGTGGTCAACATGTTTTATAGACTGGTCAACATGTTTTATAGACTGGTCAACATGTTTTATAGACATGTGATCGGAACAATGTTCAGACTTTTCATTTTACACCCTAGTTAACTGATCATAGTTACGTATTTAATATCAATTTTGTCAAAATTTCGAATTTACATACCACATCTTTTAGTCGTTCGGTACAACTTAAAGGTAATATCCGGCGCTTTTTTTAAAAATATATACAAAAAGATATATACAGTAGGTCAACATCTTTTACTTGAAAGATCCTACTTAAAGATGTTGGCAAATGTAATAGATTTGTGAGATGCCTGTCAGTTACTCCTCCTTCCAAATAAAAAAAAACCATTAAGCACAATGATTTCTATTCGGCGATTCTTATGTTTGTATACGTAACATAGTAAGCTATTTTAGACACAACTAGTCAATAGTTGGCATAAAATGACCACAAAATAACGAATAGATATCGTCATTTAAAAAGAATGTATAATTACAGTTTATAATATTTGTAATGAATCGGTTAAAATGTGTGTCAAGATTTCATGACAGTTTCAGTATCTGCCTGGGACCAAGAACCTAGTTAGTTGACCTACTTAACCAAAGTTTACCGTGAGAGTGTTTGTCGATATTACCTTATGCTAGTTACGTCACACGCCCATCGTTGTACTGGGAGATCTTGAACTGCCGAGTTCTTGTGCTCTTAAGCGATTTATTAATTCGCTCGCATTTCATTTAGTGCTGCATTTTACAGTCATATGTACACCTAAATAAACTGAATATAATAAAAAAACAATTGGTGATCCTTTACTGCTATTTTAACTCTGTGACTCTGATTCATGTCATAGCTATACAAGGAACTACTTTTTGTTGCGCTGATGCAAGAATAAAAAGTTAGACTGTAATTCTGGATTCCCTATTACCGCAGTCAATACAAAAATGATAACGAGTATTAAATGGGTAAAACCGTTTTACTATAAGAATAATGATACAAGACGCCTTTAAAAAAGGGTTTAATAGTCGTAAGCCCATGAACCATTTGTAAGCGCCCACAAATACAAGTATTCTTACTTGTATTGGATATAATCAAAGTGTTGAATGTCGATAGGAATAAGTTTAGTTACCTGTGCACGAAGTTTATTTGAAGTATATTGTCTCCAAATAAAGTTTGTTGTGTGACTTTTACACAAAACGCAAATGATTGCGTAAATACAGCAAAATACGTAAAACTTTAAATTGGAACTAATGGGATTCCGTAGTATTTTTAATGATGACGCAATATATGTAGCTACCTGTAAGAAAGATTGGTATGCTTGAAATTACTTAGCTCTTAGCCTGCCGAACACAAGTCGATCAAACTTAGACATTTTGTGTAGAATCAGATCAGCCAGCCCCCAGCGTGACCACCACTGTTAGCTACATAGTCTGTAGTTATATGCCCATTCAGTAATGTTAAGTTTTCCCGCAGTTCTTATGTGCAAAAATCTAAGTATTTAGCCATGATATTGCGGTACTCTTTAATTAAGTTGGGGTAGCTCCTGTTAGTGAAGCTATTTCGAAGACTACCACAGACAGTTTTCTCCACAGATCTCTCTACCATTGTAAGGTTTCCTAATCATCGTCGATTCCACACGAGGTTGGGGTCGGGCAGGAATTTCGGATATAACTAGCCAGTATGTTCCTTCTACTAGCGAAATACTTAGAAAATGTTACGTGTATATATGTGATTTAATATATGTGATTCGGAAATGTACTATATATGTTTAAGTCAAGAAAAGAAAATGTGGTACAATAAGTTTATATTCTCGGTTGTTTCTTCATTTTCATAAACATGACACATACCGAAGATCCGTACGAAAGCATTTTGGTTTGTTTAGTGTAAACAAGTCCGCAGACTTATTAAGAATAATGACAATAAAACGACCGCTTAGAAGTCCGATACTAACTTTGTCAACTTGCGGCTCAACGCCTCAATATGGTGTTGCTTGCCAACCGTTCCTATATAACACATCTGATGTTAGCAAAAAAAGAAAAACGTGATCAAACTATAAGGAATTCGTCCAATTTTTCCCTTAAACAAATGGGTGGTATAATCTGATTTCATCTGATTAAGAAAAAAAATCTTTTGGTGACTTCCTTTTAAATATGTATATATATTTAAAATTGTTTGTTTATTGAGTTACCAGCAGTATTTCAGTTATTAGGAGACAGTGTCCACTTGAAGCAGATATAGTTCTACCTTCACGGTGTATAGCATGCCGTGAACACCTGGCATGATACCGCACGCAGTCACACTATCCTGACACCGGGCCAACCAGTCGTGGATTTACCCTTATATAGAGCGTTAGCTAGAGCGTTAGCAAGGGAGCTATACCACTATCATTTTTAACGACTTTCGTATGTCGCGGCTAGGGATCGAACACGGGACCTCCCGTACCTTGAGCCAATGCGCTAACATTTAAAATTGTGAAACTAACCGAACTTGCATTGAAATGTTGTTAATACTTGTTACATATTATATATTTATAGACATGTTATATATTCCCAATCTCCTTTCTTTTTTCATTGGCATCTTTTAGAGCATTTAGTCAATGTCATTAAAGGCCCAAAGTTTTTCACAATCCACTTAACCCTAGGAATGTCACTACATGTTTTTTAACATTTAAAAAACATGTTGCAACGTAAGACACATGTTGTACCGAGGTATACCTGCTGCAACGATGTACACGTGTTGCACCGGGAGATACGTGTTGCACATAGGTACACATGTTGCACCGGGGTTTACGTGTTGCACCGAGGTACACGTGCTAAACCGAGGTATTCCTGCTGCAACGATGTACACGTGTTGCACCGGGGTATACGTGTTGCACCGATGTACACGTGTTGCACCGGGGTATACGGGTTGCACCGAGGTACCCGTGTTGCACCGAGGTATACGTGCTGCAAAGCGTTAGGAAAGAAAGGTTAAACTACTAGTCCGTTTTTGATGATGAATACATTCCATTCATCTTGTACCAATTACCTGTGTAACTCGCTTAACACACACGTCAGTGTTATAACGAAGTAAAGAGATAAAAACGATCACATTCTGAAAGGTGACTGAGGGCTTTCTGCACGGAAGGAAGTGAAACATAGTAGACATCAGTTGTATACTTTTTAAATACCTGAAATCACCGTAATTGATTTGTTAATTTGTTAACACTTCACGCCTGGAGCAATTGTTGGCCTCATTAGACACTGGACATTAGAAACGCAGTTAAGTTGTAAAAGTAACATCTTAGTCAACTGTACTTGATTTTTTATTGCAAGAAAAAAACACACTCCATAACCTATCAAAAAGCCCCCCCCCCCTCGATATTTACAAGAGCGTAAAAGCCTAGTTGCGACTATCAGAGTGTATCGTTTGGCTAACATTACCGCTAGTTGTTTATAGTAATGCAATATATATAAACTTGTGGGTCTCTTATCTCTTAGCTTCAGGAACATGCTTGTGCCCCCGAGAACATTTTTGAGGTTTTAATACATTCTAAAGCCAGATAAAACCGTGAGTAATCGAGGTTAGAGTTACTACCGTAAATGTTGTATCCGACGGTTTGCCTATATCTAATACATGTAACAATCTCTCCCAGTTTCGGGGATTAAGTGCATAGCTAATGCACAGACATATGCTTTCGTATAAGTAAAGCCTGTTTATAACATTACCTTTATTGCTAGACAGTACACATAAAATATTCGCTTAAATGTCCATTATTTTTTCAATAAATAAGCACGATGGGGATTTCACCTACAAATCGATACCGACGTCAGCGGCTGATTTCCCGGGTAATAACGCAACGTGATCTTAAAAGTTATTGGTCACGTGGTTTCCCTAGTTTAAAATAACAGCTATCTGTACAGCGTGGCTTGGATAGGAAAGACATTTTTGTAAAGACAAGGTGGTTGTTACTCTCCACTTTTTAAACGGCCACCCCCATTAAAAGCATTTTGTGGGATCTTTTGAGATAACAATTTTCGTAGTTGCATGAGAGTAAAACAATTTGGTCCAAATCGTCGGATAGCACCTCTAATACTTGATAAACAAGTGTATTGTCTACCTTCTCTGTGTGGAATAGCTAATAAGATAAATACCTTGAATTAAAGGCGCAAAGAATGATGATGCTGATGAGCACTGTTCTTTTTGGAAGATTTCTTAGAAGTGGCAAGTACAACACTCTCATTGTTTCATTCCTGATGATGATGATGATGATGATGATGATGATGATGATGATGATGATGATGATGATGATGACGACGACGATGATGAAGTCGAGCACTGTTCTTCTTGGACGATTATGATGATGATGATGATGATGATGATGATGATGATGATGATGATGATGATCAAGGAGCCGAAGTACAAGTAGACAGAAGATACGGGTAGATGAAAAATAAGCAGAAAGAAGGAGAAGCGGAAAATGAGAAGTATAGAAAAAGAACAATAAGAAAAACAACAACAATAACGGAACCGAAGATTATGCCGATAAGATGCTTGTGTTATTGAATGCTACAGGATGCAGACAGTTGCGAAATGAGACACTTTATTTGGCACCTACAAAAACTCTGGGAATTAAAACAAACAGCAATAGGAAGAATACAACTGCATGTAGACATCTCGCTTTGTTATCGAGTTTCTATCGATTGTATATAAGTTTGGGGATGATTTGCTTAGAGAATGGGAACTGAATGGAGGGAATCTGTCTAAATTTAGAGAACATCCAGTTTTGAAGGAACAAGAAGTCTAAACAGTAGGTCTAATAAATCAGTGAATGTTTAGCTAATGATTGGGTCTGGCGAGAGATAGCTAGACTGGTTCACGATGTACTGCAATAGGAAGACCACCGAAACATATCCGGAATCCGCATCTTACGAACTTACGAAATGCACCACTTTCGTACCTACTCGACTATTCCCGCAATTTTATATGTTTGATATAATGTTTTATTTTCTGCATATTTAAGTTCTTATAAAGGCATCGTAAACGTCTTACTAACATAAGAACTCAGCCAATCGTAGACACGCATATTATATTCTCTTGACTGTGTTTATATAGCTTCCATCACTGTGAATGCGGACAATGGAGACCTTATTTCACTATACAAAGTAATATTTTCATGGCAAGTCAGGCCAAACAGTTTTTGTTCTATATATAAACATGTAAGTAAAATGGGCATACGTCATCTCGCACTTTACTTACTGCGCTACTGGAGCCGGAATTTAGATAAAATGCTAATGTAAAATTATGATTTTCTTTTAATTATAATATCCCATTTTTATTAAAGCCCAAATAGCCGTTTGTAACTGTATCGACATTACAACAATGACGTCTTTCTGTCGGTCTACAATTTCTCCATGTTTCTGTCTGCCCTGCTGCACTCTTGTTATTTTGTCTATCCATCAGCTGGCCTAATCAGTCCAATACAGGTTTCATGTGGTAGCCTACAGAGCTGGCTACGGTGTCTATCTGTATATTATGGTCATGTTGTACAGGGCTGCGGTGTCTATCTGTATATTATGTTCATGTTGTACAGGGCCACGGTGTGTATCTTTATATTATGTTCATGTTGTACAGGGCCGCGGTGTCTATCTGTATATTATGGTCATGTTGTACAGGGCTGCGGTGTCTATCTGTATATTATGTTCATGTTGTACTGGGCTGCGGTGTGTATCTTTATATTATGTTCATGTTGTACAGGGCCGCGGTGTCTATCTGAATATTATGTTCATGTTGTACAACGTTGTGGTGTCTATCTGTATATTATGTTCATGTTGTACAGGGCCGCGGTATCTATCTGTATATCATGTTCATGTTGTACAACGTTGTGGTGTCTATCTGTACATTATGGTCATGTTGTACAGGGCTGCGGTGTCTATCTGTATATTATGTTCATGTTGTACAGGGCCGCGGTGTCTATCTGTATATTATGTTCATGTTGTACAGGGCTGTGGTGTCTATCTGTATATTATGTTCATGTTGTACAGGGCCGCGGTGTCTATCTGTATATTATGTTCATGTTGTACAGGGCCGCGGTGTCTATCTGTATATTATGTTCATGTTGTACAGGGCCGCGGTGTCTATCTTTATATTATGTTCATGTTGTACAGGGCTGTGGTGTCTATCTGTATATTATGTTCATGTTGTACAGGGCCGCGGTGTCTATCTGTATATTATGTTCATGTTGTACAGGGCCGCGGTGTCTATCTGTATATTATGTTCATGTTGTACAGGGCCGCGGTGTCTATCTGTATATTATGTTCATGTTGTACAGGGCTGTGGTGTCTATCTGTATATTATGTTCATGTTGTACAGGGCCGCGGTGTCTATCTGTATATTATGTTCATGTTGTACAGGGCCGCGGTGTCTATCTGTATATTATGTTCATGTTGTACAGGGCCGCGGTGTCTATCTGTATATAATGTTCATGTTGTACAGGGCCGCGGTGTCTATCTGTATATTATGTTCATGTTGTACAGGGCTGTGGTGTCTATCTGTATATTATGTTCATGTTGTACAGGGCCGCGGTGTCTATCTGTATATTATGTTCATGTTGTACATGGCCGCGGTGTCTATCTTTATATTATGTTCATGTTGTACAGGGCCGCGGTGTCTATCTGTATATTATGTTCATGTTGTACAGGGCCGCGGTGTCTATCTGTATATTATGTTCATGTTGTACAGGGCCGCGGTGTCTATCTGTATATTATGTTCATGTTGTACAGGGCCGGCGGTGTCTATCTGTACATTATGTTCATGTTGTACAGGGCCGCGGTGTCTATCTGTATATAATGTTCATGTTGTACAGGGCCGCGGTGTCTATCTGTATATTATGTTCATGTTGTACAGGGCTGCGGTGTCTATCTGTATATTATGGTCATGTTGTACAGGGCCGCGGTGTCTATCTGTATATTATGTTCATGTTGTACAGGGCCGCGGTGTCTATCTGTATATAATGTTCATGTTGTACAGGGCCGCGGTGTCTATCTGTATATTATGTTCATGTTGTACAGGGCTGTGGTGTCTATCTGTATATTATGTTCATGTTGTACAGGGCCGCGGTGTCTATCTGTATATTATGTTCATATTGTACAACGCTGTGGTGTCTATCTGTATATTATATTCATGTGATATAGGGGTGTGTTTTCTATTGGCATATTACGTCCATATGATATGTATATTATGTTCCCGTGGACGAGGACTGCGGCTTCTATCTGTTTATTATGTTCATGTATCCAGGGGCTGCAACATCTATCTGTATATATTATGTTTTTATAGAACATAATGGCGGCTTCTTTTGTACACAATTTTTGTGTGGTAAGGGGCTGCAGTGTCTATATTTTAAATATATATTAAAGAGAATATTAAAGTTCGATTCCCTTCCTTAATGTTGTTTTGAAAATAAGTATATGCAGATTAAGACAGTGGTTTCACAACAGCTTAAGAATGTCTGTCTCGTCAGTATAGTCTACATTCTACCATTATTTAATTCGACGTTTTCCCGACTATTTGGGGATTTTACCGTCAGTGCACCCATTCAAAAGGCAATTAATATATTTATTAATCCATCTTCCACTATATTCTACACATAGCATAATACAAAATATATTATAATTCTAATCATTCTAAATATACCAACATTATTATACGTGTAAACCACTGTTTCGTTATCAGACGATGAAACAATGCGCAATAAAGATGGACGAGAATAATAAGGAATGTGCACTTGTCTATCATTTAATGCTCATACCATATTGCCTACTTGTGACATTTGGGAGCCCAGTGTAGATGGATACTGAGCCTGCTAACAAGGAACTGATTAGACATACGCAATGAGTGAAGATCCCGATCATCCAGATGTCCGGGAGCTCCCCGATCATGACCTACACTTTTCGTTGATGTTTTGTAACCAATACGCATTGTTGCCAATTCACGAAGTTTTCAACAAATAACTCAGAAGTACGTAAGGGTTGATCAGGAAAAAAGCAGACTGTTGGTTAAATAAGCATAAGTGATTTACAAGTAATCTTCACGGAATGACTGGCAAGTTAATCCTATATGAATTGTGTGCTAACACATGTAATTTTACTGCATATGTGATAAATAATACAGGCAGTCTAATAGCAAAGCGAAGCTTGTGAATGAATATTAAACTGACAAAATGTACTGGATTTCTATCGACTTTTCAGTTTAGCTGAGATCAAATCAATATGGAATTTATTTTTAAGTTCATCTTTCTTTTCCCCATTCTCTCATCCCCTCTACCTATCTTGTAATTTTATTAATTCTATTAATTCTCTATTTCTTTCCCACTTACTTAATTACTAAACCACGGTTACCGGTACTTAGCTATGATTTAGTTTTTTAGTTGAATTTGGAGAACTGTTTGATTATAGGTTAAGTTTTAGTAAAAAGTTTAAACAATGTAAACGTCATTTAATGCAATGTTGTTGTTTTAGGCTCATTGTTGTTTTAATTTCTGTAATAGTTCAATCCTCTTGTGTCGACTTAGCATTTGGAATACTTTGTAAACAACAACATCAACGACAACAACAATAAAGGAAAAAAAGACAAGAACAGTGTAAGGAAATTTTGGTTTACTCGGCATCTATCACGTTCTAATTATACTTTCTTCCGCCTTCTCGTTCGATACAGATCAAAGTCAAAATCACCTGCGTATAAAGGATGATTAATCCGCGAACATGTTTAAAGTTGGCTATAAAGTAATTAGAAACAAAAACGCTGGTTTACGGTACTACTTTTCACCTGGCGCGCAGGGATACAAATCGTTTAAAGAATTCAGGCTTGTTCCTCACATCTACGCTTCTAGGCCAAGCGTTCAAAAGATCAGGATCTTCACGTAAATCTAGGAAAGAAGGTTCAAGTGTATCTTTATGGTTATAGATATTTTTAACTGTAAGGTTACCTAGATCTGTCATAAAATCAGGATGAGATTCTACGAAATTCCACAAAGCTGAAATGTTATTTTCACACACATCTAATAAGAAATTAACATTAACATACTCGAATAAGGGGATTAATATACATAGACAGCGTGTGTTTTCATTATAAAGAACATTAACTATACTGATGTAAATTTATATATAAAAAACGCCGTCAATATCTTATTATTGATAAAAGAATAAAACAGAACAGAATTTATTTCTGATGTATACCTAAGGCATATTGTCAATTTACAAACAAATGGTCAAACAAATAAATACACATACATATACGGTGTTGGAGAGAAAATGTATAAGAAGTACAACTTAGAAAACATCAACAAAAACTAGCAAACAAGCGAACATTATCACGCATGCGTACACAAACGTCATGTATAATGCTCTCTCGCGCAGCGAACACACAAAAGTTTCATGTTAAAAATTAAAGAGCAGCAATACCAGTTAAGGTTATCTCTTAGCCTGCTAATCGCGTATTTATAAAGCTTAGGCAAATAGACGGAGGGTTGTTTTGAGTGAAATATGTTTAAAAACTTAAAGAATGGTCACATGATAAATGATTTCATTTGAACTCCTGGAATGTGTTATAAGCAATATAAATATTATTTACTATCCTTCACACATAAATTTGGAAAGTTAAAAAATTACATAACATTGGTATGAAAAGAAAAACTCATTCTTAAGAAAGTATGTAAGTCAAATCACAAGAATCTGAGGTCTAATACTTTCTGTATTGTTTGACGATGAAAATGTTTACAGAATGTGCCATTGAATTCGTAGTCATTAAATATGTGTGACGGATTTCGAAACGTTCAGACTACGTTTTTACGTTGCTTTTTCGCGTTCGTGCATATAAACCAACAGTAAGTTGTAATCTTTTACGCATTTGAAACTGAATCCACCTTTGCATATTGGCAAATATTAATCTATTAAAACATGAATGTCTGTACAAAAGGCAGAATAGTTTCAACTGTTTTCTGCAGCTAATTTACATTTGATGTAATAACAATACAGAGAATAATTCCAGACTAACATTAGTAGATCATGGTATCCTTTTCGACATAACTGTCTCAACGAAAGTTAATTTACTAATTTACTTGCCATTGTGTTTAAAGCCAAAGTACATCGCAAGCTATTCATAAATTTGACGCCCGTGTTTCATTCTCTCACCAGAGGGCGTGCTACACAAGTTTCGCTTACTGTACCTCTGTCAACGCCGGGAAAAGTAGTTCTCATACACGTGATATTCTATCGTCACATGTCGCAAAATAGTTCCCCGAAAATTTGGGTTAAAATATATCTTAAACATTGTTCTAAAAAAAAATAAAAATACCCATTTTCATTTTAAGTAAAATATACAGAGATCAAAATAATCTCACGAGCATTTTATTCATTATTTATATTTTGTGCAAGAATCTTGTACACCGGGCGTTGACAGAGGTGTAAGCGAAACTTGTGTAGCACGCCCTATAGTGAGAGAATTGCCCGTGTTTGGGCAGTTCACTATATTTACGGGCGTACGAAATAGTTCCTGGCGGATGCGCGATCCATACGAGCACGCATTGCAGAACACGGAGCCGTGGAATTTCACCCTTGGGCTTCTTGGAGCAGTTATGCAAGAACGTTATTTTGACCTAACTAAATGTTTGTGAAAGAAGTTAAAAATGCCACTATTGTTACATTTTTGTTCTAATAAAGGCTAAAAAATTACATTTTGCATCATTAAAATATGTCATAGCACAATCAGTAGAAAATCTGAGTCATAAACAGACTCCTACTATTATTTGGTCTATTTGTTACTTATTGCTGCCAACTGTTGCTGCGTGAAATATGATTAAAGCGCGGACATAAAACCGCATCACTGCTTAATTAGCTTATTATTACGTAGATAAGAACAAGTGCCGTTACATTTCATAATATGATTGCGCGTGTGGGTGTAAAGCGTTCGTACATGAGCTCAAAATTGTTACAGAACATTATGACTAATATTTCGGACTTTGTACGGCCTTGAGAATGCAGAAATTACAGACGCTACGTTTCACCGCTTATAACACATCGCCCTTTCACTTACCGTGTACGGGGTTTCTAAATATCTCTTATTGATGTATGGTATAACGACAATGTGATTCTTGATATGTAATTTATACGATGATTGTAGAGTATGTTATGATATTTTTGCTTGTTTCTATTTATCTTAAGAGTAATTAATGCAATTGTACGTTCAGCCAGTTATTTAAAAATGCGCATATACTCGTAAAACAATCACTTCGTATGTACATGTATCTTCGTCCATTCATAGAAAGTAAATGAATGGTTAGTAAACTGCAATATATTTAGATTTTTGGAAATGTGAAGCATTCTGAATTTTATTACAAACGCATTGATTCTTTAGAATAATGGTTAAACTCGCTTTAAAAACAATCAATAAGTCAATTCATCATAACACCAGGTATAAAAAATATTATACAGATATATGAGGTCTTGCATGGCTGTGTCAACGAGTGTGAATTTGCGAGAGAGCATATGTGTGTTCGTTTAAATTTGATTGTCGGTGAGGTTTTGTCAAACTCGCGGATGTATCTGGGGTGATGTGCGGTCGTAAAATCTTCTTGATTTCGAAGAACCATCAACTTACTACACTGCCAAATAAAGCATGCGCAAATCTGCGTCACGTGCATGACATAGTCATAAATAATACACTGATTGATGCAATATTGATGCTGCAATTGAAGTCAAATCATTTTCTTCTCAGTGCCAATCGCAAAACAGCAAGAAACCCAATGATTTTTCGAATTGCTATGTACAGAAAATTGGCTCCTGACCGCTTTAAGGTCCCATCTGAAAATCGGGTAATATGCCAAATAATAACAAGAAACCATGTACCAGCGCACATGCTTCGTTAGGTTCAGTAAAACTGTACGCCTGATACAGTTTTTCACTTCATAAACATTGGTCTTTAATGTTTATCCCCTTTTCATGATTAGTTTTTGTATGTATCGCAGTAAAGTTGAAAAGGTCACGTTCGAAACCCGTTTTCTGTTAGTTTTTTTTGGTGTTTTGTTTGTTTGTTGTTGTTGTTTTTTCGTTGTTTTGTGTGTGTGTAATTTTTGTATGCTTTGTAAAAGAATAATGGTTTTGTTATATAAACGTAGAGGTCCTTAATCGCCAAATACCCCCACCCTGGTAGCCACTCTAGTGCATTAACATTCCTACCATGTCACATTCTTCCCACGTTAAGCACCAAGCGCCACCATGTGTCAACTCATAACAACCGGAAGTTGTTCTAACAGTAACCTGACACCACTACCTAGTTCAAATACTCCACTGTACTGTGTTCCCCTTGTGGTTTTTGCTTGTTGTTCTAGCGGTATATTGGTATGACGTAGAAAAATTGTGTATAATTGCAATATGTTTAAAATATCGCGCAAGGTTGTTTATTTGAAGCACAGTTTGTTTGTTTCATTGTTTTATACTTACTCTTATTTTATTTGTGTGAGGGCAGTATTTAAAACGTTATTTGTTTAAAAATAATACTGTAGTAATATAATAGGACTATAGGTATACTCGGTTAGAAAATTTGTTAAACTATTCCGTTCACATTAAGAGCCTTTGTGGTAGATTAAATTGGCTTAAATACTATACAGGTTACATTTTACTGTCGAACAATTAATTTTGATTGCCCGCTTTTAAAGTCAATTAAGGCATACTTACATTGCTATTTTGCTACACATATGTATGTTGTATGGAATGTAACTGTGGGCAAGCTTTTCGCATGTTCTATAGCGAATATAGATTAGATCAACTTATCCCGACAACAATGCTCTGCAACATCCTGTCAAAGGCAATACAACTATTTAAATATGTGCACAGTATTACAAAACTGCGCAACCAACTCCACGTAGCACTTGGTCCTTAACGTACATACCTGTAGTAAGATGCCTCTATCATGTGTTATATATTGATTATAAATACTCTAAAGACATTCATATCGAATTTGAAACTATACATCTTGGCAAAATTCCCGGTGGAAAATTATATCCTACTGGAAGTAGCCTGGGCAGAGATTAACGTAGTGCAAGACGCAAGATCAGCAGTTCGTTTTTCTAATTATTGAGCCAATAGAGGCCCTGTCAGTGAACTTAGTAAGACTGACGTCACAAATACACGAATAATTATATGACGTGTAATCTTGCGAGTGTAGTTCGCATGAGTTGTAGCTAATGGTCCTCAAAACGGCGAAAATAAGCTCGAAAATGTTATTATGATCGCTTTTTGATCTTCTAACCCAAACATAACATATGCTTACGAAGTACACCATATCCACATTTACATTGTAAATGTATTAAATAAGAATATATAAGACAAAGTCCTATGAAGGTTGCAACATATACAAAATTGAAAAAACACAGGACCAATGTATCTACATGTACGCCAAATGTAAAAGTGAAAACAAATCTGTGATGAGTCATTTTACAACAAGAGCAAACCCGACAGTTGCCGCCTTGGAACGCCTATGGACCGACTGGGGTGCTTAAACTGATTTTACAGAGCTCTAACCTCGCATTTCCTGATGGGTTTCTCGAATGCAAGCAATGATAAGAAAACTGATCCATCTGAATAAGTGTCCAAGCGCTGACGTTTTGTTTGACAAGTTATGACGAAAGCAGTGACGTCATTGAAAAATAATGTCCACGTCGTGTTTAGAAGAGAGATAGGTATTATTTCGATTAGAAAACCTACAGAAAACGTTAATAGTAAATAAAATTAACTTTTCGAATCAAGAAAAAAATGATTAGAGAAGAGTAAATGGTTGTAGCATCCTGTTCATGCGGAGATGGAATTAAGGAATCAAAGTCCAATGGTCATCAAAGGATATACACGTAACAATCCTTATAGATTGAATTAAATGACAACATAGATTACATGCACGGGGATATTTTTTACGACCGCCACAGTGCACAAGTAACATTGCTGTGATCATGAATAAGGATATATAAGACAAAGTCCTATAAACATTGCAACATATACAAAAATTGAAAAGACACAGGACCAAGGTATCCACATGCACACCTAATGTTAAAGTGAGAACAAATCTGTGATGAGTCATTTTACAATAAGATCCAACCCGACAGTTGCCGCCTTGGAACGGTCAGTCGACTTAAATGAAACGTTGTTTTATAAGGTCAAAAATTGAATATTTTAGTTCGCTACTTAAAAATAATTGGATTTTCACTTACTTCTGTCAAATATTGAGGATTTAATTATAATGGTCTTCTGTTGGTCCATCGATATGTGACATAAAAATGTCTTAACACCCCCTACACTTACGGTCAATTATCATTGATATCTGATAACCATTCTAACTACAAGCACGTATACTTGTACTGAACTTAATAAAAACGTTACATTTTACACAAATAAATATTGGGTGTGACTTGGGACGGTAGGTAGTGTCGGCTTTCGGATATATAATCAAGTCAACATCAATCTCCTTCGATCCCAACTATCATCTACATAAATGTTTATAACCGAATTCCCCGAACGAATCCGAACGTGGCCAATTCTGATAAAATGCAGAAGTCATTCAGAACACCTCGGCCATTCCGGAAATAAGCACATTGTTACAAATAATCCAGGAGTCGCCTTCATAAAATGTCTGTCCGAATGTTGGTCAGGTGTTCATATTAACGGAAATTGAAAGATTGTTGTTGTTTTTGTTTCCGAGAAAACAATACAGATGTTGCACTATTAAGTTTTCCAAACCAAATGTTTTGCGATATTTTCAATCATTCTTCTAAGCATTTTAATGATTTAAACAGACATGGATTGTAACCTTCAATTAAATTATTCTTGTAACAAGGACCGAGGCTTACCGAATGAAAAGCACCAATGTCCTATTGATCTTTATTATCATGTCATGAGGTCGCTGTTCGACCCTAACGTTTGAATTTAATCATGATTAAATGTATTGACTTTTGTGGTGATTTTCTTTTCATTTAATTTATTTTATTCTTTTAGTTTCCCAGTCATAAAATACCATGTTGTCATTTTCTTTTTGTTTATTGTTATATAAACTGTTCATAACAAATATGTATTGTTTCTTTTCTTTTTCAAGACAATTGTTTATCTTTTTGTTGTTGTTTTTTTATCTTTCTTATTATATCATCAGCAATCCGATGAAAAGACAAACTTTGCAAAAAGAATGATAAAAACTAATGGTCTGATTACTAATAATGTAGCAACAATTTGTAAAATATTTTACAATATTTGTCGTAGTGGGGTGTTTTTTGTTATAAGTATCAATGCTAAATGTAAATGTATGTGACGAAAAATATCGCTTAAGAATTGTTCAACCTCTTTCCTAACTTGTTACGACGATACTACAGCAAACCACATCTTAATAAACATTTTTCTAAAAGCAAACATCTGCAAAATTATGACACACTCGCAAAAAGAGGTGAAGTTCGGTGTAAAATGTCACATACATATCATTATAATTAAGATTATAAATGTTTTTTCTCGTAATGTGCGATCAACACAGGATCTTTCGTTCCTTTATGTCTAAATTTACATGTTTTGTACTTTTATGTTGAAAAAAAGAAATAAAGGTAAAAAAATGTTTCATGCATGCTTAAAAAAGAAAAGAAAATCTTAAGCCAGGTTTTCTGACAGTACCTTTAAAAGTCTATGAACGCCTTGGCACAGCGGTAAGCGGACAAGAATTACTCTTATAGAGTATGTATAGGAGTACTTGAGTTACGATACAGAACGTTTAACATTCCAGCACTTTATTCTTGCTTATATTTATTTTTGTAGTTTTGTACAAGAGGCAGTAGGCGGATACATAAGCACCAAGAGCAAAGGTCATCTGGTGTTTATTTGTATAACTTTGAATCACGCCAGCCGATGCATTAACTGCCTGTTTAGCATGTTAGAGGTCTCTGTATTAGCGAAACCAGGTAAATTTCAGCTATAATTGTGAAGACGTTAATTAAGAAGTGACATAGGTTTATCGGACACTGTCCTTATGTCAATTAAATGTGACGATTGACTATCTGTGTATGACTGTTTTGGGTGGTTCGGAGTCCTGTGTTTATTTTAGTGTCCATTCAAGAGGATTTTTATTTGTACTTCAATGGCCTGTTGTGTTTTCACAAACAGCTTATTAACGCCTTTTCACTTTATTTATTTGTACACTGAAGGTGTCCATCCTGTTTTACGAATCTCAACAAACAAACAAAACATTGATTTATATTTATGTTTTACATATACATAAAGCGGAGAAAATGACAACAAGCAACGAACATTGTTCGTCTGGCGCGTATTCTAGTTATACAAGTATAGACAATTAAGTTTAAGTACATGCAAAAGCTGTGGTTATTTTAATATCAGAAATAGTAGTGAAAGCAATATAATACACATAGTGTGCAAAAAAGAACATGTCTCAAGAATAAGTAGAATGAAAATGTAATCAATAATCTTCATGTGATTGTATTAAAATATTAGAGCTGTCAGTTGTTACATTATACCTTGAAAAAAAGATAAAAGATTAGGCACCTGTGCTTGTTAAGGACAAAGGTCAAAGGCATGTTACTTATTATCTACTATTTATATTAACAAACGCTCAAGAACCATATATACAAAATATTTATTTTGTTTCTAGGTAATTGTGTCTATCGCTTTCAATATTCAGTTGTATTCGAACTACCGAACATAGCACATTGTTTACACAGTTTGATTTGAATGCCAAAGTAAGATATAATTTTGTATTTAAAGTGGATTTGAAGAATGGTTTTATTTTTCCAGAAAACATGACAATCTTGTATTCTACAATCAATACGTGTCTGTTTATAAAACATTTACAATGGAAA
The DNA here is from genome assembly GCA_007844125.1 of Sinonovacula constricta. Lineage (NCBI taxonomy): Eukaryota > Metazoa > Mollusca > Bivalvia > Cardiida > Solecurtidae > Sinonovacula > Sinonovacula constricta. The sequence continues at coordinate 12,064,484 of CM017567.1, read as the reverse complement.
TATCCAAGAATAACCAAAATCGTATATATATTATATATATGTAAGAAAGTCTTGATTACAGTTAACAAATGTTGTCGTCCTCATTCTCTCTGCTTTCAAAGCATAATATACCCGTGTCTATGGTTTCTATATATGAAGACTCTCAAGACAACATCACATATCAACTACCGTACTTTCTGGAGATACTGCGCACATTTTCAATGGATCGGCACACGTGGCTTCGGTGAAACTTTAATCATGGGCGTCTTGAATGGAGACAATAAACCTTTTGGTCTCAAGAAAATGTAAATAATATATATTCTTTTCTAGAGATTTATAGTAACTGAACATTTAGCGTTTTAATTATGTTTGTGTAATTCACCCCTATATTGCATTAACTATTGGACTGTTCCATGTTTTTGAGTGTCAATTTTATGCATCAATAACTTTTCTTTTTTTTCATTGAAATGTTGAAGAAAAAACTACATCAAGGTTGTAAGAATAAATTGGCGATGCACTGAAGGACGACGCATTTACGATGAAATGTTGACTGAAATTTGCATATGGGGGAAGTGAGTGGAAGTAAGTCTTTTTCGTGGATGTTGATTACAGAACGCTGGCACTGGTTCTAATTCGGAAAGCTTCAATATAATATCAAACTAAGGACTTCCATCTGTTACACAGACCGTTTGCAATCGCACCCAGTTCAACGTTTATTTTAAAATATAAGTATAAAAAGTTGTAAGCAGGTACGAATTTTCCTTTACCACAACGTGCGAGATCCGAATAAAACATAATGACGCCACTCTGGGGATTTTTCATGCCTGCCCGGCGACAATGAATGTGTTTTCTGTTTCTTATGTGCGCACATGTGTTCGCGCGCGCACGCCCGCGTGTGTGGCTCGCGCGCGTGTGTGGGTGTGTGTATGTCCCCCTCCCCAAACAATTATATTTACTCAATAGTCCCATCTTTGAATGGGATTCAACGTCGTTCATACAAAGACACACGCCATTTTATTGCCGAAGTTATTTCAGTTTCACACTGAAAATTGTATTCTTTATATATATATATAAAATACATACACGTTAATATCTATTGTGGTTACATTTCTGTTTTATATGCGCTGAAACACTAGAATATTTTTCTGTAACTAATTAACTATGTCGGACGATAAGAACGTGCCAACTAGACCAGAGTAGCTGTTTAGCTCTTTAGCCTGTTAAATTGTTTAATAGCACATGTAGGTGGCAGCAAGTGCGCTGATAAGGACAGCTGCACAATGTGCAGGTCCTAACCAGCAGATACCAAGCGGGAGTGGGCTTGTCTTGGTCTACACTATTTATATAAGCCTGGTGAAGTCGGTCTTAGCACGCTGAGAGTTGACACAAGGCGTCACTTCATAGCGATTGCTAAATCCCTGACATACAGACAAGTATATTTTATAACCACGATAAAAAGGAATGGCTGCATACCTTTGCATCTTGTCAACATCCCGACACATCGACTGATGATGTTGAATTTATTTTTTACTTCAAAAGTATTCATCCGTTAAAATTGTTTAAGAAGCACCAATATCAGTTAAGCATATATATAGCGTTAGAAATTTGTTTCATCTTTTACAATGCGCTTTATCAATGCACACAAAGTGATCATCCGCTCGAGTCAAACGATAAAGAACTTTATAAAGGGCTACGTTTTCATTTGGCCTTTAATGGTCTCGTCGGCGCGCTGTTCAAGTAGCCACAAATTAAAGAATATGGAAAAGAAGGCTAGTATTTATGTATTTGGTGCATGCAGTCCAGTTAAATTTTACGAGTGGTGTGTTGTTGAAGGGCCCAACTCCCCGTTTCCATGGGGGTTTTGCATATATGTCACTATTAAATTCTACTGTTTCAGGTGAAGTAATGTTAAAGTGTAACTTCTTGGACAGTTCTTTCAACAAAATTCACATTAATCGAACACTATGATCGGTAGCCATACAGTATCTGCCCGGATGTTAGAGTGGTTAGCCAGATCGTCTATCAATTTTAAACCCAATATATTTCTTTAAAAATCATCATCATTATCATCATCATCATCATCATCATCATCATCATCATCATCATCATCATCATCATCTCATCATCATCATAATCATCATCATCATCATTTTCATCATTATCATCGTCGTCATTGCCACCACCTTCATTAACATAACCAACAGAAGTAGCAGTAGGAGTAGTAGCAGCAGTAGGAGTAGTAGCAGTAGTAGGAGTAGTAGCAGCAGCTATAGGAGTAGTAGCAGTGGTAGGAGTAGTAGCAGTAGTAGGAGTAGTAGCAGTAGTAGGAGTAGTAGCAGCAGCAATAGGAGTAGTAGCAGTAGTAGGAGTAGTAGTAGGAGTAGTAGCAGTAGTAGGAGTAGTAGCAGCAGCAATAGGAGTAGTAGCAGTAGTAGGAGTAGTAGCAGCAGTAGGAGTAGTAGCAGTAGTAGGAGTAGTAGCAGCAGCAATAGGAGTAGTAGCAGTAGTAGGAGTAGTAGCAGCAGTAGGAGTAGTAGCAGTAGTAGGAGTAGTAGCAGCAGCAATAGGAGTAGTAGCAGTAGTAGGAGTAGTAGCAGCAGTAGGAGTAGTAGCAGTAGCAATAGGAGTAGTAGCAGCAGTAGAAGTAGTAGCAGCAGTAGGGGTAGTAGCAGCAGCAATAGGAGTAGTAGCAGCAGTAGGAGTAGTAGCAGTAGTAGGGGTAGTAGCAGCAGCAATAGGAGTAGTAGCAGTAGTAGAAGTAGTAGTAGCAGTAGGAGTAGTAGCAGCAGCAGTAGCAGCAGTAGTAGTAATAGTAGTAGTAGTAGCAGCAGCAGCAACAACAACAACAAAAGCTTTTTCTTAAGAAAACATTTTTCAGTCCAACGTCTTCAAACCCTCATGACAAGTTCGAACCCCAATGGCCGGAAACACTGTATAGGAGGCACGATTGATCTGTCAGCTACATAGTTAGTTACCCAGATGTTTGTCAAACAATGATCAAACATGAATTCAAAATGGATGCCAACTGTGTATTGCTGAGTTACTGCATTAGTATCCGTTTCAATTAAAGATGCATAATTCTGTTTGCTATAACACTTCACAACACTGCACAGCTACACATATTCTGGACAATTATATGAAATTGCTACATACTTTCATCAACCTTCCGCACACCAATCATTCAATAACTGGGATTCCGTTTGTTCCACGCAAGTCAGCCTAATTGAACTATATACAACGTAGATATCGTTTGTCGAATATCTGACGTAACTTACGTTGCCATTTTTTCTCTCTCTCCCTCTCTTCTGTTGTCGCGTGTTATCTCAACACCTGCCTAAGTCAGTGGAGAGAATGCATTGGTTGAGTTGATAGCATGTCTCATCTAGATGGCACGCATTTTACTTGGCATTTGATTTGATGATATGCTGAGAAATACACTTAATACGCTGTCTTTGAATATATATATATGTATGTTATATTTTTGTGTAAAAAGCCACTATTTGCTAAAACAAATTCAACACTGGACTTACAATTAATCCGTGAAATATTTTTTTCGCTATGCAGTAACCATTGGCAAGAACGTTGGACAGAACCAAAATAACAAGTTCTATAATCTATGCAACATTTCGTTTTGCATAGAACTCATTAAGACAGTAATAAGTAAACTAAATGGTACATGTGAGGGAGCGTTTGTTACACGAAATGTTTCATATAACAAATACATATAGTGATTTTAGCAGGTGAGTAGATACTACCCCAACCAATACAGGGGGAATGGCACCGTCATGAGATTTTTCAGTCCAAGACTTAAGATTACACATGAAATCGTATTTTATTTTATTTTAGATGTTTAACTGTTGATCTTAATGTTATATTTACTATATTACCGTTAAAATTAGAATATGTGGCCGATTGCGATCAAAATGGCTTTTATTTGAACACATCAATAACAGCTTCTTACACGTCTACAACAATGGTTGTGTATCCTATGGTGTAATAGTCAATATTAATTTCAATAATCCATTTAATATTATCGTGAACATCGAGTTTTAACTATCAGAAATGCACACACACTGTTAAATAAATATGCTAACACTTCGTATTCCGTTCCACCACTATCTGCAGCACCATATAAAATTGCACCACTACGACCAGAACTACAATACAACAAGAACAACAAAACCCTAACAAACACATCTACGACAAGCAAAACAATTAACAATTATTTAAACTCCATACCTTCGGCTGACATCTGCGAGTCGACGCCATACATAAATATCCCAAACCCGAGAAGCACGAACATCAGCCCATATAAATCCCGTCCCTTCATCTCTCTGACACCAAACTTGTTTTCGTTCTTGCCACTTGTTGATTGCGGGAATACTTTTCTCTGTAATTAAAATGTTTGCCAGTTGTGTTGTGATTTTTTCCCCTGCGCTGTGCCGAGCTTGTGGTTTTTTACGTTTTTTCCACTCTCTTTGCCCCACGTAGATAGCTATCGAGCTATTAGAGGAAGGTCGAGTTATTTCAGTTGTCGGCGCGGAACCATCCGCGGTCGGTTTCTAGCTGCTGTTACGCGAGGGATGATGATGAAGCTGGCGCGAACCTCGTGCATTCAAGTTCTGAAAATGATATAGACTAGCTGCAAGTCTTCAGTACTCAGTGCTTTTTTAAATACCATACTTTTTAAGTCATTAGATATAGTGTTATATAACGACTTTAAGAGAATGATTAACACATGGATTTTGGTGAGATGTGTAAATCGTTAAAATGGTCAGTTTTATTAGAACTTTGAATGAATTCACATGTTATATTTAAAACAAAATGCAGTCCATGAGTTTACCATTTTATGCGGAAATCACCGACGTGTTCGCTGTTATTTTGTATATAAGTGTTTAGTATGTAAGTATTTGGTTTTTAATGTACATGAATACGTTTACATATTTAGACATAACCTGCTTTAATGTGTATATTAATTACATTTTGTGCTCTAAAATATGTGACGTAGTGGATGAGGCGGTATTGATTAGCTCATACTTTCATTTTCTTATTGTTGGTTTTATGAGCGAAATTATGCTTTTCTTTATGATTAATATTTTATTTTTGATATTTAAACTGAGAAATTATTCAAACATCTGCTGTTCTATTCTGGATAAGCATCCAAATTAAAGGCAGCACTAAAACAAGTAGTTTTTCTGGTTTTCACTTTAAACTTGACCAATGAGAATTGATTTTTTTCATGCCCACGCCTTCTCTTAAAACAAGATTTTTTTTTTAAAACTAATTTTAAGCTTATTTCAATTTCCTTGAAAAATGCCCGTTCCCAATAAACTGAAGCCAGTCTCTTTTTCCAGGTAAGCCGACTATTCAAGAACCATGGCATCTTTGTAGAGTCAGTGCTTCCACGTGAACAATTCCAGTTAACCCGTATCGTGCTACACTTGGTAATACCACTTGCTCAATTCTTTATTATTAGTTCACAAAGTCATGCATGGATAATTATACATATATAATGAGCAGCAAAAGGTGTAGATTGTGATCAGGCTGCTCCCAGTGCTGACTGACCGGCCAGGATCAACACCACGTGCCGTATTCCGAACAATGAAAACCGTAGCGGACAAGGAGTCCAGGTGAACCAAAAAAAAAACAACAACTTTATTCCCCACTGAGCTTTTTGGCAACACTTTTACATTATAAAATACCTATTAAAAACAACAGGTCAAGGAATTTTATTTTTATATATTGCCTAAACATATAAGAACGTTCTTTTTCCAAGTGTATTTACATGGTTTGAAAGCAACACAATAAAGGATATAAATATTAAAATATTATTAAATATGTTTATAAAATGTTTACTGTTTGTGTAGACTTCGACTTACGTAATCGGTTAAACATTGTTCTTGCCAGATCACCAAAATGTCGTCAGTTTGTTGTATTTAAAGCGATCTGGACCACATTGCACAGTGATTCAAATTATTATTGCCTCATTGTAGAGTAAATCATAATACTGATGTAAACATAGCGTATATATTTTGCACATGAGCATTTCAAAGCTAGATTCCGATATTTAGATGGTAAACAGATAGATGAAACCTATAACGATGCTTCGACCGTAAAGACAATCTGTTTAAAAGAACATGCTTACGAATATAACATAGTGACAGGATTGTACTGTTTAATCCATTTTTATTATGCTTTAATAAATTTGCGTAAGCCCTATTTGTTATTTATGAGATAAATGGCCATCCTTGTCCAAATCGAAAGCCCGATGACTATTGCAACCTTGTATGTTAACAGTAGTATTCCACAGTTTGCCTATATCATACACATATAACAATATTTTAAGTCTATCTTGCCAATACCTCAGTTGTTAGACATTAAACATCGTGAAATATATCACTCTAAATGCTCATTCTTTCCAAATCTATTATTAAGGACGATCGACATATCTGCTTAATAACGTCAGACCGCAATACCGGGATGATGTTATAACGTTATCTAAAATTCATGCTGTCACCTGCTTTTCTTGATTAAAAAAATCTACCTGTGCAGTGTGGCCCCGATCGTAAATTCATGTTTACAACGAAGAGTGGGGCGTTATATTTCTTTATCCCTCCAGATGTAGGACATCAATGAACAACATTTCACGGGATCTATTCAGATAACAACAATTTATTTGGTTGATTGAGAAACCAATACTTAGGCCCAAACTGTAGAATAACACCTTTGGGGAAAAAAAGAACAAAGTATTCACATGCCAATCAAATTTAAAAGTTACACAAAAGTGAGACATTGCATTACTTAAAATAGCTTAAATCCGACAGTTACCGCTTTAGAATAGTCAGACTGCAAAATGGGTCGACACGTCTTGGTTAAACTGTATTTGATGAATCTACCGAGTAGAAACTCACAGCCTTAGCTGTACTGTAGGATCGCAGTTAGTAACTACATTAGTAAGGATATTGGTCATAGTTGCTGGACTAGAAATGATAGTGTGACAGTTAGAATTAAAAATCGTTATAACTATTAATTTCTTATATATTGAAGGGTTACAAGTAGATACACAATTTTTCGAGAAGGAAGATCTTTTTATCATTCTATGCCTAGTGATAGAAGATCAGATTTATCAGATTTAAAAATAACAGGCGATAAACCATTTCACTGTGAAAAATAACAACAACAATTTTCATTTTATGTTTATATGTACTTAATTTCCTCCTGTCAACAGGCCATTGTTAAGCGACTATGTCCGGTACAGTACACGATCGTTGTCAACTGGCCCCGCTGAAACCAAAGTCATGACCCCATTACATTGTACTGTTAAGTCATTGGTTTATTTTAAATTGATAACTACTTCTTTGAATCGGTGACTAAAACAGTGGACATGTTACTTGAAAATCTAAACGTCATTTGACATAGACAGTTTATCTCAGTAAAATATAAAATGTGATAACTTTGTATTTAATTAGAACGATAACCACAAGTACACTTCCACGACCTTTACTGCCATTAGCACCAACACCATCAACCCATCAACACCACTACCAATTATAGCTACACTACTATTACCGCCGCCACCATCACTACCACCACCACCTCTACAACGAATACCGCATCCACCACCACTACCACCTACAACAGCAACAACACCGATACAACTTCCACCTTTACTGCCCCATATAACCACCACCGAAACTTCCACCACTACCATCACCACCTCTACCACGAATACCGCAACCACTACTACCCAAAACAACAACATCAACACCGCAACTACTACCACCTTTACTGCCCCATATAACCACCACCGAAACTTCCACCACTGCCATCCCCACCTCTACCACGAATACCGCAACCACTACCACCCAAAACAACAACATCAACACCGCAACTACTACCACCTTTACTGCCCCATATAACCACCACCGAAACTTCCACCACTACCATTACCAACTCTACCACGAATACCGCAACCACTACCACCCACAACAACAACATCAACACCGCAACTACTACCACCGTTACCACCCCATATAACCATGACCACCTCAGCCAGCTCTGTCATTGTCAATTTCAAACTTTCTGATCTGACTCTAGCCAGTTTCCCATTGTCTAACCTAAATGGACTGAGCAGGCAAAGAAATGAACTCCCTCTCAATAACAATTGATTGAGCACACACCCACCATCTATATTTCCTTCCCCATTCTCTGGCTTTTGGAGGTCGATTGTTGATTGCAGCATGTATACAGGAAGGTGAAGACTTGATGATAGCAATTTAGACGAACACCTGTAAGAGTAAACTTCCTTGCGGAAAATCGGAGCAATACAAGTTCCAAAACTCCAGCTGTTGTGTTACAGAGACAGGATTTAACAAGTCAGTCCAAAAGTTTGGTGTCGTTTGCGTAGTGAATTATCTGACTGCTGTATTAACACTTATGAAATTAAGTACAAAACAATTCAAAGTATATGTACAGAAACTCACCAAAAACTAGGTAAAACGATGGGTCTGCGATTTTTTTTATCCCTTTAATCAATGATGATTTTTTCCCATCTTTATCACTTACATCATGAATAAAATGGTATTTGGAATTTGTGAAATGAAGAATTTTCATATTACAACTGCTTGTTACGACAATAATTCTAATGATAATTCACCAGTATGTAAGCAAAAACAACACTTAATTTTAGCTAAACTGACACCACAACTGGTATGCCACTTATGTGCCTTATTCCAACCTTAACCCAAATATATCCTTATTAAGGTCATGTGCTTAAAATAGTATAAGGATAAAGTAAATGAATTTTTAAGCATGACTTAAAATTATAAATGTATTATAATAAATTAATTATTACAAACAAAATTGCAAAATTTACTTAAAACAATAGTTTTATTGACCAGCTATTAAGTTTATATTTTATTCTACTTTTATACAACAATATTATAAATGTATCCATAAGTTAATATTTGTACCTAAATGTTTATTATGCTAAAGCTAATAATAAAATTCTACAAATGAAATTGAAACGAAAAACTAAATAAACAGGGAAATATCAATACTGGAACAAGCCAAAAAATAAGAGGAGATTACTCCGACAAATTGCGTTTAATCTACGTCGAGTTTTCTCCCTTAGTCTAATGAAATAACAAACGTCAGTTCACTGAAATGCTTTATTTAGTTTAAAGGTCCTGACGTTTTTTTTTGGACAATAACTCATGATATAAGATAGTGAAAGCTTATAAATTCGTAACTTGATTCACATTTAACTGCGTTAGAATAATTTACAAAAAAACATTTTAAGTCTTAAAATGTTTTTTGCAGACCTGTGTGCACTGAAATCGACAACACATTGGCCAGTCTTGGTCACGTGTGTTAAGTTCATAGTATTTCATCATAACGTTCTTCCGTATCATTTTTTTCCTTCTTTTATTATGAAGTCGCGTAATTCTACACCTACACGTCTGCTGACTTTAATTCCTGTTTGTAAAAATAAATTAGAAGATAACAACGAAAAGTCTAGTAATAAACACAAAAAATCACGCAAACATTATTTAGAGTCAATTTATTTCCTTTTATTAAAACACCACTATCACAATGACTAACAGAGTAACCACTCGTCACATCAACTTAACTAACAGAACCACCAAAACCATCAACGTCATCGTCATCACTTAAATCAAGTACAGCAACAAAGGGTTCATCATTATCCAAAACAACAATACCTAACAACAAGGCAACCACAGGTCCTACTTATAGCAGCAGCAGCAGCAGCAGCAGCAGCAGCAGCAGCAGCAGCAATAACATCAATAGAAGGAGCATCATAATAATAATAATTTACATATTTTTCAAAAACAACAGCAACAACTCCAACTTAAATAGAAACATCCAACTTCCTACCCCACCCCCAATTAAAAATACCCCCCCACCCCCCTTTCCGGACGGAATTAAGACACTCGACTATGTTTGTCAATGCTTTGTCCCATTCCGATCCCAACGTTGCACATCACTTGACACCACTGTTCTTTATGGACGATTTCTTGGATGATGATGAGGAGGAGGAGGAGGAGGAAAAGGAGGAGGAAGAAGAAGATGATGACGACGATGATGGTGGTATCGGTGATGATCATGATTCAACACAAATATATACATGTATTTCTATCAAGAAAAGTTTTGTTGTTCAAGTGATTATACACGAGCAGTACTTGAACTTAGGGATTTTTAAGTATGTGACAATACGTGATGACAATGCCGAAATAAACGTCGGTATGGTTTAAGGACGACTCTGAAACCTTTCTTGAATCTACATAGTAGCACTTAAATATTATCTGTCAACTACATGTAAATATTACATCATCCTTCACCGCGTGGGTTCGAGTCCAGGTCGGGGCGCGAACTTTCATGTGGAGAGGTTTTCCAGCTAACCGGTGGTTCTACCCAGACATAAGTCAACGGTCTTCCTCCACCAATAATAAGCTGGACGTCGTCAATATGACTTAAATATTTCGGTGCGATGTAAACAAAACAAAACAACAACAACAACAAACAAACAAACAAGAAAAACAAAACAAACATGCAAATATAATAACAATTATTCATGTGGCCTATAGCTCTATAAACCTCTACAGCTTTTAGTTCGAAACCCGGCTGCTCGTATGTGCTAAACTAATTGACGACTTGATGTATGCACACCGTTAAAACAGAGTTGTCGTCAAATTCTCAATAGAACGAATATGTTGCTGGAACGAGGTGACGAAGAATCGACTGAACAAAGACAAACTTGTATATACGTATTTGATGCAAACAGTCCTGTAAAGTTTATGACTGGTACATAATACACTGTTTAATTTCTCAAACATATGTTATTACGTAGCTTGGAGATCTTTTTCTTGATAAAAACTACTATATTAGGATCAAGTTGGAAAATAAGTTCTTAGCCGATGATTTCAACAAAAGTGGTCAAGGTATTTCTATTAAAGTAGAGCAAATGTAATGCTGCACCTCACGTTGAAAAGTATCAAAATTAGGGTTTAAATGCTTCAAAAATGGTGGTTGAGTGTTCGAATTCCGTATTTGGAAAATTTTGTGTCAATCCAATCAAGTAACATGTTTGATTGGTTTATTTAATTTTATATCTTGTTTCCAAATGATACTTAATAGCAAAACACTTCTCCTAAAGAGGACATAACATAATATTTGAAGTTTTCTGTTTTCTAAAATGGAGACACATTTAATACAAATTTTAGAAAAAAAAATGTCCATAAATTCAAAACTGGAAGGAGAATTTTCTTAAAATTTGGCATATACGTCTACATTAAATTTACAACTCATCGTTGTGTTAATTTCTTAGTTCTATATATTTTCTCTTACGCTTGCTTTACTTTAAGTCAAGCGCTGCGAACATTATTTATGAACGGTCATTCGGTATTTTGGTATCTTTTTCCCTGTATGGTCTAATGATAACGTTCTAACGTCTTATATGCGACACCGGTTCGAACCGCGCATCATTATTGAGTATTTGTAAAAAATATTTATTAATAACAGTATGATTTTGTGAATGAAATACGTTCTTATGCCACTTTTAATTAAATAATTCTGTCAATGAGTGAATATTTGGAACTGTTAACATGACGGTGAGGACCTTTAGGGGTTTTGGTTACGAAAAGGATAAGTATTAACGTTAAGGACCATGATATAAAATCTAGGTTTATACTTCACTTGTATCCGCTTGTGACTTTAAGTGATGGTTAAGTGTTTATACATCACTTTCGATCTCTACTATGCAAGCCAGTTACAACAACATTTGCTTCATTCTGAAACTAGTAACAAGAAATAAGTAACAAAAAGGAACATGTATAATATAGCTTTACAAGTACATACATACACATTTGTTGTAGAAAACAATCACGCAAGGTAAAGAACTTCGTAGCTGTCACATGTTTGAGCAATCAGTTATAATTTGCATATGAAAAGGCGCAACTAACCTGGACAAGGTCCTTACTATATTTTGTTTTGAAACGGTTTGAGATACTTCCAATTAACTACTGTAAAATGAACATTCACAAAATAAATAGACTCTTCGACTAAAATGGGTAAAATGTTTTTAAATTATCGTATGACTAACTGTTTACATTTACGCATGAAATACATATGTCTTAGATACTGCATCTCGCCGTTATGGATGAACATACTTTAAGCGTACACTCGCCGTTATGGATGAACATAGTTGCAGCGTACACTCGCCATTATGGATAGACATGGTTTCAGCGTACACTCGCCGTTATGGATGAACATAGTTGCAGCGTTCACTCGCCATTATGGATAACCATGGTTTCAGCGTACACTCGCCGTTATGGATAACCATGGTTTCAGCGTACACTCGCCGTTATGGATGAACATAGTTGCAGCGTCCACTCGCCATTATGGATAACCATGGTTTCAGCGTACACTCGCCGTTATGGATAAACATGGTTTCGGCGTACACTCGCCATTATGGATAGACATGGTTTCAGCGTACACTCGCCGTTATGGATAGACATGGTTTCAGCGTACACTCGCCGTTATGGATGAACATAGTTGCAGCGTACACTCGCCATTATGGATAACCATGGTTTCAGCGTACACTCGCCGTTATGGATAAACATGGTTTCAGCGTACACTCGCTGTTATGGATAGGCATGGTTTCAGCGTACACTCACCGTTATGGATAGACATGGTTTCAGCGTACACTCGCCGTTATGGATAGACATGGTTTCAGCGTACACTCGCCGTTATGGATAGACATAGTTTCAGCGTACACTCACCGTTATGGATAAACATAGTTGCAGCGTACAATTACCGTTATGAATGAACATGGTTTCAGCGTACACTCGCCATTATGGATTAACATGGTTTCAGCGTACACTCGCCATTATGAATGAAAATAGTGTCAGCGTTCACTCGCCATTATGAATGAACATAGTTTCAGCGTATACTCGCCATAATGGATAAAATGGTTTCAGCGTACACTCGCCGTAATGGATAGACATGGTTTCAGCGTACACTCACCGTTATGGATGAACATAGTTGCAGCGTACACTCACCATTATGGATAAACATGGTTTCAGCGTACACTTTCCATTATGGATGAAAATAGTGTCAACGTACACTCGCCATTATGAATGAAAATAGTGTCAGCGTACACTCGCCATTATGAATGAACATAGTTCAGCGTACACTCGCCATTATGAATGAACATAGTTTCAGCGTACACTCGCCATTATGGATAATCATGGTTTTAGCGTACACTTGCCATTATGGATGAAAATAGTGTCAACGTACACTCGCCATTATGAATGAACATAGTTTTAGCGTACACTCGCCGTTATGGATAAACATGGTTTCAGCGTACACTCGCCGTTACGAATGAACGTGGTTTCAGCGTACACTCGCCATTATGGATGAAAATGGTTTCAGCGTACACTCGCCATTATGAATGAACATGGTTTCAGCGTACACTCGCCATTATGGATGAAAATGGTTTCAGCGTACACTCGCCATTATGGATGAAAATGGTTTCAGCGTACACTCGTCGTTATGGATGAAAATGGTTTCAGCGTACACTCGCCATTATGGATGAAAATGGTTTCAGCGTACACTCGCCATTATGAATGAAAATAGTGTCAGCGTACACTCGCCATTATGAATGAACATAGTTTCAGCGTACACTCGCCATTATGGATAAACATGGTTTTAGCGTACACTTGCCATTATGGATGAAAATAGTGTCAACGTACACTCGCCATTATGAATGAACATAGTTTTAGCGTACACTCGCCGTTATGGATAAACATGGTTTCAGCGTACACTCGCCGTTATGAATGAACGTGGTTTCAGCGTACACTCGCCATTATGGATGAAAATGGTTTCAGCGTACACTCGCCATTATGAATGAACATGGTTTCAGCGTACACTCGCCATTATGGATGAAAATGGTTTCAGCGTACACTCGTCGTTATGGATGAAAATGGTTTCAGCGTACACTCGCCATTATGGATGAAAATGGTTTCAGCGTACACTCGCCATTATGAATGAAAATAGTGTCAGCGTACACTCGCCATTATGAATAAACATAGTTTCAGCGTACACTCGCCATTATGGATAAACATGGTTTTAGCGTACACTTGCCATTTTGGATGAAAATAGTGTCAACGTACACTCGCCATTATGAATGAACATAGTTTTAGCGTACACTCGCCGTTATGGATAAACATGGTTTCAGCGTACACTCGCCGTTATGAATGAACGTGGTTTCAGCGTACACTCGCCATTATGGATGAAAATGGTTTCAGCGTACACTCGCCATTATGAATGAACATGGTTTCAGCGTACACTCGCCATTATGGATGAAAATGGTTTCAGCGTACACTCGTCGTTATGGATGAAAATGGTTTCAGCGTACACTCGCCATTATGGATGAAAATGGTTTCAGCGTACACTCGCCATTATGGATGAAAATGGTTTCAGCGTACACTCGCCATTATAAATGAACATAGTTTCAGCGTACACTCGCCGTTATGAATGAACGTGGTTTCAGCGTACACTCGCCGTTATGAATGAACGTGGTTTCAGCGTACACTCGCCATTATGGGTGAAAATGGTTTCAGCGTACACTCGCCGTTATGGATAAACATGGTTTCAGCGTACACTCGCCGTTATGAATGAACGTGGTTTTAGCGTACACTCGTCATTATGGATAAACATGGTTTCAGTGTACACTCGCCATTATGGATAAACATGGTTTTAGTGTACACTCGCCATTATGGATGAAATAGTTTCAGCGTACACTTGCCACTATGGATGAAAATGGTTTCAGTGTACACTCGCCGTTATAGATAAACATGGTATCAGCGTTCAGTTTTACATCACCATAAGTATATGTAATATAAATTAATTTGATATATTTTGTATTTCAAGCCTGACAGGAACACATACTCATCTGAATCATCAACACTCCATCTTGCAAAATATTTGTGACGCTAATTGTTTGGACTTAAGCAAAGAAAGCTACAACAGTTCCATTTTGAAAGTTTCCATATCTCTTATATCAACCTTGCGGTCTGGGTGTTTTGTTTCATTACACGACACAATAATTGTTATTTTGGCACATCCAGCTAATGAATGGTGGAAGAAGGCCCATGTTTAGGTAGAACCCACCGGCAACGCATGTCAACTTGAAGACCTCCCCAGATTAAAGAACCCACATAATAACTGAGGATGTACAGGTCGGTGACTCTTACAACCCGGCTACGGTGCACTTTTGTTGTCGACCTTGCCACTGTTTGCACTCGGAACGGAAGATTTCCTAGCGGTTCTTCTCAAACTAACCGTGCATAATGCGACATACAATGCCTGGTCTTATATGTATACGCTTTCAAGAAATTTGTCCGAACGTTTACCAAACAGTATGGAAAAATGACTCAGTTTAGTCCTTTTGGACAATTAATACAATCCATTTTACAATGACAACAACCTTTTAAAAATAACGTTCAATAATAATAATGTTCGTCCATCGATTTCGATGAAGACCACGTTGATCATCAGTCACACGCTATTGGTTGGTTTCTGTGTGTCCGGAGATGGCTTGTGAGTCCAATCCAGGCATGGAAGTATCGACCGCAGGTTTGACATCTGAAGTCGGTTGTTGTTGTATTTAATGTGGCTCGAGTCTTACGCTGCACACGCTTCTCTTTTTTAGATTCCATGAGCACGTTTTCAGCTTTCTTTGCTCCTGATGTTACCATGCTGCGCCATTCAGACCTGTCAGTTGCTAGTATTTCCCAGCTATCTGTGTCAATGTCTAGTTGTTTGAATGACTGCTTCAGGCTGTCTTTGTATCTCTTTTTCTGACCCCCAACTGATCTCTTGCCTCTTGTTAGTTCACCATAAAGGAGTTGTTTTGGTATTCGCTCATCAGACATGCGGCAAACATGACCAGCCCATCGTGCTTGGTATCTCTGCAGAGTGGTGTGGATTGAAGGGAGCTTCGCTCTATCTAGAACCTCTGTGTCTGGTATCTTGTCTTGCCATCTGATGCCAAGTAGTTTACGGAGGCATGTTGTATGGAAGTGGTTAAGCTTGCGTGCATGTCTACTATACACAGTCCAAGATTCACAAGCGTATAGAAGGGTTGTTAGTACAACAGCTTTGTACACCTTTAGCTTAGTTTCTGTTGATATGCCTCTTCGTTCCCATACACTTGACCTTAGTCTACCAAACGCTGCACTGGCCTTGGCGATTCTGCAGTTCACCTCATCATCTATATGTACACATCTGGACAGTGTGCTTCCAAGGTAGGTGAACTTGTCTACTGTCTGAAGTGTAGTACCTTTCACTTTGATGTTGGGCTCAGTGTAGGGCTTTCCAGGTGCTGGCTGGTGCATGACTTCTGTTTTCTTGGTACTTATAGTAAGGCCAAAATTGTCACATGCTGTAGCGAACTTATCCATTGTCAGTTGCATCTGCTCCTCTGTATGAGTATTGAGTGCACAGTCATCAGCAAACAAGAGATCTCTTAATGTCTTAACATGATCCTTGGTAGTAGCTTTCAGGCGTCGAGAATTGAACAGTTTACCATCAGTTCTGTAACGAATCTCTACTCCTTCATCATCCTGGGAGAACGCATCCGTGAGCATTGCAGAGAACATAATGGAGAATAGGGTTGGAGCAAGGACACAACCCTGCTTTACACCATTATTGACTGGAAAATCTCTTGATATTTCACCATTGTCATTTACATGAGCTGTCATTCCCTCATAGAGTTGTCTGATCATTGAAATGAAGGCAGGAGGACATCCAAATTTGGCCATAATCTTCCATAGGCCATCACGACTGACAGTGTCAAAAGCTTTTGTTAGATCAACATATGTTGTAAAGAGGTCTTGATGTTGCTCTTGGCATTTTTCTTGGATTTGGTGGGCTGCAAATATCATGTCCACAGTGCCCCTACCAGCACGAAAACCACACTGACTTTCTGGAAGGTGACCTTGTTCCAAGTGTTTGATCAGTCTGTTTAGGAGGACTCTTGCAAAGATCTTGCCGACAATGGACAACAATGAGATACCTCTGTGATTGTCGCATGATTGTCTATTTCCCTTCCCCTTGTATAGATGGATGATAGATGCATCTTTGAAATCTTGTGGAAGCGTACCTTTACTCCAGAATGACTGGAACAGATCAGTAAGCTTCTGGGTGAGTGTGTCACCTCCTGCCTTGTATATCTCTGCTGGTATAGCATCAGTGCCTGGTGACTTGCCCTGTGATAGTTGCTTGATAGCTTTCTTCACTTCAATAATAGTGGGCGAATGGTCTAGGTCGTCGTTGATTTCAGTTTGTGGTAGTCGGTAGCCTGGTTGATGAAAGACGGACGGTTGAGTACCGATTCAAAATGTTCGGCCCATCTGTTGAGGATGGATTCCCGTTCTGTGATAAGTGTAGGCCCACCTGCTGCCAACAGTGGAGCAGTGCCTGATGGTTGAGAACCATATATGGCTTTCAGGGCATCATAGAACTTCTTTATGTCTTTAATGTCTGCAAAATGCTGGATTTCATCAGCTCTGGCGCTTAACCACTGGTTCTGCATGATCCTAAGGCGACCTTGGATCTCCCTACGAATGTTGTTAAACAGAGTCTTCTTTGATGTAGATTTTGGATCGAGCTGATATGCAAGAAAAAGTTGTTTTTTACGTTCTAGGAGGGATCCAATTTCTTTGTCATTGTCATCAAACCAGTCTTGGTGCTTACGAGAAGCTGGACCTAGATGTCTATGTGAGATATCATATACCTTGTCTCTCAGCATTGCCCACTCTTTCTCAACAGATGCTTGGCCAAATTGGAGGTCTTCAAGTTCATTGGTTAGGTCATCAATAAGGTTCTCTTTTATATCTTTGTCTTTCAGCTTTGATGTGTTTAGACGTTTGGGTGCTTTCTTTCCTTGAGGACGACGTTTTGGTTTGATTCGCATCTTAAGCTTGGAGATGACTAGACGATGGTCTGTCCAGCATTCAGCACCACACATAGCTTTAGTGACGCAGACATCTTGACGGTCAGATTTTCGTGTGATTACATAGTCCAGCATGTGCCAATGCTTAGACCTTGGATGCATCCAAGTTGTTTTCTGGCGGTTTGCGAGACGAAACATAGTGTTGGTGATGGTCAGGTCATGAGTGCTACATGTTTGTAGCAGAAGTAGGCCATTGCTGTTACATTTTCCAATGCTATGCTTGCCAATGATTCCCTCCCATGCATGATGATCAACACCAACTCTCGCATTGAAGTCGCCTAAAATAAGTAGTTTGTCATCTTTTGGCACACTGGTAATGAGTGTGTTAAGATCTTCATAAAATTTGTCCTTGATGTCATCAGGATTGGTCATAGTTGGTGCATATGCACTTATTAGTGTGGCCTGTTTGTTGCCTGTAAGTGGTAACTTCATAAGCATGAGCCTGTCATTGATGCCCTTTGGTAGACATGTAAGTTTCTTTACTAGGTCGGACTTTATTGCAAAGCAGACTCCAGCTTCACGGCGCTCATCTTGACTTTTACCACTCCAAAAGAATGTGTAACCTGGACCCTTTTCTGTCAGACTTCCTTTTTCCGCTAACCTGGTCTCGCATAGGGCAGCCACATCAATGTTGTATCTGGCCAGCTCAGTGGCAATCAGAGCAGTTCGTCTATCTGGGCGGTCAGTGTTTGCGTTGTCTAGCAGTGTGCGTACATTCCACGTACCTATGGTGAGCTCAGCCACCTTCGTATTTTTCATTCTTTGATTACGACCGCTATATATGGATCCCTGCCAGCCGCGGTGAACTGGCCCGGGTATGTTGAAGCAGACAATGTTTAGGGCACCTTTTCTAGCCCCTTCCTCAGTCTACGGAGGTAAGCAGTGCATTCCTGAAGAGGACTGCTTAGTCATCCAGGGTGCTACCGGGTTTCACTGCTGCTTCGGTCAGTGAAAAACGACCAATATCCTGGATCGCCTGCGTGCAGGTTCGCGGCTGCAGCTGCCAGTGTATCCACACCTGCTACGTCGTCGCTCCCCCATCGCCGCAGGACTTAAAAGTTGAACTTCAACAGCGATGATGTCTTCGTGACTTGCGCGTGAATTGGTTTAAAGTGTAGGAGACTTGCGCAGCACCTTCCACACTCTCTCGGCCAGAATTACTGAACCTGGTGGCAAGACAAAGTCAAGACGGCCAGGGATGAATCTAGATGCAGGAGTTGCCAGGAAACGTACCAGAGTTTGACACGAGACTGCCTACGGGACTCCACTCCGAATTTTCTATAAGGGTTATTTCCCCTAGCCTTCGCTGAACCAACAGCTAACCACAAGGCAGTGGCGCCCCCTCACATGGTTTAGTTTGCCTGCTGAAGCAAAGAACCGGGGTATGGCACGTGGAGCCACATGTGAGAGATTAGGAGATGGTCGAGGACCGGTGACACTCGTCCACCCCGGAGGGTGCAGCAGACGAGCTACAAGGGTACTACCTCTTCCAGAGCCTCCTATACCCCATATTTTAAAAATAACGTTCAATACAATTACAAAGGTTGTATAACATTTTAACATTCACTAGCGGATGGGGGGGGGGGGGGGGGGGTGGCACCCCCTCAAAAATTCTCGGACTATACATTTATTTACGTGTAAACGCATATTTCCAAACATTACAAAGATATTAAGTCTTGTGTTACTAACGTCCGTGACAGCAGCCAGCTGCGAACGCTCAAACTCGTCTCTGAGATTTATTAAAAATTCTCACAGAAGCACGGTGGACAGCAGCGTTTTAACGCTCTGATGTTAATATGTTCTGTCAGCATTACATTAAACTGGACATTGGATAGATCATTGACAGTTATGCAAGGAAATATCCGCGGCGAAAGCTCCTCATGGACCCGTTGTCATGATAAAATTATGACATGTCTTTATTTTACAGTTCTGAAACCAGAATTGCTTATGTTTGCCCACCATGCAATTATTGTTAATATATAGAATCGAAATATTGAACATTCAAAACGTCTCTCAAATATAGCAAAACAAGTATGAAAAGAAATGATTTTAGCAAGCATTTATCAATGTTGGTAGCTCTGGTTGACAAAACAATATTAAAAATTCACGCACCCCCACTAAGGCAGAAAGCCTGGTTGTAAAATTTATAGGTTACTGCGTCAGTAAAACGATAAAACATTCTTTTTAAATGACAACAAAGCTTTGTGTGCCTAATACAAACAGACTGGTTTTGAAAAGCAAACGTTGTGCTACTCACTTCTTTCATGGGCAAATCTTTAACCAGAGTAAGATTTGCAAAGTAGTGCAAACTATGATTAGACTATGATTAGACTACATACATGACGTGTGTTAAGCTAGGGGAACACGTCATGTACTAAAAGATAAAAGAGGGTGATATATCAAGCAAAACCGGTTGATAAGTATATAGTTTGTCTTTTAAGATGACAGTTTAAACAAAATACATCATAGAACATCTACACGCTAGCTATACCACTCCCGTCTTGAAATTTCCGAATTTAGAGTTCAACCTTTTTGACAAGAGTCCATCGGCTAATCGGAAACTTGACATTTAACGTTTTTTTTTTGTCATACAATAAATGAGCTTTTAACAATTTATTTTAGAATTCAAAATAAGGA
Source organism: Sinonovacula constricta (assembly GCA_007844125.1). Lineage (NCBI taxonomy): Eukaryota > Metazoa > Mollusca > Bivalvia > Cardiida > Solecurtidae > Sinonovacula > Sinonovacula constricta. The sequence continues at coordinate 12,043,831 of CM017567.1, read as the reverse complement.
AGCGGCAGACTTGACACTTGTACCCTTCTGTCTGAATTTATGGATATACAAATAGCAAATTAGGCTGCAAAAATGTTAAAATCAACGCGTATCTAATTTGTCAACGTTAAGCCACGTTTGACTGAAATAACACACTCATAAACAACAGCTGCTAATAATTATTATTTGCGCACAAACGACCTAATATAGAATAGAATATATAGAGAATACCAGGTTAGTGTTGATACATGTTATCATGCGAGGCTTAGAAAATAAGAAAATAAGAAAGCACGAGGCTCTGCCGAGTGCTTTCTGGTTTCCTTACCCTCGCATGTTAACATTTATCTATATCAACACTTACCTGGTATTCTTTTTATCCCAACAGCAACAGTTTTTTTTTCTCAAATGGATTAAACAGGAAAACATTTTAATTTACCGCTTAGTACTGCTCCTCCCCTACATGATCTGACATTCCAATGTTATACACGAAATTCATGCGCGTGAATAGAGTAATTCGGCTATAAGAAATAGTTTTAATTTACAATTAAAAGAATAGACAATAAACACGTTATTTTTTTATTTTATTTGCACTATACATGTGGTTGTAATTTTATTGATAAGGATAATTAAAAATAATGGTTGGAAAATAACAACAAGAAAAATCACACCTCGTTTAAAGTTATACATGCAGTGTGTAATGTCAAGGCCGTGTAACATTAAAGTTGCTACGCCCATAGCATTAAGAAACACGAATTACATTCGAGGTTTGTGTGTGTTTGTGGATGTAACAAACAGTTTGCTCATGAATTTTAATTATTGATGACATTGAAATTCTGAACGTTGAATATAGCGCCAGAAAATTGCAAAAATAGTTGTCAAAAATAGTGACAGATTCAGTATCAATTTCCTTCTTAAAAATGTTTGGATTAAAGCCAAATTTGCCTCGGAATCCTCGTAGCTCATCTGTACAACACTGCTTAGGTTTTCACACGATTCTTCATCACATTCTTTCAATTCCCACCAAATAGCATCAAAACAACAGGGACTCACCTAAGTTGACATTTTTTATTACTATTCCTAAACAGTTTAAATCATGTGCCTGTATTACATTTTGTTTCAGATTTTTGCAAGTTTTGAATTGTTAATGTGCATTTTGATTTGTATTTGCTAACACATTTTCTATATTATTGTTAAAAAGAACCTTTGAAGTTTAAATTGAAGTGTCCGCTTAGCTCCTTAGCTCAGTCGGTTAAGACGCCGCTACATAGGTGCAGTAGAGAGATCGAAACCACGCTTACCTGCCCCCCCACCCCCCCACCCCCCACCCCCTTGCGCTTGTTCAAAAGAAGCACTGTGAGGTTATCCAAACGAGGGTTAATGCAAGCTTGTTCAAAAGTGGGACAATGTAAGCTTATGCAAATGAGGGGCAATTTGAGCTTGTTCAAAAAGGGAAATGTGAGCTTATTTAAAGGAGCGAAAATGTGAGCTTGTTCAAAAGAGGGGAAATGTGAGCTTATGCAATGTAAGCTTGTTCTAAAGAGGAACAATGTGAGCATATCCAAAAGAGGGGCAATGTGAGCATATCCAAAAGAGGGGCAATGTGAGCATATCCAAAAGAGGGGCAATGTAAGCTTATCCAAAAGAGGGGCAATGTAAGCTTATCCAAAAGAGGGGCAATGTAAGCTTATCCAAAAGAGGGGCAATGTAAGCTTATCCAAAAGAAAGGCAATGTGAGCATATCCAAAAGAGGGGCAATGTAAGCTTATCCAAAAGAGGGGCAATGTAAGCTTATCCAAAAGAGGGGCAATGTGAGCATATCCAAAAGAGGGGCAATGTAAGCTTATCCAAAACAGGGGCAATGTAAGCTTATCCAAAAGAGGGGCAATGTGAGCATATCCAAAAGAGGGGCAATGTAAGCTTATCCAAAAGAGGGGCAATGTAAGCTTATCCAAAAGAGGGGCAATGTGAGCATATCCAAAAGAGGGGCAATGTAAGCTTATCCAAAACAGGGGCAATGTAAGCTTATCCAAAAGAGGGGCAATGTGAGCATATCCAAAAGAGGGGCAATGTAAGCTTATCCAAAAGAGGGGCAATGTAAGCTTATGCAAAAGAGGGGCAATGTAAGCTTGTTCTAAAGAGGAACAATGTGAGCCTATCCAAAAGAGGGGCAATGTGAGCTTATCCAAAGGTGGGGCAGTGTGAGCTTGCACAAAAGAAGGACAATGTGAGCTTGTTCAAAAGAGGGGCAATGTGAGCTTATCAAAAAGAGGGACAATGTGAGCTTATCCAAAAGAGGGGCAATGTGAGCTTATCCAAAAGAGGGGCAATGTGAGCCTATCCAAAAGAGGGGCAATGTGAGCTTATCCAAAAGAGGGGCAAGGTGAGCTTAGCTAAAAGAGGGGCAATATGAGTTTGTCCAAATGAGGAGAAATGTGAGCTTATCCAAAAGAGGGACAATGTGAGCTTATCCAAAAGACGGGTAATTTAAGTTTATCTTAAAGAGGGGCAATGTGAGCTTAGCTAAAAGAGGGGCAATGCGACCTTTTCCAAAATTGGGACAATGTGAGCATGTTAAAAAGAAGGACACTGTGAGCTTGTTCAAATGAGGGGCAATGTGAGCTTATCCAAAAGAGGGTCAATGTGAGCTTGCACAAAAGAAGGACAATGTGAGCTTATCCAAAAAAGGGACAATGTGAGCCTATCCAAAAGAGGGACAATGTGAGCCTATCCAAAAGAGGGGCAATGTGAGCTTGTTCAAATGAGGGGCAATGTGAGCTTGCACAAAAGAAGGACAATGTGAGCTTATCCAAAAGAGGGACAATGTGAGCTTATCCAAAAGAGGGACAATGTGAGCCTATCCAAAAGAGGGACAATGTGAGCCTATCCAAAAGAGGGACAATGTGAGCCTATCCAAAAGAGGGGCAATGTGAGCTTATCGAAAAGTGGGACAATGTGAGTTTGTTCAAATGAGGGGCAATGTGAGCCTGTTCAAAAGAGGGACAATGTGAGCTTGTTCAAATGAGGGGCAATGTGAGCCTATCCAAAAGAGGGACAATGTGAGCCTATCCAAAAGAGGGGCAATGTGAGCTTATCCAAAAGTGGGACAATGTGAGCTTATCCAAAAGAGGGACAATGTGAGCCTATCCAAAAGAGGGGCAATGTGAGCTTATCCAAAAGTGGGACAATGTGAGCTTGTTCAAATGAGGGGCAATGTGAGCTTGTTCAAAAGAGGGACAATGTGAGCTTGTTGAAATGAGGGGCAATGTGAGCTTATCCAAAAGAGGGACAATGTGAGCCTATCCAAAAGAGGGGCAATGTGAGCTTATCCAAAAGTGGGACAATGTGAGCTTGTTCAAAAGATGGGCAATGTGAGCTTGTTCAAAAGATGGGCAATGTGAGCTTGTTCAAAAGATGGGCAATGTGAGCTTGTTCAAAAGAGGGGCAATGTGAGCTTGTTCAAAAGATGGGCAATTTGAGCTTGTAGAAATGAGGGACGATGTGAGCTTATCCAAAAGAGGGACGATGTGACCTTATCCTAAAGTGGGGCAATGTGAGCTTGTTCAAATGAGGGGCAATGTGAGCCTGTTTAAAAGAGGGACAATGTGAGCTTGTTCAAATGAGGGACAATGTCAGCTTATCCAAAAGAGGAGCAATGTGAGCTTATCCAAAAGAGGAGCAATGTGAGCTTATATAAAAAAGGGGCAATGTGAGCTTATCTAAAAGTAGGGCAATGTGAGCTCATTCAAAAGAAGGGCAATGTGAGCTTCTTCAAAAGAAGGACAATGTGAGCTTATCCAAAAGAGGAGCAATGTGAGCTTATATAAAATAGGGGCAATGTAAGTTTATATAAAATAGGGGCAATGTGAGCTTATATAAAATAGGGGCAATGTGAGCTTATCTAAAAGTGGGACAATGTGAGCTTGTTCAAAAGAAGGACAATGTGAGCTTGACAAAAAGAGGGGCAGTGTGAGCTTGTCCAAAAGAGGGGCAATGTGAGCTTGACCAAAAGAGAGGCAATGTGAGCTTGACCAAAAGAAGGTCAATGTGAGCTTGACCAAAAGAGGGGCAATGTGAGCTTGACCAAAAGAGGGGCAATGTGAGCTTGTCCAAAAGTGGGGTAATGTGAGCTTGTTCAAACGAGGGGCAATGTGAGCTTGACCAAACAACGGGCAATGTGAGCTTGTCCAAAAGTGGGGTAATGTGAGCTTGTTCAAACGAGGGGCAATGTGAGCTTGACCAAAAGAGGGGCAATGTGTGCTTGACCAAAAGAGGGGCAATGTGAGCTTGACTAAACGAGGGGCAAAGCGAGCCTGACCAAAAGAGGGGCAGTGTGAGCCTATCCAAAAGAGGGGCAATGTGAGCTTGACCAAAAGAGGGGCAATGTGAGCTTGACCAAAAGAGAGGCAATGTGAGCTTGACCAAAAGAGGGGCAATGTGAGCTTGTCCAAAAGTGGGGTAATGTGAGCTTGTTCAATCGAGGGGCAATGTGAGCTTGACCAAAAGACGGGCAATGTGAGCTTGTCCAAAAGTGCGGTAATGTGAGCTTGTTCAAACGAGGGGCAATGTGAGCTTGACCAAAAGAGGGGCAATGTGAGCTTGACCAAAAGAGGGGCAATGTGAGCTTGACTAAACGAGGGGCAATGCGAGATTGACCAAAAGAGGGGCAATGTGAGCATATCCAAAAGTGGGGCAATGTAAGCTTATCCAAAAGAGGGGCAATGTAAGCTTATCCAAAAGAGGGACAATGTGAGCTTATCCAAAAGAGGGGTAATGTAAGTTTATCTTAAAGAGGGGCAATGTGAGCTTAGCTAAAAGAGGGGCAATGTGACCTTTTCCAAAATTGGGACAATGTGAGCATGTTAAAAAGAAGGACACTGTGAGCTTGTTCAAATGAGGGGCAATGTGAGCTTATCCAAAAGAGGGTCAATGTGAGCTTGCACAAAAGAAGGACAATGTGAGCTTATCCAAAAAAGGGACAATGTGAGCCTATCCAAAAGAGGGACAATGTGAGCCTATCCAAAAGAGGGGCAATGTGAGTTTATTCAAATGAGGGGCAATGTGAGCTTGCACAAAAGAAGGACAATGTGAGCTTATCCAAAAGAGGGACAATGTGAGCTTATCCAAAAGAGGGACAATGTGAGCCTATCCAAAAGAGGGACAATGTGAGCCTATCCAAAAGAGGGGCAATGTGAGCTTATCGAAAAGTGGGACAATGTGAGTTTGTTCAAATGAGGGGCAATGTGAGCCTGTTCAAAAGAGGGACAATGTGAGCTTGTTCAAATGAGGGGCAATGTGAGCCTATCCAAAAGAGGGACAATGTGAGCCTATCCAAAAGAGGGGCAATGTGAGCTTATCCAAAAGTGGGACAATGTGAGCTTATCCAAAAGAGGGACAATGTGAGCCTATCCAAAAGAGGGGCAATGTGAGCTTATCCAAAAGTGGGACAATGTGAGCTTGTTCAAATGAGGGACAATGTGAGCTTGTTCAAAAGAGGGACAATGTGAGCTTGTTGAAATGAGGGGCAATGTGAGCTTATCCAAAAGAGGGACAATGTGAGCCTATCCAAAAGAGGGGCAATGTGAGCTTATCCAAAAGTGGGACAATGTGAGCTTGTTCAAACGATGGGCAATGTGAGCTTGTTCAAAAGATGGGCAATGTGAGCTTGTTCAAAAGATGGGCAATGTGAGCTTGTTCAAAAGAGGGGCAATGTGAGCTTGTTCAAAAGATGGGCAATTTGAGCTTGTACAAATGAGGGACGATGTGAGCTTATCCAAAAGAGGGACGATGTGACCTTATCCTAAAGTGGGGCAATGTGAGCTTGTTCAAATGAGGGGCAATGTGAGCTTGTTTAAAAGAGGGACAATGTGAGCTTGTTCAAATGAGGGACAATGTCAGCTTATCCAAAAGAGGAGCAATGTGAGCTTATCCAAAAGAGGAGCAATGTCAGCTGATATAAAAAAGGGGCAATGTGAGCTTATCTAAAAGTGGGGCAATGTGAGTTTGTCCAAATGAGGAACAATGTCAGCTTATCTAAAAGATGGGTAATGTGAGTTTGTCCAAATGAGGAGCAATGTGAGCTTATCCAAAAGAGGGGCAATGTGAGCTTATCTAAAAGAGGAGCAATGTGAGCTAATCTAAAAGTGGGGCAATGTGAGCTTGTTCAAAAGAAGGACAATGTGAGCTTATCCAAAAGAGGAGCAATGTGAGCTTATATAAAATAGGGGCAATGTAAGCTTATATAAAATAGGGGCAATGTGAGCTTATATAAAATAGGGGCAATGTGAGCTTATCTAAAAGTGGGACAATGTGAGCTTGTTCAAAAGAAGGACAATGTGAGCTTGACCAAAAGAGGGGCAGTGTGAGCTTGTCCAAAAGAGGGGCAATGTGAGCTTGACCAAAAGAGAGGCAATGTGAGCTTGACCAAAAGAAGGTCAATGTGAGCTTGACCAAAAGAGGGGCAATGTGAGCTTGACCAAAAGAGGGGCAATGTGAGCTTGTCCAAAAGTGGGGTAATGTGAGCTTGTTCAAACGAGGGGCAATGTGAGCTTGACCAAACAACGGGCAATGTGAGCTTGTCCAAAAGTGGGGTAATGTGAGCTTGTTCAAACGAGGGGCAATGTGAGCTTGACCAAAAGAGGGGCAATGTGAGCTTGACCAAAAGAGGGGCAATGTGAGCTTGACTAAACGAGGGGCAAAGCGAGCCTGACCAAAAGAGGGGCAGTGTGAGCCTATCCAAAAGAGGGGCAATGTGAGCTTGACCAAAAGAGGGGCAATGTGAGCTTGACCAAAAGAGGGGCAATGTGAGCTTGACCAAAAGAGGGGCAATGTGAGCTTGTCCAAAAGTGGGGTAATCTGAGCTTGTTCAATCGAGGGGCAATGTGAGCTTGACCAAAAGACGGGCAATGTGAGCTTGTCCAAAAGTGGGGTAATGTGAGCTTGTTCAAACGAGGGGCAATGTGAGCTTGACCAAAAGAGGGGCAATGTGAGCTTGACCAAAAGAGGGGCAATGTGAGCTTGACTAAACGAGGGGCAATGCGAGCTTGACCAAAAGAGGGGCAGTGTGAGCCTATCCAAAAGAGGGGCAATGTGAGCTTGACCAAAAGAGGGGCAGTTGAGCTTGTCCAAAAGAGGGGCAATGTGAGCTTGACCAAAAGAAAGGCATTGTAAGCTTGACCAAAAGAGGGGCAGTGTGAGCTTGTCCAAAAGAGGGGCAGTGTGAGCTTGACCAAAAGAGGGGCAGTGTGAGCTTGACCAAAAGAGGGGCAATGTGAGCTTGACCAAAAGAGGGGCAATGTGAGCTTGACCAAAAGAGGGGCAATGTGAGCTTGACCAAAAGAGGGGCAATGTGAGCTTGACCAAAAGAGGGGCAATGTGAGCTTGTCCAAAAGTGGGGTAATGTGAGCTTGTTCAATCGAGGGGCAATGTGAGCTTGACCAAAAGACGGGCAATGTGAGCTTGTCCAAAAGTGGGGTAATGTGAGCTTGTTCAAACGAGGGGCAATGTGAGCTTGACCAAAAGAGGGGCAATGTGAGCTTGACCAAAAGAGGGGCAATGTGAGCTTGACTAAACGAGGGGCAATGCGAGCTTGACCAAAAGAGGGGCAGTGTGAGCCTATCCAAAAGAGGGGCAATGTGAGCTTGACCAAAAGAGGGGCAGTTGAGCTTGTCCAAAAGAGGGGCAATGTGAGCTTGACCAAAAGAAAGGCATTGTAAGCTTGACCAAAAGAGGGGCAGTGTGAGCTTGTCCAAAAGAGGGGCAGTGTGAGCTTGACCAAAAGAGGGGCAGTGTGAGCTTGACCAAAAGAGGGGCAATGTGAGCTTGACCAAAAGAGGGGCAATGTGAGCTTGACCAAAAGAGGGGCAATGTGAGCTTGACCAAAAGAGGGGCAATGTGAGCTTGACCAAAGGAGGGGCAATGTGAGCTTGACCAAAAGAGGGGCAATGTGAGCTTGACCAAAAGAGGGGCAATGTGAGCTTGACCAAAAGAGGGGCAATGTGAGCTTGACCAAAAGAGGGGCAATGTGAGGTTGTCCAAAAGAGGGACAGTGTGAGCTTATCTAAAAGAGGGGCAATGTGAGCTTGAGCAAAAGAGGGGCAGTGTGAGCTTGACCAAAACAGGGGCAGTGTGAGCTTGACCAAAAGAGGGGCAATGTGAGTTTGACCAAAAGAGGGGCAGTGTGAGCTTGACCAAAAGAGGGGAAATGAGAGCTTGACCAAAAGAGGGGCAATGTGAGCTTGACCAAAAGAGGGGCAATGTGAGGTTGTCCAAAAGAGGGACAGTGTGAGCTTATCTAAAAGAGGGGCAATGTGAGCTTGAGCAAAAGAGGGGCAGTGTGAGCTTGACCAAAAGAGGGGCAGTGTGAGCTTGTCCAAAAGAGGGGCAGTGTGAGCTTGACTAAAAGAGGGGCAATGTGAGCTTGACCAAAAGAGGGGCAGTGTGAGCTTGACCAAAAGAGGGGAAATGAGAGCTTGACCAAAAGAGGGGCAGTGTGAGCCTGACCAAAAGAGAGGCAGTGTGAGCTTGACCAAAAGAGGGACAATGTGAGCTTGACCAAAAGAGGGGCAATGTGTGCTTGACCAAAAGAGGGACAGTGTGAGCTTGACCAAAAGAGGGGCAATATGAGCTTGACCAAAAGAGGGACAGTGTGAGCTTGACCAAAAGAGGGGCAGTGTGAGCTTGACCAAAAGAGGGGCAATGTGAGCTTGTCCAAAAGTGGGGTAATGTGAGCTTGTTCAAACGAGGGGCAATGTGAGCTTGACCAAACAACGGGCAATGTGAGCTTGTCCAAAAGTGGGGTAATGTGAGCTTGTTCAAACGAGGGGCAATGTGAGCTTGACCAAAAGAGGGGCAATGTGTGCTTGACCAAAAGAGGGGCAATGTGAGCTTGACTAAACGAGGTGCAAAGCGAGCCTGACCAAAAGAGGGGCAGTGTGAGCCTATCCAAAAGAGGGGCAATGTGAGCTTGACCAAAAGAGGGGCAATGTGAGCTTGACCAAAAGAGGGGCAATGTGAGCTTGACCAAAAGAGGGGCAATGTGAGCTTGTCCAAAAGTGGGGTAATGTGAGCTTGTTCAATCGAGGGGCAATGTGAGCTTGACCAAAAGACGGGCAATGTGAGCTTGTCCAAAAGTGGGGTAATGTGAGCTTGTTCAAACGAGGGGCAATGTGAGCTTGACCAAAAGAGGGGCAATGTGAGCTTGACCAAAAGAGGGGCAATGTGAGCTTGACTAAACGAGGGGCAATGCGAGATTGACCAAAAGAGGGGCAATGTGAGCATATCCAAAAGTGGGGCAATGTAAGCTTATCCAAAAGAGGGGCAATGTAAGCTTATCCAAAAGAGGGACAATGTGAGCTTATCCAAAAGAGGGGTAATGTAAGTTTATCTTAAAGAGGGGCAATGTGAGCTTAGCTAAAAGAGGGGCAATGTGACCTTTTCCAAAATTGGGACAATGTGAGCATGTTAAAAAGAAGGACACTGTGAGCTTGTTCAAATGAGGGGCAATGTGAGCTTATCCAAAAGAGGGTCAATGTGAGCTTGCACAAAAGAAGGACAATGTGAGCTTATCCAAAAAAGGGACAATGTGAGCCTATCCAAAAGAGGGACAATGTGAGCCTATCCAAAAGAGGGGCAATGTGAGTTTATTCAAATGAGGGGCAATGTGAGCTTGCACAAAAGAAGGACAATGTGAGCTTATCCAAAAGAGGGACAATGTGAGCTTATCCAAAAGAGGGACAATGTGAGCCTATCCAAAAGAGGGGCAATGTGAGCTTATCGAAAAGTGGGACAATGTGAGTTTGTTCAAATGAGGGGCAATGTGAGCCTGTTCAAAAGAGGGACAATGTGAGCTTGTTCAAATGAGGGGCAATGTGAGCCTATCCAAAAGAGGGACAATGTGAGCCTATCCAAAAGAGGGGCAATGTGAGCTTATCCAAAAGTGGGACAATGTGAGCTTATCCAAAAGAGGGACAATGTGAGCCTATCCAAAAGAGGGGCAATGTGAGCTTATCCAAAAGTGGGACAATGTGAGCTTGTTCAAATGAGGGACAATGTGAGCTTGTTCAAAAGAGGGACAATGTGAGCTTGTTGAAATGAGGGGCAATGTGAGCTTATCCAAAAGAGGGACAATGTGAGCCTATCCAAAAGAGGGGCAATGTGAGCTTATCCAAAAGTGGGACAATGTGAGCTTGTTCAAACGATGGGCAATGTGAGCTTGTTCAAAAGATGGGCAATGTGAGCTTGTTCAAAAGATGGGCAATGTGAGCTTGTTCAAAAGAGGGGCAATGTGAGCTTGTTCAAAAGATGGGCAATTTGAGCTTGTACAAATGAGGGACGATGTGAGCTTATCCAAAAGAGGGACGATGTGACCTTATCCTAAAGTGGGGCAATGTGAGCTTGTTCAAATGAGGGGCAATGTGAGCTTGTTTAAAAGAGGGACAATGTGAGCTTGTTCAAATGAGGGACAATGTCAGCTTATCCAAAAGAGGAGCAATGTGAGCTTATCCAAAAGAGGAGCAATGTCAGCTGATATAAAAAAGGGGCAATGTGAGCTTATCTAAAAGTGGGGCAATGTGAGTTTGTCCAAATGAGGAACAATGTCAGCTTATCTAAAAGATGGGTAATGTGAGTTTGTCCAAATGAGGAGCAATGTGAGCTTATCCAAAAGAGGGGCAATGTGAGCTTATCTAAAAGAGGAGCAATGTGAGCTAATCTAAAAGGGGGGCAATGTGAGCTTGTTCAAAAGAAGGACAATGTGAGCTTATCCAAAAGAGGAGCAATGTGAGCTTATATAAAATAGGGGCAATGTAAGCTTATATAAAATAGGGGCAATGTGAGCTTATATAAAATAGGGGCAATGTGAGCTTATCTAAAAGTGGGACAATGTGAGCTTGTTCAAAAGAAGGACAATGTGAGCTTGACCAAAAGAGGGGCAGTGTGAGCTTGTCCAAAAGAGGGGCAATGTGAGCTTGACCAAAAGAGAGGCAATGTGAGCTTGACCAAAAGAAGGTCAATGTGAGCTTGACCAAAAGAGGGGCAATGTGAGCTTGACCAAAAGAGGGGCAATGTGAGCTTGTCCAAAAGTGGGGTAATGTGAGCTTGTTCAAACGAGGGGCAATGTGAGCTTGACCAAACAACGGGCAATGTGAGCTTGTCCAAAAGTGGGGTAATGTGAGCTTGTTCAAACGAGGGGCAATGTGAGCTTGACCAAAAGAGGGGCAATGTGAGCTTGACCAAAAGAGGGGCAATGTGAGCTTGACTAAACGAGGGGCAAAGCGAGCCTGACCAAAAGAGGGGCAGTGTGAGCCTATCCAAAAGAGGGGCAATGTGAGCTTGACCAAAAGAGGGGCAATGTGAGCTTGACCAAAAGAGGGGCAATGTGAGCTTGACCAAAAGAGGGGCAATGTGAGCTTGTCCAAAAGTGGGGTAATGTGAGCTTGTTCAATCGAGGGGCAATGTGAGCTTGACCAAAAGACGGGCAATGTGAGCTTGTCCAAAAGTGGGGTAATGTGAGCTTGTTCAAACGAGGGGCAATGTGAGCTTGACCAAAAGAGGGGCAATGTGAGCTTGACCAAAAGAGGGGCAATGTGAGCTTGACTAAACGAGGGGCAATGCGAGCTTGACCAAAAGAGGGGCAGTGTGAGCCTATCCAAAAGAGGGGCAATGTGAGCTTGACCAAAAGAGGGGCAGTTGAGCTTGTCCAAAAGAGGGGCAATGTGAGCTTGACCAAAAGAAAGGCATTGTAAGCTTGACCAAAAGAGGGGCAGTGTGAGCTTGTCCAAAAGAGGGGCAGTGTGAGCTTGACCAAAAGAGGGGCAGTGTGAGCTTGACCAAAAGAGGGGCAATGTGAGCTTGACCAAAAGAGGGGCAATGTGAGCTTGACCAAAAGAGGGGCAATGTGAGCTTGACCAAAAGAGGGGCAATGTGAGCTTGACCAAAAGAGGGGCAATGTGAGCTTGTCCAAAAGTGGGGTAATGTGAGCTTGTTCAATCGAGGGGCAATGTGAGCTTGACCAAAAGACGGGCAATGTGAGCTTGTCCAAAAGTGGGGTAATGTGAGCTTGTTCAAACGAGGGGCAATGTGAGCTTGACCAAAAGAGGGGCAATGTGAGCTTGACCAAAAGAGGGGCAATGTGAGCTTGACTAAACGAGGGGCAATGCGAGCTTGACCAAAAGAGGGGCAGTGTGAGCCTATCCAAAAGAGGGGCAATGTGAGCTTGACCAAAAGAGGGGCAGTTGAGCTTGTTCAAAAGAGGGGCAATGTGAGCTTGACCAAAAGAAAGGCATTGTAAGCTTGACCAAAAGAGGGGCAGTGTGAGCTTGACCAAAAGAGGGGCAGTGTGAGCTTGACCAAAAGAGGGGCAATGTGAGCTTGACCAAAAGAGGGGCAATGTGAGCTTGACCAAAAGAGGGGCAATGTGAGCTTGACCAAAAGAGGGGCAATGTGAGCTTGACCAAAGGAGGGGCAATGTGAGCTTGACCAAAAGAGGGGCAATGTGAGCTTGACCAAAAGAGGGGCAATGTGAGCTTGACCAAAAGAGGGGCAATGTGAGCTTGACCAAAAGAGGGGCAATGTGAGGTTGTCCAAAAGAGGGACAGTGTGAGCTTATCTAAAAGAGGGGCAATGTGAGCTTGAGCAAAAGAGGGGCAGTGTGAGCTTGACCAAAACAGGGGCAGTGTGAGCTTGTCCAAAAGAGGGGCAGTGTGAGCTTGACCAAAAGAGGGGCAATGTGAGCTTGACCAAAAGAGGGGCAGTGTGAGCTTGACCAAAAGAGGGGAAATGAGAGCTTGACCAAAAGAGGGGCAGTGTGAGCTTGACCAAAAGAGGGGCAATGTGAGGTTGTCCAAAAGAGGGACAGTGTGAGCTTATCTAAAAGAGGGGCAATGTGAGCTTGAGCAAAAGAGGGGCAGTGTGAGCTTGACCAAAAGAGGGGCAGTGTGAGCTTGTCCAAAAGAGGGGCAGTGTGAGCTTGACCAAAAGAGGGGCATTGTGAGCTTGACCAAAAGAGGGGCAGTGTGAGCTTGACCAAAAGAGGGGAAATGAGAGCTTGACCAAAAGAGGGGCAGTGTGAGCCTGACCAAAAGAGAGGCAGTGTGAGCTTGACCAAAAGAGGGACAATGTGAGCTTGACCAAAAGAGGGGCAATGTGTGCTTGACCAAAAGAGGGACAGTGTGAGCTTGACCAAAAGAGGGGCAATATGAGCTTGACCAAAAGAGGGACAGTGTGAGCTTGACCAAAAGAGGGGCAGTGTGAGCTTGACCAAAAGAGGGGCAATGTGAGCTTGTCCAAAAGTGGGGTAATGTGAGCTTGTTCAAACGAGGGGCAATGTGAGCTTGACCAAACAACGGGCAATGTGAGCTTGTCCAAAAGTGGGGTAATGTGAGCTTGTTCAAACGAGGGGCAATGTGAGCTTGACCAAAAGAGGGGCAATGTGTGCTTGACCAAAAGAGGGGCAATGTGAGCTTGACTAAACGAGGGGCAAAGCGAGCCTGACCAAAAGAGGGGCAGTGTGAGCCTATCCAAAAGAGGGGCAATGTGAGCTTGACCAAAAGAGGGGCAATGTGAGCTTGACCAAAAGAGGGGCAATGTGAGCTTGACCAAAAGAGGGGCAATGTGAGCTTGTCCAAAAGTGGGGTAATGTGAGCTTGTTCAATCGAGGGGCAATGTGAGCTTGACCAAAAGACGGGCAATGTGAGCTTGTCCAAAAGTGGGGTAATGTGAGCTTGTTCAAACGAGGGGCAATGTGAGCTTGACCAAAAGAGGGGCAATGTGAGCTTGACCAAAAGAGGGGCAATGTGAGCTTGACTAAACGAGGGGCAATGCGAGATTGACCAAAAGAGGGGCAATGTGAGCATATCCAAAAGTGGGGCAATGTAAGCTTATCCAAAAGAGGGGCAATGTAAGCTTATCCAAAAGAGGGGCAATGTGAGCTTATCCAAAAGAGGGGTAATGTAAGTTTATCTTAAAGAGGGGCAATGTGAGCTTAGCTAAAAGAGGGGCAATGTGACCTTTTCCAAAATTGGGACAATGTGAGCATGTTAAAAAGAAGGACACTGTGAGCTTGTTCAAATGAGGGGCAATGTGAGCTTATCCAAAAGAGGGACAATGTGAGCCTATCCAAAAGAGGGGCAATGTGAGTTTATTCAAATGAGGGGCAATGTGAGCTTGCACAAAAGAAGGACAATGTGAGCTTATCCAAAAGAGGGACAATGTGAGCTTATCCAAAAGAGGGACAATGTGAGCCTATCCAAAAGAGGGACAATGTGAGCCTATCCAAAAGAGGGGCAATGTGAGCTTATCGAAAAGTGGGACAATGTGAGTTTGTTCAAATGAGGGGCAATGTGAGCCTGTTCAGAAGAGGGACAATGTGAGCTTGTTCAAATGAGGGGCAATCTGAGCCTATCCAAAAGAGGGACAATGTGAGCCTATCCAAAAGAGGGGCAATGTGAGCTTATCCAAAAGTGGGACAATGTGAGCTTATCCAAAAGAGGGACAATGTGAGCCTATCCAAAAGAGGGGCAATGTGAGCTTATCCAAAAGTGGGACAATGTGAGCTTGTTCAAATGAGGGACAATGTGAGCTTGTTCAAAAGAGGGACAATGTGAGCTTGTTGAAATGAGGGGCAATGTGAGCTTATCCAAAAGAGGGACAATGTGAGCCTATCCAAAAGAGGGGCAATGTGAGCTTATCCAAAAGTGGGACAATGTGAGCTTGTTCAAACGATGGGCAATGTGAGCTTGTTCAAAAGATGGGCAATGTGAGCTTGTTCAAAAGATGGGCAATGTGAGCTTGTTCAAAAGAGGGGCAATGTGAGCCTGTTCAAAAGATGGGCAATTTGAGCTTGTACAAATGAGGGACGATGTGAGCTTATCCAAAAGAGGGACGATGTGACCTTATCCTAAAGTGGGGCAATGTGAGCTTGTTCAAATGAGGGGCAATGTGAGCTTGTTTAAAAGAGGGACAATGTGAGCTTGTTCAAATGAGGGACAATGTCAGCTTATCCAAAAGAGGAGCAATGTGAGCTTATCCAAAAGAGGAGCAATGTCAGCTGATATAAAAAAGGGGCAATGTGAGCTTATCTAAAAGTGGGGCAATGTGAGTTTGTCCAAATGAGGAACAATGTCAGCTTATCTAAAAGATGGGTAATGTGAGTTTGTCCAAATGAGGAGCAATGTGAGCTTATCCAAAAGAGGGGCAATGTAAGCTTATCTAAAAGAGGAGCAATGTGAGCTAATCTAAAAGTGGGGCAATGTGAGCTTGTTCAAAAGAAGGACAATGTGAGCTTATCCAAAAGAGGAGCAATGTGAGCTTATATAAAATAGGGGCAATGTAAGCTTATATAAAATAGGGGCAATGTGAGCTTATATAAAATAGGGGCAATGTGAGCTTATCTAAAAGTGGGACAATGTGAGCTTGTTCAAAAGAAGGACAATGTGAGCTTGACCAAAAGAGGGGCAGTGTGAGCTTGTCCAAAAGAGGGGCAATGTGAGCTTGACCTAAAGAGAGGCAATGTGAGCTTGACCAAAAGAAGGTCAATGTGAGCTTGACCAAAAGAGGGGCAATGTGAGCTTGACCAAAAGAGGGGCAATGTGAGCTTGACCAAAAGAGGGGCAATGTGAACTTGACCAAAAGAGGGGCAATGTGAGGTTGTCCAAAAGAGGGACAGTGTGAGCTTATCTAAAAGAGGGGCAATGTGAGCTTGAGCAAAAGAGGGGCAGTGTGAGCTTGACCAAAACAGGGGCAGTGTGAGCTTGTCCAAAAGAGGGGCAGTGTGAGCTTGACCAAAAGAGGGGCAATGTGAGCTTGACCAAAAGAGGGGCAGTGTGAGCTTGACCAAAAGAGGGGAAATGAGAGCTTGACCAAAAGAGGGGCAGTGTGAGCTTGACCAAAAGAGGGGCAATGTGAGGTTGTCCAAAAGAGGGACAGTGTGAGCTTATCTAAAAGAGGGGCAATGTGAGCTTGAGCAAAAGAGGGGCAGTGTGAGCTTGACCAAAAGAGGGGCAGTGTGAGCTTGTCCAAAAGAGGGGCAGTGTGAGCTTGACCAAAAGAGGGGCAATGTGAGCTTGACCAAAAGAGGGGCAGTGTGAGCTTGACCAAAAGAGGGGAAATGAGAGCTTGACCAAAAGAGGGGCAGTGTGAGCCTGACCAAAAGAGAGGCAGTGTGAGCTTGACCAAAAGAGGGACAATGTGAGCTTGACCAAAAGAGGGGCAATGTGTGCTTGACCAAAAGAGGGACAGTGTGAGCTTGACCAAAAGAGGGGCAATATGAGCTTGACCAAAAGAGGGACAGTATGAGCTTGACCAAAAGAGGGGCAGTGTGAGCTTGACCAAAAGAGGGGCAATGTGAGCTTGTCCAAAAGTGGGGTAATGTGAGCTTGTTCAAACGAGGGGCAATGTGAGCTTGACCAAACAACGGGCAATGTGAGCTTGTCCAAAAGTGGGGTAATGTGAGCTTGTTCAAACGAGGGGCAATGTGAGCTTGACCAAAAGAGGGGCAATGTGTGCTTGACCAAAAGAGGGGCAATGTGAGCTTGACTAAACGAGGGGCAAAGCGAGCCTGACCAAAAGAGGGGCAGTGTGAGCCTATCCAAAAGAGGGGCAATGTGAGCTTGACCAAAAGAGGGGCAATGTGAGCTTGACCAAAAGAGGGGCAATGTGAGCTTGACCAAAAGAGGGGCAATGTGAGCTTATCCAAAAGTGGGACAATGTGAGCTTGTTCAAATGAGGGACAATGTGAGCTTGTTCAAAAGAGGGACAATGTGAGCTTGTTGAAATGAGGGGCAATGTGAGCTTATCCAAAAGAGGGACAATGTGAGCCTATCCAAAAGAGGGGCAATGTGAGCTTATCCAAAAGTGGGACAATGTGAGCTTGTTCAAACGATGGGCAATGTGAGCTTGTTCAAAAGATGGGCAATGTGAGCTTGTTCAAAAGATGGGCAATGTGAGCTTGTTCAAAAGAGGGGCAATGTGAGCTTGTTCAAAAGATGGGCAATTTGAGCTTGTACAAATGAGGGACGATGTGAGCTTATCCAAAAGAGGGACGATGTGACCTTATCCTAAAGTGGGGCAATGTGAGCTTGTTCAAATGAGGGGCAATGTGAGCTTGTTTAAAAGAGGGACAATGTGAGCTTGTTCAAATGAGGGACAATGTCAGCTTATCCAAAAGAGGAGCCATGTGAGCTTATCCAAAAGAGGAGCAATGTCAGCTGATATAAAAAAGGGGCAATGTGAGCTTATCTAAAAGTGGGGCAATGTGAGTTTGTCCAAATGAGGAACAATGTCAGCTTATCTAAAAGATGGGTAATGTGAGTTTGTCCAAATGAGGAGCAATGTGAGCTTATCCAAAAGAGGGGCAATGTGAGCTTATCTAAAAGAGGAGCAATGTGAGCTAATCTAAAAGGGGGGCAATGTGAGCTTGTTCAAAAGAAGGACAATGTGAGCTTATCCAAAAGAGGAGCAATGTGAGCTTATATAAAATAGGGGCAATGTAAGCTTATATAAAATAGGGGCAATGTGAGCTTATATAAAATAGGGGCAATGTGAGCTTATCTAAAAGTGGGACAATGTGAGCTTGTTCAAAAGAAGGACAATGTGAGCTTGACCAAAAGAGGGGCAGTGTGAGCTTGTCCAAAAGAGGGGCAATGTGAGCTTGACCAAAAGAGAGGCAATGTGAGCTTGACCAAAAGAAGGTCAATGTGAGCTTGACCAAAAGAGGGGCAATGTGAGCTTGACCAAAAGAGGGGCAATGTGAGCTTGTCCAAAAGTGGGGTAATGTGAGCTTGTTCAAACGAGGGGCAATGTGAGCTTGACCAAACAACGGGCAATGTGAGCTTGTCCAAAAGTGGGGTAATGTGAGCTTGTTCAAACGAGGGGCAATGTGAGCTTGACCAAAAGAGGGGCAATGTGAGCTTGACCAAAAGAGGGGCAATGTGAGCTTGACTAAACGAGGGGCAAAGCGAGCCTGACCAAAAGAGGGGCAGTGTGAGCCTATCCAAAAGAGGGGCAATGTGAGCTTGACCAAAAGAGGGGCAATGTGAGCTTGACCAAAAGAGGGGCAATGTGAGCTTGACCAAAAGAGGGGCAATGTGAGCTTGTCCAAAAGTGGGGTAATGTGAGCTTGTTCAATCGAGGGGCAATGTGAGCTTGACCAAAAGACGGGCAATGTGAGCTTGTCCAAAAGTGGGGTAATGTGAGCTTGTTCAAACGAGGGGCAATGTGAGCTTGACCAAAAGAGGGGCAATGTGAGCTTGACCAAAAGAGGGGCAATGTGAGCTTGACTAAACGAGGGGCAATGCGAGCTTGACCAAAAGAGGGGCAGTGTGAGCCTATCCAAAAGAGGGGCAATGTGAGCTTGACCAAAAGAGGGGCAGTTGAGCTTGTCCAAAAGAGGGGCAATGTGAGCTTGACCAAAAGAAAGGCATTGTAAGCTTGACCAAAAGAGGGGCAGTGTGAGCTTGTCCAAAAGAGGGGCAGTGTGAGCTTGACCAAAAGAGGGGCAGTGTGAGCTTGACCAAAAGAGGGGCAATGTGAGCTTGACCAAAAGAGGGGCAATGTGAGCTTGACCAAAAGAGGGGCAATGTGAGCTTGACCAAAAGAGGGGCAATGTGAGCTTGACCAAAAGAGGGGCAATGTGAGCTTGTCCAAAAGTGGGGTAATGTGAGCTTGTTCAATCGAGGGGCAATGTGAGCTTGACCAAAAGACGGGCAATGTGAGCTTGTCCAAAAGTGGGGTAATGTGAGCTTGTTCAAACGAGGGGCAATGTGAGCTTGACCAAAAGAGGGGCAATGTGAGCTTGACCAAAAGAGGGGCAATGTGAGCTTGACTAAACGAGGGGCAATGCGAGCTTGACCAAAAGAGGGGCAGTGTGAGCCTATCCAAAAGAGGGGCAATGTGAGCTTGACCAAAAGAGGGGCAGTTGAGCTTGTTCAAAAGAGGGGCAATGTGAGCTTGACCAAAAGAAAGGCATTGTAAGCTTGACCAAAAGAGGGGCAGTGTGAGCTTGACCAAAAGAGGGGCAGTGTGAGCTTGACCAAAAGAGGGGCAATGTGAGCTTGACCAAAAGAGGGGCAATGTGAGCTTGACCAAAAGAGGGGCAATGTGAGCTTGACCAAAAGAGGGGCAATGTGAGCTTGACCAAAGGAGGGGCAATGTGAGCTTGACCAAAAGAGGGGCAATGTGAGCTTGACCAAAAGAGGGGCAATGTGAGCTTGACCAAAAGAGGGGCAATGTGAGCTTGACCAAAAGAGGGGCAATGTGAGGTTGTCCAAAAGAGGGACAGTGTGAGCTTATCTAAAAGAGGGGCAATGTGAGCTTGAGCAAAAGAGGGGCAGTGTGAGCTTGACCAAAACAGGGGCAGTGTGAGCTTGTCCAAAAGAGGGGCAGTGTGAGCTTGACCAAAAGAGGGGCAATGTGAGCTTGACCAAAAGAGGGGCAGTGTGAGCTTGACCAAAAGAGGGGAAATGAGAGCTTGACCAAAAGAGGGGCAGTGTGAGCTTGACCAAAAGAGGGGCAATGTGAGGTTGTCCAAAAGAGGGACAGTGTGAGCTTATCTAAAAGAGGGGCAATGTGAGCTTGAGCAAAAGAGGGGCAGTGTGAGCTTGACCAAAAGAGGGGCAGTGTGAGCTTGTCCAAAAGAGGGGCAGTGTGAGCTTGACCAAAAGAGGGGCATTGTGAGCTTGACCAAAAGAGGGGCAGTGTGAGCTTGACCAAAAGAGGGGAAATGAGAGCTTGACCAAAAGAGGGGCAGTGTGAGCCTGACCAAAAGAGAGGCAGTGTGAGCTTGACCAAAAGAGGGACAATGTGAGCTTGACCAAAAGAGGGGCAATGTGTGCTTGACCAAAAGAGGGACAGTGTGAGCTTGACCAAAAGAGGGGCAATATGAGCTTGACCAAAAGAGGGACAGTGTGAGCTTGACCAAAAGAGGGGCAGTGTGAGCTTGACCAAAAGAGGGGCAATGTGAGCTTGTCCAAAAGTGGGGTAATGTGAGCTTGTTCAAACGAGGGGCAATGTGAGCTTGACCAAACAACGGGCAATGTGAGCTTGTCCAAAAGTGGGGTAATGTGAGCTTGTTCAAACGAGGGGCAATGTGAGCTTGACCAAAAGAGGGGCAATGTGTGCTTGACCAAAAGAGGGGCAATGTGAGCTTGACTAAACGAGGGGCAAAGCGAGCCTGACCAAAAGAGGGGCAGTGTGAGCCTATCCAAAAGAGGGGCAATGTGAGCTTGACCAAAAGAGGGGCAATGTGAGCTTGACCAAAAGAGGGGCAATGTGAGCTTGACCAAAAGAGGGGCAATGTGAGCTTGTCCAAAAGTGGGGTAATGTGAGCTTGTTCAATCGAGGGGCAATGTGAGCTTGACCAAAAGACGGGCAATGTGAGCTTGTCCAAAAGTGGGGTAATGTGAGCTTGTTCAAACGAGGGGCAATGTGAGCTTGACCAAAAGAGGGGCAATGTGAGCTTGACCAAAAGAGGGGCAATGTGAGCTTGACTAAACGAGGGGCAATGCGAGATTGACCAAAAGAGGGGCAATGTGAGCATATCCAAAAGTGGGGCAATGTAAGCTTATCCAAAAGAGGGGCAATGTAAGCTTATCCAAAAGAGGGGCAATGTGAGCTTATCCAAAAGAGGGGTAATGTAAGTTTATCTTAAAGAGGGGCAATGTGAGCTTAGCTAAAAGAGGGGCAATGTGACCTTTTCCAAAATTGGGACAATGTGAGCATGTTAAAAAGAAGGACACTGTGAGCTTGTTCAAATGAGGGGCAATGTGAGCTTATCCAAAAGAGGGTCAATGTGAGCTTGCACAAAAGAAGGACAATGTGAGCTTATCCAAAAAAGGGACAATGTGAGCCTATCCAAAAGAGGGACAATGTGAGCCTATCCAAAAGAGGGGCAATGTGAGTTTATTCAAATGAGGGGCAATGTGAGCTTGCACAAAAGAAGGACAATGTGAGCTTATCCAAAAGAGGGACAATGTGAGCTTATCCAAAAGAGGGACAATGTGAGCCTATCCAAAAGAGGGACAATGTGAGCCTATCCAAAAGAGGGGCAATGTGAGCTTATCGAAAAGTGGGACAATGTGAGTTTGTTCAAATGAGGGGCAATGTGAGCCTGTTCAGAAGAGGGACAATGTGAGCTTGTTCAAATGAGGGGCAATCTGAGCCTATCCAAAAGAGGGACAATGTGAGCCTATCCAAAAGAGGGGCAATGTGAGCTTATCCAAAAGTGGGACAATGTGAGCTTATCCAAAAGAGGGACAATGTGAGCCTATCCAAAAGAGGGGCAATGTGAGCTTGACCAAAAGAAAGGCATTGTAAGCTTGACCAAAAGAGGGGCAGTGTGAGCTTGTCCAAAAGAGGGGCAGTGTGAGCTTGACCAAAAGAGGGGCAGTGTGAGCTTGACCAAAAGAGGGGCAATGTGAGCTTGACCAAAAGAGGGGCAATGTGAGCTTGACCAAAAGAGGGGCAATGTGAGCTTGACCAAAAGAGGGGCAATGTGAGCTTGACCAAAAGAGGGGCAATGTGAGCTTGTCCAAAAGTGGGGTAATGTGAGCTTGTTCAATCGAGGGGCAATGTGAGCTTGACCAAAAGACGGGCAATGTGAGCTTGTCCAAAAGTGGGGTAATGTGAGCTTGTTCAAACGAGGGGCAATGTGAGCTTGACCAAAAGAGGGGCAATGTGAGCTTGACCAAAAGAGGGGCAATGTGAGCTTGACTAAACGAGGGGCAATGCGAGCTTGACCAAAAGAGGGGCAGTGTGAGCCTATCCAAAAGAGGGGCAATGTGAGCTTGACCAAAAGAGGGGCAGTTGAGCTTGTTCAAAAGAGGGGCAATGTGAGCTTGACCAAAAGAAAGGCATTGTAAGCTTGACCAAAAGAGGGGCAGTGTGAGCTTGACCAAAAGAGGGGCAGTGTGAGCTTGACCAAAAGAGGGGCAATGTGAGCTTGACCAAAAGAGGGGCAATGTGAGCTTGACCAAAAGAGGGGCAATGTGAGCTTGACCAAAAGAGGGGCAATGTGAGCTTGACCAAAGGAGGGGCAATGTGAGCTTGACCAAAAGAGGGGCAATGTGAGCTTGACCAAAAGAGGGGCAATGTGAGCTTGACCAAAAGAGGGGCAATGTGAGCTTGACCAAAAGAGGGGCAATGTGAGGTTGTCCAAAAGAGGGACAGTGTGAGCTTATCTAAAAGAGGGGCAATGTGAGCTTGAGCAAAAGAGGGGCAGTGTGAGCTTGACCAAAACAGGGGCAGTGTGAGCTTGTCCAAAAGAGGGGCAGTGTGAGCTTGACCAAAAGAGGGGCAATGTGAGCTTGACCAAAAGAGGGGCAGTGTGAGCTTGACCAAAAGAGGGGAAATGAGAGCTTGACCAAAAGAGGGGCAGTGTGAGCTTGACCAAAAGAGGGGCAATGTGAGGTTGTCCAAAAGAGGGACAGTGTGAGCTTATCTAAAAGAGGGGCAATGTGAGCTTGAGCAAAAGAGGGGCAGTGTGAGCTTGACCAAAAGAGGGGCAGTGTGAGCTTGTCCAAAAGAGGGGCAGTGTGAGCTTGACCAAAAGAGGGGCATTGTGAGCTTGACCAAAAGAGGGGCAGTGTGAGCTTGACCAAAAGAGGGGAAATGAGAGCTTGACCAAAAGAGGGGCAGTGTGAGCCTGACCAAAAGAGAGGCAGTGTGAGCTTGACCAAAAGAGGGACAATGTGAGCTTGACCAAAAGAGGGGCAATGTGTGCTTGACCAAAAGAGGGACAGTGTGAGCTTGACCAAAAGAGGGGCAATATGAGCTTGACCAAAAGAGGGACAGTGTGAGCTTGACCAAAAGAGGGGCAGTGTGAGCTTGACCAAAAGAGGGGCAATGTGAGCTTGTCCAAAAGTGGGGTAATGTGAGCTTGTTCAAACGAGGGGCAATGTGAGCTTGACCAAACAACGGGCAATGTGAGCTTGTCCAAAAGTGGGGTAATGTGAGCTTGTTCAAACGAGGGGCAATGTGAGCTTGACCAAAAGAGGGGCAATGTGTGCTTGACCAAAAGAGGGGCAATGTGAGCTTGACTAAACGAGGGGCAAAGCGAGCCTGACCAAAAGAGGGGCAGTGTGAGCCTATCCAAAAGAGGGGCAATGTGAGCTTGACCAAAAGAGGGGCAATGTGAGCTTGACCAAAAGAGGGGCAATGTGAGCTTGACCAAAAGAGGGGCAATGTGAGCTTGTCCAAAAGTGGGGTAATGTGAGCTTGTTCAATCGAGGGGCAATGTGAGCTTGACCAAAAGACGGGCAATGTGAGCTTGTCCAAAAGTGGGGTAATGTGAGCTTGTTCAAACGAGGGGCAATGTGAGCTTGACCAAAAGAGGGGCAATGTGAGCTTGACCAAAAGAGGGGCAATGTGAGCTTGACTAAACGAGGGGCAATGCGAGATTGACCAAAAGAGGGGCAATGTGAGCATATCCAAAAGTGGGGCAATGTAAGCTTATCCAAAAGAGGGGCAATGTAAGCTTATCCAAAAGAGGGGCAATGTGAGCTTATCCAAAAGAGGGGTAATGTAAGTTTATCTTAAAGAGGGGCAATGTGAGCTTAGCTAAAAGAGGGGCAATGTGACCTTTTCCAAAATTGGGACAATGTGAGCATGTTAAAAAGAAGGACACTGTGAGCTTGTTCAAATGAGGGGCAATGTGAGCTTATCCAAAAGAGGGTCAATGTGAGCTTGCACAAAAGAAGGACAATGTGAGCTTATCCAAAAAAGGGACAATGTGAGCCTATCCAAAAGAGGGACAATGTGAGCCTATCCAAAAGAGGGGCAATGTGAGTTTATTCAAATGAGGGGCAATGTGAGCTTGCACAAAAGAAGGACAATGTGAGCTTATCCAAAAGAGGGACAATGTGAGCTTATCCAAAAGAGGGACAATGTGAGCCTATCCAAAAGAGGGACAATGTGAGCCTATCCAAAAGAGGGGCAATGTGAGCTTATCGAAAAGTGGGACAATGTGAGTTTGTTCAAATGAGGGGCAATGTGAGCCTGTTCAGAAGAGGGACAATGTGAGCTTGTTCAAATGAGGGGCAATCTGAGCCTATCCAAAAGAGGGACAATGTGAGCCTATCCAAAAGAGGGGCAATGTGAGCTTATCCAAAAGTGGGACAATGTGAGCTTATCCAAAAGAGGGACAATGTGAGCCTATCCAAAAGAGGGGCAATGTGAGCTTATCCAAAAGTGGGACAATGTGAGCTTGTTCAAATGAGGGACAATGTGAGCTTGTTCAAAAGAGGGACAATGTGAGCTTGTTGAAATGAGGGGCAATGTGAGCTTATCCAAAAGAGGGACAATGTGAGCCTATCCAAAAGAGGGGCAATGTGAGCTTATCCAAAAGTGGGACAATGTGAGCTTGTTCAAACGATGGGCAATGTGAGCTTGTTCAAAAGATGGGCAATGTGAGCTTGTTCAAAAGATGGGCAATGTGAGCTTGTTCAAAAGAGGGGCAATGTGAGCCTGTTCAAAAGATGGGCAATTTGAGCTTGTACAAATGAGGGACGATGTGAGCTTATCCAAAAGAGGGACGATGTGACCTTATCCTAAAGTGGGGCAATGTGAGCTTGTTCAAATGAGGGGCAATGTGAGCTTGTTTAAAAGAGGGACAATGTGAGCTTGTTCAAATGAGGGACAATGTCAGCTTATCCAAAAGAGGAGCAATGTGAGCTTATCCAAAAGAGGAGCAATGTCAGCTGATATAAAAAAGGGGCAATGTGAGCTTATCTAAAAGTGGGGCAATGTGAGTTTGTCCAAATGAGGAACAATGTCAGCTTATCTAAAAGATGGGTAATGTGAGTTTGTCCAAATGAGGAGCAATGTGAGCTTATCCAAAAGAGGGGCAATGTAAGCTTATCTAAAAGAGGAGCAATGTGAGCTAATCTAAAAGTGGGGCAATGTGAGCTTGTTCAAAAGAAGGACAATGTGAGCTTATCCAAAAGAGGAGCAATGTGAGCTTATATAAAATAGGGGCAATGTAAGCTTATATAAAATAGGGGCAATGTGAGCTTATATAAAATAGGGGCAATGTGAGCTTATCTAAAAGTGGGACAATGTGAGCTTGTTCAAAAGAAGGACAATGTGAGCTTGACCAAAAGAGGGGCAGTGTGAGCTTGTCCAAAAGAGGGGCAATGTGAGCTTGACCTAAAGAGAGGCAATGTGAGCTTGACCAAAAGAAGGTCAATGTGAGCTTGACCAAAAGAGGGGCAATGTGAGCTTGACCAAAAGAGGGGCAATGTGAGCTTGACCAAAAGAGGGGCAATGTGAACTTGACCAAAAGAGGGGCAATGTGAGGTTGTCCAAAAGAGGGACAGTGTGAGCTTATCTAAAAGAGGGGCAATGTGAGCTTGAGCAAAAGAGGGGCAGTGTGAGCTTGACCAAAACAGGGGCAGTGTGAGCTTGTCCAAAAGAGGGGCAGTGTGAGCTTGACCAAAAGAGGGGCAATGTGAGCTTGACCAAAATAGGGGCAGTGTGAGCTTGACCAAAAGAGGGGAAATGAGAGCTTGACCAAAAGAGGGGCAGTGTGAGCTTGACCAAAAGAGGGGCAATGTGAGGTTGTCCAAAAGAGGGACAGTGTGAGCTTATCTAAAAGAGGGGCAATGTGAGCTTGAGCAAAAGAGGGGCAGTGTGAGCTTGACCAAAAGAGGGGCAGTGTGAGCTTGTCCAAAAGAGGGGCAGTGTGAGCTTGACCAAAAGAGGGGCAATGTGAGCTTGACCAAAAGAGGGGCAGTGTGAGCTTGACCAAAAGAGGGGAAATGAGAGCTTGACCAAAAGAGGGGCAGTGTGAGCCTGACCAAAAGAGAGGCAGTGTGAGCTTGACCAAAAGAGGGACAATGTGAGCTTGACCAAAAGAGGGGCAATGTGTGCTTGACCAAAAGAGGGACAGTGTGAGCTTGACCAAAAGAGGGGCAATATGAGCTTGACCAAAAGAGGGACAGTGTGAGCTTGACCAAAAGAGGGGCAGTGTGAGCTTGACCAAAAGAGGGGCAATGTGAGCTTGTCCAAAAGTGGGGTAATGTGAGCTTGTTCAAACGAGGGGCAATGTGAGCTTGACCAAACAACGGGCAATGTGAGCTTGTCCAAAAGTGGGGTAATGTGAGCTTGTTCAAACGAGGGGCAATGTGAGCTTGACCAAAAGAGGGGCAATGTGTGCTTGACCAAAAGAGGGGCAATGTGAGCTTGACTAAACGAGGGGCAAAGCGAGCCTGACCAAAAGAGGGGCAGTGTGAGCCTATCCAAAAGAGGGGCAATGTGAGCTTGACCAAAAGAGGGGCAATGTGAGCTTGACCAAAAGAGGGGCAATGTGAGCTTGACCAAAAGAGGGGCAATGTGAGCTTGTCCAAAAGTGGGGTAATGTGAGCTTGTTCAATCGAGGGGCAATGTGAGCTTGACCAAAAGACGGGCAATGTGAGCTTGTCCAAAAGTGGGGTAATGTGAGCTTGTTCAAACGAGGGGCAATGTGAGCTTGACCAAAAGAGGGGCAATGTGAGCTTGACCAAAAGAGGGGCAATGTGAGCTTGACTAAACGAGGGGCAATGCGAGATTGACCAAAAGAGGGGCAATGTGAGCATATCCAAAAGTGGGGCAATGTAAGCTTATCCAAAAGAGGGGCAATGTAAGCTTATCCAAAAGAGGGGCAATGTGAGCTTATCCAAAAGAGGGGTAATGTAAGTTTATCTTAAAGAGGGACAATGTGAGCTTAGCTAAAAGAGGGGCAATGTGACCTTTTCCAAAATTGGGACAATGTGAGCATGTTAAAAAGAAGGACACTGTGAGCTTGTTCAAATGAGGGGCAATGTGAGCTTATCCAAAAGAGGGTCAATGTGAGCTTGCACAAAAGAAGGACAATGTGAGCTTATCCAAAAAAGGGACAATGTGAGCCTATCCAAAAGAGGGACAATGTGAGCCTATCCAAAAGAGGGGCAATGTGAGTTTATTCAAATGAGGGGCAATGTGAGCTTGCACAAAAGAAGGACAATGTGAGCTTATCCAAAAGAGGGACAATGTGAGCTTATCCAAAAGAGGGACAATGTGAGCCTATCCAAAAGAGGGACAATGTGAGCCTATCCAAAAGAGGGGCAATGTGAGCTTATCGAAAAGTGGGACAATGTGAGTTTGTTCAAATGAGGGGCAATGTGAGCCTGTTCAGAAGAGGGACAATGTGAGCTTGTTGAAATGAGGGGCAATCTGAGCCTATCCAAAAGAGGGACAATGTGAGCCTATCCAAAAGAGGGGCAATGTGAGCTTATCCAAAAGTGGGACAATGTGAGCCTATCCAAAAGAGGGGCAATGTGAGCTTATCCAAAAGTGGGACAATGTGAGCTTATCCAAAAGAGGGACAATGTGAGCTTGACCAAAAGAGGGACAATGTGAGCCTATCCAAAAGAGGGACAATGTGAGCCTATCCAAAAGAGGGACAATGTGAGCCTATCCAAAAGAGGGACAATGTGAGCCTATCCAAAAGAGGGGCAATCTGAGCCTATCCAAAAGAGGGACAATGTGAGCCTATCCAAAAGAGGGGCAATGTGAGCTTATCCAAAAGTGGGACAATGTGAGCTTATCCAAAAGAGGGACAATGTGAGCCTATCCAAAAGAGGGGCAATGTGAGCTTATCCAAAAGTGGGACAATGTGAGCTTGTTCAAATGAGGGACAATGTGAGCTTGTTCAAAAGAGGGACAATGTGAGCTTGTTGAAATGAGGGGCAATGTGAGCTTATCCAAAAGAGGGACAATGTGAGCCTATCCAAAAGAGGGGCAATGTGAGCTTATCCAAAAGTGGGACAATGTGAGCTTGTTCAAACGATGGGCAATGTGAGCTTGTTCAAAAGATGGGCAATGTGAGCTTGTTCAAAAGATGGGCAATGTGAGCTTGTTCAAAAGAGGGGCAATGTGAGCCTGTTCAAAAGATGGGCAATTTGAGCTTGTACAAATGAGGGACGATGTGAGCTTATCCAAAAGAGGGACGATGTGACCTTATCCTAAAGTGGGGCAATGTGAGCTTGTTCAAATGAGGGGCAATGTGAGCTTGTTTAAAAGAGGGACAATGTGAGCTTGTTCAAATGAGGGACAATGTCAGCTTATCCAAAAGAGGAGCAATGTGAGCTTATCCAAAAGAGGAGCAATGTCAGCTGATATAAAAAAGGGGCAATGTGAGCTTATCTAAAAGTGGGGCAATGTGAGTTTGTCCAAATGAGGAACAATGTCAGCTTATCTAAAAGATGGGTAATGTGAGTTTGTCCAAATGAGGAGCAATGTGAGCTTATCCAAAAGAGGGGCAATGTAAGCTTATCTAAAAGAGGAGCAATGTGAGCTAATCTAAAAGTGGGGCAATGTGAGCTTGTTCAAAAGAAGGACAATGTGAGCTTATCCAAAAGAGGAGCAATGTGAGCTTATATAAAATAGGGGCAATGTAAGCTTATATAAAATAGGGGCAATGTGAGCTTATATAAAATAGGGGCAATGTGAGCTTATCTAAAAGTGGGACAATGTGAGCTTGTTCAAAAGAAGGACAATGTGAGCTTGACCAAAAGAGGGGCAGTGTGAGCTTGTCCAAAAGAGGGACAATGTGAGCTTGACCTAAAGAGAGGCAATGTGAGCTTGACCAAAAGAAGGTCAATGTGAGCTTGACCAAAAGAGGGGCAATGTGAGCTTGACCAAAAGAGGGGCAATGTGAGCTTGTCCAAAAGTGGGGTAATGTGAGCTTGTTTAAACGAGGGGCAATGTGAGCTTGACCAAACAACGGGCAATGTGAGCTTGTCCAAAAGTGGGGTAATGTGAGCTTGTTCAAACGAGGGGCAATGTGAGCTTGACCAAAAGAGGGGCAATGTGAGCTTGACCAAAAGAGGGGCAATGTGAGCTTGACTAAACGAGGGGCAAAGCGAGCCTGACCAAAAGAGGGGCAGTGTGAGCCTATCCAAAAGAGGGGCAATGTGAGCTTGACCAAAAGAGGGGCAATGTGAGCTTGACCAAAAGAGGGGCAATGTGAGCTTGACCAAAAGAGGGGCAATGTGAGCTTGTCCAAAAGTGGGGTAATGTGAGCTTGTTCAATCGAGGGGCAATGTGAGCTTGACCAAAAGACGGGCAATGTGAGCTTGTCCAAAAGTGGGGTAATGTGAGCTTGTTCAAACGAGGGGCAATGTGAGCTTGACCAAAAGAGGGGCAATGTGAGCTTGACCAAAAGAGGGGCAATGTGAGCTTGACTAAACGAGGGGCAATGCGAGCTTGACCAAAAGAGGGGCAGTGTGAGCCTATCCAAAAGAGGGGCAATGTGAGCTTGACCAAAAGAGGGGCAGTTGAGCTTGTCCAAAAGAGGGGCAATGTGAGCTTGACCAAAAGAAAGGCATTGTAAGCTTGACCAAAAGAGGGGCAGTGTGAGCTTGTCCAAAAGAGGGGCAGTGTGAGCTTGACCAAAAGAGGGGCAGTGTGAGCTTTACCAAAAGAGGGGCAATGTGAGCTTGACCAAAAGAGGGGCAATGTAAGCTTGACCAAAAGAGGGGCAATGTGAGCTTGACCAAAAGAGGGGCAATGTGAGCTTGACCAAAGGAGGGGCAATGTGAGCTTGACCAAAAGAGGGGCAATGTGAGCTTGACCAAAAGAGGGGCAATGTGAGCTTGACCAAAAGAGGGGCAATGTGAGCTTGACCAAAAGAGGGGCAATGTGAGGTTGTCCAAAAGAGGGACAGTGTGAGCTTATCTAAAAGAGGGGCAATGTGAGCTTGAGCAAAAGAGGGGCATTGTGAGCTTGACCAAAACAGGGGCAGTGTGAGCTTGTCCAAAAGAGGGGCAGTGTGAGCTTGATCAAAAGAGGGGCAATGTGAGCTTGACCAAAAGAGGGGCAGTGTGAGCTTGACCAAAAGAGGGGAAATGAGAGCTTGACCAAAAGAGGGGCAATGTGAGCTTGACCAAAAGAGGGGCAATGTGAGGTTGTCCAAAAGAGGGACAGTGTGAGCTTATCTAAAAGAGGGGCAATGTGAGCTTGAGCAAAAGAGGGGCAGTGTGAGCTTGACCAAAAGAGGGACAGTGTGAGCTTGTCCAAAAGAGGGGCAGTGTGAGCTTGACCAAAAGAGGGGCAATGTGAGCTTGACCAAAAGAGGGGCAGTGTGAGCTTGACCAAAAGAGGGGAAATGAGAGCTTGACCAAAAGAGGGGCAGTGTGAGCCTGACCAAAAGAGAGGCAGTGTGAGCTTGACCAAAAGAGGGACAATGTGAGCTTGACCAAAAGAGGGGCAATGTGTGCTTGACCAAAAGAGGGACAGTGTGAGCTTGACCAAAAGAGGGGCAATATGAGCTTGACCAAAAGAGGGACAGTGTGAGCTTGACCAAAAGAGGGGCAGTGTGAGCTTGACCAAAAGAGGGGCAGTGTGAGCCTATCCAAAAGAGGGGCAATGTGAGCTAATCCAAAAGTGGGACAATGTGAGCCTATCCAAAAGAGGGGCAATGTGAGCTTGACCAAAGGAGGGGCAGTGTGAGCCTATCCAAAAGAGTGGCAATGTGAGTCTATCCAAAAGAGGGGCAATGTGAGCTTGACCAAAAGAGGGGTAGTGTGAGCTTGTCCAAAAGAGGGGCAGTGTGAGCTTGAGCAAAAGAGGGGCAGTGTGAGCTTGACCAAAAGAGGGGCAGTGTGAGCTTGACCAAAAGAGGGGCAGTGTGAGCTTGACCAAAAGAGGGACAATGTGAGCTTGACCAAAAGAGGGGCAGTGTCAGCTTGTCCAAAATAGGGACAATGTGACCTTGACCAAAAGAGGGGCAGTGTCAGCTTGTCCAAAAGAGGGGCAATGTGAGTTGACCAAAAGAGGGGCAATGTGAGCTTGACCAAAAGACGGGCAATGTGAGCTTTCCAAAAGCGGGGCAATGAGAGCTTGTCAAAGACGCCTGATGAACATATAAGGATAACCCTTTCCTCAGGAGTGATTATTCTCAGCCTGATGAAGCATGCTGCATGTCATGTTTTTTGTGCATATTATCTTCAAATATTAAATAAAAAGTATGTAAATTAGTGTAAAAAAATACGAAGCTTCGTCTGAGTTCTTTATTTTCGAACAATGCATTGTATACAGCTTCGTCTGAGTTCATTATTTTCGAACAATGCATGTAAACACATGCACGCACCATTAAGGATTTGATAAGAAGACGGGGGTTTTAAACATCGTATACAATATAAACACATATTTTCACTATTATTACTTAAGAGGTTGTGTCCGATCTCAAGTATATTCTTCATAAGTATTCAGTTGTAGCGGTGATCATACGTATTTTGATTTGATCATGATGTTTTATGGATAATTTGTGAACTTAATAACTGAACCTTTTATTGTTATTTTTCTGCGTGAAAAATAATTAAAAGTGAATAATATAATGGGAATTTGCTATGGAAAATGGCGATAGTGAGATACATGGACTGGCCAGATAATTATGAATTAAAAATGCAACTGCAAGATTTTCTGCAGCTGATATGTTGTAGTTGTTGTTGTAGATGATGATGATGTTAATGATGGTGGTGATGATGATGATGATGATGATGATGATAATGATAATGATGATGATGATGATGATGATGATGATGATGATGAGAGGTGAAACTATTATGTCATGGAGGTGCGGGAGCACTTAGTCACACCCTCTTACAACTCCACCGCCTCCACCACCACCACCACTACCACCAGCACCTAACCATCCACTCAACACACGTCCGTCAAGACAATATTTGAAAGCCTGTTTGAAGCGTTTTGATCGATAACGCTGGGTCAAGTTGTACACAAAACCGGACCAGCCAAACACTCCATTTATGATATGACAGTTTTAAATCACTTTAAGCCATTCCGTTGATAAAGAATGTAAACTATGTTTGCGGATGGGCTTATTTACATTTGTTGCAGACATGCAAACATAGGTAGAGGTGTCCTGTGCTGGCTTATCTCAACAGAGCTATGGTCCGTCATCCTTCGAATAAACTTAATATAGTTACCCCGTACTGAGGTGGTACCTGACAATCAGTCCATAGTAAATTCGCATATCGATAGCATTTCTGTATTTGTGCTAGTTTTGGAGTGATTTCGGAAACTTGGCACAGTCCTACCTGATTTCATCACCACAGTGGTTAATGATACCGCTGTATCCTTCCACACAGGCTCTACAAATAAGCTTATTAACATAATATTAATCATGTTGATGTTTCAGGACTATCATTCGCATCCTCTTCTACCCTTTCCTTTCCACGTTCGGAAAAGAACCTCGAAAATAATAGTATTGATACACCGAGATTCCCGGTACGTGCCTCGGTCTTCCTAAATCGTTACGCAGCCCCGTCACATCTGAAGAAAGTTAGGTTGCCACTTAGAAATAACGCAAACAAATAGTCAAAATGGCTTATGATTTGAATATTCACATCAGACTTTACAGTTTTCAATCCACATCAAGACTCCATCACACGAATCTGTACTGTAAGGTCCGCGCGGTTCCTAAAAATACATGTCGTATAAACGTACTTGTTTCAAAGACCTTTCGTTTAAAACTATTTATTTATTATCCATTAATATAACTTATCTTATAACTTATATTAATCCCTAGGTCCATGATCCCAACACTCACAATCCCCGACAATGTTCCTCCAGTTGAAGGCCCATGATCATGATCCCAACACTCACAATCCCCGACAATAGTTCCTCCAGTTGAAGGCCCATGATCCCAACACTCACAATCCCCGACAATGTTCCTCCAGTTGAAGGCCCATGATCTCAACACTCACAATCCCCGACAATGCTCCTCCAGTTGAAGGCCCATGATCCCAACACTCACAATCCCCGACAATGTTCCTCCAGTAGAAGGCCCATGATCCCAACACTCACAATCCCCGACAATGATCCTCCAGTAGAAGGCCCATGATCTCAACACTCACAATCCCCAACAATGTTCCTCCAGTAGAAGGCCCATGATCCCAACACTCACAATCCCCGACAGTGTTCCTCCAGTAGAAGGCCCATGATCCCAACACTCACAATCCCCGACAATGATCCTCCAGTAGAAGGCCCATGATCACAACACTCACAATCCCCGACACTGCTCCTCCAGTAGAAGGCCTATGATCCCAACACTCATGAAAGCCCTACAATTTTCCTCCAGTAGAAGGCCTATGATCCCAACACTCACAATCCCCGACAATGTTCCTCCAGTAGAAGGCCCATGATCCCAACACTCACAATCCCCGATAATGTTTCTCCAGTAGAAGGCCCATGATCCAACACTTACAATCCGCGACAATGTTCCTCCAGTAGAAGGCCCATGATCCCAACACTCACAATCCCCGACAATGTACCTCCAGTAGAAGGCCCATGATCCCAACACTCACAATCCTCGACAATGTTCCTTCAGTAGAAGGCCCATAATCCCAACACTCACAATCCCCGACAATGTTCCTCCAGCAGACGGCCCATGATCCCAACACTCACAATCCCCGACAATGTTCCTCCAGTTGAAGGCCTATCATCCCAACACTCACAATCCCGGACAATGTTTCTCCAGTTGAAGGCCCATGATCCCAACACTCACAATCCCCGACAATGTTCCTCCAGTAGAAGGCCCATGATCCCAACACTCACAATCCCCGACAATGTTCCTCCAGTAGAAGGCCTATCATCCCAACACTCACAATCCCCAACAATGTTCCTCCAGTAGAAGGCCCATGATCCCAACACTCACAATCCCCGACAATGTTCCTCCAGTAGAAGGCCAATGATCCCAACACTCATCATCCCCGACAATGTTCCTCCAGTAGAAGGCCCATGATCACAACACTCACAATCCCCGACAATGTTCCTCCAGTAGAAGGCCCATAATCCCAACACTCACAATCCCCGACAATGTTCCTCCAGTAGAAGGCCCTTGATCCCAACACTCAGAATTCCCTACAATGCTCCTCCAGTAGAAGGCCTATGATCCCAACACTCACAATCCCCGACAATGTTCATCCAGTAGAAGGCCCATGATCCCAACACTCACAATCCGCGACAATGTTTTTCCAGTAGAGGGTTTATGATTCCAACACTCACAATCCCCGACAATGTTTCTCCAGTAGAAGACCCATTATCCCAACACTCACAATCCCCGACAATGTTCCTCCAGTAAAAGGCCCATGATCCCAACACTCAGAATCCCCGACAATGTTCATCCAGTAGAAGGCCTATCATCCCAACACTCACAATCCCCGACAATGTTCCTCCAGTAGAAGGCCCATGATCAAAACACTCAGAATTCCCTACCATGTTCCTCCAGTAGAAGGCCTATGATCCCAACAGTCACAATTCCCGACAATGTTTCTCCAGTAGAAGGCCTATGATCCCAACACTTACAATCCCCGACAATGTTCCTTCAGTAGAAGGTATATGATCCCAACACTCACAATCCCCGACAATGTTGCTCCAGTAGAAGGTTTATGATCCCAACACTCACAATCCCCGACAATGTTCCTTCAGTAGAAGGCCCATGATCCCAACACTCACAATCCCCGACAATTTACTCCAGTAGAAGGTATATGATCCCAACACTCACAATCCCCGTCAATGTTCATCCAGTAGAAGGCCAATGATCCCATCACTCACAATCCCCGACAATGTTCCTCCAGTAGAAGTCCCATGATCCCAACACTCACAATCCCCGACAATGTTCCTCCAGTAGAAGGCTCATGATCCCAACACTCACAGCCCCCGACAATGTTCCTTCAGTAGAAGGCCCATGATCTCAACACTCGCAATCCCCGACAATGTTCATCCAGTAGAAGGCCAATGATCCCAACACTCACAATCCCCGACAATGTTCCTCCAGTAGAAGGCCCATGATCAAAACACTTACCATCCCCGACAGTACTCCTCCAGAAGAAAGCCCTCGATAAGAACACTCACAATCCGCAAGCTCATTACATCTGTATTAAAAGAGCAGGCATAGCAAAGCCCAAGGGTCAACGAGCTTCACCACTTAGCTCTTTAATTAACATGTCTCAAGGCATAGAATGGCTGATAGAACTGTGAAACAGCATTCTAGATGAGGTGGCCTCATCACAAATGACTGGTTACACCACGTCTCTGTTCTAGTCATTAGAAAGAAAGGAGAATCCATGGAATGTGGTAACTATCACGGAATTAGGGAACTTTTGGACTAAATAATGCAACCGTTTGAAAGAGTCCTGGAATCAAGATTGCGCCAACAGTCATGCATCGATACCATGCCATTTGGTTTCAGGCCATGCAAAGGTACGACATATGCTGTCTTACCGTGAGACAAACAGCCGAACAAGAAGGAAAGTTGGGTATCTTGCATTTGCGGATCTCGAGAAGCAAAGTTTGGAGAGCATAACATTCGCCCTAAGAAAGTAAGCGACTTCATTGACTGGACCAGCTTGAAAGAAAATCGACTGACGGCTAGAGCAGAAAACGATAAAAACTTTTTATTTTTTATTAGAAAGAGTGCGAAGTTGCAAGTAACAGTCCCATATGTCGATCGATTAAAACGACCTCCTAGCTTTAGACGCTGGCAGAAGCAAACGACTGATTTAAGTTGATATTCCAAAGACACTGGAAGAACGCGTTCAACGAAAGACTGATGATCCCATTTGTCAAGAAACATATACGCCAGTTGCCGAGGAATGGAGATTCCTTTGCCTCACGCCTCTCCTATGCATCTCTTCGCATGGGTTCAAATTGCGGACCAGGCGAACGACTGAATCCTTCCCTCTGACATTGGTTAAACTGGCTGTGTTACCCAGTATGTTTCTCCTTTCAGATAGCCGGATGTCTCTTTGAAAAACTAATATATTTGACATAAAATAGCTGAAAGTAAATGTATAAGATTGCTTGTAGTGAGGTATAAACTCACACTTTCACATTTTGTTAAACTTTTCTGTAAACCGTAGCCATGCGTTTAAGATTTTGAACTAGCGTTGAAGATAAAACGTGCATTTTGTAATTATAATAAAGTTTTATTAAATTTTGCTTTCTAATTTACAGGGCCACCTAGAAATGTCAAGATGTAAGTGACATGATTGTCAAGAAGTATACACATTTTAGGAAGATTGATGAAGTGAATGAACTTGTCAACGTCGCCTTGACCCAACTGGCGACCTCCCTAGACTTTTATTTCTCCTCCTTAGCCTTCTATTCCATCTTAGCCTAACAAGCATAAACTGACCAGGTTTAAGCAAATATCGTAGATCCATTTCAGCCATTCCCCACTTGATCAGTATCTACAGTATTTATTGCATAGCATTTACTTATACTTAGTTTAATAGGCCTGTGAATGATTTCGAATAACTTCAACTTTAACGATATTTATTGATTACACGTGGCTTGATAAGGGTGAATAACAAAAGCCATGTTTATATTGTTGCTAGAGGAGACAGGAATCAACACACTCGAGCCATAAATCGTGCGACTATCTGTCGCTTATTATGTAGCCATTTTGTATCTATAAAAATATTGCTGATATCACGAAGTTTATTGATTTTTAATTTTATGATTCCCCTATGGACTTGATATCCCTTGTGCGTGAGGTATTAAGTACAAAACGGTTAGGTTCACTAGCCAAAACGGGATGTCTTCTGGCAACACTGTCATCATCAGAAGCTGAAGGTAGCTAGTTAAAGCCCATACTGATAGAGGAACTATCGTTAAAATTGGTGAAGTTTCTTTCATCTGTCTGCTCATACTGTTACGGCACAAGGATGGTGAATCATTGGCTAAATTACATCTTAATTTACAAGGAATATTAAATAACGACCAACGATATATAAGTGTAACTAAATAACTGATTTATTAATTAATAAAAAATGGGCAAAATCGTCTAAGTTTATGAATTCAATAAATTTCAGGACATTTCTTTAATAAGAACGCAAATATATAGATGCTGCGAAACGTATTTTATATGAATTCACCTTACATTTGCAACTGTCAGAGTTCAAAAAGTCATCTTATTTGCTTAGATCTTCGACCCTAACTCTAAATATGATATTTACTCTAATAACAGAAAAATATATAAAATGACGTGCTACCTGTGTATTTCCTACTTTAAAAAAATTATGAGCTGAATTCACGTATCACTTATCTCATGAATAAAATAAATATTTAGCAAAACAAATAAAATTCAAGAAAAGTCGTTGGTGCGATACATCAAATTTGACGTTCAAAGTGGAAGAGGTAAATAGGTTAAAGCAATAAGTGAACAAGTGACTAGGACATTTGAAATGTTATGGATTTTATTTTGAAAGTTTTCAGTATACTATAAATCCCGAGAAAATGTATATATAAAATATATTAAACTAAAGTGTACAAGCAGAAGGTGCACATGTGCTGCAGCTTCACATTACACAAATAAGTGCTGTTCAGATAGTATTTTTCTCAAACGCAGTATGTTTTTTTTTTCTTTCTCAATATCTTATTGTTTATTTTCAAAGTTAATTTAAAAGTTACAAGCACACAAACATAAATAAATATAAAAATAAGTAAATAAAATAGAACGCACTTTTCCGAATTCGGACCCGTATTTTATCAGGTTTAGAAAGTCCGCAAAACAAACTTTTCCCATGTGCAAATTTCAGTGAAAAAAAAAATCTTGTGCATTCACAAGAAAATTGTGTGCAAAATAGAACGCACAAGAAATTCATGTGCAAAAGATATTGTGTGCTGTGGGAAGTAGTATTAAACAATGAAATGAACACATAAATAAAGATTACAAATATTAAAAAACATTTTCTACCAGATAGTCATAATTTCGGGTTCTCAGAACTACGCATCTCCTATATCAGGGAGACTTACACAGATCGCACAGAGTAAACTTTCTGCTACCCTGTCAGAATATTCTATATAAAATATCTTTACAAAACAAGTGATTTCTAGGACAAAGTGACTACACAACTTACAACATGGATCCCGATTATATAGGATTATTGACCTAGAAATAATGATAATGTAAACATGAAATTCGCGGAAACTAATGACATTCGAAGTAAGAATAGATACTGTTTGTCAATAACAGTTTAGCTAAATCCCATGTATAAGATTGAGTGTTCTGTCTAGCTAACAAGAGTAACAGTTTGTATCCTTGTTCTTATGCTAATAATCAGCTGTTAAACTTGATTTGCACTTCAATGGTGAGTAGACATCAACATCTATGAAAGAAAACATTTGTTTTAATAATCTAGTCCTGGAACCTTACAATACCCGGCCTTTCTAAGACGCAACTCCTGATGCATTCGTCAATTCAATAAAAGTATTTATACATCGTACACTAGAGAAAAAAACCCAGATTAAGTACATCTCAAAAGTGAACATCAATCGAGATATATTCACTCCCGTCTAAAGCAAAATTAGCCATGTCTACTTCCCTGTGTTCGTATCACTGGATTCAAGTTAAAAATATGGATCCCACTTCTGACACAAAAAAATGGTTTAGGTACCAGGGTGATGATGTATGAATGGTTGGACTCCAGCATAATTTATAGTGAGGAATTTTCAATGACTTACAATATACTATCGTAAAAAATGGTAAAGTTTCTTCGACCTGTCTGCCCCAACTGAAACATTCTTTTAAATATGTGTTTGTCCTTCATGCAGCACTGTCGCTGCGATGTGATTTAAACCCACAATAAACAATTACGTAGCGTCCGGTATGGCTAAACAAAATGCATTTGCTATGCTGAATAATGTTAACCATAATTTTAAGTACTCAAGGCATCAATAAACAACAGTTGACTACTTCCTTCTTTGACAATCCACACGCCAGTAAAGACTTCTAATTGTATTGTTTTGCACAGCAACAGGCGTGGATGATATTTAATTAACTTCCATGATCTATTAAGACAATAATTTCTTGTGTCATGATAATCTGTGTTGTGCTTTGGATCAGCGGTCAGGTCATCCGATCAAAGTGTAAAAGGTGGTATACGACTGTTTGGACCAAGGATATTTTTCTCAAATAAGTAATTGTTACCTGGAAAGTTCCTGCAAAATGCTGTTAATTGGTGCCTGAGATCTGTGTGAACAGTTATGCATAACTTCATAATCGCCCTTGCAAACAGGTATTTCCCATCTGAGATACGCTGCAGAGATAGCTATTTTTAAACAAAGAAAAACAACGTGACAACTTACTTTTGTGATCAATATATCGTCATCCGCTCTGACGTCGATATCTATTTTAGCAGAGATCACAATACTGTGTATTTATAGATACAAAAAAGTAGGAACATTATGAGTAATTCTTTTCGCAATATATGCCTCTAACAGTGTAGGTAGTGTTCAAAACAATGGAAAAAAACTTTGTTCATGCATTTAATTAAGGCAAACTCTCGGATACCACATTAAACAGTTGTGTATTTGAATTCTACATCTCGGATAACTAGTCAAAGTTGAACGGTCAAATGTTACTTGTACCTATGTCACTCCGATGTTTAAGACAATCTAAACAAATCGGACAGAGTATGCATTATTTAAATTATGTTCCAAAAAGCACTTTATATATTAAAATGAATATTGAATAAACTATTTATCTTTCATCACTATACTTTGTAAAATGATTGTCCTTAAAAGGATTGTGTGTTTTAGGAATGCGTCGCGACGCGTTTAAACTTTTCAACTCCTCCAAGTCCAATAACCTAAAACTCCGAACTGCGTAAGCAGTAGTATACATGCGTGTACGGCCGTCGTAAACAATACACTTATTGGCTCGATACTGACGCATTAACCTAAATACGTATGAAGTGCGGGTCGCATGGTTCTATTTACCATGCAAATAGGCAACTCATGGCCAAGTCGATATGTTTTTATATATGAATATACATTCTTTGTATGTTTGTACCTCCGTTTATTGATTTTTCCAAACCTAATATACGTAAAAGTTCTCAAGCGAAAAGAAGCTATAGAAATCATCAAAGGGCGTTCAACAGCAGAGTAGTACACAATAAATTCATAAGATGTAGGTCGGACATCTAATAAATTAACATAAAAAAACTCACGATGAGTGCTGTGATATAAAAAGCTGAGAAATCTCCTACCAAATGGCTTTTAAATACTGTATCGGATCAAACGTTTGCACTGCACAATGTAATAAATATTTCACAAAGTGATAACAATTGTGAACATAGGTATACTTAACCTACATAGAACGAACTCTTTGAAAAAATGGTACGTTATCCATGGCTGAGTATCAATCAACGAGATTGATAGGATATTCGTATTGATACAATATGATTGATATCCGATATATTATATGATATCTTTATAGGCGTTAGGTAAACACATCAATGCAGAGACCCAAGGTTTTTGACACAAGAATAAATGCTATAAAGAAGGTTTTTAAATTACATTTTATTTAAGCAAAAAATAAGTTGTAGCTTCGCATGTGTGCGCTGTATATGAAATGTTGACAGTGTATGAAGAAAATAATACAAATACAACTACAGTCAAACTTGTATTTAGCAGCCACCCAAGGGGACAGCATATAATTGGCTGCTTAAGATAAACGGTGATATTACTGACTGTTTGTCTATTACTGTGAACCAGTATGTTTACAAATCAGTATAACATATACTTAAATAGTAGATCTACTGCAAAGTACTATTCTAATAAATATTTAATACTACAATATAACTGCTGTTGGAACACCAACGTATGGTTCAGAAAATCAGAAGGTCTCGCTAAATCAAAGAAAATAATGCTCTATTGTTAGTAGTTTGATCATTTACAGTACAGAGCACACCATTTACAAATATGTACATTAAATTTATATTGAGTGTAGATCTTCCAAAATCTTACTCAAAATGTAGTTGGCTCTTTTTCAGATAAATGGACAAATAAGGGCCATCACTGGTTTGCTTAGTTTCAAATCTGGTTGCATAAACTCAATGGTTTGCTTGTATTTATTTCGTATTTAATAAAAATATAAATTATAATTAAAATATATCTTATATTACCATGTGTTCTTTCACTAAATGTTTTGGTAAAAAATGTAAAACTTTCAATTTTTACATTTCTGTCAAAAAATACTAATGAGCAAGTCATTACAAGCAATACAAAACAATGTACTTTTAAGATAATATCTTTGCCGTTAATATAAAATAAAAAATACTTTAATAAAACGATTTATGCAAACAGATTTGAAACTAAGCACAAAAATGTAATGGCCGTTATTGTTTCCAGTTATCTGGAAAAAGCCAGTCATAAAAATCGCCGAAAAGTGTACATATATTCGGACAGCGATGTTCCGGATGATACGTGTTTTGAACTATTGATTAATCAAAACCGCAAGTAGAGTGTCATTTAAACAAGGATTGTGTCAATAAAAACAGTAAGTGCAAAACTGTACATATATTTAT
Source organism: Sinonovacula constricta (assembly GCA_007844125.1). Lineage (NCBI taxonomy): Eukaryota > Metazoa > Mollusca > Bivalvia > Cardiida > Solecurtidae > Sinonovacula > Sinonovacula constricta. Next base: position 12,002,513 of record CM017567.1, on the reverse strand, counting down.
TCAAGGAAACTTGGCGGTGACAATCTATGCATAAATGAATGCTTCTGCTACCAGTTTCACTACCATCTATGCTGCATATATATTGGCTGAGGCACTTATTTTGACAACTAGGAATCTATCTTGATTGGGAGATCGGGACACTTTAGTGGGTATTACTGGTAAGTGAAGGAGCAGGGGTTTTAAGGTCACAGAATCAATGCGTGATCTCGTTCTGTCGGGGTTTCTTTACAATTACTGAAATACTGTGCTTATCGGCGGTGGCATGTTGCAGACGATCTGTTGACGTCATTGAATCGATGACAACTGAAGCGCACAAAATGTTAATCCGCGTTCGGAACATTCGGTTAATATAGCATTTAGGGAAACCAGGATATGATATTGCGATTGCTAATCATTTTAAATTCCGGTAAATTCCGATAATTGCCACACAAAATGGCCGGAATATTTCACGATTTCGATGAAATATAAATGAGAAATTTGTAAAAAGGTTCTTTCTTCCGATATATGTTCAATACTGATAAGACCAATACGATCTTTATATCCGAATACTGCATACCGGTATGTGTATTGATACGATAACCTGTTCTCAGCCCTAACGTTACACACTTTGTGCGAAACGAAAGTTTCATTGTTTCATTGTTATATTTTCGTCTTGTGCCAATTGTTCGTTGTCATAAGACGTTCCTTTTCCTTTAACTAGATGCCAGCTTTTATTCATAATTGAGCTAGTAGCCCACTCTGAAACCAGAAATGTAAATAATTTATCCTTTCATTTGTAGTATATGCCCATATATCTGTAAATAGGTCGGGTATATTAAAATCTTGAAAAAGCAATACACGCATAAGCACCGTGATAGAAAAGGGAGGGAATTTTCCGACATTTTCTCTTCAATAAGCCATGCGTATGTTTTCAGAACAAAAAACAATTTGTGGCGCAAAAAAAGTAAGTCCTGCTTACTTAGGTTTAACTGTTTGTCTTTCGTCGTCTTTAAAATATTGTTTTATGATTGTCTAAATGATCTAAAATAAAAAAAAATCATTTAATAGACTCCATACTTAATTGGTGGTATCCAATAGTTTGGGTCGAGTTTTTTTCTGAAATAACAAAATAAGTCATTGTTACATGAAAATGTCCTGCAAAATACTTTTCATTGATGCCCTTGATCTGTATGAACAGTGAAGCACAAAATCCCTCCACCCACCACCCCCCGCCCCCACCCCCACCCCCTCCGTCAATGCAGACATTAATTGATGCCACATTTCCTATTGAGCCATGCTGCAGAGATAGCTAGCTAGTTTTAAACAAAGAAAACCACGTGACAACTTATTTTTGAGATCAAATTCTATCCCCATTCGGGTAATCCCGATATCTATTTTCGTAGAGATCACTATCGCGCTTATTTATATATTTGGAAAGAATGAACTTTTAGTGGGGTTGTTTGGCGATTTGTACTGTATAACAATATAAGTCATGTCGAAAACCGTCTTTACATAGACAAAAATAAGAGTTTATCAGAAATTTTGTTCAAATTCCCCGAAGCAGTGGTAAGATATTGATACATGTGTTTGATATAGGCAAACTTTCGGGTATCACATTTCAACAATAAAGTACATAAGGTCACCGACGACAACGAAGGATATCGAAGGAAAATAAAACATCAATATGACCTCTTTGACTTAGATGAGCTGAAAATATGTTGGAACAGTTGGCTTTTAAACACGATTCTTGTTGTAATTTACATCATCTAAATGACATACAGCTATCCTGCAATTATTTGAAACATTATGTTCAAGGTAAGGTGCTACCCGATATTCGATGTCGCCAAAACGGTAAGAGCCTAACCTCTGTTCGAGGTTACCAATGTCGGTAAGAGCCTAACCTCTGTTCGAGGTTGCCAATGTCGGTAAGAGCCTAACCTCTGTTCGAGGTTGCCAATGTCGGTAAGAGCCTAACCTCTGTTCGAGGTTGCCAATGTCGGTAAGAGCCTAACCTCTGTTCAAGGTTGCCAATGTCGGTAAGAGCCTAACCTATGTTCGAGGTTGCCAATGTCGGTAAGAGCCTAACCTATGTTCAAGGTTGCCAATGTCGGTAAGAGCCTAACCTCTGTTCAAGGTTGCCAATGTCGGTAAGAGCCTAACCTATGTTCAAGGTTGCCAATGTCGGTAAGAGCCTAACCTCTGTTCAAGGTTGCCAATGTCGGTAAGAGCCTAACCTCTGTTCAAGGTTGCCAATGTCGGTAAGAGCCTAACCTATGTTCAAGGTTGCCAATGTCGGTAAGAGCGTAACCTCTGTTCAAGGTTGCCAATGTCGGTAAGAGCCTAACCTATGTTCAAGGTTGCCAATGTCGGTAAGAGCCTAACCTATGTTCGAGGTTGCCAATGTCGGTAAGAGCCTAACCTATGTTCGAGGTTGCCAATGTCGGTAAGAGCCTAACCTATGTTCAAGGTTGCCAATGTCGGTAAGAGCCTAACCTATGTTCGAGGTTGCCAATGTCGGTAAGAGCCTAACCTATGTTCGAGGTTGCCAATGTCGGTAAGAGCCTAACCTATGTTCGAGGTTGCCAATGTCGGTAAGAGCCTAACCTATGTTCGAGGTTGCCAATGTCGGTAAGAGCCTAACCTATGTTCGAGGTTGCCAATGTCGGTAAAAGACTAACCTATGTTCGAGGTTGCCAATGTCGGTAAGAGCCTAACCTATGTTAGAGGTTGCCAATGTCGCTAAGAGCCTAACCTATGTTCGAGGTTGCCAATGTCGGTAAGAGCCTAACCTATGTTCGAGGTTGCCAATGTCGGTAAGAGCCTAACCTATGTTCGAGGTTGCCAATGTCGGTAAGAGACTAACCTATGTTCGAGGTTGCCAATGTCGGTAAGAGCCTAACCTATGTTCGAGGTTACCAATGTCGGTAAGAGCCTAACCTATGTTCGAGGTTGCCAATGTCGGTAAGAGTCTAACCTATGATCGAGGTTGCCAAATAGGTAAGAGCCTAACCTATGTTCGAGTTTGCCAATGTCGCTAAGAGACTAACCTATGTTCGAGGTTGCCAATGTCGCTAAGAGACTAACCTATGTTCGAGGTTACCAATGTCGGTAAGAGCCTAACCTATGTTCGAGGTTGCCAATGTCGGTAAGAGTCTAACCTATGATCGAGGTTGCCAAATAGGTAAGAGCCTAACCTATGTTCGAGTTTGCCAATGTCGCTAAGAGACTAACCTATGTTCGAGGTTGCCACTGTCGCTAAGAGACTAACCTATGTTCGAGGTTGACAATGTCGGTAAGAGCCTAACCTATGTTCGAGGTTGACAATGTCGGTAAGAGACTAACCTATGTTCGAGGTTGCCAATGTCGGTAAGAGCCTAACCTATGTTCGAGGTTGACAATGTCGGTAAGAGACTAACCTATGTTCGAGGTTGCCAATGTCGGTAAGAGTCTAACCTATGATCGAGGTTGCCAAATAGGTAAGAGCCTAACCTATGTTCGAGTTTGTCGCTAAGAGACTAACCTATGTTCGAGGTTACCAATGTCGGTAAGAGCCTAACCTATGTTCGAGGTTGCCAATGTCGGTAAGAGCCTAACCTATGTTCGAGGTTGCCAATGTCGGTAAGAGACTAACCTATGTTCGAAGTTGCCAATGTCGGTAAGAGCCTAACCTATGTTCGAGGTTGACAATATCGGTAAGAGACTAACCTATGTTCGAGGTTGCCAAAATTGGCAAGAGGCTAATGTATGTTCGAGGTTACCAAATTCGATAACAGAGTAACCTATGTTTAATGTTGCCTAATTCGCTAAGAGGGTAACCTACGTTCGAGGTTGACAATATCGGTAAGAGGGTAGCCCATGTTCGAGGATGCCAAAATGGATAAAAGGCTAACCCATGTTCGAGGTTGCCAAAATCAGTAAGAGGCTAACCCATGTTTGAGGTTGCCAAAATAGTTGAAAAGGTAATTTATGTTCGAGGTTACCAAAATCGTTAAGTTGGTTATTCATGTTCGAAGTTACCAAAATCGGTAAGAGGAGAACCCTTGTTCTAGGTTGCCAAAATCGTTAATAGGGTATTCCATGTTCGAGGTTGCCAAAATCGGAAAGAGCCTAATCTATATTCGAGGTTGCCAAATTCGGTAACAGACTAACCTATGTTCGCGGATGCCAAAATCAATAAAAGGCTAGCCCATGTTCGAGGCTGCTAAATTTGGTGTTGAGGGTAGCCCTTGTTCGAGGTTGCCAAAATCTTTAAGAGGGTAATTCATGTTCGAGGTTGCCAAAATCTTTAAGAGGGTAATTCATGTTCGAGGTTGCCAAATTCGGTAAGAGGGTAGTCCATATTCGAGATTGCCAAAATCGTTAAGAGGGTAATTCATGTTCGAGGTTGCCAAAATCAGACAGAGGGTAGTCCATATTCGAGGTTGCCAAAATCGTTAACAGGGTAATTCATGTTCGAGGTTGCCAAATTCGGTAAGAGGGTAGCCCATCTTCGAGGTTGCCAAAATCGTTAAGAGGGTAATTCATGTTCGAGGTTGCCAAATTCGGTAACAGGGTAGTCCATATTTGAGATTGCCAAAATCGTTAAGAGGGTAATTCATGTTCGAGGTAGCCAAAATCAGTAAGAGGAGAACCTATGTTCGAGGTTTCCAAAATCGTTAATAGGGTAGTCCATGTTCGAGGTTTCCAAAATCGTTAATAGGGTAGTCCATGTTCGAGGTTGCCAAAATGGTTAAGAGGGTAATTCATGTTCGAGGTTGCCAAAATTGGTAAGAGGGTAGCCCACTGCATGTATTTAAGTCACAAAACTACAAACGGAGTAGGCTTTAATCATAACGAATATACAACCACTATTCACAATTCAACGGCTATTTGCAGGATTTGACAACTCGTACAAACAATAATTGCTAATCGATATGCACTAAATGCCGAGCTGTAACAACTGGGCAAATTACTAGGTCCTTTAATATCCAAGTTTGTTTTATAAGATATATTTGCATTCTCACCCGTGCCTTAAAGGTTATGATTAGTACCCGCTGGGGAAATCATCGGCGATTCGGACTGAAAACTTTCTCCTGATATTACCTGATGACTGGGCCTTAAAGGGGTGGTTACACTAAATACCGACCGGAAGTAGAATGTGTGATATGGACTTTTTCTCTTTAGTAACAGTCTGTTGCTATGTCTTGGCATTGAATTTCCTATTTTGAAGATAATCTCAATCTTTTGGTGTCACAAGGAAGCTATGTAGAATTAAAAGAAATCAAAAGTCTTTAACCCCAATGCACAATAATGGATTGATCCACTTTTACAGGAAGTACATATTTCATTGAAATTTGGCGGTTACCGACTGGCAATTTGGCCGTATGCGCAGTCTATGAAGCTGAACCTTCTTACAAGATGCAAAAGTTGCCTTATTTCTGAGTCTTTCTGATAGACAATAAACAGCTCGTTTCACCTACATATGATTATGGGGGCCCATCATAACTTGGTCATGTTGCAATTTGTTTCCATCTTTTCGCGATTCACTATAGAATATAGAACAAACTTATTTAGTGGCGTCTTACCTTTAAGCTACATTTCCGGAGGAATCTTCGTCTGAACCTTTGGCTTGAAAATGACTGCAGTTGGATAAATCCTTAAAACAATGGTGTTCTATCAATGAATTTTGCCATTTGAAGACATTTCAGAAATAAATGACAAGTAATCTTAGTTTAAGTGGGAAATACATAGTAAACTTATTATTTATATTTTCCTGTTATGAAAGAGAATGCTATGTTGAGCTTTAGAATTAATGAATGAAGCAAATAAGGTGACTAAAACCCTTTCAGTTATTAACGTATTGTGAATCTATATCAGATATTTGTTAATATCGCATAACCTTTGAATATAAAGTGTTTTGATTTGTCGAGCCAATTAATATAAAGGGATATTGACTGGAGAATATTTTCACTTAGGCACTGAGAACATAATACTGACTATCGTGTTCTTTTTATGCGCACTTTCAGATTTTGGATGAAGCTTACTGTCCTCCCCATGTTTGACACTTCAGAAGTTCTATGTACACTCACAAAAGGTCCAACCTACAGCAATAGCCGCCGTCCATACACACCAGACAACGGTGAGCTAACAGCAAGGTAATATCTTTTCTGAACCTGGACTGGAAGGGATGAATCCAGAACTGGGATCCTAGTCACATCAGGTAACTGCGCTTTAAGTTCAATGCATTTTCAGGTCCCCTCCGCTCGCCCCCTCCGCTCCCTCCCGCCACCCCCACCCCCGCCCCCGCCCAGGCCCTTTTCGATAAAGTTGGGGGGAGTGTTGTGACGTCTCGAACAAGGAACCGGAAGAGGGATCCCGGATGTAAGTATTAGATAGTAGACTGGTCCCGCAGCAGAGGGTCAATTGGTTCCTGGACTGCCTTAAGAAAGCTCCTTGAATGATGTCATCCAAGCGGATCACAGTAAATGGCCACAACACCGGTGATAGTGACGCGTTGGGGCTCATCTACTGGATCCGCTTTGATGACATCATCCAAGGAGATTTCTCTGGGAAGTTCCAGATCTCTGGTGATCCTGTCCAGATGGAAGTGGGCATCAAATGCTTCCGAGTAACTCCTGTGTACTTCCTTCTTCTTCCCCGACAACTGCTACGTCTTCTGGCAGACCGTACATTTTCTTCCAGTCCTGGCGTTCATCGGCGGCAAGACTGGCGGAAAGCAAGGGTCAACACCTTCCAATGCAACAGTCTGGCCGGGGATTCGCAGGGTGTGATGGAGAACCTTGCCGGGACAGGGGCTTTTAGGAAATGGCATATCTCCATCATGGCCGTCCGCTGGCGCTCAGACAGTTTGACATTGTCAGCTGCACTGATGAGCTTTTGGGCCCTGACAAAGTCGACTTATTCGTCTAACGTGACGTACTTCCCTAATAACCACCGCCCGGTTTGGCGAAGAGCCGAAATCCTTAGGCGTATGATCCTTTCATCCGATCGATTCAGACGCTCGTCAAAGATGTGTGGCGTGTGTTCCTGAAAGCAGTGGGCCTTCGGGTACATCGCCTCCTGACTGCAGCTAGTTTGGCGAAAAGTCTATGATAATTTGCCAATCCCATGAATCTTTCCACATCCTTCGCAGACTTTGAAGTGGGTCGTTCTTCTGCCGTCTTGGCGTCACTGGGAGTCATTTTGAACTCATTATTTCCCACAGTACGGCCTAAGAATTGCACTTTTCATTGAAAAAGTGAACTCTTGCTGAACTTCAGCTTGAGATCATATTGTCTGATGTGCTGCAAGGTTTCTTCTACATTTTTCACAAATGTTCTTCAAACGTATTCCCTAGAACCCGTATGTCGTCCAGGAAGGCAAGAACTGTTTTCCACGTCAGTCCTCGCAGAGCTTGACGACTCTCGAAAAGGTGGCGGTGGCATTTGTGAGACCTTAGCCCATTCGGTTGTGTTCGAATAAACCATACTTGGTAATGAAAGCCGTCTTTTTTGCGGTCATCTGGACTCACTAAGATCTGGAAATACGCAGAGTTTGCATCTAGCTTTGAAAAACCAGACGTTTCCTGCTAGAGTTACAAACAATTTTTAATCAAGGGAAGTGGGAAGGTGTCCTTGACAGTGGCATCGTTCAAGGCCCCGTAATCGATGCACCATCTTACTGAACCATCTCTTTTCCTGATGAGAACTGGTGAGGCTGTCCAGTCTGATATGGATTCCTGTATCACCCCGGCCTGTTACCATGACGAATTGTCATTTAGACATTGAATATGTTCCGAAACTCATACTGATCGGACTGGTTACCTGATACACTGTCTTCCTGGGCGTTTTCACTGATCGTTGACACCTGTAACTTTTCAGATTTCTCGGATTCAACTACTTTTATCTCACAAGCGTGAGCCCTTTTTTAAGAGTTTTATTGTCTTTCTGGAAGGTTGCATTCATCTTGCAAGTTACCATTGCCACAGATTTAGGTGAAATCACAACTTTTTCTGTAGCGAGACTTTACCAACTGTATGGCTGCCTTCTTTAAAGTTGGTGGTCAACTTTATCCCCTCTCCATTCACGACCAGTGTATCATTCTTTATGTTAAGCATGATAATTTTATCACTAAATATTAATCTTTCTGTTGAAATTTTGAAATAAATACTTCAAGAAAATGACATTTCAATTGATTATCAACTTACTTCTTACATTTTATTCCTAGTTAAATGAATTTAAGTGATCGTAAAAATGTTGCACATAAGCAACAAGATGGCGGCACCCTGTGCTTTGCCGCGAAAATTAAATCGAAGAATTTCGAAGTTTTATAACCTGAATAAGCCTAAATGCTACAAGCCAAAATTATCCTCGTCGCCATTAAAGTGTTCTTACCTATTACTTAAACGTATCCCTTGCTATCAGCCAGCAGAGGCTCGGGATGAACCATTCCGGTTCCTTGTAAGAGTCGTCACAACAGTAACATGGCGTCTGGTAGAAAGATCGGCAGTTAGTCCGTACGTCTGATGATGATTTGATAACATAAAGGGAAAATATAACATATAAAGAAACAAAAAGTGTAACCTCGGTAACAGTGACTGTTTTCCTAATTAAGGGAAAATGTAAGAACAGACTTCTAGGAAATGAACGCTGGCTAATTGGATCGACATCTTGGATTTGTTTATGTTGAAATGAAAAGCACGAATGACACGTTATAATAAAAAAAAAAAACACAAAAACATTGACAGCGCAGTTTAATAGGGCGTGTGATACTTACAAAAACATATGTTTAGGTCAATATGGATAGGAGATGTTTCGCACCTGATGTCTTGCCACCTAGGTCCACGATGTTTTGGTAGCATGTAGTTCGCGGTTGAAATAACAATACTATAGGATGTTGTGTGTGCATTATTTACTGAAAATGTTTATGTTGTCATTTTACAACCATGGTCATTTTTAACTTTTTTTTAATTTAAAAAAAGTTTTCGTTGACATTTTGCAGCCAAGCTATTCTTGATGATAACATACATATATTATTAACATTTATTATTAGAATAACACGAGAATGAAAAATAAGCGAAACATATTAGATATTTTTTTTGTGTGTTAAAAGCTTATTTTACAGACAAATGTGTATGTGTACGCAAACATGAAAAGACGTCACTAACTAAAAATTTAAAGTCTATATACAACATACAATATATAAAGGTAAATGGTTATTTGGCTATAAGCCTGCGATACGACTTATTGTAACTAAAGTAACCTATGCCTACCAACAACTATTAACATTACCCTCAGATATATTGATCATGATTAATTTGACTAATCAAAGTCACTTACCACACATTATGCCTACTGAGATGACTGCATATACAGCTAAATATTTCGGTAAATGTGCAATGATTTTGTATACAAAATATGACAACTTATACAAATGTATTTAATTGCAAAACCGTTTAATGCAAAACAAAGAGAAAAATCGTATTAAATTTCTTATTAAAATGATTAACAATGTATTTATTGACTGCTGATTAATCTTGTTAGAAGTATGGACTAACAGTACATGGTGTAAAAGTGACCATATAGTGCCGACGTAAATAGTGTTTCAGAGAGAAAACATGACATTTGACCGGACCTGGTAGCGCAATCGGTAGAGCGTCGGCTCCAGGTACGGGAGGCCCCGGGTTCGATCCCGTGCCGCGACATACCAAAGTCGTTAAAAAAGGTAGTGGTATCGCTCCCTTGCTAACGCTCATGCAAACATAAGGGTAGTTCTACGACTGGTTGGCCCGGTTCAGGATAATGTGACTGGGTGTGGTATCATGCCAGGTGTTCACGGCATGCTATACACAGTGAAGGCAGGAGTATATCTGCTTCAAGTGGACACTGTCTCCAGATAACTGAAATACTGTTGGTGGGACGATAAACCCAATAAACAAACAAACAAACAAACATGACATTTTGATTGTGATCTTTTGATGTATCCTTCTATATTTTTTGGAGGTTCGTGTCTTACTTACAGTTTGTTTGCCCAACATAGAAGGGACCGTTTAAAGGCACGTTCCCTTTTTGAAAATAAGCCTAGTTTTTCACCTTCGATAAAATTCACTATTTTATTGCCGGAATGTGGAAACTAGACGTATTGATGCGGATTGACCAGTGGCTACCGAGATAGCTTGAGTATTTGAGTATTTGAGTCCTTTTTAATAGAAGCCAATATGATAGGCTTTGTGGTTTCTTATGGACTATTCAAATCCGTTGAAACATACCTATTTCATTTCTTAAAACCATCATAATTCATTTGAACTAACGAGCCAAATTTAATAAAACACTATAGTTTTAATGTGGGTGCATCGTAAATTGCAGCGAATGTTACCTATAACCGATTGAGCCAAATAAAGAAAAAGTGCCGAACCCTGGCCATCGTCCTCCTCCTACGCAGAGTTATCGTTCGTTACCCTCACCATGACACGAACCACTAGAGAGTGAAATATCATATCACTTAGTACACACCACAAGAATGTCAGGTATTGTTTGACGGGGTGTAGTTGACCTCCATCATTTTGGGCTAGTTTACTTTTTACCTACGCCTACACACACCCTCGGTGATTTTCCTTTAAAGCGAACGGGTAAAGTTCCAACAGGAAATTAACGAAAATCAAACTACAAATGTATAAGGAGGAAAGATGAAGAGCTACATGCAGTTAATTGGCTGTACTTTTCCAGCAACATGCATCTTACAAAACGTTGTAGATTCTGCATTGCCACCGACTCAGCAACTTTGACGGCTTGTATGGAAATGGTGTCCTTCAGCTGACACGTGGTATGTAATGGATGATAACATGGTAGCATCCAAATTTTCGCTAACTAAACAAAAAGAAAAAGTGGTTGTCAAACTTGTCTGTGATATGCGGACGTTCTATCTTGCCACCACCCAATTTCAATAATTGAACAAAAGATAACGCGGTCGTCCAGATGATCTGCTGTTTGTGAACGTTCTACCTTGCCACCATCCCAGTTTCAACGCGTTCGTCCAGATGATCTGCTGTTTGTGAACGTTCTACCTTGCCACCATCCCAGTTTCAACGCGGTCGTCCAGGTGGTTTGCTGTATATGGACGCTCTACCTTGCCACCATCCCAGTTTCAACGCGGTCGTCCAGGTAGTTTGCTGTATATGGACGCTCTACCTTGCCACCATCCCAGTTTCAACGCGGTCGTCCAGGTGGTTTGCTGTATATGGACGCTCTACCTTGCCGCCATCCCAGTTTCAACGCGGTCGTCCAGGCGGTTTGCTGTATATGGACGTTCTACCTTGCCACCATCCCAGTTTCAACGCGGTCGTCTAGGCGGTTTGCTGTATATGGACGCTCTACCTTGCCACCATCCCAGTTTCAACGCGGTCGTCCAGGTGGTTTGCTGTATATGGACGCTCTACCTTGCCACCATCCCAGTTTCAACGCGGTCGTCCAGGTGGTTTGCTGTATATGGACGCTCTACCTTGCCACCATCCCAGTTTCAACGCGGTCGTCCAGGCGGTTTGCTGTATATGGACGCTCTACCTTGCCACCATCCCAGTTTCAACGCGGTCGTCCAGGTAGTTTGCTGTATATGGACGTTCTACCTTGCCGCCATCCCAGTTTCAACGCGGTCGTCCAGGTGGTTTGCTGTATATGGACGCTCTACCTTGCCACCATCCCAGTTTCAACGCGGTCGTCCAGGTAGTTTGCTGTATATGGACGCTCTACCTTGCCACCATCCCAGTTTCAACGCGGTCGTCCAGGCGGTTTGCTGTATATGGACGCTCTACCTTGCCGCCATCCCAGTTTCAACGCGGTCGTCCAGGCGGTTTGCTGTATATGGACGTTCTACCTTGCCACCATCCCAGTTTCAACGCGGTCGTCCAGGTGGTTTGCTGTATATGGACGCTCTACCTTGCCACCATCCCAGTTTCAACGCGGTCGTCCAGGTAGTTTGCTGTATATGGACGCTCTACCTTGCCACCATCCCAGTTTCAACGCGGTCGTCAAGGCGGTTTGCTGTATATGGACGCTCTACCTTGCCGCCATCCCAGTTTCAACGCGGTCGTCCAGGCGGTTTGCTGTATATGGACGTTCTACCTTGCCACCATCCCAGTTTCAACGCGGTCGTCCAGGTGGTTTGCTGTATATGGACGCTCTACCTTGCCACCATCCCAGTTTCAACGCGGTCGTCCAGGCGGTTTGCTGTATGTGGACGCTCTACCTTGCCACCATCCCAGTTTCAACGCGGTCGTCCAGGCGGTTTGCTGTATATGGACGCTCTACCTTGCCACCATCCCAGTTTCAACGCGGTCGTCCAGGTGGTTTGCTGTATATGGACGTTCTACCTTGCCACCATCCCAGTTTCAACGCGGTCGTTCAGGTGGTTTGCTGTATATGAACGTTCTACCTTGCCACCATCCCAGTTTCAACGCGGTCGTCCAGGTGGTTTGCTGTATATGAACGTTCTACCTTGCCGCCATCCCAGTTTCAACGCGGTCGTCCAGGTGGTTTGCTGTATATGAACGTTCTACCTTGCCACCATCCCAGTTTCAACGCGGTCGTCCAGGTGGTTTGCTGTATATGAACGTTCTACCTTGCCACCATCCCAGTTTTAACGCGGTCGTCCAGGTGGTTTGCTGTATATGAACGTTCTACCTTGCCGTCATCCCAGTTTCAACGCGGTCGTCCAGGTGGTTTGCTGTATATGAACGTTCTACCTTGCCGCCATCCCAGTTTCAACGCGGTCGTCCAGGTGGTTTGCTGTATATGGACGCTCTACCTTGCCGCCATCCCAGTTTCAACGCGGTCGTCCAGGTGGTTTGCTGTATATGGACGCTCTACCTTGCCACCATCCCAGTTTCAACGCGGTCGTCCAGGTGGTTTGCTGTATATGAACGTTCTACCTTGCCACCATCCCAGTTTCAACGCGGTCGTCCAGGTGGTTTGCTGTATATGAACGTTCTACCTTGCCGCCATCCCAGTTTCAACGCGGTCGTCCAGGTGGTTTGCTGTATATGAACGTTCTACCTTGCCACCATCCCAGTTTCAACGCGGTCGTCCAGGTGGTTTGCTGTATATGAACGTTCTACCTTGCCGCCATCCCAGTTTCAACGCGGTCGTCCAGGTGGTTTGCTGTATATGAACGTTCTACCTTGCCACCATCCCAGTTTCAACGCGGTCGTCCAGGCGGTTTGCTGTATATGGACGCTCTACCTTGCCACCATCCCAGTTTCAACGCGGTCGTCCAGGTGGTTTGCTGTATATGAACGTTCTACCTTGCCACCATCCCAGTTTCAACGCGGTCGTCCAGGTGGTTTGCTGTATATGAACGTTCTACCTTGCCACCATCCCAGTTTCAACGCGGTCGTCCAGGTTGTTTGCTGTATATGGACGCTCTACCTTGCCACCATCCCAGTTTCAACGCGGTCGTCCAGGTGGTTTGCTGTATATGAACGTTCTACCTTGCCGCCATCCCAGTTTCAACGCGGTCGTCCAGGTGGTTTGCTGTATATGAACGTTCTACCTTGCCGCCATCCCAGTTTCAACGCGGTCGTCCAGGTAGTTTGCTGTATATGAACGTTCTACCTTGCCACCATCCCAGTTTCAACGCGGTCGTCCAGGTGGTTTGCTGTATATGGACGCTCTACCTTGCCACCATCCCAGTTTTATCGCGGTCGTCCAGGTAGTTTGCTGTATATGGACGCTCTACCTTGCCGCCATCCCAGTTTCAACGCGGTCGTCCAGGTGGTTTGCTGTATATGGACGCTCTACCTTGCCGCCATCCCAATTTTAATAATTGAACAAATATAAGATGTGGTCGTCCATCTGGTCTGCTGTATGGGGATTCTCTATTTTGCCGCCATCCCATTTTCAATAATTGAACAAAAAGAAGATGCGGTCCTCTAGCTGGTCTGCTGTATGTGGACGTTCTACATTGCCACCATCCCAATTTCAACAAGCAAATTTGTTGAATTGATATCCCCCGCTGAAGGAAAATGACATCCAATGAAAGTCAGTTGTGAGGTATTCCTATCCATACCTGTGATATGTCTCTTAGAAAATGAAATACCGGGAATGCTTTAAAATTTGTTGACATCAAATTTTGTGCATGATTATTTTCATTCAATGGTTAATTTTTCATTAAATAATCGGCAATAAACGAAAATTGACTGATACAAAAATTGACGGGCATCATCACAGTATGTTGGTGCATATTTCTTTTAGGATTCATAAAATTCTACAAGCCAGTTACCGATAAATGGCTGGAGACATTTTTTACATTAAATGAACGGCCAACTCTAAAGAAAATTGACTGATACAAAAAGAAAAGAAAAAAACTTGACTGGCATCATCACAGTATGTTGAATTATATTTGTTCCAAGTTTCATAAATTCTACCAGGTAGTTACTCAGAAATGGCTGCAGACGGAAAAGTGTGACGGACAGACGGACGGACGGATAACGCCATTTCAACATTCTCCTCCCGATGATTTCATTGGCGGTGAATTATAAATGAAAAAAAGGAAAATGCGGTCTGCTGTATGTGGACGTTCTACCTTGCCACCGCCCAACTTCAATAACTGAACAGAAAGAAGCCTTCATCCAGCTGGTCTGCGGTATGTGGACGTTCTACCTTGCCACCGCCCAACTTCAATAACTGAACAGAAAGAAGCGGTCATCCAGCTGGTCTGCGGTATGTGGACGTTCTACCTTGCCACCGCCCAACTTCAATAACTGAGCAGAAAGAAGCGGTCGTCCAGCTGGTCTGCGGTATGTGGACGTTCTACCTTGCCACCGCCCAATTTTAATAACTGAACAGAAAGAAGCGGTCATCCAGCTGGTCTGCGGTATGTGGACGTTCTACCTTGCTATCGCCCAACTTCAATAACTGAACAGAAATAAGCGGTCATCCAGCTGACCTTCGGAATGTGTAGATTCTACCTTGCTTCCTCCCCAGTGTCAATTATTGAACAGATATGAGTGAGGTGCGGTCTTTTAACTGGCATGTGGTATGTGGGAGTTCTACCTTGTCACCACCCCAATTTCGATAACTAAACAAAAGAGAGATGCATTGCTACTATCTCAATTTCAGTAATTTAGCAGTAAGGATGTGGTGTCATCCAGTGTGTCTGTGGCATCTCATGGGTTACATCTATGTGCACCTCAGTTGTAGAATTCTTTACCAGTAACATTACGACAGTCAAATAGCTTTGTTTCTTTTCAAAAGTCTCTTAAAACCTACCTTTTCATCCAACATTATGGATGTCAGTAAATATATCAGATTTTGGGACATTTAAGCTGCTGTTCTTTTATATGTATCTTTGTCATTTATGGAAATTTGTTATATACAATCAGTGTTTAAATCTTACCAATATGTGTTCTGTTACTTTAGTGTTTTAACTGATGTTACGATCACTGTCTTTCATTCTTAGTACTTATATTTTAATTTATGTTCTAGGTTTACAGGTTTTATGTTTTTATGTTTTTATGTTTTGTTAATTTGTCAGTGATGTTGTATTTTTTCAATTACTGTCTTTGTAAACCACCTTTGATCGTATGTGAATTATGAAAAGGTTGGTATATAAATATGGAATAATCGTCCATCTGGTCTGCTGTATGTTTACGCTCTACCTTGCTGCCATCCCAATTTCAATAATTGAACAAAAAGAAGATGCGGTCGTCCATCTGGTCTGCTGTATGTGGACGTTCTACCTTGCTGCCATCCCAATTTCAATAATTGAACAAAAACAAGATGCGTTCGTCCATCTGGTCTGCTGTATGTGGACGCTCTACCTTGCTGCCATCCCAATTTCAATAATTGAACAAAAAGAAGATGCGGTCGTCCATCTGGTCTGCTGTATGTGGACGTTCTACCTTGCTGCCATCCCAATTTCAATAATTGAACAAAAAGAAGATGCGGTCGTCCATCTGGTCTGCTGTATGTGGACGTTCTACCTTGCTGCCATCCCAATTTCAATAATTGAACAAAAAGAAGATGCGGTCGTCCATCTGGTCTACTGTATGTGGACACTCTATTTTGCCGCCATCCCACTTTTAATAACTGAACAAAAAAAAGATGCGGTCGTCCATCTGGTCTGCTGTATGTGGACGCTCTACCTTGCTGCCATCCCAATTTCAACAAGCAAATTTATTGAATTGATATCCCCCGCCGAAGGCAAATGACATCCAATAAAAGTCAGTTGTGAGATATTCCTATCCATACCTGTGATATGTCTCTTAGAAAATGAAATACTGGGAATGCTTTAAAATTTGTTGACATCAAATTTTGTGCATGTTTTTTTTCATTCAATAGTTTTGAAAATAAATGGCTGCAGATTTTTTTATTTGTCATTAAATAAACGGCACTGAACGAAAATTGACTGATACAAAGATTTGACTGGCATCATCACAGTATGTTGGTTCATATTTCTTTAAGATTTCATGAAATTCTACCAGACAGTTACCGAGAAATGGCTGCAAACAGATTTACTTTTCATTAAATAAAGGTCAATGACTCTGAAGAAAATTGACTGATCCTAAAGAAACATGACGGGCATCATTACAATATGTTGGTTCATATTTCTTTAAGGTTTCGTGAAATTCTACAAGACAGTTACCGATAAATGGCTGGAGACATTTTTTTTTCATTAAATGAACGGCCAACTCTGAAGAACATTAACTGATACAAAAAGAAAAGAAAAGAAAATACTTGACTGGTATCTTCACAGTATGTTGATTCCTATTTGTTTCAAGTTTATTAAATTCTACCAGGTAGTTACTGAGAAATGGCTGCAGACGGAAAAGTGTGATGGACGGGCGGACGGTTAACGCCATTTCAACATTCCCCTCCCGATGATTTCATCGGCGGGGAATACTAAATGAAAAAAAGAAAATGCGGTCGTCCAGCTGGTCTGCAGTATGTATACGTTCTACCTTGCCACCACCCAACTTTGATAACTGAACAGAAAGAAGCGGTCATCCAGCTGGTCTGCGGTATGTGGACGTTCTACCTTGCCACCACCCAACTTCAATAACTGAACAGAAAGAAGCGGTCATCCAGCTGGTCTGCGGTATGTGGACGTTCTACCTTGCCACCGCCCAACTTCAATAACTGAACAGAAAGAAGCGGTCATCCAGCTGGTCTGCGGTATGTGGACGTTCTACCTTGCCACCGCCCAACTTCGATAACTGAACAGAAAGAAGCGGTCATCCAGCTGGTCTGCGGTATGTGGACGTTCTACCTTGCCACCGCCCAACTTCAATAACTGAACAGAAAGAAACGGTCATCCAGCTGGTCTGTGATATGTGGACGTTCTACCTTGCCACCGCCCAACTTCAATAACTGAACAGAAATAAGCGGTCATCCAGCTGGTCTGCGGTATGTGGACGTTCTACCTTGCCACCGCCCAACTTCAATAACTGAACAGAAATAAGCGGTCATCCAGCTGGTCTGCGGTATGTGGACGTTCTACCTTGCCACCGCCCAACTTCGATAACTGAACAGAAATAAGCGGTCATCCAGCTGGTCTGCGGTATGTGGACGTTCTACCTTGCCACCGCCCAACTTCAATAACTGAACGGAAAGAAGCGGTCATCCAGCTGGTCTGCGGTATGTGGACGTTCTACCTTGCCACCGCCCAACTTCAATAACTGAACGGAAAGAAGCGGTCATCCAGCTGGTCTGCGGTATGTGGACGTTCTACCTTGCCACCACCCAACTTCAATAACTGAACAGAAAGAAGCGGTCATCCAGCTGACCTTCGGAATGTGGACGTTCTACCTTGCTTCCTCCCAAGTGTCAATAATTGAACAGATATGAGGTGCGGTCTTTTAACTGGCATGTGGTGTCATCCATTGCACCTCAGTTGTGGAATTTTTTACCTGTAACATTTCGACAGTCAAATAGCTTTGTTTCTTTTAAAAAGTCTCTTAAAACCTACCTTTTCATCCAACATTATTTATGTCAGTAAATTTATCAGATTTTGGGACATTTAAGCTGCTGTTCTTTTATATGTATCTTTGTCATTTATGGAAATTTGTTACATACAATCAGTGTTTAAATCTAACCAATATGTGTTCTGTTACTTAATTGTTTTAAATGATTTTACGATCACTGTCTTTCATTCTTAGTACTTATATTTTGATTTTATGTTCTAGGTTTACAGGTTTTATGTTTTATGTTATTATGTTTTGTTAATTTGTCAGTGCTGTTGTATTTTTTTCAATTACTGTCTTTGTAAACCACCTTTGATCGTATGTGAATTATGAAAAGGGTGGTATATGGAATAATAAATAAATAAATAAAAATCGTGACACCCCAACACGCACACGCCTTCCCCTCCCCCCCCCCCCCACACACACACATACGCAATTGAAACAATTAAACAGAATGGAGATACAGTTTTCAAGCAGGAAGTGACCTTGAAACCAGTCATATTTTTTCAATAATTGAGCAGAAAGGAGCATCCAGTCTACCACATGGCTTGTGGTATGTAGGAATTCTACATTGCAACCAAGTCAATTTTAATAATTGGACAGAAAGGAGCATCCAGTCTACCATATGGCTTGTGGTATGTAGGAATTCTATATTGCAACCAAGTCAATTTCAATAATTGGACAGAAAGGAGCATCCAGTCTACCATATAGCTTGTGGTATGTAGGAATTCTACATTGTAACCAAGTCAATTTCAATAATTGGGCAGAAAGGAGCATCCAGTCTACCATATGGCTTGTGGTATGTAGGAATTCTACATTGAAACCAAGTCAATTTCAATAATTGAGCAGAAAGGAGCATCCAGTCTACCATATGGCTTGTGGTATGTAGAAATTCTACATTGAAACCAAGTCAATTTCTTGGGCTGTGGTATTTTAGGGTTTTACATCGCAACTATTGTTTAACCCGTTATACAATGAAAATTATACACTTAGATTACTAATACTAATTAGATTCTGTTTTTCGTTTATATATCACGTGGGAATATAAATACACATGTTTGTTTTAAACAGCATTAACAACATTGTTCAAACTTTTGGGGTGGGTGGAAACAGGTAGGAAACTCACAGCGGTCTTTTTTGTCCTTTATGTACTAAACGATTGTATAAACATGTACAATCTTGTGTATCAAGACAACTTGCCTTCCGCAAGCTTACAAAGTGCAGGAATTTAAATAATAAAAATAACACAAGACAAACCTTTGATAGCTGAGCGCTATTTAGTTTCCCTCTATTTGACGGTGACGTGTCTCATTTTACAATATATATGTCCACGACTAAGCTCCATAGTACTACGATTCAAGACTAACACGGTTCTATTTATAAACTATTATACGGCTAACAAAGAAGTAGGATGTTAATGGGGCTTGCCGAAAAGGTGGCCAGTTCTGATCAGATAACGATAAATAAAGATACAAGAAATACTGAGAACAAGAATGAAAACTTTCTTTTCGCATGACTTTGTTTTCTTTTTATAAAAAATATACACGGTTAGCTGTTTTAACCTATTTATATATAGTCGATTTGTAAAAGTAGGTCATTCAACTTATATTTATCACTCTCGAATGCCTACTTCCTGGGTAGAATCAGTACGGTAATGAGTAACTGGAGCAATTTGCAGCAAATGATCATGCTGAAGGACTAACATCGCGTGGTTGGTTTCAGGGTTCGAACCCAGGACCCTCCGATGCGGAGTCCAAAGTCTTAAACACTAGGCAACGGGGCGCCTACCTTTATTCACTCGGTAGGTAAATTGTTAAATCTAAAATAGAACGCTTCAACTCCCAAATATTATTTTGTGACTACAATTAAACATAATTAACACATATTTAACAGTGTAGCTATCCCAAGATATAAGACACCGTATAGAGTTTACAGCGACCAGGTCAGAATTGGCAAATTTTAGCATATTTTGTTTTTCTTTGAAAATCAAAACTTTGTCCTAACACAGTTACTGATGAAAAAACAAAACAAAAAATTCAACTATTTCTATTGTTTCAGATTTTCCAGTTGCTTTAGCTATTTTAATTGCTGGAAGCTCAACAAACTAGTTAGTATATCTCCGAGTGTGAGTATACGTCACATATATATATATGACGCACGACGCGACAAAACCGGGCTTATGGCATTATGACGTAACGCTGGGAAATCCACAATTAAAATGACGTCAATTTTACCGGGTATTTTAACTACGACCGTGACAGCATGGCTTGGACTATCTTATTTGAAACTGAATGTTGTTGTCTTATTAGAAGCGATAACAAACAAGAATGGAGGAGGAACTAGAGGTAAGATATACTCATTATATTGTGATTACATAATCTTTATATTTTACGCATATATATATTGAATCGGATTGAATAGAGGCTACACAGATCTAAACACGCGTGAATCAAACTTTAACAGTTAAACACTTTAATATAGGACTATTTGTCATTTCTAGCAAAATCGTGTTAAAAGTTTATACGAAACGAAATAGAGTGTAAACCATTTTTTTATATAATCTAGACTAGATTTTGATGTAACCGATGTTGCAGGTTGCATGTTTGTTCAACTTAACTCATCGACGTGGATGGATAGATTTAACGAAAAAATGATTTAGTATTACAAGCGACATTTAAATCAGTCCACTTTAAATCAACTAATTATATTTACTCACTAGAAAAAATGCTGATAGATTTATTAAAAACCTGATACACGTTTTGCATATAAAACAGATCAATGTCACATGAACGTGCCTATTTATAACTACGTAGTCTTGTTTATTGATTATTATAAAATTATGCAAGTTGGTATATACAGAGCGCTTAACGTTGTTGATCAGTCGAGCTATTCGCTATACATATATCTATCGACGGGGTTGGTGGTTCGCTAACCAACCACGGCCCCCAATTTTATTTTCTTACTTTTCTTCCAACATAATTTTATGCATTTTATTTCATTTAATACACGTCTTGTTTTTAACGAAGTAAATAAAACATATTTCTTTCTTGACAACTGTTTGTTGGGCTTACATTAAAGTGAAACAAAACAAACCCACAAAAAGTAATAAACTGTGTTTGCACACATTTAATATTTAACGACTATTCGTGATAATTCTAAATGAATGTAACATTATATTGTCGCTTTAAATTAAATAGAAGAAACCCGTCCGCCGTTTCATACAACTACAATGCAGGGTCCTAGTTCTATTTAAGAGAGGAACTAACCATACACATATCAAGCAATATGTTTATTAAATATTTATACTGCCGCAAAATTGTTTGTCTCATTACAAGTATATTTTATACACAGAAAAACGAAAGAAAACGGAATACATGAAATTTATAACGAAATTATTGATTAACGTTCAAATTACTTCGAGCAAATGACTGAAACTATAACCAAGTAATATGATTGTTTATAGTTATAGTGCAACTCCGTAAACCTGTGACGACTTAATTTTCATGTATTTTATTGTATTTTGTTGATACTTTCAGGACAAAACAAAAACCGGTATCTACTTGGGTACTTCATATGGCGGACATTGACAGGACAAAACAGCATGATCGAGTACCCCATGCATGTACATGGTACTTGTTTTAATTGTTTCCTTCGACTGATTTAATAGTATGATAGTCACTTATAACATCATTCCATTTAATGTATTCATAAGCAAATAAGGGGCGCCCGTTGCCGAGCTCATAGTGTCACAGACCGTTCCACCCGTGGGTTCGAGTCCCGGTCAAAGCGACAAACATTCATGTCCGGAGGTATTCAAGTTAACCTACAGTCCACCACTGGATATATATAAATTACCCCACCAGTAAAAACTGGATATTGCAAATACAACATTAATTGTATTGGTGCGAGGTATCTGCAACAAACAAACGAAACAACAACAAACAACAACAAAAAGAAAAAAAGATGAAACATAGGGGACGCCGTGGTTTAATGGTCTAAAGGTTAGAATCGGTGACTTGCTATTTCTCTGACTCCATAATCGGTTATCTTGTGGGTTTGAGTCCCGGGCGGGGTAAAACTTTCATGTGGTCAGGTTTTCCAGCTGATCTGCAATGCGCTACTGGTTCTACCCAGACATGGGCCATGATTTTTCTCCACCAGTAATAGCTGGACGTCGCTATAATGTCAATAATTTCGTCGATGTAATGTATTTTACAAAACAAACAAAACGGACAGGAAGTGGCATACATGTAGAGTTAAAGTCAATAATCATACATAAATATGCATATAAATATGTTAAGCGAGAGTTTATTTCTTATTTCAAGCCACGCAAGTTGTCTTGTGGATGCCGGTTTTGTCCACCTCAAATTAAGTGCCGAGAAAATGACTGCGAGACTGTTAAGGAGCCAGCTGACATTGTCAAGCGATCCTCACAGTTCAACTCGCCCGTTTGTTTGTTTTTTATCCCAGGTGTGACTGGAGAGGTTGGAATGGTTTCCTTGGGCAACACATCCAGGCTTTGAGAGGAATAAGGTATGGCCATGTCATTTGCCGTAAACAATATTTGAAACAATTGGGTTTATATTAAAGAGCTACTCTAAGCAGAAATGATAGTTTCACAGACTCGTAATGCCCCAACCTTTCACTTCATTGGTTATCGTCCCGGTAAGGAAGACAATTGTGATAATGCCTGCGATCCGCCAGTGGTTTCTCTTCACAAACATTTATCTGCGATTTTCGTCCACCAAAATTGTTAGACGGCAAAAGACGAAAAAACAAAATCATTGATATAATCTGATTTGTATTTGTGGCGAGACTTAGATATTAACATAATATTGATTAAAATGCATTTTCAGATTATCAACACTTCAATTATCACGTCTGAAAAAGCTGGTTGAATCATCTTGCGGACCACTCCAGATGATGATCAGAGGGAGTTTATGCTACTCAAGGATCCCCAGCAAAAGTTCGGGAATACAGAAATGTCACCCGCGTTTCAACCTGGCGGGTTAAAGCGTCAGCGCAAACAAGACCTCGAGTGCTTTGTCAGACAAAATTCAGTTGATATTTGTTAATGTTATCTAATTATAACCTGTTACTTTACCCACTTTATCAATATAACCCTTATTTTGCAGTTTAATATAAACGTTAATTAAACCATATTAGCTTAAATCTTAATTTAGTTGTGTGAGTAAGTTACTCATCCCGATATTATGACGTCAATAATTTGACGTCATATTTAACAAAACTACCTTCAGTATGGGTCATTCAAAATCTCATTATTTCATAAATGCTAAGTCAATTTTAAAAAAAATATTTCGAATTTGTGATCAGAAATGATAGGAGAATCATGTTTCATTAAAAACAAAAACATGAAAATTTTGACCATAAGCCCGGTTTTCTCGCGTCGTGCGTCATATATATGACGTAAATTGCTAATCAATGAACAAATTTACTCGATGGTGATGTAAACGGTTAAATACGTATGACCTGTGAATCAAGCAGGGGCCGCATGGCCGTGGTTGCGGCCCTGATATTTCTGCAAACGACTGAAAGACGGATATTATAGCTGCACAGATAATTTGGACGTTAATTATTGAAGATAATCTCGCCTGGTAAATGTGCGTTATGTTTCATGTACTTATGCTTTTTCAGACACAACATTATGACAAAGTCGCTTTAAATAATTCTTAAGTGACATCGATTTGCTTTTGTGTGATTTGGTTTGTCACGGTTGAAGAACGAGGCACATATGCTATTTAAGACGTCGAACTTTAAAATATCTATTGTCAAACTGGTAAAATAGTAATTCAACACCGCTCTTATCTTTCAATAACTTCTAAAGAGTATTTAAAAGTAATGGCCATAATTACAAATAATTTTCGGCGTAGCTAACCTCGTTTTTGCCCTAGTTACAAATGCTGACTCAAGGTCAGTCTATAATTTTCAGCGTTGCTAACCTCGTTTTTAACCTATAGTTACAATTAAGGACTCAAGGTCAGTCTGTACGTTTATCAGAGCTACTAGCATTGGTAGAAATTCCAGATAATACCGCATATCGTATCATTTCCATTACATTTCTTAAACAGGGAATGGGATATTTAAGTAATAAACAATCTAAAAATCATTCCCTACAGTATTTGGCGTGAACAAAGCATAAAACATCACTTGATCCGACCTGATTATTATTAAGAAATTTCAAGAATTAAGAGTCGCAGACTGAGCTAACGACTGGTGTGAAAATATTTGATCTTTCGGTGTCTAAGTTTCTTTCAATCTTGCATATTTATAACAAAGTTTAGTGCACCGTGTTAATGCCTCGCGAAAGCCGTAAACCTTTTCAATTCTTATTCTTGTTATTATGTCTTTATGAATGGCAAATATCAGACATAGCATTCAAACCATTGAAAACAAGGGGTATTGAATACGACAAGAACATTTTCGGAGTTGAGTCAAGCCGAATAAACAGAGGAATAAGAAGTCAGCATTATATATTTCTTAAACACACACATACTTACACGCACACACACACGCACACACATACAACAACATATCGTTCAAATGGCCAAATACATCAACATCATATGTGTACTGCTAGGGAGTTTTATTGAACGGATTGGCAGTAGAGCGTGGTTGGTTCAAATAAAATCCAATCAAATCCCTCCATAACATTGATTATTTGCCATCTAAAACGCCCCGGGTTAGACTTTTTTGTACCTTATTTACTGTAGTTCAAAGACTGTCACGTAACAGTTTAGGAGATATTTTATGTTTAATAGTTTAAACTTGCTTTAAGTTCTTGTCATCTATATATCGGCGATTTAAAACAATTAATATTGTTATGTGAGTATGAGCGAAACATGTAAATGATTTTTAGGACGATACATCTAAGTTGAGAAGACACATTTAAGTTGTGATAATTGTGCCAAATTTCAATTATAAAACTTAAAAAGTGGTATCCAAATTTTGCCTAATTAGGAATTTCTGCATAATTTCTGCAACGACGATTTTAAACACTATCTTAAATTTGATACAGTACAACTCGTTAAAAGTCATAATGTTCATTCTTTTCGAATCTATAAAATAAGCACGACTGTAATTTCTGCACAAAATATACATCAAAGTCAGAGCTGGATAGCTCGGATGATGATATAACATGATCACAAATATAAGTGGTAGCATGATTATTTTTAGTTTAAAACAAGTTAACTGTACAGCGTAGACAGGAAATACATGTTTTTAATGGCACTTCGGGTGTTATGCCTCACTTTTCACATCAATCGGAACTCCTCGGGAAATTCCGTCCTCGGGACAATCATCCCTCGGATGTATCTGGTGCAATAATACTTAATGAAATCACGATCGTTTTGTTCGCCAGAAGTCGGAAGAAGAATATTCCTAAGTAGTTCGCACAAAACATAAACACTGCCATCGTTTGACAGCTGCATGTCTGCTTCGCTGGGTTAATTAAAATCGGACGATTTAAATTTGAAGCAGCCACAAATTGAACTTTTACTGGCATCGTACTATAGTAAGTTGTCACCCGAGCTGCCATTTTTGTTTTGACGTCTGTCTCAAAAGAAGGTCCCATTCAGACGAATGGCCGAGGTGATCCGACTACCTACATACATCCGAGAGATGATTCGTAAATTATCCGAGGTGTTTCGATTGTTTTCACATAGGCGCAGGACACTAATAGCATTTCGCGGGATCTGTTCGGGTAGCAAGTCTTTATTCGGATGTTTGATGTAAAAAAAACAATGGTCCAATCCTACCTTATCACCTTTAATGGAACGGCATCTCCCTGTGATGTAAGGTTCCCACGTAGCATACATATTTTAGCAAATAAAGCATGTATACAGCGACATTACCTAAATCAAATAAATACTTAGTCTTGTGTTTACTATTACCTCTTCTGATAACTTGATAAATCCCCAAAACCAAAAGAAACCTTGCTAGCGTATTAACAAAACCTTTTAACTGTATTTATACCCCCATGGATCTAACAATATCCGGACATGGTTTTGTGTGATTCAATGTTGTTAGGGTGTTTACGGTCAGCAAACAATTCTTAATGCTGACCAGACTGTCACAAAGGAAAAAAGAATACGACACCCAGGATCTGGACCCACCCCTAACATGACCGCATTTTTTCGCTAAGTCAACTGCTGGCAGTTTGTTTACACAAAATCAACGTACGCCAGTTCGCAACTTAATCTTCTTTAGCATGACGCATTGTCAAGAGAACAAGTTAGATGGAAACATCCACGCGCGAAACCAAACAAAAATAGAAAAGAAAAAAAAGAAATAGGGAAAATCAAGAAGAAAAGTCCACACAATATTTACAAGAAAATGTGCCTTAAAAAGACACAAATTTAAAACTTTTAAAATTATTTGTCTGTGTATCTGACTGCTCGGCAAAGCTTGCCGAAAGTTTTAACAGAAATTGTAAAGACACATTGTGCAATCAACTGCTGCCGAAAACAACAACAACAACCAGAGGGCCATGGTGGCCCTTAATCGCTCACCTGAGGACACGGGCTGTTAGTAGGCTCATATCTGGCGTCAATTAATTAAGAGTTACTTTAGAAATCTTTAGTGAATATTAGACCATTATTGTGGCCACTGGGCTTATGACATTTTCTAGAATTTTACCTAGTGACCTACTGAATCCATGTGACCCAATTAAAACATATCTAAGATTTCATACTGGCAAACATTCTGGCCAAGTTTGGTGAATATTTTGCTATCATTATGGTCTCTAAATGTTTTCAGAAGGTTTTTCTAAAATCTGACCTAGTGAGCTAGTTTTTGACCCCACATAGCCTTGTTACAAACTCACCCAAGATTTTTTGCAGGCAAACATTTTACATGTTAAGTGAACATTGGGCCATAAGGGTGGTCTCTAGTGTGTTTACCAAGTGACACCTTTTTGACATAATGCGACCCATGTGAATTTGGTTTTGTTTACCCTCCCTTTCCTCCTTATCGTATGCTCCAGTACTTAAGGTGGTTAAAAATAATGGTACAGAAGTTTATCACAGATATACTGGGTTGTGGAGGGGTCTACAATGGCTTAAAAGTCTAAGAATATTAAAGTACTATAAAACCTATCATCCTTGCTAATATGTTACAAAATCATACAAGATTAAAAAGTTAGTCTCAATTCAGAGACCACACAAAAATATATATCAAGATTCTATTTTGAAACACAATTAAAAATTCATCATAGAAGATTAGACTTTAAACAAAAGTGTATATCACAGATGTTATTACATAATTTATATCACAGATGCTAAATTTATGACAAAGTGAATATTACAGATGTTTAGTTATCACAAAATTTGCTTATTTTGAGACTTATAAGAGTAATTTGCAAGGTATTAGCAAGTCGTGGAGTTTATAATCTGTATTTATTTGTTTATTTATCTATAGAAGTATTCAAATATGCTAGATGTGTACAATCAGTACTGTATATGCCTATTAAGGCAACAGATAATCATATTTTGTATGTACACATTATATATACAATGAAATAAGGTGATTTTTCTTATTTGCAAATCTTATAGATGATATAAAATATGTATAACTATCGTGTTCACAAGGTTTTTCTAAGCTTTGACCTAGTGACCTACTTTGTGACCCCACGTGACCAAATAACAAAATAATCTAATATTTCATGCAGACAAACATTCTCACTAAGTTTGATGAAGATTGGCTTTAATATGGCTTTAAGTGTGTTCAAAAGCTTTTCTAAGCTTTTACCTAGTGCCCTACAATTTGACCCCATGTTTCCCCAATATCGAACTCATCCAACATTTCATGCACACATTCTAACCAGGTTGGTGAATATTGGCCTTTTAATGTGGCCTTTTGCGTGTTCAAAAGCCTTTTCTAAGACTTAACCTATTGACCTACTTTTTGACCCACGTGAACTAGTTATGAACCCATGCAAGACTTCCTGCAGACAAACATTCTGATCAAGTTTGCTGACGAGTGGGCCATAAATGAAACCTCTATTGTGTTCACAAGTCTTTTCTAAGATTTGACCTAGTGACCTACTTTTTGATCCCACGTGGCCCAGTTATGAACTCCCAAAACATTCTGATCAAGTTTGGTGAAGTTTGGGATATAAATGGCGCGTCTAGTGTGTTCACAAGCTTTTTCTAATATTTGACCTATTGAACTTCTTTTTTACCCTACGTGACCTAGTTCTGAACTTATCCGTGATTTCATGCAAACATTCTGATCAAGTATGGTGAAGTTTGGGACAAAAAGGGGACCTCTAGTGTGTTCAAAAGCTTGTCCTTAACTTTGACCCAGTGCCTTACTTTTTAACCCCATGTAACCCATACCAAACTGATCCAAGATTTCAGGCAGACAAACAATCTGACCAGGTTTGGTGAATATTGGGCTTTTAATGTGGCCTTTAGTGTGTTCAAAAGCTTTTTCTAAGACTTAACCTGTTGACCTACTTTTTGACCCACGTGAACTAGTCATGAACCCATGCAAGACTTCATGCAGACAAACATTCTGATCAAGTTTGCTGACGAGTTGGCCATAAATGAAACCTCTATTGTGTTCACAGGCCTTGTTTAACATTTGACCTAGTGACTTCTGTTTGATCCCAGGTGACCCAGTTATGATTCCCCCTAATATTTCATGCAGACAAACATTCTGATCAAGTTTGGTGAAGTTTGGAATATAAATGTGGCGTCTAGTGTGTTCACTAGCTTTTTCTAATATTTGACCTAGAGACGTACTTTTTGTACCCAACATGACCCAATAACGAACTCATTCAAACTTTCATGCAGGCAAACATTGTAATTAAGTTTTGTGAAGATTGGGTAAAGGTGGGCTCTAGTGTGTTTACAAGCTTTTTCTAAGATAAGACCTAGTGCCCTACTTTTTGACCCCACGTAACCCTGTTATGAACTCATCCAAGATTTCATGCAGACAAACATTCTGATCAAGTTTGGATGGAGATTGGGGACATATGATGGGGCCGTCTAGTGTGTTCACAAGCTCTTTCTAAGATTGGACCTTGTGATCTACTTCTTGATCCCATGTGACACACTAACAAGCTCGTCCGAGATTTCATGCGGACAAACATTCTGGCCAAGTTTTGTGAAGATTGGGCTATAAATGTGGCCTCAAGTGTGTTCACAAGCTTCAAGTGACATATTTTACGCAGACAAACATTCTGACCAAGTTTGGTGAAGATTGGGCTATGAATGTGGTCTCCAGTTTGTTCACATGTTTTTTCCTCTAATTTGACCTTTTGTCCCAGTTTTGACCCCAGGTGAACTCTGCCTGGTACTTTGGCACCAATAGTCAACTCGCACTGGTGTCGTCACCTGAATTCGGCAACGATCTGGGCGCCCTCTTTTTTTTATTGAATGATGAGTCTTCCAGTTTGTTCACATCGTATTTTTTCGCTCTAATTATTTTGCTATACTAATTATGTACCATTTTTACATTTACCAATAATATGGTTATTTGGATTAATTGTCTCAATTCATCTTTTAACTATTTTCTCCGTAATTTGCTGGGGAGAGCCTCTGATTTTCTCATTGATGAATGTGAAGATCATCGCCAGCCAAGATGAATCTGGAATGGATAACTAACAACCAGATGTGCAAATGTTCATAAAATTTTCATAGAAAGATAAATTCTTACAAAAATTATATCAACTAATTTAATTCAAAAATAAATGTTAAGCCAGTAGCCAATGAATCATTTTGTATCCGTTGATAAATGTGGTCGTAATAAGTTACTTTGAAAATTCACCTTTCTTCACAAACAGACATTTCCATGATAACAGTATAGGTCATACATTGTGTTACAATAAATATTGCCAAATTGTATATGTGTCTAGAAGCAAAGAGATAAAAGAATAATATACAAATGCCGAGTTAACTAGATGCCGAATTCACCAGGTGCCGAGTTTACCAGGTGCCGAGTTTACCGGATGCCGAATTCACTATTCTCGGTGCCGAGTTCACCAAGTGCCGGGTCTACCAGGTGCCGGGTTGACCAGCATTCGTTTTGACCCCAGGTGACCCAATATTAAACTCATCCAATACAGACAAACATTCTGACCAAGTTTATTGAAGATTGGATAAAAGCTGTGGCCTCTAGCGTGTTCACAAGCGAAATTGTTGACGCCGCTCCACGGACGGCGGACGACGGACGACGGACGAAGCGGTATCAGAAAAGCTCACAATGAGCAAGTTGTGCTCAGGTGAGCTAAAAAACAACAGAAGAAAAAAGAACGAGCCTACATTTTTGGCGCCGCTCTTAAGAGCGGTGCATTTTATGGAATGCATTTTTTGGCGGGGACGATAGTGTAGCAGTCAATAACACGACGTCGGAGGTGTTCCGTGTGACGCTTTTCAGAGAAAAGAACCAAGTGTTCCGTTTTAACAGGGTAGCTTGCAACAATAAAGTGTACCTGGCAATTATAAAAGTAGCATAAAAACGTAGCCGTTTGGCGATGTCTTGTTCAACAAAAGAAGCCGAGTATACGGTTTTTAGAAGCAGCTTGTAAATACAGATGTAGTAGAGAACAGAGAAAACAAAGTAGCAAAAATACTGTACTTCCCATAAGAGTTATGGTTCGTTACTTTCAAATGTTTATATAATTAATCAACAGTGTTAAAGAGTGTTTAGTTACCGGGATGTTTAAAGCGCGTGCTCTCTACGGCGCATTGGATGTCTCACACCCTGGTTCTTTTTTGTGTACTTATTGTAGTGCGTCGGCTCCAGGTACTTGACATCCGTGTTTTAAACCGGCCCCTGAGACTTATCGTCGAAATGGCAGACATCGTGGACACCGTCTTACAAAAACTGAGATTTTCCCAAGAATACAAACCCAATAAGCATGCAAGCGAGTTAGTAGCAACTGTTTTAAAAATAGATTTTTGAATAGCTTTCTTTTCAGAGGTAAGTCCATATTTTCGCTATGTTTTTAAGTTTTTGTCGGAAATACGATCAGGCGTCGTTCATCGTCGTGCCACCTAAACTTGACAGCTCTTGGATACCCGTGCGCAAACAACCAGCAGTTGTAGAATCCACTGACAAATAACTTATTTGTATATTCTAAAATAATTCCAATTTCGTCAAACGATTGAAATGTTTTAAAATATTTCCACCGAAATAGCCAGGCCACTTCTTCCAAACTTGGATCATAAGCCGTACACTTCTAATGTTGTTTATGATTTCCTCTATTTTATGCCTCTTGTCGTTATTTGCGGAAGGCAAGATCTTGAAATTAGCGAGTACGGTCGCCTTATTGTTATTTCTAAAAATATAAAGCTATTAAGAACTTTAAGTGACTCTCAAGTCACCAATGATTTCTTTAAAGGCAAATAATGGGTTGGTGTGATCTATTTCACAAAAGAACCTGTTGCTCGCTATCTATCTTTAGTACAGATCACTATCGTGCTTATTTATAGATTTGTAAAGGGTGACTATTTAGAGCTGTTTGTATCTCTTACAATAGAGGTAGTGTTCAAAGTCGTCGTTACATGGACTTAAGTATGGGTTATTGCAGAATTATGCCTACATTATCCACCCAAAAGTAGAAAAATAGTGTTAGTGCAAACTGTCGGATATGTCCCCACCGTTTTTTTTGTAAATCAACAATATAAGACTCGAATGTCTAATTTTATTGATAATATTCGAATGACCTTGACTTTATCATGCACAGCTTTTTTGTAATTTTTAAAGCGAAACTGAACTGCAATAAATAATAGAATCAAATATATAATCAACCTCTTTTTCCACAACCTGTTATATCTCTGAATAGCGCTTGCTAATTTAGGCGTCATATGTTCACGTTAGCCGTACAAAACTATCCTATTGGCTCTATAGTAACGCAATAGTTAGAAGCAAGCTAGTCAGTGTTGACTGTGTGGGTCTTTATGTCAAGTATCCATTCAAAACTGTATCGAAGATACATTTCAGCAGCAAAGGATGAATTACTTTTTATGAGACAAATATACACGTTGATGTTTCAAATAAATGGTGTTTTCGATAATAAATGCATGTGTAATATAAAAAAAAATAATGAACACAGTTCTGTACGTAAAAAATCAATACTGTTAATCAATACTGTTTCTGTTTACATATGTATATGACTTGACTCTTGTTGGTAACATACTTGTGTGCAAAGTCTGTCTTCGGAAGAAGTCAATATTGTCAGAGCAAATATTACATTGGAAGCAACAGGTAAACAAATATTGCATTTATATTCTATGCCATTGTCCATTTTAAAGCAAATACCGTATATAAAGGGAATACATTGACGCGAAAAAGCAAAGTCGCCAAACACTAGCATGTCTTTGTCCCAATACAGCCTTAAAGAGCAGCAAAAGTCATTGTTGATTATAACAATCTTTCACCGTCAAACTTCGAGCTTGCAGCATGGTGGCTGTATGTTCAACAGCGGAAAATATTGTTTCTAAACTATCCTAACAAAATAACATATTTTCGTCACATACCTTTTGCTTTCAGATGCTTTTCTACTACTAACCATGTGAAAGCACTATTAATCAAAGTACCAAACTAGTTGTGTAAAACATACTTTCTATGAAGGTCTGTCAAGCATCTGAAATGCAGGAAATGGCACTATTTGGCATCAAGATGTCAATACTCTTCCTGTGGAAGCATGTCCCCAGACCCACTACTTGTACTTATGGTGGTTGCTCAATTTAACTTCTTCTATCAGCCCATGAAAAAAATATGAATAGGGATGATCTTTGTAGCCGAAAATACAAACTCGTTGGACTAATAGAAAAAGTTTCAAGCAGCTTCTGAAATGCAGGAAATGTCTCTATTTAGCTGTTACGTTAAATAGTTTTCTGGGTGGGGTGGGTGGATCATGCCCTAGACCTCCCTTGGGCTGGTGGTGCTCGCTCCATTAGACCCTCCTCACGTAAAGAAATCCTGGGTCCGCCATCACCATCATTCATGAAAATAGTAAATTGCGCGGGAAAACATGCGTCTAAGAATAGCCATTTATAATATTATACGATCGAGCTTCAGCTGCCCGACAAAGATACACGGATTAAGTTTAAACTTAATAGTTTTCGGTTAATATGCAGAGAAATCAACATTGAGGAAGTATATAAAATATATAATACAATCGACATTCTTTGTTCGATGGACATGTGTTCAAATATAGTAAATGTGGAAAATAAAAATGAAATGCGAATAATAAATGTTGTTTTTTTAGACAGTAAGCTTAAGGTCCACTGTGTGAATGCGTAGTACATCTGTACGTTAAATAAACTACTGAACACGTTTGATCTTTGTGTGTGGTGTGTTAATAATTAAGAAAAACCTAGAATGCACACAAACTGCCAATTAAGTAAAACAATTGTGTCGTACATTGTGGACTGTTTTAAAATATCGCAGAAGTTCGCACAAGTTTAGTGAACCGGGCCTGGTAGCGCAATTAGTAGAGCTTCGGCTTGAGGTACAAGAGGCCGCGGGTTCGATCAAGGTCCGCGACATACCAAAGTCGATTAAAAGTGGTATGTGGTTTAGCTCCCTTGCTAATACTCAAGCAAATATAAGGGTAGTTCCTACGACTGGTTGGCCCTGTGTCATGATAACGTGACTGGGTGGGATATAAATTCGTGGCATGCTATACACAGTGAAGGCAGCGCTATATCTACTTTAACCCAATAATAATAATATGAAAAGAATAAAATACTCCGACAAACTTCTGAAAAGAACATCTGGCGACCCGCAGGTCAGTCGGAAGAGATCCCAATAATGTAAGGTCTAGTAAACTGATATTTGGCCATCAGTCTTTAATTTTAAATTGATGCCCAAATCCATAACAGATACTTAACAATACATTGCTAATACAAAGCTGTCCCGATGCTTACAATGGTATATTGTCTAACGGGATTGGATTGTCATTATCTTTTCTCATCGAATTGCTGACTTGAGGAATCAGTTGGTCGCCTTTACAAAAGCGATGGTAGTGTTACCATATGCCTTTTTTGTCATATGTGGGTCACATAAATGTCTAGAAGCCGTCCTTTTATTTCTTCTGTGTGATTTCTGATATAGTTTGGAGTTTAGTGTGGAATGAAATGTTGTATTCAATTCGAATCATTTGCATAATTACACATAAAAGACGTAGCCATGCAAGAAGAAATTACAGTTACAGTAACGGAATATTTAGTCATTAGCAGTGATCAGGTCATGGACAATGGCAACCTTGATCGGGTGAACTCGTGCGGATTGTTTCTTATAGAATAATAAGTACTAAGTGTCCTCATATATATTACCTTAAAGGTGGTGTCCGAATATTTCTTGTCATATGAATGATAATATTTAAGGTGTTAAATAACAGTTTTTCGCAAAGAATCATATGAATTATTGTGCACGAAAAAATCTTCGAAAAAGTCATTTTATTGATGTTCTACATTATGTAAAAAAAAGCATAACAACCCAGTCGTTATTACTTAAAAATATATGATTCCCAATATAATCCTCGTTGCACAGGTAGCCAGTTTTAAACTAAGAAAACCTACTGAATCTTACTTTTGAGATCACGTTATATCATCCGGGTAATTCGTCTTGACGTCGGTATTTACTTTTAGCGTAAATCTCCACAATTCATTATTCATAGATTTGAAAAGATTGAACACATAGAGCGAATCTTTTACGATTACTACTTCCTTGCAATGTAGGTTCTGTTCAAAATTGCTGTCAACAAAACCAAATAGACACAGACAGACAGACATACAGACACAGACAGACAGACATACAGACAGACAGACAGACAGACAGACGCAGACACACACACACACACACACACACACACACACACACACACACACACACACACACACACACACACACACACACACACACACACACACACACACACACACACACACACACACACACACACACACACACACACACACACACACACACACACACACACACACACACACACACACACACACACACACACACAACACACTCGAAAGCAAATTAGAAATTAGTTAAAGTGTTACCTAGATAATACGCTCATGATATTGTTACAAAAGTGATTTCCGACAATTTGCATATTTCTAATACAAATGAACATCTCAACATCTTACCACTGTTCTGATATCTTTGTGCCTATTGCTACATAAACTAAGACTTTAGTTTTAAAAACATTAACTCTATGGTTAGACTGTACAATTTGTGGAAATTATCGCATAAAAAGCCCACATATCTAAATAAGCACGACGGGAACTTCAGCTAAATATAGAAAACTACATTTAATTGGTAATTACCCGGATGATCATGTAACATAATCTAAAAAATAAGTGACCACGCGGTTTACTTAATTTAAAAATAGCTAACCGTGCAGCGTCACTTGGATAGGAAATACATGTTTGTAATGACCAGTGTGATTTTATGTTCTACTTTTCACGTGGATTTAAGGCACAAATAAGCAGCATTTCGCGGTATCTTTTCAATCAAGAATTATTAATTTGAACAAAAGGAAAAAAAAGATCCAACCAGGCGAGGACCACCGTTAAATGCAAACGATTCGTTTATGTAATATCATTGGTATTTAATATCAATGGGTTTACCCGGTCGAGTCCAGAAGATCATTTCTTCCTGCTTCAGACGCTCTATTTATTGGTTGGTTATCTATGACGTTCATGTGTTATTTGTATTTGTTGAGGTAGTCACCAGTAGCAATAGCCGTGCCAGTTGATCCTGCTGTGTACACAGATATTGATGATAATGCTATAGTGTTCTATACAATTTAAATGTAATGAAACAAAGAAATATATGTGCACAATCTAAATATTCTCTAGACTTTATTGTTTAAGACTATAATTTTTTATTTGCGTTTAACAAAAACAACATATTATAATCTCGGTCATGTTCTTCAACCCTTTGTCATTGTATTCACGGTGGCAGGGGTTACTTTGATCTGAAAGGCATTAAGGTTAAGAGATTGGTCTAAACTTTTCAATATCGATTTGGAATTGTAAACGTGATTTAAAATCATATTGAATGCCATTCCTATTTTGTAAGTGAAGATGTTTTAAATTTGACATACACAGCACCGACAAAGTTTATTTATCATAGAAGTATTCGGAACACATCGACCATTTTCCTTTTAGAAATTGACAGCGAATGTAATCTGGGCACCCCATTGATCTTTAAAAGAATTAAAATTTGCAGCATTCAGATACAGCAATGAAAAGGGTAAAAACATCAATATTTGGAACATAGCCTATTTTCTACTGCTCTAATGTTGTGGTAAAAACTAGAACCTCGTGAAAATTTACTTACATAATAAACTGTTAACTTTAGAAGGGGATATCCGCCAATATTCTAATTACTATTACTAATTTTCAATACACTGATTTGTCACTTCAAATGTCAATTTGTAAATTGCAACACCGCGCATGTTAAATACCGCTATCTAGTTACATCATAACTTTAATATATCACATGAAAATGATCACATTTCAACATTTCATTTAAACAATTTCACAAACTGCGTAATACCAGTTTAACATAAGGACGCAACGGAGCGCTTCTAACACGGGAATGCCCATCTATAAATAGAATGTACCGCTTGAACTGGTCCGCGATCGTGTGTACTTTCAAGAGGTGAGTTTCTTACCGACAGTAACATGTATAATTTATTTGTGCTATACAATTTTAGGGATATTTATCTGTATTTAACTGGTGATCATAAATATATATTTAGTTAGAAATTGAATATTGGCGGATATCCCCATCCATAGTTTACCTATTCAACTCGTATCCCGTAGCCAAACTCAATCAATACCGACTGTACATTACGTAAAATGGGACATGGATGGATTATGTTAAATGCATTTGGCAATAAGGTCTTTGTGAAATAAATCAAATACCCTCCATAGTCAATGGAACTGAATGGGTTGAACATAACTTTCTTTCAGTTAAAACAAACAGAACAAAAAATCAGATATATACATCTTAATTAAAGTCAAATCTGATCCTAATCAAAGTGTCTACTTGATCAAAAATCCAAATTCCGTTCAAAATCCATAACAATGTCAGAAGATTATCAACATATATCCAAAATCACACTTCCTGTAAGCCAAAAATATATTCCCATAGCACTGTTATTTTAAAACAGTTTGTTATAATAATATTAATGTATTTATTTTAGGACTTAAAGGTTTCATCAAGCTTAACGTAAAGTAATGGCTAAGAACATTCGAGAATGAACCAGTTGCATCATCAACAACAAAATTCCTGAATTTACTATGACTTCTACAAATCATTATGACGATACGGGGAACATTATATTTATTTGAGACGTAAGCAATGACGTAAAATGCGACCGTCACCAGTCTTGAATTCTATACGATGGGAGGCTCGGATGTAAATTCTGAAACAATATCTTTGCATCTTTTTGTTCAGAAAGCTGAAACAGTGTGGAATTATAAAATAGTAAAACTACTTCAAAAATACTAAATTATCGTGTAGAGTCTGCTTAAATTTTCCAGAAGGGCCCTGTGCAATAAAATACTATAGATACGCCTTGCAAGTAATAGGTATCTGCTGGAAATTGGTGTAAACAATATGGTTGTTTATAGAATTTGATTATATCCTATTTTAAATACTATTCTAATATTTCATAGAAAATAAATCGCTTTGAGCCCCTTTTAGCCATGTATAGTTATGGGGATCGATTCCCTCTGTCAGTTTCTTAGACTGTAGGTTCGGGTGTTAGACAAAATCTTCCACAACCCTCCCATCCAAGCACCTTGACATAGGTACCAAGGACATAGGGACAGAATCATCCCCTCTATCGAGAAGTTTCCAAGGCGGACAGAATTCGCCCCCCCCCCCCCGCCCTGTGATATTTCCAAGGCGGAGAGAATCCCAATAATACCCCAAACCGTGATACTAAGGCTTCTCTCAAACTTAGACTTACAACAAATGAAAAAGTATGTGTTAATCTTTCGATTTAGGAAATGACTGTAAGCGAAAAAATAAATATTGCATTAAGAAGCTTTTTTTTTTGAGGGGGGGGGGGGGAGGGGGCAGGAGTCGAGGTGTGTTGGGGGAAGTTAGGTGGAGATGGGGGCGTACGCCTTGTAAGAATTCTTGTGGAGATTTTGTCCGCCTAGTAACATTCACGGGGGTTGGGGAAAGTACCAAACTATCTAAAATAACCAGATTTATTTTGTCCGGGGGTTGGGAGAGATTTCGTCCAGGCCCATATAGGTTCATCATATCAGTGACTTCAGGCCACATGATTAAATATGACGTCAGGTTAAACGTCGATTAGAAATTGAAAGTAGGAGGTTCAACACAGTTATAAATGGGATGAAAATGAATATTTTAATAGTATTATATAAAACGATGTCAGGACATAGCTCATTTATTTTTTGAAACAACGAGAATGTTTAAAATACAGGGTGTTATTGTTTACATTCGCTTATCTTTCAGCTTTGCGTAGAAAGTACAAATCCACAGCGATTACTGAATTAACCAGGTAATCTAAAACTTCAGACTAAAACAATCTACTTTTAATTCAAACACCAAGTTGATAATAGAAACATAATAATCTCTTTTTATAAGTAACTTCAAAGATCTTGACAGTAATGGCGATGAACATGTTACAGCGGTATTTGTGAAAGTAACGAACGATAACTCTGTGTAGGAGGCTGTATCTCAGTGTCGTTGTGTTATTTGCTTCCTATCCTTGAACTGTTGGACAGTTACTATACAGTAAACAAGAAATTCGTTCCGTTTTACAACACATATTGATGGATGGTCATTTGATCGATGTGGTCTACCGTACAATTCATTTATGTAGAGAACATGAGGAAGTGATATTATAAGAGAAAGGTAGAATATGTGAATGTTTTATCAACAACGAGATCACCTTACCAAAGTTGAGATTACCAAATTAGCTATCCACGCATTCAAATTTCCCGCATACGTATGTTGTTGCTGATTGTTGTTAGATATAGTATGGATGTTCGATGGGATATCCGAAAAGGTGTTGTTTCTTTTGCTTTGTCATTATGTTTTGTTTAAGGGCGCATGCACAAATCAACAATTTTCATATTTCATCTTGCTAAGTACCTGGTTATAGGTTGACTCAAGATTTTATTGTGTTAAGTCCTCTTCTTTCACAATGTTTAAACTGTAATTAATATCCCGGTAGGATATGTAATATTTCTTTGTTGATTGTGTATATTTTTACCATTGATTGAGAGCAGGGTTCCAAACATGCTCTCACAGGAAAAGTACTGGCATCTAGAAGCCAAATAGTGCCGTTTCCTGCATTTCAGATGCTTGGCCGACCTTAACAGAAAGTATGATTTGAACATTTCAGGGACAGCTCCCCCACCCCACCCACTCTCAACTAACCCCGCTGGATTGTCTTGTTTTGTGGACATTTGCCTTTTGATTTGAAACGTTTCAAGTTCTTACCACGAAGAGGTCTCTTTAAAACCTTTTACATGTATTTTTCTAGTTTTTATCTGTGTCTCCGACAGCAGTGTTGTGCATAAGCATGATATACGAAAAAAGGTTTGACTGGAAAAGTCTCCTGTTTCTGACGCCATCGAACCAACGTGAGCTGTAAAAGTCAACATTGACGAGGGTGGGGATCGAGCCAAAAACATCCTGATGTAGTGGCAGGTGCTCTAGAAACTGAGCTAAATGAACACCTGGTTCTTGAGAGGGAATATTTACTACATAACGTAACCCTTGTTGTTGTAGTATACCATTGCCCTGTGAATAAAACCGAATGCGAAACGTCCGATAATTAATTAATTAAAGTTGGATGTATTTTGAAACAAAAAGATCTGAAAGAGTAACATTAGCAGAATTTTAATAAATAGATTAATAAATAATTTATGTTAAGGCAAACGCGACAAATAACGTTGACTATTTCGATTTCATCTCCATTGAAGAGAGTCATTTACGATTCCGTTTTTTTTCTTCCAAATCAGTGACGTTTATATTACTTGCTGTTTAGCCAACTGGCGCATGAATATGGTCAATTGTTAACTTGTACATGAGTATTTTTTCTGACTTGGGGATTATGACTAAATGTTTGTAAATTGTATGCGAACATACAATTTGTGACTTGAGAATTGCGACTTAAGATTTGTAACTTTTAAATTGTATGTGAGAAATGTGAAGTAGATACATATGTAGCAATTAGCAAATGAAAAAATAATACAATAATGCAAATATAATTAAAAATATATAAGTGATGAAATAGCATAAAGATAATAAATATTATAAAATAATTACATAATATATGAATAATAAAAATATACAGAAGTATTAAAATCCTAGGATACAGTCCTTACATTTTATTCATGCCCTTTCCTCATCATAAAGAATTAATGGGAATAGATTATTTTAGCTTTAACTGTAACTAGAGAGTATGATGACCCTATATCGCTCACCTGAATGCCGTAGACATTTAGATAAAATTAGCAAGGAATATCATCAATGTAAAAACAGACCAGAATAGCTGTAACACATGAACCCAATCAGGGGCGTGCCTGGTCTACTTTTGAGTATACGCACTATTTATAGGGAGTCTGGGGGCGTGCCCCCCACCCCCATCCGGATGTTTTCCATAGAACGCCATAGATGCATTCGGGGGTGGGGGTTGGGGGGAGTGGCGGGTACTGTCACTGTCTAAAACAAAGAATTGTCTTAGAAGCAGGAAGAGACAGAAATACGTCAAGTTGGATCGTTGAAGATTGTGTAGAATTAGAAAAATGTTTAAATTACATGGATTTAAATAATAAAGACAATTAACTGGTAGTGCCTAATCCTGGTTAGGCGACGATTCAAATTCGCTTTTAGGCGTTTTTATTTTTTCAATTTTCGGAAGAAACTGTACGCACGTGCGTAAGTGTGTACGCCCAGGCACGCCCTTGCCAATCAACGTTTGCACAATTTATTTCATTTTTTCACAATATGGCTATATATGGAAAAATAACCACGCCCAAGACGTGTTTTTATGGATCGAAAGTCTTGACCACACTTGATAGAGGGACACCCAAGATACATGCATACTAAATATTAAATCTCTAACGCTTGTAGTTTCTGACAAGAAGATTTTCACAGTTTTTTATATACAGCCATATAGGGGAAGTGGCCACGCACCTGGCGGCCATGTTTTTGTCAGATCAAAATTCTTTAAAGAATCTTGACTAAGGGCCACCCAAGGGACATGTATGCCAAATTTCAAGGCTCTGATTCTTATAGTTTCTGACAAGAAGATTGTCTATGTTTCCATATATAGTCATATACTTGTATAGGCAAATTGCCATGAACCTGGCGGCCATATTTTTAACGGATCAAACATTTTTTAGCAATCTTGATTCAGGGCCACCCAAGAAACATGTATACCAAATATAAAGGTTCTGGCTCTGGGAGTTTCTGACATGAAGATTTTCTAAGTTTTCCTGTATAGCCATGTATGAAAAATGACCACGCCCCTGTCTGATATGTTTTTGACAATCAAAATTCTTTGAACAAAATTTCGTCCACCCCCTACCTGCTAAACCTTTTGAAAAAGGTTGGCTGGATTTGGCCCAGTAGTTTCATATATGATGTCGTCTAAAGAATGTTGACGGACGCCGGACACCGGACGCCACACAGCATAAGCTCGGGGTGGGGGAGGGGGTGGCCGTCTTCTATCACGCTACTTTTAAAAAGCAATATTCAATTCTTAGTTGTGTGCATGTAAGCAACAATGATGTATAAAGTATTAGCAGAAAAAGTACAGACAGCTCCCGCTTTAATCGCTCTGATCTGGCTCTGTAATATTCAAACTTACAAGGCTTTGCCAAAAAATAATCCGGACCATTGTATAACGTGCATGTACTTTTATAAATAATAGAGTTGTACCAATTAACTTGTAAACTTTATTCCAGAGAGATTTCTGATTGAACAGTTTATTGATAAGCAGAAGCACAATCGGAACGCATCGGTGGTGACTGCATGAAATAGAATAACAGAATTATCCGATAAGATCGGTGTGAGCCTCCATTAAAGCTATCACGTGACTCATAATTGACGCGATCCCAAGGACAAGCAGTGTAGAAGTATTTGTATTGGACTTGTCTATTGCAATATTGATTGAACTACTCTCTCTGCACATTTCCGAAAGTGTTATTTACAGCTGTCGTGCCGAGACAAGCATTGCTATTTAAGACCAGTAAATATGTTGCATTCCTGCGTGCTAGCGTGCATGACTGCCTGCGTGTGTGTCTGGCTGCGTGCCTGCCTGAGTACGTGCCTGCCTGCGAACTTGTTTGTCAAAATATTGTTATAATTATATCTCAGAATAATTTGTCCCAATACAAGATCTGCTAACATTACTTCAACCATTTTTCAAAGAAAGCGGAAAACAGTCAAATAAAACTGTCTATATCTTAAGAAGAAAAAATAGTGTACTGAAGAAAAGTCGTTAAGTTACATATGTATATCTATACTGGGATCTTGACGATTAACCGTCGAACAATTTGTGCTGTAAACTATACCATGTTCAAATACAGAAAAATTTTCTTAAAAATGATACATAAAAAATGAACACCTCATCTTCATGTTAAATAACTAACAAGAGTATTTGCTTTTGTCGTAAACAACTCTGTTTTGTAACATGGAGCAATGTTATGACATAATAAATTATTTTGTCTTAAGTCAGTTGCTTTGTATTTAATTATTTTCCCTGGTAACTTTTTAAAACTTAAGATTGTTAGAATTGCCTTTGTTGTCATATGTTATCATAAATATTTTAAAACGGATTTGTCACTCCATGTTTAATATTTCTTCTCTAAATTTATTGAATGAACACATGTATCATTATTTAGTTCCCGGTTATGAATAACTTGATATGAGGTGGCTTTTCAATCTTTTAAATCAATACAAGATTTTGTTTTGGGTGGGACAGTTTGGACACATTTTTGTTTTTCTCAAATTACCAAATAAATTGTTATTAGATGAGATATCCCGCGAAAGGTTGCCTTTTGATTTTTTAAATATGTGAAACTTAAAGGTGATATCCGACAGTTTACCTTTGTATAAATAAGATTCCAATGCATGTTAACATTTTCCCACTGTTTGTTTGGGGTGGGGGTGGGTGGGATTTAGGCATAGTTTCTGCATAAATCTAAACTTTGGTCTAAGTAAAGACGGGTTTGATAACTGCCAATACTGTAAGACAGGACGAATTATGTAAGGAATTACTCTAAAATGTTCATTCTTTCCAAATCTATAAATAGGCACGATAGTTATCTTTGATAAAAATACCAGCGTCAAAGCAGTCAACTCGGATGATGATATAACTTGATCTAAAAAT
This sequence comes from Sinonovacula constricta, assembly GCA_007844125.1. Lineage (NCBI taxonomy): Eukaryota > Metazoa > Mollusca > Bivalvia > Cardiida > Solecurtidae > Sinonovacula > Sinonovacula constricta. The sequence continues at coordinate 11,959,218 of CM017567.1, read as the reverse complement.
AACGTTATCACGTGGTTTGCTTAACATTAAAATAACCATCTCTGCAGCCGGGCAATGCCGAATGGAGTTTAATGCTTCACTGTTCACTCAGATCTATTGCATCAAAGTACAGCATTTTGCAGGACCTTTTAAAGTAATAATGTCTTATTTTGATTATTTGAGGGGAAAATTTTCGGTCCAAACAGTGGGAGAACACCTTTAAAGACACAATAATCCGTCATTAAACAATTATAAAATATCTGAGCCAAGCTGCACAGTTAGCTTAACGTGTACTGCTGGATAACTAACGCCATAACGTATACTGCTGGATAACTAGCACCATAACGTATACTGCTGGATAACTAACACCATAACGTATACTGATAGATAACTAACACCATGACGTATACTTTGGATAACTAACACCATGACGGATACTGCTGGATAACTAACACCATAACGTATACTGCTGGATAACTAACACCATAACGTAAACTGCTGGATAACTAACACCATAACGTATAATGCTAAATTACTAACACCATAACGTATACTGCTGGATAACTAACACCATAACGTATAATGCTGGATAACTAACACCATAACGTATACAGCTGGATAAGTAACACCATAACGTATACTGATAGATAACTAACACCATAACGTAAACTGCTGGATAACTAACACCATGACGTATACTGCTGGATCACTTACACCATAACGTATACTGCTGGATAACTAACACCATGACGTATACTGCTGGATAACTAACACCATGACGTATACTGCTAGATAACTAACACCATAACGTAAACTGCTGGATAACTAACACCATAACGTATACTGATAGATAACTAACACCATAACGTAAACTGATAGATAACTAACACCATAACGTAAACTGCTGGATAACTAACACCATGACGTATACTGCTGGATAACTAACACCATGACGTATACTGCTGGATAACTAACACCATGACGTATACTGCTAGATAACTAACACCATAACGTAAACTGCTGGATAACTAACTCCATAACGTATACTCCTGGATAACTAACGCCATAACGTATACTGCTGGATAACTAACACCATAACGTATACTGCTGGATAACTAACACCATAACGTATACTGCTGGATAACTAACACCATAACGTATACAGCTGGATAAGTAACACCATAACGTATACTGATAGATAACTAACACCATAACGTAAACTGCTGGATAACTAACACCTTAACAAATACTGCTGGATAATTAACACCATAACGTATACTGCTGGATAACTAACGCCATAACGTATACTGCTGGATAAGTAACACCATAACGTATACTGCTGAAAAACTAACACCATAACGTATACTGCTGGATAACTAGCACCATAACGTATACTGCTGGATAACTAACACCATAACGTATACTGATAGATAACTAACACCATGACGTATACTTTGGATAACTAACACCATGACGGATACTGCTAGATAACTAACACCATAACGTATACTGCTGGATAATTAACACCATAACGTATACTGCTGGATAACTAACGCCATAACGTATACTGCTGGATAACTAACACCATGACGTATACTGCTAGATAACTAACACCATAACGTATACTGCTGGATAACTAACACCATAACGTATACTGCTAGATAACTAACACCATGACGTATACTGCTAGATAACTAACACCATAATGTATACTGCTGGATAACTAACACCATAACGTATACTGCTGGATAACTAACACCATAACGTATACTGCTAGATAACTAACACCATAACGTATACTGCTGGATAACTAACGCCATAACGTATACTGCTGGATAACTAGCACCATAACGTATACTGCTGGATAACTAACACCATAACGTATACTGCTAGATAACTAACACCATGACGTATACTGCTGGATAACTAACACCATGACGGATACTGCTGGATAACTAACACCATAACGTATACTGCTGGATAACTAACGCCATAACGTATACTGCTGAATAACTAACACCATAACGTATACTGCTAGATAACTAACACCATGACGTATACTGCTGGATAACTAACACCATGACGGATACTGCTGGATAACTAACACCATAACGTATACTGCTGGATAACTAACACCATAACGTATACTGCTGGATAACTAACACCATAACGTAAACTGCTAGATAACTAACACCATAACGTATACTGCTAGACAACTAACACCATAACGTATACTGCTGGATAACTAACACCATGACGTATACTGCTGGATAACTAACACCATGACGTATACTGCTGGATAACTAACACCATAACGTATACTGCTGGATCACTTACACCATAACGTATACTGCTGGATAACTAACACCATAACGTATACTGCTGGATCACTTACACCATAACGTATACTGCTGGATAACTAACACCATGACGTATACTGCTGGATCACTTACACCATAACGTATACTGCTAGATAACTAACACCATAACGTAAACTGCTGGATGACTTACAACATAACGTATACTGCTGGATAACAGACTTTATTAAAGCAAGCAGATTTTAATGTTAGCCTTAAAATCCTTCTCTGATTGACGACAAGCATTGAACTTGTTAGTAAAAAAGGTTAACTTGTTTGTCTAGTTTGGAATTCATTTTCACCCCATATCCACATTAAAACAATTTTATCATACATATTTTTCTACTCTGATAGTGATGCTTGATTTCGATTTAATACAACAGTCGATACATTAAAAAACATTGTTCTCTCATCGCGTGGGTTCGAGTCCCAGGCTGGGCGGCTGACTTAATGTCTTCCATCTTACCTGCGGATTGGCCGGTGATTCTACCATTCTGGGACTTTAAAAGATTAAATGTGCTAACGAGAGAAAAAAAAGTTGCTGAATTGATATTTTTGTTTATTGTGTTAACGCTTGTTGTATATTTTGAAATAAATTACTCGACAAGGAAGTGAATTAAGCGCAGGTCAAGGATGTTGTGATTTTGCAATGTCAACATGCGATCCATAACACTAGGCCTTGGCATCATATCATTTTCATTTAAGAAGTTCAATGTTAGGAACTTTTCTTTTAGGAAAATGTGAAAAGAATCAGTTTTGGCATTACGTAGCATCTTTGCAACGTGTTGAATAAAACGATATGCTTATCTTTCAATAAAGATGCACATTTTTTGTTTCCTTGCTCACAGTTCGTCGTTGTAATGATTTAAGATAAGCTTAATGAGGATTTATAGAAAAACAAGGATTGGAACACATTCCATTAAGAGATTTCATTATCCAATATTCCTTGTCAGTCACAAAACTTTCAGTTTGTGATCTTCATAATCGATGAAGGATTTAGGATTGATTATCGAGTATGAGAATTCAACTACAGATTAGTATGGTCTGTTTATCATATCAATTACAGAACCCCAGTTTACATTGTTGACATTTTTCTGGCTCGTTAAAATGTAAAAAAGAAGAGAAACCACTAAAGTATTTGGGTGAGATTTATTGGATGCCTTATAAATCTTCCTAAACTCGACTGTCGGAAAAAATCGGTTTTAAGCAAACACTGAGTATAAGGACATCCGTTTTGATGATCATCCTTTACTATCAACATCCGATTTTAAATGGCAATGCCTTATTTAAAAAATCATTCAAGCATTTTAAAAAAAAACACCTTAAACACAGTACATGCAATACGAAGACGTTAGTGTGTCGTTTGAGACTAACTAATGTTACCAAGCAACTGCCATCTCAGTATTGAGACCATATTAAGGTTATAATAACACGATCTTAGTACCAACTCAGTATTGAGACCATATTAAGGTTATAATAACACGATCTTAGTACCAACTCAGTATTGAGACCATATTAAGGTTATAATAACACGATCTTAGTACCATCTCAGTATTGAGACCATATTAAGGTTATAATAACACGATCTTAGTACCAACACAGTATAGAGACCATATTAAGGTTATAATAACACGATCTTAGTACCAACACAGTATTGAGACCATATTAAGGTTATAATAACACGATCTTAGTACCAACACAGTATTGAGACCATATTAAGGTTATAATAACACGATCTTAGTACCAACACAGTATTGAGACCATATTAAGGTTATAATAACACGATCTTAGTACCAACACAGTATTGAGACCATATTAAGGTTATAATAACACGATCTTAGTACCAACACAGTATTGAGACCATATTAAGGTTTATAATAACACGATCTTAGTACCAACTCATTATTGAGACCATATTAAGGTTTATAATAACACGGTCGTGCTGCCAACTGAGTACTGAGACCATATTAAGGTAAAGAATAACTAGGTCGTGCTGCCAACTGAGTACTGAGACCATATTAAAGTTAATAATAACACGGTGTTGCTGGCAACACAGTACTGAGACCATATTAAGGTTAATAATAACACGATCGTGCTGCCAACTGAGTACTGAGACCATATTAAGGTTAATAATAACTCGGTCGTGCTGCCAACTGATTACTGAGACCATATTAAGGTTAATAATAACACGATCGTGCTGCCAACTGAGTACTGAGACCATATTAAGGTTAATAATAACACGGTCGTGCTGCCAGCTGAGTACTGAGACCATATTAAGGTTAATAATAACACGGTCGTGCTGCCAACTGAGTACTGAGACCATAAATTATTAAGGTTAATAATAACACGGTCGTGCTGCCAACTGAGTACTGAGACCATAAATTATTAAGGTTAATAATAACACGATCGTGCTGCCAACTGAGTACTGAGACCATATTAAGGTTAATAATAACACGATCGTGCTGCCAACTGAGTACTGAGACCATATTAAGGTTAATAATAACACGGTCGTGCTGCCAGCTGAGTACTGAGACCATATTAAGGTTAATAATAACACGGTCGTGCTGCCAGCTGAGTACTGAGACCATATTAAGGTTAATAATAACACGGTCGTGCTGCCAACTGAGTACTGAGACCATAAATTATTAAGGTTAATAATAACACGGTCGTGCTGCCAACTTAGTATGGAGACCATATTAAGGTTAATAATAACACGGTCGTGCTGCCAACTGAGTACTGTGACCATATTAAGGTAAATAATAACACGATCTTACTGCCAACTAAGTACTGTGACCATATTAAAGGTTAATAATAACTCGGTCGTGCTGCCAACTGAGTACTGAGACCATATTAAAGGTTAATAATAACACGGTCGTGGTGCCAACTGAGTACTGAGACCATATTAAGGTTAATAATAACTCGGTCGTGCTGCCAACTGAGTACTGTGACCATATTAAGGTTAATAATAACACGGTCGTGCTGCCAACTGAGTACTGAGACCATATTAAGGTTAATAATAACACGGTCGTGCTGCCAACTGAGTACTGAGACCATATTAAGGTTAATAATAACACGGTCGTGCTGCCAACTGAGTACTGAGACCATATTAAGGTTAATAACAACACGGTCGTGCTGCCAACTGAGTACTGAGACCATATTAAGGTTAATAATAACTCGGTCGTGCTGCCAACTGAGTACTGTGACCATATTAAGGTTAATAACAACACGGTCGTGCTGCCAACTGAGTACTGAGACCATATTAAGGTTAATAACAACACGGTCGTTCTGCCAACTGAGTACTGTGACCATATTAAGGTTAATAACAACTCGGTCGTGCTGCCAACTGAGTACTGAGACCATATTAAGGTTAATAATAACACGGTCGTGCTGCCAACTGAGTACTGAGACCATATTAAGGTTAATAATAACACGGTCGTGCTGCCAACTGAGTACTGTGACCATATTAAGGTTAATAATAACACGGTCGTGCTGCCAACTGAGTACTGTGACAATATTAAGGTTAATAATAACACGGTCGTGCTGCCAACTGAGTACTGAGACCATATTAAGGTTAATAATAACACGGTCGTGCTGCCAACTAAGTACTGTGACCATATTAAGGTTAATAATAACTCGATCGTGCTGCCAACTGAGTACTGAGACCATATTAAGGTTAATAATAACACGGTCGTGCTGCCAACTGAGTACTGAGACCATATTAAAGGTTAATAATAACACGGTCGTGCTGCCAACTGAGTACTGAGACCATATTAAGGTTAATAATAACTCGGTCGTGCTGCCAACTGAGTACTGTGACCATATTAAGGTTAATAATAACACGGTCGTGCTGCCAACTGAGTACTGAGACCATATTAAGGTTAATAATAACACGGTCGTGCTGCCAACTGAGTACTGAGACCATATTAAGGTTAATAACAACACGGTCGTGCTGCCAACTGAGTACTGAGACCATATTAAAGGTTAATAATAACACGGTCGTGCTGCCAACTGAGTACTGAGACCATATTAAGGTTAATAATAACTCGGTCGTGCTGCCAACTGAGTACTGTGACCATATTAAGGTTAATAACAACACGGTCGTGCTGCCAACTGAGTACTGAGACCATATTAAGGTTAATAACAACACGGTCGTGCTGCCAACTGAGTACTGTGACCATATTAAGGTTAATAACAACTCGGTCGTGCTGCCAACTGAGTACTGAGACCATATTAAGGTTAATAATAACACGGTCGTGCTGCCAACTGAGTACTGAGACCATATTAAAGTTAATAATAACACGGTCGTGCTGCCAACTGAGTACTGTGACCATATTAAGGTTAATAATAACACGGTCGTGCTGCCAACTGAGTACTGTGACCATAAATTATTAAGGTTAATAATAACACGGTCGTGCTGCCAACTGAGTACTGAGACCATAAATTATTAAGGTTAATAATAACACGATCGTGCTGCCAACTGAGTACTGAGACCATATTAAGGTTAATAATAACACGATCGTGCTGCCAACTGAGTACTGAGACCATATTAAGGTTAATAATAACACGGTCGTGCTGCCAGCTGAGTACTGAGACCATATTAAGGTTAATAATAACACGGTCGTGCTGCCAGCTGAGTACTGAGACCATATTAAGGTTAATAATAACACGGTCGTGCTGCCAACTGAGTACTGAGACCATAAATTATTAAGGTTAATAATAACACGGTCGTGCTGCCAACTTAGTATGGAGACCATATTAAGGTTAATAATAACACGGTCGTGCTGCCAACTGAGTACTGTGACCATATTAAGGTAAATAATAACACGATCTTACTGCCAACTAAGTACTGTGACCATATTAAAGGTTAATAATAACTCGGTCGTGCTGCCAACTGAGTACTGAGACCATATTAAAGGTTAATAATAACACGGTCGTGCTGCCAAATGAGTACTGAGACCATATTAAGGTTAATAATAACTCGGTCGTGCTGCCAACTGAGTACTGTGACCATATTAAGGTTAATAATAACACGGTCGTGCTGCCAACTGAGTACTGAGACCATATTAAGGTTAATAATAACACGGTCGTGCTGCCAACTGAGTACTGAGACCATATTAAGGTTAATAATAACACGGTCGTTGCTGCCAACTGAGTACTGAGACCATATTAAGGTTAATAACAACACGGTCGTGCTGCCAACTGAGTACTGAGACCATATTAAGGTTAATAATAACTCGGTCGTGCTGCCAACTGAGTACTGTGACCATATTAAGGTTAATAACAACACGGTCGTGCTGCCAACTGAGTACTGAGACCATATTAAGGTTAATAACAACACGGTCGTTCTGCCAACTGAGTACTGTGACCATATTAAGGTTAATAACAACTCGGTCGTGCTGCCAACTGAGTACTGAGACCATATTAAGGTTAATAATAACACGGTCGTGCTGCCAACTGAGTACTGAGACCATATTAAGGTTAATAATAACACGGTCGTGCTGCCAACTGAGTACTGTGACCATATTAAGGTTAATAATAACACGGTCGTGCTGCCAACTGAGTACTGTGACAATATTAAGGTTAATAATAAACACGGTCGTGCTGCCAACTGAGTACTGAGACCATATTAAGGTTAATAATAACACGGTCGTGCTGCCAACTGAGTACTGTGACCATATTAAGGTTAATAATAACTCGATCGTGCTGCCACTGAGTACTGAGACCATATTAAGGTTAATAATAACACGGTCGTGCTGCCAACTGAGTACTGAGACCATATTAAAGGTTAATAATAACACGGTCGTGCTGCCAACTGAGTACTGAGACCATATTAAGGTTAATAATAACTCGGTCGTGCTGCCAACTGAGTACTGTGACCATATTAAGGTTAATAATAACACGGTCGTGCTGCCAACTGAGTACTGAGACCATATTAAGGTTAATAATAACACGGTCGTGCTGCCAACTGAGTACTGAGACCATATTAAGGTTAATAACAACACGGTCGTGCTGCCAACTGAGTACTGAGACCATATTAAAGGTTAATAATAACACGGTCGTGCTGCCAACTGAGTACTGAGACCATATTAAGGTTAATAATAACTCGGTCGTGCTGCCAACTGAGTACTGTTGACCATATTAAGGTTAATAACAACACGGTCGTGCTGCCAACTGAGTACTGAGACCATATTAAGGTTAATAACAACACGGTCGTGCTGCCAACTGAGTACTGTGACCATATTAAGGTTAATAACAACTCGGTCGTGCTGCCAACTGAGTACTGAGACCATATTAAGGTTAATAATAACACGGTCGTGCTGCCAACTGAGTACTGAGACCATATTAAAGTTAATAATAACACGGTCGTGCTGCCAACTGAGTACTGTGACCATATTAAGGTTAATAATAACACGGTCGTGCTGCCAACTGAGTACTGTGACCATATTAAGGTTAATAATAACACGGTCGTGCTGCCAACTGAGTACTGAGACCATATTAAGGTTAATAATAACACGGTCGTGCTGCCAACTGAGTACTGTGACCATATTAAGGTTAATAATAACTCGATCGTGCTGCCAACTGAGTACTGAGACCATATTAAGGTTAATAATAACACGGTCGTGCTGCCAGCTGAGTACTGTGACCATATTAAGGTTAATAATAACACGGTCGTGCTGCCAACTGAGTACTGAGACCATATTAAGGTTAATAATAACACGGTCGTGCTGCCAACTGAGTACTGAGACCATATTAAGGTTAATAATAACTCGGTCGTGCTGCCAACTGAGTACTGTGACCATATTAAGGTTAATAACAACACGGTCGTGCTGCCAACTGAGTACTGAGACCATATTAAGGTTAATAACAACACGGTCGTTCTGCCAACTGAGTACTGTGACCATATTAAGGTTAATAATAACACGGTCGTGCTGCCAACTGAGTACTGTGACCATATTAAGGTTAATAATAACTCGGTCGTGCTGCCAACTGAGTACTGAGACCATATTAAGGTTAATAATAACACGGTCGTGCTGCCAACTGAGTACTGTGACCATATTAAGGTTAATAATAACACGGTCGTGCTGCCAACTGAGTACTGTGACCATATTAAGGTTAATAATAACACGGTCGTGCTGCCAACTGAGTACTGTGACCATATTAAGGTTAATAATAACACGGTCGTGCTGCCAACTGAGTACTGTGACCATATTAAGGTTAATAATAACTCGATCGTGCTGCCAACTGAGTACTGAGACCATATTAAGGTTAATAATAACACGGTCGTGCTGCCAACTGAGTACTGAGACCATATTAAAGGTTAATAATAACACGGTCGTGCTGCCAACTGAGTACTGAGACCATATTAAGGTTAATAATAACTCGGTCGTGCTGCCAACTGAGTACTGTGACCATATTAAGGTTAATAATAACACGGTCGTGCTGCCAACTGAGTACTGAGACCATATTAAGGTTAATAATAACACGGTCGTGCTGCCAACTGAGTACTGAGACCATATTAAGGTTAATAACAACACGGTCGTGCTGCCAACTGAGTACTGAGACCATATTAAGGTTAATAATAACTCGGTCGTGCTGCCAACTGAGTACTGTGACCATATTAAGGTTAATAACAACACGGTCGTGCTGCCAACTGAGTACTGTGACCATATTAAGGTTAATAACAACACGGTCGTGCTGCCAACTGAGTACTGTGACCATATTAAGGTTAATAACAACTCGGTCGTGCTGCCAACTGAGTACTGAGACCATATTAAGGTTAATAATAACACGGTCGTGCTGCCAACTGAGTACTGTGACCATATTAAGGTTAATAATAACTCGGTCGTGCTGCCAATTGAGTACTGAGACCATATTAAGGTTAATAATAACACGGTCGTGCTGCCAACTGAGTACTGAGACCATATTAAGGTTAATAATAACTCGGTCGTGCTGCCAACTGAGTACTGTGACCATATTAAGGTTAATAACAACACGGTCGTGCTGCCAACTGAGTACTGAGACCATATTAAGGTTAATAACAACACGGTCGTTCTGCCAACTGAGTACTGTGACCATATTAAGGTTAATAATAACACGGTCGTGCTGCCAACTGAGTACTGTGACCATATTAAGGTTAATAATAACTCGGTCGTGCTGCCAACTGAGTACTGAGACCATATTAAGGTTAATAATAACACGGTCGTGCTGCCAACTGAGTACTGTGACCATATTAAGGTTAATAATAACACGGTCGTGCTGCCAACTGAGTACTGTGACCATATTAAGGTTAATAATAACACGGTCGTGCTGCCAACTGAGTACTGTGACCATATTAAGGTTAATAATAACACGGTCGTGCTGCGAACTGAGTACTGTGACCATATTAAGGTTAATAATAACTCGATCGTGCTGCCAACTGAGTACTGAGACCATATTAAGGTTAATAATAACACGGTCGTGCTGCCAACTGAGTACTGAGACCATATTAAAGGTTAATAATAACACGGTCGTGCTGCCAACTGAGTACTGAGACCATATTAAGGTTAATAATAACTCGGTCGTGCTGCCAACTGAGTACTGTGACCATATTAAGGTTAATAATAACACGGTCGTGCTGCCAACTGAGTACTGAGACCATATTAAGGTTAATAATAACACGGTCGTGCTGCCAACTGAGTACTGAGACCATATTAAGGTTAATAACAACACGGTCGTGCTGCCAACTGAGTACTGAGACCATATTAAGGTTAATAATAACACGGTCGTGCTGCCAACTGAGTACTGTGACCATATTAAGGTTAATAACAACACGGTCGTGCTGCCAACTGAGTACTGTGACCATATTAAGGTTAATAACAACACGGTCGTGCTGCCAACTGAGTACTGTGACCATATTAAGGTTAATAACAACTCGGTCGTGCTGCCAACTGAGTACTGAGACCATATTAAGGTTAATAATAACACGGTCGTGCTGCCAACTGAGTACTGTGACCATATTAAGGTTAATAATAACACGGTCGTGCTGCCAACTGAGTACTGTGACCATATTAAGGTTAATAATAACACGGTCGTGCTGCCAACTGAGTACTGAGACCATATTAAGGTTAATAATAACACGGTCGTGCTGCCAACTGAGTACTGTGACCATATTAAGGTTAATAATAACTCGATCGTGCTGCCAACTGAGTACTGAGACCATATTAAGGTTAATAATAACACGGTCGTGCTGCCAACTGAGTACTGAGACCATATTAAGGTTAATAATAACACGGTCGTGCTGCCAACTGAGTACTGAGACCATATTAAGGTTAATAATAACTCGGTCGTGCTGCCAACTGAGTACTGTGACCATATTAAGGTTAATAATAACACGGTCGTGCTGCCAACTGAGTACTGAGACCATATTAAGGTTAATAATAACTCGGTCGTGCTGCCAACTGAGTACTGTGACCATATTAAGGTTAATAATAACACGGTCGTGCTGCCAACTGAGTACTGTGACAATATTAAGGTTAATAATAACACGGTCGTGCTGCCAACTGAGTACTGTGACCATATTAAGGTTAATAATAACTCGGTCGTGCTGCCAAGTGAGTACTGAGACCATATTAAGGTTAATAATAACACGGTCGTGGTGCCAACTGAGTACTGTGACCATATTAAGGTTAATAATAACACGGTCGTGCTGCCAACTGAGTACTGAGACCATATTAAGGTTAATAATAACACGGTCGTGCTGCCAGCTGAGTACTGTGACCATATTAAGGTTAATGATAACACGGTCGTGCTGCCAGCTGAGTACTGTGACCATATTAAGGTAAATAATAACACGGTCGTGCTGCCAACTGAGTACTGAGACCATATTAAGGTTAATAATAACACGGTCGTGGTGCCAACTGAGTACTGTGACCATATTAAGGTAAATAATAACTCGGTCGTGGTGCCAACTGAGTACTGTGACCATATTAAGGTTAATAATAACACGGTCGTGGTGCCAACTGAGTACTGAGACCATATTAAGGTTAATAATAACTCGGTCGTGCTGCCAACTGAGTACTGTGACCATATTAAGGTTAATAATAACACGGTCGTGCTGCCAACAGAGTACTGTGACCATATTAAGGTAAATAACAACTCGGTCGTGCTGCCCAAATGAGTACTACTGTGACCATATTAAGGTTAATAATAACACGGTCGTGGTGCCAACCTGAGTACTGAGACCATATTAGGTTAACAATAACACGGTCGTGCTGCCAACTGAGTACTGTGACCATATTAAGGTTAAGTAACAACACGGTCGTGCTGCCAACTGAGTACTGTGACCATATTAAGGTTAATAACAACACGGTCGTGCTGCCAACTGAGTACTGTGACCATATTAAGGTTAATAATAACACGATCGTGCTGCCAACTGAGTACTGTGACCATATTAAGGTTAATAATAACACGGTCGTGGTGCCAACTGAGTACTGAGACCATATTAAGGTTAATAATAACTCGGTCGTGCTGCCAACTGAGTACTGTGGCCATATTAAGGTTAATAATAACACGGTCGTGCTGCCAGCTGAGTACTGTGACCATATTAAGGTTAATAATAACACGGTCGTGCTGCCAGCTGAGTACTGTGACCATATTAAGGTAAATAATAACACGGTCGTGGTGCCAACTGAGTACTGTGACCATATTAAAGTTAATAATAACACGGTCGTGGTGCCAACTGAGTACTGAGACCATATTAAGGTTAATAATAACACGGTCGTGCTGCCAACTGAGTACTGAGACCATATTAAGGTAAATAATAACACGGTCGTGCTGCCAACTGAGTACTGAGACCATATTAAGGTTAATAATAACACGGTCGTGCTGCCAACTGAGTACTGTGACCATATTAAGGTTATAATAACTCGGTCGTGCTGCCAACTGAGTACTGAGACCATATTAAGGTAAATTATAACACGGTCGTGCTGCCAACTGAGTACTGAGACCATATTAAGGCTAATAATAACATGGTCGTGCTGCCAAGTGAGTACTGAGACCATATTAAGGTTAATAATAACACGGTCGTGGTGCCAACTGAGTACTGTGACCATATTAAGGTTAATAATAACACGGTCGTGCTGCCAACTGAGTACTGAGACCATATTAAGGTTAACAATAACACGGTCGTGCTGCCAGCTGAGTACTGTGACCATATTAAGGTTAATAATAACACGGTCGTGCTGCCAGCTGAGTACTGTGACCATATTAAGGTTAATAATAACACGGTCGTGCTGCCAACTGAGTACTGTGACCATATTAAGGTTAATAATAACACGGTCGTGGTGCCAACTGAGTACTGAGACCATATTAAGGTTAATAATAACTCGGTCGTGCTGCCAACTGAGTACTGTGACCATATTAAGGTTAATAATAACACGGTCGTGCTGCCAACTGAGTACTGTGACCATATTAAGGTAAATAACAACTCGGTCGTGCTGCCAACTGAGTACTGTGACCATATTAAGGTTAATAATAACACGGTCGTGGTGCCAACTGAGTACTGAGACCATATTAAGGTTAATAATAACACGGTCGTGCTGCCAACTGAGTACTGTGACCATATTAAGGTTAATAATAACTCGGTCGTGCTGCCAACTGAGTACTGTGACAATATTAAGGTTAATAATAACACGGTCGTGCTGCCAGCTGAGTACTGTGACCATATTAAGGTTAATAATAACACGGTCGTGCTGCCAGCTGAGTACTGTGACCATATTAAGGTTAATAATAACACGGTCGTGGTGCCAACTGAGTACTGTGACCATATTAAAGTTAATAATAACACGGTCGTGCTGCCAACTGAGTACTGAGACCATATTAAGGTTTAATAACACGGTCGTGCTGCCAACTGAGTACTGAGACCATATTAAGGTTAATAATAACACGGTCGTGCTGCCAACTGAGTACTGAGACCATATTAAGGTTAATAATAACACGGTCGTGCTGCCAACTGAGTACTGTGACCATATTAAGGTTAATAATAACACGGTCGTGGTGCCAACTGAGTACTGTGACCATATTAAGGTTAATAATAACACGGTCGTGCTGCCAACTGAGTACTGTGACCATATTAAAGTTAATAATAACACGGTCGTGCTGCCAACTGAGTACTGAGACCATATTAAGGTTAATAATAACGGTCGTGCTGCCAACTGAGTACTGTGACCATATTAAGGTTAATAATAACACGGTCGTGTGCCAACTGAGTACTGAGACCATATTAAGGTTAATAATAACTCGGTCGTGCTGCCAACTGAGTACTGAGACCATATTAAGGTTAATAATAACACGGTCGTGCTGCCAACTGAGTACTGAGACCATATTAAGGTTAATAATAACACGGTCGTGCTGCCAACTGAGTACTGTGACCATATTAAGGTTATAATAACTCGGTCGTGCTGCCAACTGAGTACTGAGACCATATTAAGGTTAATAATAACACGGTCGTGCTGCCAACTGAGTACTGAAACCATATTAAGGTTAATAATAACACGGTCGTGCTGCCAACTGAGTACTGTGACCATATTAAGGTTATAATAACTCGGTCGTGCTGCCAACTGAGTACTGAGACCATATTAAGGTTAATAACAACACGGTCGTGCTGCCAACTGAGTACTGAGACCATATTAAGGTTAATAACAACACGGTCGTGCTGCCAACTGAGTACTGAGACCATATTAAGGTTAATAATAACACGGTCGTGCTGCCAACTGAGTACTGAGACCATATTAAGGTTAATAATAACTCGGTCGTGCTGCCAACTGAGTACTGTGACCATATTAAGGTTAATAATAACACGGTCGTGGTGCCAACTGAGTACTGAGACCATATTAAGGTTAATAATAACACGGTCGTGCTGCCAACTGAGTACTGTGACCATATTAAGGTTAATAATAACACGGTCGTGCTGCCAACAGAGTACTGTGACCATATTAAGGTAAATAACAACTCGGTCGTGCTGCCAACTGAGTACTGTGACCATATTAAGGTTAATAATAACACGGTCGTGGTGCCAACTGAGTACTGAGACCATATTAAGGTTAATAATAACACGGTCGTGGTGCCAACTGAGTACTGAGACCATATTAAGGTTAATAATAACTCGGTCGTGCTGCCAACTGAGTACTGTGACCATATTAAGGTTAATAATAACACGGTCGTGCTGCCAGCTGAGTACTGTGACCATATTAAGGTTAATAATAACACGGTCGTGCTGCCAGCTGAGTACTGTGACCATATTAAGGTAAATAATAACACGGTCGTGGTGCCAACTGAGTACTGTGACCATATTAAGGTTAATAATAACACGGTCGTGGTGCCAACTGAGTACTGAGACCATATTAAGGTTAATAATAACACGGTCGTGCTGCCAACTGAGTACTGAGACCATATTAAGGTAAATAATAACACGGTCGTGCTGCCAACTGAGTACTGAGACCATATTAAGGTTAATAATAACACGGTCGTGCTGCCAACTGAGTACTGTGACCATATTAAGGTTATAATAACTCGGTCGTGCTGCCAACTGAGTACTGACCATATTAAGGTAAATAATAACACGGTCGTGCTGCCAACTGAGTACTGAGACCATATTAAGGCTAATAATAACACGGTCGTGCTGCCAAGTGAGTACTGAGACCATATTAAGGTTAATAATAACACGGTCGTGGTGCCAACTGAGTACTGTGACCATATTAAGGTTAATAACACGGTCGTGCTGCCAACTGAGTACTGAGACCATATTAAGGTTAATAACACGGTCGTGCTGCCAACTGAGTACTGTGACCATATTAAGGTTAATAACACGGTCGTGCTGCCAACTGAGTACTGTGACCATATTAAGGTTAATAATAACACGGTCGTGCTGCCAACTGAGTACTGTGACCATATTAAGGTTAATAATAACACGGTCGTGGTGCCAACTGAGTACTGAGACCATATTAAGGTTAATAATAACCGTCGTGCTGCCAACTGAGTACTGTGACCATATTAAGGTTAATAATAACACGGTCGTGCTGCCAACTGAGTACTGTGACCATATTAAGGTAAATAACAACTCGGTCGTGCTGCCAACTGAGTACTGTGACCATATTAAGGTTAATAATAACACGGTCGTGGTGCCAACTGAGTACTGAGACCATATTAAGGTTAATAATAACTCGGTCGTGCTGCCAACTGAGTACTGTGACCATATTAAGGTTAATAATAACACGGTCGTGCTGCCAACTGAGTACTGTGACCATATTAAGGTTAATATAACACTCGGTCGTGCTGCCAACTGAGTACTGTGACCATATTAAGGTTAATAATAACACGGTCGTGGTGCCAACTGAGTACTGAGACCATATTAAGGTTAATAATAACACGGTCGTGCTGCCAACTGAGTACTGTGACCATATTAAGGTTAATAATAACTCGGTCGTGCTGCCAACTGAGTTCTGTGACAATATTAAGGTTAATAATAACACGGTCGTGCTGCCAGCTGAGTACTGTGACCATATTAAGGTTAATAATAACACGGTCGTGCTGCCAGCTGAGTACTGTGACCATATTAAGGTAAATAATAACACGGTCGTGGTGCCAACTGAGTACTGTGACCATATTAAAGTTAATAATAACACGGTCGTGCTGCCAACTGAGTACTGAGACCATATTAAGGTTAATAATAACACGGTCGTGCTGCCAACTGAGTACTGAGACCATATTAAGGTTAATAATAACACGGTCGTGCTGCCAACTGAGTACTGAGACCATATTAAGGTTAATAATAACACGGTCGTGCTGCCAACTGAGTACTGTGACCATATTAAAGTTAATAATAACACGGTCGTGCTGCCAACTGAGTACTGTGACCATATTAAGGTTAATAATAACACGGTCGTGCTGCCAACTGAGTACTGTGACCATATTAAAGTTAATAATAACACGGTCGTGCTGCCAACTGAGTACTGAGACCATATTAAGGTTAATAATAACACGGTCGTGGTGCCAACTGAGTACTGTGACCATATTAAAGTTAATAATAACACGATCGTGGTGCCAACTGAGTACTGAGACCATATTAAGGTTAATAATAACTCGGTCGTGCTGCCAACTGAGTACTGAGACCATATTAAGGTTAATAATAACACGGTCGTGCTGCCAACTGAGTACTGAGACCATATTAAGGTTAATAATAACACGGTCGTGCTGCCAACTGAGTACTGTGACCATATTAAGGTTATAATAACTCGGTCGTGCTGCCAACTGAGTACTGAGACCATATTAAGGTTAATAATAACACTGCAACAACTAACTGCGGTTAATATAACACGTCGTGCTGCCAACTGAGTACTTTGAGACCATATTAAGGTTCATATAATAACACGGTCGTGCTGCCAACTGAGTACTGGACCATATTAGGTTAATATAACACGGTCGTGCTCCCAACTGAGTACTGAGAGACCATATAGTTAATAATAACACGGTCGTGCTGCCAAACTGAGTACTGGACCATATTAAGGTAATATAACACGGTCGTGCTGCCAAACTGAGTACTGAGACCATATAAGGTTAATAATAACACCGGTCGTGCTGCCAACTAGTACTGTGACCATATAAGGTTATAATAACACGGTCGTGCTTGCCAACTGAGTACTGAGACCATATTAAAGGTTGAATAATAACACGGTTCGTGCTGCCAACATGAGTACTGTGACCATATTAAGGTTAAATAATAACTCGGTCGTGCTGGCCAACTGAGTACTGTGACCATATTAAGGCTTAATAATAACACGGTCGTGCTGCCAACTGAGTACTGTGACCATATTAAGGTTAATAATAACACTGGTCGTGCTGCCAACTGAGTACTGTGACCATATTAAGGTTAATAATAACACGGTCGTGCTGCCAACTGAGTACTGTGACCATATTAAGGTTAATAATAACACTGTCGTGCTGCCAACTGAGTACTGTGACCATATTAAGGTTAATAATAACACGGTCGTGCTGCCAACTGAGTACTGTGACCATATTAAGGTTAATAATAACACGGTCGTGCTGCCAACTGAGTACTGTGACCATATTAAGGTTAATAATAACTCGGTCGTGCTGCCAACTGAGTACTGTGACCATATTAAGGTTAATAATAACACGGTCGTGCTGCCAACTGAGTACTGTGACCATATTAAGGTTAATAATAACACGGTCGTGCTGCCAACTGAGTACTGAGACCATATTAAGGTTAATAATAACACGGTCGTGCTGCCAACTGAGTACTGAGACCATATTAAGGTTAATAATAACACGGTCGTGCTGCCAACTGAGTACTGAGAACCATATTAAGGTTAATAATAACTCGGTCGTGCTGCCAACTGAGTACTGTGACCATATTAAGGTTAATAATAACACGGTCGTGCTGCCAACTGAGTACTGAGACCATATTAAGGTTAATAATAACACGGTCGTGCTGCCAACTGAGTACTGAGACCATATTAAGGTTAATAATAACACGGTCGTGCTCCCAACTGAGTACTGAGACCAAATTAAGGTTAATAAAAACACGGTCGTGCTGCCAACTGAGTACTGTGACCATATTAAGGTTAATAATAACTCGGTCGTGCTGCCAACTGAGTACTGAGACCATATTAAGGTTAATAATAACACGGTCGTGGTGCCAACTGAGTACTGTGACCATATTAAGGTTAATAATAACACGGTCGTGCTGCCAACTGAGTACTGAGACCATATTAAGTTTAATAATAACTCGGTCGTGCTGCCAACTGAGTACTGTGACCATATTAAGGTTAATAATAACACGGTCGTGCTGCCAACTGAGTACTGAGACCATATTAAGGTTAATAATAACACGGTCGTGCTGCCAACTGAGTACTGAGACCATATTAAGGTTAATAATAACACGGTCGTGCTGCCAACTGAGTACTGTGACCATATTAAGGTTAATAATAACACGGTCGTGCTGCCAACTGAGTACTGTGACCATATTAAGGTTAATAATAACACGGTCGTGCTGCCAACTGAGTACTGAGACCATATAAAGGTTAATAATAACACGGTCGTGCTGCCAACTGAGTACTGTGACCATATTAAGGTTAATAATAACACGGTCTTACTGCCAACTGAGTACTGTGACCATATTAAGGTTAATAATAACACGGTCGTGCTGCCAACTGAGCACTGAGACCATATTAAGGTTAATAATAACACGGTCGTGCTGCCAACTGAGTACTGTGACCATATTAAGGTTAATAATAACACGGTCGTGCTGCCAACTGAGTACTGAGACCATATTAAGGTTAATAATAACACGGTCGTGCTGCCAACTGAGTACTGAGACCATATTTAGGTTAATAATAACTCGGTCGTGCTGCCAACTGAGTACTGAGACCATAATTATTAAGGGTAATAATAACACGGTCGTGCTGCCAACTGAGTACTGTGACCATATTAAGGTTAATAATAACACGATCGTGCTGCCAACTGAGTACTGTGACCATATTAAGGTTAATAATAACTCGGTCGTGCTGCCAACTGAGTACTGAGACCATATTAAGGTTAATAATAACACGGTCGTGCTGCCAACTGAGTACTGAGACCACATTAAGGTTAATAATAACACGGTCGTGCTGCAAACTCAGTACTGAGACCATATTAAGGTTAATAATAACACGGTCGTGCAGCAAACTCAGTACTGAGACCATATTAAGGTTAATAATAACACGGTCGTGCTGCCAACTGAGTACTGAGACCATATTAAGGTTAATAATAACACGGTCGTGCTGCAAACTCAGTACTGAGACCATATTAAGGTTAATAATAACTCGATCTTGCGACCGATTCAGTGTTGAGGCCATATAAAGGTTAATAATACCTCGATCTTGCGGCCGATTCAGTTTTGAGACCATCACTAAGGTTAATAATAACTTGCTCTTGCGGCCAACTCAGTATAGAAGCCACACTAAGGTTAATAACAACTCGGTCTTGTGACCAGCTTATTATTGAGACCATGCTTAGGTTGATAAGGAATCGGTCTGGCGGCCAATTTACTAATGAGACCATCCCTCTTTAGCTATTGGGCAGTCCTATAACTAAGTTGTCTGCCCTTGAGTACTTTCCGAATGCGCATGCGCACTCGCGCTGATTAAAACGTCCGGGGTTTAAGTCAAAATTTTATCAGCATGTATAACACGAACATCGAGTGGAAAATTAATTAAAGAAAGAAACAAAACCGAAATGGAAATCGCCGAAATATTGCTGAATATGTAAAGGTATATGTATAGTGGGAAAGTGGTCGAAAACAGAGCTGTTTCATTGCATCGATTTCCTCAAAACAAACGACTGCGACACATTTGGATAGTATTATAACACTTCCCCCTCCCTTAACTGGTTACAGTTCGCCCTTGATCGGTAACAGCTCACCCTAGATAGGTAACAGTTCGCCCTTGATTTATAACATGTCGCCTTCGGATATAAGTGTATACATCAAGAAAAAAAGTAAATTTGTTACTTTATTTATAACCATTCACATTGTATTTGTTTTCTTCGTCTTCATATACATTATGAGCTCGTCTGATATAAGTGTATACGCCACCCTTCGTCCTTAAAAATCTTTAAGAAATTAAGTAAAAGAATGTAAACTAATTTATTTTTTATTATTTTGACACCATTCACATTAAATTTATGCTTATTTTGTCTCCATATTCTTTATTATCATTAACATCGTATTATTAGCATCGTAAATTATTATATTTTTATTTTTCATATTTTAAAATTGTTTTAACCAAAGAAAAAATCTGATCCTCCAGTACAATATACGAACTGTCAGTGTTCCTTGATTTAAATGCAATGTTGCGTCCTAAATTATGATAATTTTACTGTGTACGTGGTTTATTTATTTCATGTTTTAATACAATTCCGCTGTTGCAACGATTTTAATGTTTCTTAGTTGCATACATATTTTGTTGCAAATACTTTAATAAGGTTGTCACATTCAAGATGACTTGAGTATGCAGTTATCTTATTATTGCACATAAAAGCGTGAACGTTAATTGATGTTTGCCTACAGTCATTATTGTGATGATACCGTTCGCACTAATCTTGATTGATAATTAGTCAGTGTGATCTTGATTAATGTTTACCGACATAGACGTATGTAAAAAATAAAATTAATAAATTGGTCAGTGTGTGATCGTTAATTGATTTTTGCCTAGTCATTATTGTGATGATAGCGTCAGCACTAATCTTGATTGATAATTAGTCACCATGATCTTAAATGATGCTTGCCGTCATAGACGTATATAAGTGCTTGCAATTAATAAACTAGTCAGTGATTCAATCTCGCAACGTACGCTAGCTTTATCACAATACAGTATGAAGAAGTCGACTAACACGGCAACCAACTAATTGTGTTTGTATGCATATCTTATAAAATATTATATATATTAAACACTATATAACAAATTAAATCAAGTATATACTTTACTTGACATAATTTCCCCTCTTCATTTAACGCGTGGAAATGGTACACTTATATCCGAAGTACTCATAATGCATATGAAGCCGATGGAAACAAATACAAATTGATGTGAATTGTATCGAAATAATTATAAATAAGTTAACAAGTATACATTTTTGCTTGACGTATGCACTTATATTCGACGGCGACATGTTACTGATCAAGGGCGAACTGTTACCGATCAACAGCGACCTGTTACCAGTTAAGGGAGGGTGAAGTGCTACTAATTCTTCTCGAGTTGGTCTCTCCTTTTCAATTCATAATTGCCAGTAATATCTAGCTTGTGAGCGCCGATAATTCGCTCGATTAGCTGATTTTCCCTTCAGGATCCAGTCAAACGACGATTCGCCAGGTACTTCTTTAAATCTGTCAGCTTGAAATGGTCTAATTCTTAGTTGTTTACACAAGCTTCGTTGATTTCTTTGTCCTTGTCCGCCATCTTTTTTTTACTTAGTCCCCAGAGTCTCGGCGGCGAGTAGCAGAATTCAAGGGAAGTAACCGAGTTATCGGACTGCCCAATAGGCCTGGTTCCTTATAACTAAATGGTTCTCAATATAAGACCACTTTGACTTCATTAGTTTTACTTTAAAGTTTTGAAACAGTGTCTCTTAATAAGATGCTATGTGCAGAAAAGGGACAAGCATCTCATGAGTTGTGCACGACAGAAAAATGTTAACATAGTTGGAACATGTATATTGTTCTAACATTTATTAAAAACACATGTATTAAACCGGATATTTTTATTTTAAATGCTTTTTTTTTTCAAATGCTTTTTTTAATTCTTAACACTGTTCATAAAAAAGGACATGGTGTAATATAAAATGGCTTCTCAGAATGAACAGATAGATATCTTTGCTGTCTGTAGTGTTTAGTGTAAAAATGACACTTACAGATATCTTTGTTGTCTGTAGTGTTAAGTGTAAAGAATGACACAGATATCTTTATTGTCTGCAGTGTTAAGTGTAAAGAATGACACAGATATCTTTGTTGTCTGTAGTGTTTAGTGTAAAGAATAACACTTACATATATCTTTGTTGTCTGTAGTGTTTAGTGTAAAGAATGACACTTACAGATATCTTTGTTGTCTGTAGTGTTTAGTGTAAAGAATAACACTTACATATATCTTTGTTGTCTGTAGTGTTTAGTGTAAAGAATAACACTTACATATATCTTTGTTGTCTGTAGTGTTTTGTGTAAAGAATGACACAGCTATCTTTCTTGTCTGTAGTGTTTAGTGTAAAGAATAACACTTACATATATCTTTTTTTGTCTGCAGTGTTTAGTGTAAAGAATGACACTTACATATATCTTTTTTGTCTGTAGTGTTTAGTGTACAGAATGACACTTACATATATCTTTTTTGTCTGCAGTGTTTAGTGTACAGAATGACACTTACATATATCTTTGTTGTCTGTAGTGTTTAGTGTAAAGAATGACACTTACAGATATATTTGTTGTCTGTAGTGTTTAGTGTAAAGAATGACACAGCTATCTTTGTTGACTGTAGTGTTTAGTGTAAAGAATGGCACAGCTATCTTTGTTGTCTGTAGTGTTTAGTGTAAAGAATGACACAGCTATCTTTGTTGACTGTAGTGTTTAGTGTAAAGAATGACACTTACAGCTATCTTTGTTGTCTGTAGTGTTTAGTGTAAAGAATGACACAGCTATCTTTGTTGTCTGTAGTGTTTAGTGTAAAGAATGACACAGCTATCTTTGTTGTCTGCAGTGTTTAGTGTAAAGAATGGCACAGCTATCTTTGTTGTCTGTAGTGTTTAGTGTAAAGAATGGCACAGATATCTTTGTTGTCTGTAGTGTTTAGTGTAAAGAATGACACAGATATCTTTGTTGTCTGTAGTGTTTAGTGTAAAGAATGACACAGCTATCTTTGTTGTCTGTAGTGTTTAGTGTAAAGAATGACACAGCTATCTTTGTTGTCTGTAGTGTTTAGTGTAAAGAATGACACAGATATCTTTGTTGTCGGTAGTGTTTAGTGTAAAGAATGGCACAGCTATCTTTGTTGTCTGTAGTGTTTAGTGTAAAGAATGACACTTACAGATATCTTTGTTGATTGTAGTGTTTAGTGTAAAGAATGGCACAGCTATCTTTGTTGTCTGCAGTGTTTAGTGTAAAGAATGGCACAGCTATCTTTGTTGTCTGCAGTGTTAAGTGTAAAGAATGGCACAGCTATCTTTGTTGTCTGCAGTGTTTAGTGTAAAGAATGGCACAGCTATCTTTGTTGTCTGCAGTGTTTAGTGTAAAGAATGGCACAGCTATCTTTGTTGTCTGCAGTGTTTAGTGTAAAGAATGGCACAGCTATCTTTGTTGTCTGTAGTGTTTAGTGTAAAGAATGACACATACAGATATCTTTGTTGTCGGTAGTGTTTAGTGTAAAGAATGACACAGATATTTTTGTTGTCTGTAGTGTTTAGTGTAAAAAATGACACTTACAGATATCTTTGTTGTCTGTAGTGTTTTGTGTAAAGAATGACACAGCTATCTTTGTTGTCTGTAGTGTTTTGTGTAAAGAATGACACTTACATATATCTTTGTTGTCTGTAGTGTTTAGTGTACAGAATGACACAGCTATCTTTGTTGTCTGTAGTGTTTAGTGTAAAGAATGACACTTACAGATATCTTTGTTGTCTGTAGTGTTTAGTGTAAAGAATGACACAGATATCTTTGTTGTCTGTAGTGTTTAGTGTAAAGAATGACACTTACAGATATCTTTGTTGTCTGTAGTGTTTAGTGTAAAGAATGACACAGCTATCTTCGTTGTCTGTAGTGTTTTGTGTAAAGAATGACACAGATATCTTTGTTGTCTGTAGTGTTTAGCGTAAAAATGACACTTATATTTTTCAATAAAAAGATATAGAATACAACAAACATGTGTTTTTGTTTTGTTTTCATCATTATCATTATCATCGTTATTGTGGACCTAGTCAACACGTTTAAACGGCCATAATAGAAGTCAATCTATTGTTTGACAAGTTTAAAATGAGTAAGTGCACTTAACAAGTAAACACAACACGCATATTTTTCAATAAAAATTTATTATAAAAAGTCAATAAACAAAATACGTGCAGCCTCGTAAAATATGTCCAAGATTTATGTTTACTTTTAAAATGTAAAATTGAGAATGAGATAAATCAGCAGCATCCATGTGTTTTCTATACAACAGAAACACACTTAAAGTAAAGCTACTAAATTTATTAAAAAAACCCAACTAAGAAATCGTTCGATGATGGATTCAAATTCTTTAATGAAGCAATTGCCAATGAATAATAAATTTGTTATTTCATTTTGTCACGTTTTCCTGTTAAAATTTTGGCTACGTTATTTCTACACAAATTGGTTACAAAAATATATAATATACAGTAAATTATAAGACACGCGTAAGACACGTAAGCGGCACTAAAATATCACCCAAATTCTTTAATTTGTTGCATCGTCTGTGTTTTAATTATGAATTTGTTCGCAATGGATTTCAAATGCCAATGCTATATGATTGTTATACAGAACGTAGGATGGCGTCGAATTGCACCCGTCGAAAATCACGTGATACTAAGCTCCGCCTACTCTCGTGCCATCGACTGTGCTTGAGCTCCGCCCAGTTCCTGAAAATTTACATTTATATAAGAGATTATTTCTGTCGTGGAAAATGTACATTTGTACTTAAACAAATCGGGCATTCATTTGGCGAAATGCCATTTATACGTTATGGTGCTGTAAATTTGCTCCAACAATTATTCTGGAACATTTTCAAATCAGAAAAAAATGCAGCAAAAGTTTAAAATGTAATAAGCAACATACCACTGCACAGTTCTAGACAACAACAGCTAGATAGTGCAGCAGCACGATGTTTCTTTCTTTGGCAGCTATTTTGGGTAGGTCAATGTCACAAAGTTATAGGACAACTTTTTATGGCTTCGTCAAACTCCTTGTCTGCTAAGTACGGATTGGTCAACTTAAGCAAACAATATGAATCCAGCTTGGTCAGCTCACTGCTGAGAGATGTCTAATCAAGCTCTACACTTTTTGGTACGAAGTTTTATCAGGACATCTTGTTGCATGTATCTCTGCATGTAATTATGAACATATCACTAAGAAGTAAGCATTTGTTCATGAAAGACTAGCATGGGGAGGGTTAATTAATTAACATCTTTAAATGATCTACCAAAATATTAACAGTCACAACCATATACAAAAAATCGGAATGGAGTTCTGTTTTGATTTTACCAGTAACAATTATTGGGATGGCGGCATTTTTGCAGAAACTTTGCAGAGACATTTCTAACATTATAGCACAGGAGCACTTATGAGGTGCCCAGGGACTGAACCCGGTCGGTCCATTATAGTGACACGGACGAGTCAGGCGTAATGCTGGCCCCTTAGATTTGAGCGTTAGGAGGGAAGACACTACTACCAACTTTTAAGTCTTAAGCTTGGCCCGGCCAGGGTTTGAACCCGCGATCTCCTGATCCGCAACCACTTGAGCTATTGCCGCCGGTAACCAATTACTGTAAGCTTGTTTGGCATTTCAACAATCTTTGATGTTTTGTACAGTATTGATTACTGTTTGAAAACGTTTTGTAATAATGTAATAATAATATGACCAAATATAGTATGCACAATCTGGACAAAAGTGCCATACATGTTTTATTGACGTTTTCTTTTAGAAATTATGCAACTTATTGTGCATCTGTCTTCAAAGTGTTTTCTACTGTATGCAAAGTAAACCATATTACACACGCGCGCGTGCACCCCCCCCCCCCAACACACACCAACAACCCCCCCCACACACACACACACACACACATACCTAGATATATGCAATCTAAAAACCGACTAACGATAGGTATCAATTTGACGGAGGAAGAATACTCGAATTAGTTCATGTCACAACAGGCTACAAACTAACCAGGTCGAACCTTATCGTCACTGCTTGGTTACCGGCATCAACATTAGCTTTATTATGGAGACAGGGATCCGGCCGGGTAAAATCAATCGATACAGCCAGCAAATTTTTGTAGTGAATCAGGCGGGTGACCCGTATGAGTAACCGATATATCGCAACCCTTCAATCTAAGACAGTGCCGTTATTTCAGTCATCCAAAACAAACACCCAGTATAATCGTCTGTTCGAGAAAAAATGTCTCAAATACAACTGCCATTGTACAATTTCAAAATCCCGACAAAACATTGTTAACATGTCGCCTTAGTACATATCGGCTTACAGCAAGTATTATATACACGATTGTACACGAATGCACTTCAGGTAGAATTGTTTAAGTGCAACCTGATTTTGGTAGCATGTCAGACTACTGCAAGACAATAAAAGGCGAGCGGTACAAAAACGACAAATTGAGTTTTCCACGTGATTTGTTTTAACCAACAAGTAGAGGAAACAAAACATCGAAATATTGTACCCATGCGGTGTTTATCTGTGTTTAAAATACTCACTCATTTTAAGCAAAAAGGGCCATTTTGGAAGACGTTCAAATTAGTTAAAAATACAGTAAAGGAATTAAAAACGCTGCTTCGAAGCAACCGCAAAAAACAACAATTGTTTATAAGTATTAAAGCAAAAAACCAACAACACAACATGGCCAGGAACCTAGTATTAACCTTTGCCAATCTGACAAAACGTTTAAACGTTTGCCAGTCTGAACATGCCGCTAAATCCAACAAAACTGCCTTAACGGGGTTTTTGAATACTCTTATAATGATTGTAAACACAGTTCTTGAAATTGTGATAGTCTTGCTCTCCTTGCCCCGTCTTCAAACCAATCATCTTTATCAGGCTATTTTATCAACTTTGCAATAAAAACCGCACATATTTGGTAACAATCAATACAACTTGCTAGACACTCAACTACAACAAGTGCAGATTCTGACCAGACAGTTTCTAGACAGAGTGTGACTGATCTCGATCTCGATTTGCCTTAGCATGATAAATTAAGTTGGACAAGTTCAGAGTGGATGTTGTATTCTGTGTTGTCAAAATCGGAAGTGCGAAATGTCAGTCCACTTATATCTTAATGGACGTCCATCTATGTAGATGAGAAGTGATTATTTGTTTAAACACAGCTTTGGATTGTGAAGATTAGGTGAGCGTGTTTCGCTTGGTTAAAGCTTTCGGGGGAGAATCCACAACAGGGTTTGGTTAACATCGGGAAATATAGATTGGTTCTTAATCAAAATACAATAATTAACAAAATCAAGTCTATTTCTATTGAAAGTATGGTTAATATGTCAGTATTATTTTATGATTCCCTTAGTTTTAAATCACCATTGACATGTTAAGTAGTGAGACGGATCCATCAGAATCCAGCTGCCATGGTTCATTATTAACTGTTCCAACAGAACAGTCATTATAAGCCAGAGATAATGCAAACATCAGAAGCACGGGATATTCCGGTGTATAAATATATTTTGTGTTGCTATACCCTTACTTGCAATTATATGGATGCTTGGTTCCAGAACAGTATTTTAATGCTGACTGTCAGTACGCTGTATAATCATGGAAATATTAGACCTTGCCCCGATAAAACATTTTACGATTGATACTCAATTCTTTGTGAGTATTGACATAAGGTCAACTATTTCTAAATGCGCTTCAAAGATGAATATTGGATCGTGTGATCAATATTGGCCACACGTAGCGGAAGGCCATATTTCGCAATCAGTTAAGCATCGAAGCTTTTATTGTTTGATAAAAAAAGCTATTTGATAACTTTACAGGACATCGCCTGATAGTTTTGATATAGAGTTCAACCAAATACGGGCGCCATTGTGAAAGATTTGCTGTGCGTGATCTGGGCTGAATGTTTCTCGTCACCAAGACCGGTTGCCAAAACAAAATCGAATCATATCTACAGGATGTCAGTCATCTCACCAACGTCACAGTCAGAGTAAAACCTTTGCTGACAGATGGCTTATCTCTTAAAATGGTATATACTTGAAAGATAGAATAAATACACTTTCATAAAATCTAGAACTTCATTGTTTAAGAAATTGCCTTTTCTGCGGTGATTCGCCATATACAGGGTTTCGAGAACATTATACCGTTCAACAAATAAATACTGGAATTCTGCAGTTGTCACAAAAATTCTTGGTCACCAAGAATTAACCTTTATTTATTTATTTTTATTTATTTCGTCCTACCGTTCTACTTGGATGGCTTGCCAATACAAGCACACTTTAAACTGTCAGTTAATATTTATAGGAATTGTCTGTCAAGTACTCAAAACACATACACGGTTGAGACCTGCTTAACTTTCATTAGATACGAGCTGCGTGAGTCCATGGTCTTCATAACATTCACGTTTCAAAACAACTGAGCCTCGTTAACTTTTGTAGCGATTTTACGTCCATAAAAACACAGTAATTTAACATTTTGCAAAAATCAGTCACAGAAACAAGTATTCTATTTTATTTATGGTTCCAAGTTGTATAAATAAAAAAACAATTACCGTTTCTGTTAAATTTGATGCGAAAAAAATAAACAAATTGATGTGGCTTAAACAGCTAGTAAATAAAATTATTAACTTTATCGAGTCAAATTTATGAAACTATAAGCTATTTCTTCCGTTTTTTAAGATAAAAAATAAACAAATAATCGGAAGTAGCTACTGCATCAATTATTGATGAGAGTAGACATGACAGTTAACTATTGTGGCGTTGATGACCTTGGCCTTACTGAACAAAATCGATGGCAGTGGCCAGACGGCTTCTCATGCTGTCTGAGCCTCCAATCAAATAAGTGTTTTGTGCAGACGATGGGAGTCTGCTGAACTCTATTTATAATATTGATTTGTTATTAGAGCCTTTTGTCCACTATCGCTTAATATAGTTATAAGCAGTTTAAATTTTTAGCTTGATATACAGACTAAATGTAATATCAACAAGGCATATTTATAATACTCTGCAGCAAACAGTGCAAATCCTGATCAGACAGCTCAACTACATTATTTAATTGCACTATAGAAACACAAATACAGAAATGACAAGGGGCATTTATATTAGTCTTTGAAAACACAAGTTCTATGTTATCACAAATTAAACTAAGTGTCCGACAATTGGGAATCTGAAACTAAAATGATGAATCGCCCATAATTCTTAAAAAAAACGCAGTATGCAAAGAGCCATCCAATCTTAACCTTGAACAGACGAAATTCGATTGGATAAAATTAGTACTTATATCCATTAGTACTTATATCCTGAAGTAAATATTTATTATGCGGGTACTTCCAGTAACCAACAACTGTATACGGTGTTACTGTATATTATTTAAGCTTACTGTGCAAAGTAAAAAAATAATCTAAACCAGACAACCCGGATGTAGTTTTGAACTTAACATTTTGGCTTCGTCCCGATTTGAGTGACATGCTACGAACGTGCCCGTAATGCATATTACTTGTATCAGACGCCAATAAAACATATTATTCTTAGCCAGCTAAGCACATATTGATAATGCTAAGACAAATAGTTAAGATGAAGATCAGCCAGCTCCCAAATTGACTTTGCTGGAGCTGTCTGCAATTTTACTGTTTAGTCTTGCAATTTGCGTAGGCACGTTATCATGGCGGTATAAGATAACGAGGTATTAGCAAAATAAGGCATGAAATGGGTTATGCACTTAATTTATATACAACAACAACAAAAACATTTAAATTCTACACCGAAAACAGTTAACCTACTACGAAGCCGTGGCTTTTAAAACCCAATACGCCTAACTGCACACAAACAATTAAACAGCCATGGCAATGAATAAGTTCAATTCGTTGTAAAGTAACAAACTCGATACTGTCAATCGTATGCTATGCTGCGTTTTGCCACTCAGAGGGTATGTCGGCTAAAGACAACACCTTGGTGTTACTGGAAATACGACAAACTTCCCACAATGTGTTCCGTGTCATAAATATGGACAAGAATACGCATAAGAAGCAAGCGCATATAATGACCTATAACTTTACTTGGTCTTTTGAGTACGCGAAGTCTATAGTTCGCATAAAATCACGCTATCCCACCCCACCCATCCGCCTGATTGTGATAAAAAATAAATTTTATACACGGGTAAACCGTTTGGTTTTACGTCTCACCACGACAAACATCCGAAAAAATGGTAAATGGAGACTTAATTTTACCAGGATATTATTTGGTTGTGAAGTTAATATGATAGCATGCCGCGATCACTGGACATGATTCTAGTCTGATACCAGATGCCTTGGAGCCGATCATAATTATGGTCGTAAAGAACCTCCATGTCGCAAGTCTTAATCATGTCGCAAGGCTTAATCTTTTTTCTTCTATTCATGAATTTATAAGACAAAGGCAATTGGTGTAGATTCAGATCAGCCAGCCCTCTCGAAGCTGTCCGTTCTGGACCTGCATTGTCTTCTGCAAAGACTCAAGCAGCAAGTACAATATGTGGGCCAAGTCGAACATGTACAAACACCTGTAATAGTGTGTGTTTTTTAATATAAGAATTTTATGGTCAACCCTCCTTGTCCGGCATTCTTAAGGCATTCCTCCACCCGGGGAAGAAAAGATAGGGTCTGATACTAATTAGCTAGTTAGGTTTTCATACCACGGATCATGTTTATCTCTCCACTCGAACAGTGTTTCCATGGAAACTGAATAAGGGCTATTCAGAGCCAGACGATGTTAGGGTAAACTGACCTCGCTGGTCAACTAAACAGTACACGTCGAGAAAGTTCTACACACCGACATATGATAACCACTTTAACTGCATCCGGGAACTAATTATCCGTTATCTAAATACACCGCAGTTCCCTCAAAGGTCTTCCAAACTAAACGATGTATGATACTGCAAAGGTTTCCTTGAAACCACTAAGACGCATATTTCAGGAATTATATAGAATTTGCAACCTCTTAGACGGGTATTTTAGGTACTGAATACAATAATTTCGAAGAGGCACTTCAATGAAAATATACCTCCAAACACAGAGTTGAGAGTGACATTCGTTGATATTGACCATATAACGATGTCCAGTAACCCGCAACCTGACATTTATGGTTATGGCAAATTCATCATAATAACGATTCTGCCATCTTAGCAGTAACATCATTCCTACAGATCCCAGAATGATGCCTAGTCTGCAACACTGAAAACCCCATCAATAGCTGGAAGCCTGTTACTTGATGCTGGTTACTGAATTATGGATTATCGAATAAATATCTGGGATTTGAAGGCTAGGCCTCGGTCTACTGCTTTGAGTCTAACTTAAATAGACTTGATCTGTCTCGCTGGTAGAGAAACTACATAAATGCTTGACCAATGCGACACAAAGCATGCATTAAACTAAAGTCATGTTCATTTTTCTCTGACTTAATTTCACATACTGCAAAGGAGAACGTCGCATTGTAATACAATTATTTTAATGTTTAAATTTAAAATGGGTATGTATTCGTCTTTGCTGTTTACAAAGATCACATCTTGCTGCTGCATCTTTTGTTGCTGTCAATTCTTCAAGTAATAAAAACGTTTGGATGTGAAATTAAAATGGAAGGCAGAAAAATAAATAAAATATGCAAGACAGCCATATGTGTTTTTACACCGTCATACAATTAATTAAGCAGATGCAGTCCTTTGATAAGAATATTATGCATAAACAGTATTTTTCTGTGCAAAATAACGTTACAGTCCTGTCACTTGACCTTCTGTCCTGTCACCTGACCTTCTGTCCAGTCACCTGACTTTCTGTCCAGTCACCTGACTTTCTGTCCAGTCACCTGACCTTCTGTCCTGTCACCTGACCTTCTGTCCTGTCACCTGACTTTCTGTCCTGTCACCTGACTTTCTGTCCTGTCACCTGACTTTCTGTCCTGTCACCTGACCTTCTGTCCAGTCACCTGACCTTCTGTCCAGTCACCTGACTTTCTGTCCTGTCACTTGACCTTCTGTCCTGTCACCTGACCTTCTGTCCAGTCACCTGACCTTCTGTCCAGTCACCTGACTTTCTGTCCTGTCACTTGACCTTCTGTCCTGTCACCTGACCTTCTGTCCAGTCACCTGACCTTCTGTCCAGTCACCTGACTTTCTGTCCTGTCACCTGACTTTCTGTCCTGTCACCTGACCGTCTGTCTTACATAGACAATACACAGAAACTATAAACGAAATCAATCGTTATTTTTTGTCATTTTTAACAAGAATACATATGGCTGACTGAGTTCTTGTTAGACTTGGGTACACTTACATTTGCTTCCTGGATAAGAGCGCAGAGACCACAGAACCAGTGCATGATACAATCCATTCCGAACGAACCCTGCAAATAGAAAATGTAATTGTGGTGTGAAATATATCGTCGTTACATAAATAATGGTTGTGTAAGATATACCGCTCATCATACAATGATTGTGTGAGATATACATTCACAACATGGTAAATAACTGTGTTAAAAATACCGACAAAATATATGGTTTGGCGGCGTGCAATATAACCAACATTTGCAATCTTATGGCAGTCATGAAGACTTTCCACCCCTGGATAACACCCCACCCCTCCACCATCGCCCCCTCGGGAAGTACTCCTATCAAAATGCGGGTATGAGTGGACATGGTTGCACTCAGACCCACCAAACATAGACTGGTTCAAATAACGCAAGACACGTTCATGTAATCTGCAGTCAAACTGTAGATAAACGACTGAATAGTAACAGAATAATAATGCAGTAAGTCTTAAGTTGTTGATATGGTACGGAACACAATTATCAAAACAAAAAAAGATAATGCAATAAAACAATCGAGGTCGCGCATGCGTGTTTTGCCGGTTACAGAATTAAGACGAACATTTGACACATGCCGACCAATCTACTTTATTTTCTTTTGTGTGTGAACGATTTGAATTTACTACTGATGCTGAACGGCATTTCACTTCAAAAAACCGTGCAACAAGTAGAGAGGTCCCAGTCTTACACGTTTAAGTCCGCGATTTCCTTTCAAATCCATTATTGCTGGTACTTTAATTTGTCCATGCGACAAAATTACGACTATCACCAATATCATGTTATATACGTGATGATATAGTGTTACATTAAGATACACTCACTTCCATGTGTGTGCGGCTATTTGCTGAACTTAATTTACATCAGTATGAATACACCGGGCATCTGCGCATAGGCTGCTACGGAGTCTACCTCGTGAGTTTGTCCTACTTTCCCGCTTGATTATCATCGACGTATTTTCTGGTTAGTGTATTTCCGTCGACATATAAAACCATCCTACCGTAGCAAACGTGCATTGCCTAAAGACAAAATTCGTTTTTGAACAAGGTGCAAGGACCTAATATAAACAGATATACGTGTAGTATTGCATATATTCACTAAACCGTATTCACGTGTTTTTTTCTTAGTGAAAAGCATGGCTTAGATGGGAAATGCATTTTTATAATGTCTCGGTAGTTGCTGGTTCAATTTCCCGCGCTAACCATTTTAACAGCACGAAAATCTCGTGAATAACGAAAAAATCATTTATCACGGCGAAATATTTTCGGCAAGCACATGTTCTTAATTTATTTTACAACTGATATTGGAGCGTGTGCAACTACCGTGTAATGTATTCATCAGTTCGGGGTTAATATTCACAAACAATACTCCATGAAGGACACTTATAATAATTTCAGGTTAC
This sequence comes from Sinonovacula constricta, assembly GCA_007844125.1. Taxonomy (NCBI): domain Eukaryota; kingdom Metazoa; phylum Mollusca; class Bivalvia; order Cardiida; family Solecurtidae; genus Sinonovacula; species Sinonovacula constricta. The sequence continues at coordinate 11,924,682 of CM017567.1, read as the reverse complement.
ATTAATCTAATTGGCAGTTTGAGAAAAGAAATTTTCGACCCAATTTTTGCACCACCTTTAATTTATTACTATTAATATTGCATGTGCACATGGCGTAGAGTATATTCCCCCATACATAGAACTTCGAAGCTATATTAGGTTGGAGAGTTTCACATGACTAAAAATATCCGAACTCATTGCAGCGCTTTTGATTCTCCCAAACTAAAGACCAAACATTTTTACGTCACCATGGTCACATAAAATAAAGCGGATGGTAGTGGTTTAACAATTTTTTTGCTAAATAAATAAAAATAAATAAATAAATAACGAATGCAAATTTAATAAACTATGATTAGATCCAAAAGTGTAAGTAGATGTTTTCAGCTGTGTGCATTTACATAGTTTGATATACTATTTGCTAGGGCTGTCGTGGTACACCGGTATATTGCGATACTAGGTAAAGTCGACACAGTAACGCGATACACAATGAGGATACCGATGTCAAATACATGGTAGAGGAGTTCATATGAAACCGCTCGGGAACTGCTGTGTACTCGATTAGCCTTCGCGGTATGCCTTTCAATAAGAGTTTAAAACTAGATTTTGACTTTTGATTTGACAATTTCATTTCTGGATTTAAGAAAAACGAATGTTGAATTGAGACCGGTATCTATTGAAATTAAAATTTACTAAAAGTAGACAAATTGTTACAGGATAGTTCAATGCAGAATACTTATACATTATCATTACCTTTTGTTCTGCAGTTTAATCGAACACGACGATTGCAAATTATAAAAAAATATGGCCGAGCCGATTTACTTTTCGAAAGAACGCCGATTTAAATCGCAAAAAGCGATTGTGGTGGACCACTTCTATGTAAAGGATGATAGATCAACAAAGTCTAAGTTGTCGCATTTTATGGACATTTTGATGCGCATGCAAGATGGAGTGGGGGTACAACCAACCTTAAAATATTCGTGAATCGTCATGTGCTACACTGTTGTGATTTTTTGCAGTTAATATGTTGTTCGATTGTTTTTACTTTGTTGCCTTCTAGTCATATTATTTTCTTGTCTCTTTGTTTACCTCTTATAAATTTTGTAAAGCTATGTCATATTACACTTAGGCATTTGTTGTTCGTTCTGTTCATTATAATTTGGTGAAAAGCTTCTTATAATAGTTTGATCAAGTCAGGCAATATATATTTGGGTACGTATTGCAATACGCTATATATATATATATATATATATATATATATATATATATATATATATATATATATATATATATATATATATATATATATATATATATATCGCAATATATCATGGTACGCTTTAGTCGTATCGTGACAGCCCTAATATATAGTAATATCTTTTTTTTGCGAAGGTAACCCATAAGCTATATACATACACACACAGCATATAACATACATTTTTTTAACAGAGGACTTCGACTAACAATAGAAATAAAATAAATGTGCAATATCTATCTAATCTATCTATCTATCTATCTATCTATATATATATCTATATCTATATATATCTGTATCTATCTATATCTACATCTACATCTCTGTCTCTCTCTCTAAATATATATATTAAGAACGAATTAAAAACGTTGTCGTTTAAAAGACTATATTACGCCAGTGTTGGTATAAATATTAGTTGCTTTTGATAAAAATCGATATAACGACTGCTCCTTTCCGTGCGTCTGTGTACTTTGAAGGAAATGTAATATCATCAATTTCCTTAATGTAAATGTATCCTGTTTACACTATTGCACGTTTATTACTGATTATTACCTTTAGAGGTCCATATACGGATATTTGGTATCCATTTACAAGACATTGTTGTGTTTACTATTATTTAATGTCCAATCAAGCTATATACTCCCCGCAGTACATTTATTGGTCTGAAAATTTGCCTGGTCATCATCTTTACGAGTAAGGCTGGCTTTAAAATGACTCCAGGCATAAATGTTGCATACGGAGACATCGTGTCATTTTTGACGAGGACTAACCAATGTGTGCTATGTAAACTTTCTCATGTTTGTTTACGACGGGGATGAGTACCATAATTTGTTATCAACTGACGATACCACTTACCTGGGCCATAAATAAAGATAGCTTAGTTACGGGTAAAACAATGTTTTAGGCTTCTAAAGGGATATGAAAGGTTCAATCATCTAGTTCCTAGTGGTCTTGGGGTGAACATTATAGAACTCATCCCATTCACCAGGAAATTGTACTCCTGGTAAAGCATAACTGAAATGACAGTGTGGAATGGGTGGTCGTGAGGTTGTGTCCATAGAAAAGTTTTTGTTCGTAATTTGTACATTTGAAAGGGCTTGGTGCCGGAAGAAAGTAATGTTACATTTCTTTGCTGCCAAAAAGAATTATCGTCGTGTCATCCCAATTATCATCAGGTAATAATCCCTGGCGTCTCGCTCGAGACTGATCCAATAACCGGAAATTAACGGCCACTTTGGTTTGTAAGTATTTATTATTCAAAATTTTCAACTGGTACATGTTTTCCGAACCCAGTATTATGAATAATTTCGCACTGTTATAGTTTCTGAAACCGGTTGCTTCACTATATCCTATCTACATTACCATGTGAAGTGGATGTTGTCCACCGGGAAAAAAACGACTACCTGAAACGTTTATAACATTCCTTACTACACCTTGTAGTAATTATGAATAACCGGATGCGGTAGGATGTAACCGGAGCTTTCAAAATCTAGCCATCGATCCGTTTTCGTGGCCAATGTATGTACACTGGTGATTTAAGTATAATCGGGAAAATCTAAGGATAGATCTTAGGTATCGATGCCGGATATAATTGGGTGATACTGGGATCTCTTTTCAATTCCTGTAATTTGTTTGAATAATTTAAATGTATCACAATCATTTGTAATAAGTAAGAAGGCAAACATACACTTGAAGTACTGGACCATGGGAGTCATTGAAACGGGTTAACCCAACAACACATCCCAACATTAACATTGCTTCTGTATCGACAAATATCGAAGTATAAACAGATTTCATTTCAACTACAGACCTCGTTACATCTTGTAATGTTAAGTGAATAAGAATAAGAAAACCAAAAAAGAAAAAATCCATCAATAAACAACATGGTGGTGGGAATGGTGAAGAATGTACTGGCCATACAATGAATACGAAAATAAAAATGATTTGACCTTGCGAAAATCGCCTATGTGTTAAAACCCAGGCCTTGTCCAATTCCGACCCGGCTGCTGGAAAAGATAAGGCCTAGTAGAATGCCGCCATTACAAGTTCCCATATGCCTGGCTCAACAACTCTACCGACATAGCCTCGCCACCTTTCCAACACGAAACTCCGTGGGGTGCGAGAAGGGGGTGGAGACTACAATAAATTTGCCAGTCCATTGCATTATTGAAAATCTTCGCGTATCAATGCTCTAGCACGGTTTTGCCGAATAATGGCGGAATAACACGACTGCATCCGATTGTTCATGATGCCAATTTACGCCGCCCCAGTACTCCTGCGTAATCACTTAGATGGGTAAACTACATGTATTTGTTTACTGATTTCAATGTTGGCCGAGTGTTATGTCAAGAGGGTAGCTTCTCTTCTCCGGTCAAACCTTTAGCTAAACTTTACTCAAGTGGATAGAGCGTTGGGGCTGACCTATGAAAAATCCAGCCGCTGACCTATGAAAAATCCAGCCGCTGACCTATGAAAAATCCAGCCTAGTCCAGTGTACCAACGTGGCGATAGCATCCTATGTGTTGCTAACATCTACTATGTTTCATTACTAAAGTATTCTTCACTATGTAGTTCGGTCGAGGTCAGCCTCTTTGGTACAGGCTTTGTACATGGTGTTTGCGTTGTAGTTTCAATTCTCTAAATGTAGACTGGCCAAATAGGCAAGATGAACTAGGATGGACTGAGTCAAAGTTGTGTGAAATATTGTGGTATGGAACTGACCTGTAGGCCATTTGCATTTGACTTATCTTCAGATACACATTTGCACAAAGAGAGAAAAATTTATTTACAAGGGTTGGTTACATTAAGAACCCAGCTAAAGGGTTCTTGTTGGTGTCCTGGTTGTGTATATTCAATTAGACGAGTCCTTAGTTTGTATACGCATAGGAAATAGCTTTTGATAGCCAGACAGTAATATACCATTTATCACACCCTTTATCAAGAACCCATCGGCAGGACTGACATTCATAATAACGTGTCATTATTGCTATCAGCCTGGACAATGCTAATTGATGGTCAACAACAGCAGACCCAGGTGTCCAGCTGGCTTTTATCTCTGCATAACACGACGATTACGTTGATTATGTCACAACGTCCTTCTCAGCGTTACGTAAGGGAAGGTTGAGGTTTCCTGCTCCCCGGTATCTTTACCTTTGTCTATCAGCGCCTCGGGTCGAACAAGAAATTAATTGGACAATAAATTAAGTTGCCGCCATACGACTCTGCATCCACTACAAACGAGATTTGCGCCAACTATATACAAGATCTGCATCCCCTATATACGAGATCTGCATTTACTACAAACGAGATCTGCATTTACTATACACGAGATCTACATCCACTACAAACGAGGTCTGCATCCACTACATACGAGATCTGCATCTACTACAAACGAGATTTGCGCCCACTATATACAAGTTCTGTATCCACTTTAAACGAGATCTGCATCACGCTAGAGCCTGCTCATCAAGTGATACAGAATTTATCAGTCAACCAATATTATGACCCCACCCCAACCTTTGTTGAAGAAGTCATGTTGTCTAACAGTGATATTACACATCGTGACTATAAAAAAACCGATACCATTTCGCATTTAACGTGTTGTTTGACCACAATGCATTCATTGCCCGCCAACCGAAGTATTTCAGTACACCGCTAGTAAATATTCATAAATTCTACAGTGACTTGTCCCATCCGCCATGGGCAATATACGCGATCGATCGTTTAAAGATACAGTCGTTAAAACATTTGACGGCCATAAATATAGATTTCTCACAACCGTTTTCTGGGATGCAGAGTACGTTAAGAATACGATCCAGCTAAGATGGCCGACTAGTCTAGTATTACTTTAGTTCATGGAGTAGCCAAAGTAAGACGAGGTGTAATCTAAGTAGCTCAGGGAACCTGGTAACCACGCTTTTGTATGTTGTTTGTGGGGCTTTTTTGTGTCATTTTCTACTTGGTATGTGTATTTATGGGATAGAGACATTATGATATAAAAAAGATCTATGATAGACGCTTCAGTGGTGTTGTGTGAATGGGGGACACACCTTGTTTGAGATATTTGATTGTGTTACATTTAACAATATGTAATACCGCAATCTTTAACCCCAATCCCTGGTGGGATATCGTGTTATCCAGTATAACTGGTGTGAGCTAGAAGCTGCGACCTACTTTTTATTGTGCTATGAGAGCACATAAAGGTAACAACATCAGCATTAGCCCAATCGTACTCTACATTCCACCTAGCCAGTCAGGTGTGCAGACATCCATTCTACTAGCCATCCTTCAGCTTGGTTTACTAGCCACTCTATTCCACACACTACGTACATTAGACACGGTGTTCGCATATATACTATAAGGCCAAGAAAAAACAACAAATGCGTCCAAATTAAAATTACTTACATTACTATTGTTTGTGAATATTAACCCCGAACTGATGAATACATTACACGGTAGTTGCACACGCTCCAATATCAGTTGTAAAATAAATTAAGAACATGTGCTTGCCGAAAATATTTCGCCGTGATAATTGATTTTTTTCGTTATTCACGAGATTTTCGTGCTGTTAAAATGGTTAGCGCGGGAAATTGAACCAGCAACTACCGTGTAATGTATTCATCAGTTCGGGGTTAATATTCACAAACAATACTCAATCTTCTATAACTAAAAGCAATTTGAACGTGTATAGAACTATTTCATTAATCATTGCATATTGGCCTATTTACTTGTTTACCGTCAATCATCGGACTAGCTGGTAAAACTGCAAGTTAATAAAGTTGTAATAATTTCAAGATGTGTGTTACGTCCGATAACTAGAAACGCTTGCATTCACTGCCAAACAAAAACTTCACTGTCATATTTAAACCAAGCGGAACGATAAACATAGCCGTACTTTTGAAATGTTCATTTCTAGTCTACAGGTGTGGCGTATTTGTCGTATTTGCTGTTCATGTAAACATCGCACTAAAACGTGTACATGTTCGTTGTCTAATCGCACCATTTGCACTTTCGTCGAATTATTAAAAGTTGTCGTTCGTTTAAATGTCATCACTCCTCGCTCAAACATAAATGTACATGTAAATGTAAACATACGCATCAGCAAACAATTCACTTAAAATGCACGAGTTTTTAGCTGACCTTGAAGTGAGACAACTCTGGCCTCCTTTCGAATAAAACAAACTTTTTAGCGGAAATGAGTTTCATTCACTAAATTTAACTTTTGATGGTTAAAGCGATCTACAGTATTTAAAAGCACTCGTGCAAAGACCATTTTGCTGAAACTCTGTCACGAAATGTTTACCGACCTTTGTAAATAATCTCGCCAAGACAAGCACACTCAATGTTCGACAGTCCTATGCATCACACTGTCTTTGGGAATTATTTACCAAGCCAGATGCGGCTGAGGTTCGATCATTGAAATATCTCTGACTAGCATGCCATGAAGTTGGGGGGGGGGGGGGGGACTTGTTTTAATTTTTGCGTCACGTTCTATTCAATCAGTAAGCTGTTTATATCAAACTATATTTCTGGACAAAATAAAATAGGCTGAAGTTCATTGATCTACTAGACTACTACATATATATATATATTTGGGAGGAGGAGTGTTATTAGTGTTATTGCTAATTTGCTTCTATCACAATTGAACATGTATTCCACCATTGACCTTTTTCCTATGTCATGTTCTACTTGGTATGTGTATTGATTGGATAGAGACATTATGATACAGAAGATCTATCTAGGATTGACGTACAAACGTGGCGTAGATTATCGCGCTTCAGCGGTCTTCCAATAGAGGACGACATCCTCTTTCAAAGAACAGCAAGTCCATATTATATCGAGTGTTCAGTTGCAATATTTCAGGTCGTGCTTTGTTCTAGTTAAAATTAAGTACACTTGTTGCCAATACCGGTAAGTCCTTTTTTTGTTTGAAATTGTCACATAAAATGGACCATTATAATACAGGAACTTGAAAACAAGTAGACAAGCATCCACTTAATACACTTACGACAAAACAATTTAACACTGTTTGCCTTAAAATGGTATGATACTTGACCTCAACACCTTCGTTCTTTAGTTGAATCATTTATCAAAGTGTATTGTTGCTAAGTATAGAACACTACGTCACGGGACGGTTGCCCATAGCTACAGTGTACAAGAATTATTTCAGCGTGACGGCCTGTAAACATGGCTGTAGTAAAATCATTTTTGTCCCAGAAGTTTGCAAACATAAAGCTTTTGCAAACATAAAGCTTAACTTTCATTAGGGTTGGGCATGGGGCTATGGTGCGCGGACAGGGGGTGGGTGGGGGTGGGGGTGAAGGAGGGCGTGGGAGTTTATGGATCAGCCGTATAGTACGAGGAAGTTTTTAAACCATTGAAATGCATCTAATTAGTAGATGGTTTGTGCATTTTTTTATTTGATGGCTTTAATTTAACTTACAATACTATCATTATAAGTAGGATGTAGAAGACTTATAATAACATGTATAAAACAATGATTGTGTACACATAAATGTCGACATTGTATTTGAGAGTGGTTATGCTAGATCAAAATTAAGGAACACTTTTCTCATCTCTAATTGAATTTAGCATATTTAACTGGTATTCAGGCAGTAAGGTGTTAGAGCTTTCAATATGTTTGATTTTAAGACATTGCACAAACCATAAATGGATATAATACAACATCACAGTTTAATATCCTCTATCCAGCAGGCCTCGTAACGCAAACTAAAAACTCCAGGGATACATACTTGAATGTTTTATGCCAAAATGTGGTCTAAAGTGAGCCCAACAGGGTACTTGATTTTTGTACCCATTTTAAGATAGAAATGTTTTAATTTAAAATATATGTCAAACACAAATGATATCAGATTACTCAAGGAATATATAAATATAAACATTTTTTCTTCTTCAACCACAAACAGAATTTTTATTAGAGAGTTTCATGTAAACAATTCACTTTATTTGAAATCAAAATAACCTTAATAAAAGAAGGTTTTCTGGTTGGTTTTTGCCTGTTGGGTGGGGAAGGGGGTGCTAATCAAAAACGATTAGCTTACCAGGCATAGTTTTTATGTTTTCTTTTGATTGTCATCTTGAGGCCTTTCTTACTGCTGGTCTATGGGAAAATATACTTGGCACTTTAAATCATTTTTTCCTTGACTTGGCGGTGGGGGGAAGGGGGGTGGTCTTCAAAATGACATAATTTGGAAGATAATTTAAATTTTGATTGGAACTAAAGGCTAAATGACATCGTATCCATTTCTCCAATTAGTCAGCCACGCAGGTCTGAGCTTTTTATCGTTAGGAATCGTGTAAATATTGCATGTGGCACCTCGAGATCTCTCGTGGTTACAACCTTCAGCACAGCAGAAATCGTTCTGTCCCATAGCAAAATAAAATTATCTAAGCGAGTAAAATTCATTTAAAACATACAAATACAAGTTCTGATTTTGGTGTATCATTTTTATTCACTTTGTCCCTCCTTTTGTGTGTGAAGAAGAAACGAAAGTAAGTCAGCTGTTCTATGTTTACACGCGAGCACATAAACGGAACCCCCCTGACCTCAATCTCGCGGAGCGAGAATTGCGCGAGATTTCGTAATTTCGAAATGGTCAGTCGGCTCGAGGTACAAGAGACACCAGGTTCAAGATCCAATTATGAACCAGTGACATGACGTTTACAAGGGTGACAGTGATAAGTGATCAGCGTCTCTGAATGGTTTAAATTTAAGTAGTGGGAAGATACTGACTCTGAGTTCATCTCTTATCCCAAGGCAATTAAACTCTTAAATACCGATACATGTAGGGATAACTGAAACAGGATTTCACATTTACATAAGTTAGAAAACGGAAGCAATGGTGCGCCTACTTTCAAATGAGTTGATTTCGCAACAGAATAAAAAGAGATATCTAATTCGGGCACGACAAATGCGCAAAGATTAATAGGCGTTAAAAATAAAGTGGTACGTATTTAACAGCAGAAAAAAACGTGTGCATATAGTTTTTTAAAAAAAGAAAAGAAATTGAAACAAAACACAAAATCCAATCTGAACTAGCTACCAATCATACTAAGCAACACACGAAGGACGGAATAAAAACTATCTCAAAAGACACAAATTTATAACTTTTTATCGGTTTTGGAAAAAAAAGTAGTTATAATCAGCAGATGAAATAAACACTTTGAAGATGACAGCGATTCATAAAAAATAAGGAACGGCCAGAATACACGAATGACATATACTGCGACAAAAATTACATGCCTTGGTTGATAACATACCATAACTGTATGTTTCAACCCTGTGCTGGACTTTTTGCTGTATATTGCCCCAAGCAGTTTATAGTCGTCTCATTCCTTTTTCTACGGAAAAGTTGAGAGTCGGAGAAATTTAATCGGAGAAATTTTGTTTCCGAATCGACATCAAGCAAATGGGGTTTAAGGAATTTAACATGTCTAAAGGAAAAATGTTTTTAAATAAATAAGGATGAGTTATTTAATTATGATGATGATGATAATAATAATAGTAGTACTACTACTACTTCTACTACTACTACTACTACTCCTACTACTACTACTAATAATAATGTTCAAAAATAAAATAAAAAACAAAACTTACGTCAATTCCCTTTTGTTCCCTAACCTTCCCCCTGATCTTTGCTCGGGACCAGATACCAATGGGCCCAAGAATTGAGAGGAATCCGTACAGACAACAAGACTCTCCCACTTTCTCAGCCGTCTGTCCTGCCGTCAAACATGGCACAAAGTATGTAATAATGCACACTCCGCAGTTGCTGAAGCAGCCAAATAGACCATTCTGCCATTCACCCATGATGATTTGTTTTTTTCTCTTTCAAAACACACGAACGAGCAGTGATTTCCCTGAACTGGACGGTACTGACACACCCACGTTAGTGACGCTTAGGGAAGACACAGCAATATATTTACCGGATCCTGCCGCAGCGAGGTTGATTTGCATACTCATCTCTGATTGGCTCAATCGAGAGGCGCGGTCAGGTCTCACGCCGACATAATATCTACCGTGTACAAGGGCTCGCGTATTTTGCAAAGCCTGTATTCAGGATAAAAGAAAGATCCTCGACCTGTGCCATGGCGTTCGATGTTATAAAGAAATGAATTACCGTTATTTTCGAAGTGGTTTGCATATCCTCATAGTATTATTACTTGGCGTACATAAAACAATATTGACATAAAATGTTTGCTACAAAACACAGTTGTACATACTTATTTATTGTACGTATTTATTTAGCTGGAATTGGAATGGCGAAACTTATAGTTAAAGTGGGAAAACAACAGCTCAAACTGACTGTGTGATTTGTAAAATGCTAGATCTACATAAGTTTTGAAGTAGAGAGTTGCATACGATAAGATACGCTATATCCGAATTCATTAAGCAAACACTACTTTCAAAAGGAAGCTGCACGAAGTACATACCAGCTCCTAACAGTGCTTTGTCTTTTAAGATGATTCCAATTGATTCCATCCTTTGGCCGAAATGAGATAATGCCATGTATATAATATTACTTCTAGACGGCAGCTTATATTAATAATGTGTTGTTGTTGTTGTTTTTGCATCCGAAATTGCACAATAACTGTGAATGAAATTCTGACCTGGGACCAATAACCCGTATCCATCGACAATGGAATGGACAGAAGGGAGGCGACTGCTACACTATTTAACATTTAAACATTCTGGCACAGTTACACCCCCTGACGCTAGTGTCTTTATATGGCTCGATAGTCTGTATGTGTGTGTGTGTGTGTGTGTGTGTGTGTGTGTGTGTGTGTGTGTGTGTGTGTGTGTGTGTGTGTGTGTGTGTGTGTGTGTGTGTGTGTGTGTGTGTGTGTGTGTGTGTGTGTGTGTGTGTGTGTGTGTGTGTGTGTGTGTGTGTGTGTGTGTGTGTGTGTGTGTTTTTGTTGTTGTTTTTTGGGTGGGGCGGGAGACAGGTTAAAGATTTGTCTCTAGCATAAGATGTGGAAAGTTTTGTGGGGTTTTTTTTACATTGCACATTGATAATCAGAACAATACAGACCGTAACATAGACAGAAATGAAATCGTTTACTGTTTACCTTTTTGTTGGTGACAATTTTAAATGTTTAGAAATCATATCCGTTTTCGACATATAGTTAGTTGATTTTTTACGCCAATGCGCAAAAAATAAGTTCTAAGACACGAATCAAACAGAAAAGAAGGTTACATGTGTTCACTGCGAAAATATGAAATTGGTGCGACATAAATAGTTTAACCAGGCAAAAGTGCACATCGAGATCAGCTGGGCCAGGATATCAGGATATATGAAAAATATAACCAGGATTCAAACATTTGGCGGCTTAGTTTCACTGTATATTGTTATCTATGCACTGAGTTCTTAACAAATTAATACGACTTGAGTTAAGATTATTAACCTGTGAAGATAGTTCAGGGTTAGCATGATAGGTCAAGGTCATATGCTCAAGTGACACACTTGTATCTCTGACGTACGTCCGAGGGAGTAAATCGTAGATATGATAAAACTATTGTGTCTCCATCATAACGCCTTCTCGGTCAAAGTCTTTGATAACGATGTTGATAGTTTATCGAAGCAAAGGAGTATGTTCATTCCAGATATTTAACGTGAATATATAAGATTAAATTTTATTTTGAAATTTTACCCCCATCGCCAAAAGGGATATATCAGAAAACAGCGCCCCAATAACGATGTCTGAAAATAAAATAGAGTAAAAATCACACAGAAATTTTGAAATTATTATTATAGATTTTTATTTTGTATTTAATTATATGAGTATTCATTTCTTTGAGTAATTTGATGTTAATTCTTCTACATATTAGGTACGAAGATATATTTGAATACTCATATTATCTTTCTACGTGGATAAAAACGGATAAGAATTTCAGTTTCGCAGTCATGTGAATTATTCCTGGAACTAGAAACATAGTTTTTAGCTTTTTTTATTAATCTGATTGAAATTAAAACAATAGGATTTTCCTGACACAGACACCCTTAAACCGACCTGATCTAACATTAAATTAATTATGAACCAGTTCCATATCTAGAACAAAGGACTAGTGTAATCTTGGATATTATGTGAACTTCAATTTATCAATGTCAAGCCTTTGTTTATTTAATGATATTGTTAAGTAGTATAAGTCAAGTCTTCACGCCGCCCCACCCACTGCTTTCTTCTCATCATTCTCATCCTCATCCTTACTCTATCCGCTTATTCTCTCTCTCCTCCTCCTTATCATCACCAGTTTCTTCTACAACCGTCTCCACTTCTTCCCTCTTATCATCATCATCATCATCACCACCACCACCACCACAACCACCACCACCACCACCACCATCATCATCATCATCATCAACATCATCATCATCGTCATCATCATCATTATCATCAACAACAACATTAACAACAAAAACAGCAACAACTTCGTAATCATCATCATCATCATCATCACCACCATCATCATCATTATCAACAATAACAACAACTTCATCATCATCTTCATCGCCTAAAATCATTAACTTCATCATCACATCAGCAGCAGCGACAGCGGCAACAGGAGGAGAAGAAGAAAAACGAATTCAACGCTTGTGATTGTGATTGTGGGGCTAAATTTAGCGTGCAACTGTCACATTTTTTTATATAATCATTTACATCAGTATTCCAATAAAGTGCCAGAGGTTACAACGACAGTCTAATAGTTGTTTAATGCTGCAGGCATGCAGACCTATATTAGTCCTCGGGCAGAAATATCTGTCAGTCAATCGTTGTCCAGCAGAGATTTGTATCTACGATGTCACTGACTGCGACCAGATAGATATCTGGTAGCTGTTACTTTTTGACTTTTCAAAGATATCAATTTATCTTTGTCCTCAGGGTTGTTTTACAAATTTTCCAATTTTATGGAAAATTTAAACCTAATATGTTATTAGTAAAAATGAAATCTATGCTGACCTAATTTTATTGTAGAGACGGCATATGAATATTTTGTTTACACATTGCTTGAGAACAGTGCAGATTCTGATCGGACAGTGCCCTCTGTATCCAGACTCTTTGACTAGACCTAAACAAGCTGTGTAGAATCGTGTCACGTGTGGAGGTTTTCCATCGGACCTTCGGTTCGCCGGTGAGTTCTACCTTGATATTTGTCTGTGATCTTCTTCCTAATGGATGGACATCGTAAAAATGGCCACTGCTGTACTAGATTAGACATTTTTCAAAAGAAATAAGAGAATCACTGATGCAAAACAAATTGGTCGTCCAATTTATGTTTGAAACGATAAAATAAATCAACTGAAGCACTGCGGTGATGGACATCCGAAAAAAGGATTTGACTTACAGTCAGCTGAAAATATGCTCGAACTATTGACCTTCAAATGTATATGACATATGCTGCACTATTTGTATTGCATAATGTTTAAATGTCTAAAAATCAATTAATAATTCAACAAGTCTTTTATCGAACCCACTGAAGAAGCACATCAATCTTACAGTCCAGGTACAGCGAAGATTACGGTCAAGGTACAGCGAAGATTACAGGCAAGAAACAACCTGCTTGACCCCGGCGAATTGATGTTGCCCAATTCTAACTAACCATGTATAAATGAAAGTGATTAACGATCACTTTTTCTCGACAACTCAAAACATATTAATTAGGTGAGTAATTTAAGAAAACACATTTAAAAAACTCTCCCATTTAAACAATAGTTAATTTGAAGAAATGATGACATGTTATTTATTTAAAGAATTTGCGACGTTTGTATTGTGTAAATTTTAAAGAAACAAAAGAATAAATTACTTCAGCACTTTATAAGTTGTAACGCTGATACTATATATACGCTTTATTTTTTTGTCAAAGAATTATTAAACAACTAAAACGTATGGTTTAACACATTATGATGTACCAGTCTAACCTCAAATAAAGAGAACAACAATAACAACACCATATTGCTAAATGCTAACAAGAGGGCCATGATGGCCCTTAATCGCTCACCTGATGACACAGGCTTTTAGTTGGCTCAAATCTGGCATCCAATAATTAAGAGTTATTTACTTTAGAAATCTTTGATGAAGATTGGACCATTAGTGTGGCCACTGGGTTGATAAAATTTTATAGAACTTTACCAAATAACCTACTGAATCCACATGACCCACTTCAAAACATATGTAAGATTTCATGCTGGCAAACATTCTGGCCAAGTTTGGTGAAGATTGGGATATCAATGTAGCCTCTAAGTGTTTTCACAAGGTTTTTCTAAAATGTGACCTAGTGACTTATTTTTGACCCCACGTGACCCAATAATGAACTCATCCAAGATTTCATGCAGACAAACATTCTGACCAGGTTTGATGAAGATTGGGCTATGAATGTGGCCTCTAGAGTGTTCACATCTTTTTTTTCTAAGATTTAACCTAGTGATCTAATGTTTGACCCCACGTGATCCAGTTATGACCTCATCCAAGATTTCATGCAGACAAACATTCTGACCAAGGTACAATTTATTATTCTGACCAAGTTTGGTGAAGATTGGGCTATAACTGTGGTCTCTAGTGTGTTCACAAGTTTTTTTTAAAGATTTGACCTAGTGACCTACTTATTGACCCCACATGGCCCAGTTATCAACAGGTCCAAGATTTCATGCAGGCAAACATTCTGATCAAGTTTCGTGAAGATTGGATAAAAACTGTGGCATGTAGTGTGTTCACAAGCTAAATGTTGATGACGGACGACGAACGACGGACGCCGGACAACGGACGAAGCGGTATCACAAAAGCTCCACTTGAGCATGTTGTGCTCAGGTGAGCTAGAAAAAGATCACATCTACGAGATGTATCATCTTTAAATGGGTGGAAAGTTAAAA
This sequence comes from Sinonovacula constricta, assembly GCA_007844125.1. Lineage (NCBI taxonomy): Eukaryota > Metazoa > Mollusca > Bivalvia > Cardiida > Solecurtidae > Sinonovacula > Sinonovacula constricta. The sequence goes on along the minus strand of CM017567.1, from coordinate 11,909,565 downwards.
CTCGAGTGTGTACGAGAAAAATCTGAAAATCTTATTTTTTAGATGTTCTCGTACATATGAGTTATAACTTGTCACGCATTTAAAGAAGGTACAGCTAGTCTGCCTATAGTATGTATATGTAACAATATCTTGCCCTGTTTGGGGGGGGGGGGACAGACTATTATTTCTGATTAAACACATACTTTACTTAAAGAGAATGTGATTTTGAACACTACCCTGTTAGACAGCAGAAATATTACTATGATATACCTGGCAATTACTAAACTAGTCAATTGAGACATTGGTATTTAACATCATTCTTAGGGGTGTTAATATGGACTGAGACATGAGGAAAGGGTCTTTCAGATAATTTCGAATTTTAGCTTTTAATGCCATAATCTAGTAAAAAGATTATATGGCATAAGTTGTTGTTTTTATATTTACAATTGCTTGCTTATTCATACATTATTCTGTGTCAATTTGCGTGCGGCCATTGACTATAAAATTTGACATCAAAACGTTGAATTAACTAGTACATAAAACGAAGTCAAAACAAGGCGTCATAATTTCTACAACTGCATTTTAGTCACTCAGACCAACAAATGTAATGTAATGCAATACTTTCATTTCGACAGTTATTTAAACAGGTTTTGTGCGATTTTGGAAATTCTACCATAATGAAGTTGTTCTTTTTTATTTTGTGTAGAGTCTAGCGGATTTCTGTTCAACAGAGAAATGTTTATACCCAAGTGAAGATAGAACAGAGCCCGGTTCACGCTCGACTATGGCCCCGCTCCGTCAAAAACAAACAACAACAACAACGTAAAAAACAACAACTGCAGTTGCAAAGACAGAAACAGCAACACCATAAATAATTAGATTTTAGATGTTATTTTTTCAAAGAAAACTACAAAACATCAAAAGGACAACAGAAAAACCATCATAAGCAGTATGCCCGTGGAATATAAACAATACGTTTTAACTTAATCTTGAACGTTACACTGCCTGCTAAAATCAAAAACAAATCTCTTAAAAATAAGGTAACTTAAAGGCATCTCAAAAGCCTTATATAAGTGACCCCCCCCCCCCCCATTTATTGCCCCACCCAGCATGTGAGGGCATCTGTTTTCTGATAAGCCAGGCTGCCAAAGTCTGTAACGATGTGTCTGTCACAAAGGTATTGTTCAAGATCCAAGTGTATGTATGCTATGTCTGGGGGTTGAACATAGTCATTCACAGTTTGTAAAGGAAACTGTTGTGAATATACCAATTACGCAATGCAATCCTATATATATATATATATATATATATATATATATATATATATATATATATATATATATATATATATATATATATATATATATATATATATATATATATATATATATATATATATATATATATATATATATATATAGGATTGCATTGCGTAATTGGTATATATTAAATCTTTATTTGTTTTCTTTCTTATTTTGTTGGTTGATTTTGTTATTTCTTATACATTTTGTTATTTCTTTCATTCTTTTAGTTCTCATATATATTTTAAGTTATATTTTATTTTGATTTGTAAAATATAACGAAAAGTTTTTAACAAAAGCAATTTAAAAAGTCATTCATTGTCAGAATAATGTCCTTCAGACTCATTTTAAGTCATTTTGAATACTAAAACTTGTATCTCTCATATATTTTCAAAATCAAATATTTAGCTATGAAATAAATACATAATCTTGCAGTTACAAATTTTACACTTTGTAATTAATGCAATAAAGAACTAGTAAGGGATCATATAGTAAACAACCCACATTATCACTAACAATAATGTTTGTGGCTTTGTGTAAAACTAGCCTACTGTCTCACATCCATACTAGCAGGTAATTTAGTTTTGCATTAACCAATCAGAGGTTTTACTGTGACAGATTAGTACCATGTTGGCTAAAGACTCCCTGCCGTGATGACCAGCAATTAGCAGGTCTGGTCATAGCAAGTGGGGGCCTGGCTCAGTGGGATACCACATTCCTTTCGAGATGCCTTTAAGGCAACAAAAACATACCAAGCCTCCAGAAGGGCCTCGTGGAAAAGGGAGAGAACTCGAACTTATGTTCTGAATGTAACATAGTACAGGTAAAATACCAGGTTATACATCCACCGCTTTCCGACATGTTATAGCTAATACCGGACGAGCAAGGTTAGACTATTTTACTATTTAATTGTTTGTTTACAATTATATTGTCCATACAAACGATCACCACGACCGTGGTTTTGTACAACGTGCTTACTGAATATAAGAGGTCATACAAAAAAAGCTAAGCAAAGAAGAAAAAGAGCCGAAGTATTCCGAATGTGTTGTTTACGTAGCCTGGCTACAGGTAGGTGTGTGTGAATGTGTAGTTCTTGGGCAGTGCGTTAGGAGGGCGCTTTGTGGTACAGTGCCCCATGGAGACAACCCCATTAGTGCATGCGCCTCTTTTAAGTCTGCTTCAAAAATAGATACTAACGCCCGTTGATATTTCACATATTTACGCACTTTGGGGTACATCATCGATTGCAACGTCATGATTGTCATACAACTTGCTTGTTTTGTTACAACACAATTGCGGTTATTGCAGTATTTGCAACGTCCAACTATTTACTGGTGGAAGATGACCCCAGATATTTGTCTGGGTAGAACCGACGGCGTATCGCAGGTCAGCTGAGAGACCTCCTTACCTGAAAGTTCTCGCCCCGAAATTGATTCTAATCCACGCGGTAAGGGGCTAAGTAGTGTCAATCATCATTGAGATTTTATTCATTTTATGGCATCGACTTATTTGCGAATGAACTACTCAGACTGGTCGTGGAAAAAACAATTAAATTGTGTTTAGTAAAGTTCGAACCCCAACTTACGTTAGCATTCATGCAAATGCAATCCACTTTGGTTCCGAATCTGGGCCCATAGAGTGTATCGGACCGACCCCACATATAAAGTGCGCTGGACGGTGTGTATGTGTGCACGGGTACGTGTGTGCGCGTATGTTACAAGCGGTAAGCAACCGCAAGCAAAAACATATGTTAATTATCCTCCTATCGTTTTACTTTGACGTATACCCTTGCGGCATGCGGCCATGAATGTCTTGACATAAGTACTCGAATTTAACACAGGAAGGATTTACCGGGGTGGTGCTATATCTCTCTCTCTCTCTCTCCCCCCCCCCCCCCCCACACACACACACCCCCAACCACACCCCCGTTGGTCCGGACATACAATTTTTCTCCTCTATATTTTGTAGACCGTGTAAAGATAATCACGGGTATTCACGGGTATCACGGCCCCCTCCAGCTAGCCAGACCCCTAAGGCCACCTGGTTCGTGTACAACATCTGTTGTTTGTATAGCATGTGCTCTAAACCCCCCCCCCCCCCCCCCCCCCCCATTAACGAGCTTTATCTGGAACACAGTAGATTGTCAGAGTACTTAAAGTTAACTTTTTCAGGTCATCGCAAAATGGTTATAAGATGCGAACAAAATTTGGTTGTTTTTATAAGATTTTGTTGTGACTTATGAAAATATATTGAGGTCACAGCTTTGAGATTGATTATGTCACAGGACAGAGCAATTTAAAGTTATATCCAAGCAAATTAAAAACAAAGTGACAATAGCTGTTAGCACTTGTAAGACAAAATCCCTCCAGGACAAAATCCCTTCCATTCATTTTAGCACAGGCGGACAAAATCTACAATTTAACAAAAAAGACAAACTCACTCCGGTAAATTAATTTAAATAATATATATCTTGAAGTTGGAATTCTATTACAAAAAATCCGGTGTTATTATTGTATTGACAAAAGTTAAAGGTGATATCCGACAGTAAAGATACAAAATTATTTTACTTTATAACCAAATATGTCATTGTTTAAAGGTCCTACAAAATTCTATTTCCAACAAAATTCTATTCATTGATGCCCAAGATCTGTGTGAACAGTCAAGCATAAATCCCCACTAGTCATTGAAAACAGGTGTTTCCTATCCGAGACACGCTGCAGAAATATTATTTTTAAAGAAAACCACGTGACCGCTTACATCTGAGATTACTTTATATCGTCATCGTTTTAGGCAGAGACCAATATCGCTCTATTTATACAGTTGGACTATTTAATACTGCTCTCAATGATTTGTATAAAATATGTTGCTTTGGCAATTGTAGTAATGTTTTTTTGCTAAAATCCAAATGTACAGTGTACTGGTACACAATGGTAGTTTGACTATGTGTTATATATTTTTTTTCAAGATGTAATATACGCCTTGCTTGGTTGATGTGCCAAAAATCCATTGTAAAGTTTAGAAGAAATATCTTAAAAATGCTTAATTAGTTTTTGGTTGTTCTACAATATTTGATAGTTACTAGATAAAAATGTATTTCGTCTGGTCCAACATCTAATAAAGCCTTCTCAGCAAATCATTCAGTGAAGGCTCCAGAGGAAATTTTGGTATTTTTATAAGACTAGTTTTAGTTGTAACTTCCATTTATACTCTACATCAAAATTATGCACAGCTTATTTTCGAACACCCAACTGGACTATAATTTCAGGCAATATAAATATATGTTTGTTAAGCATAAAATCTGACAATACTGCAGAGATTGTTTGTTGAAAATCTAAGGTAGCAAGACTTTTTTAGTATTATTTTCCGTCCAAATATTTGCAAACGACAATGGTAAAACGTAATGTCAAAAGTACTTGGTTACGTGGTTTTCTTATTTTAAAAATGGCTAACTGTGCATCTTTGCTCAGATAGGAATACATTATTGTATTGGCGGGTGGGGTGCTTCACTTTGTACATGGATGTAGGACGTCAATAAACGGCATCTGGTTGAATCTTTCCAGGTAACACAAAATAAAATGGTTGTTGGAGAAAAGATTCTGGTCTAAACTGTCGGATGCCACTTTTAATATTTCAAAAGTGCGTGTATGCCGGCCGTATGTACATCTACCACAGGCTAGGTGTACTCACGGCTAGTTGCAGAAGTACAGGCCCTAAAGAGGGTTTCATAAATGTTATAAAAATAAACTGAGTAAGTTGAATATTGCAACCATTTCCAAGTTATGATTTTATCTTAGATCAGTATTTGATATAATATTTTATATGTTTATTTAAAATGAGGTCCTAAATGGATTTTTATGTTGTTTTGCGCTGGTTTTTAAGTTGAATTTTTGCATTAAATAGGTCGATATTTTGGTCATAGATTGTGTGTTTTTTTCACTCATGAAAATAGTTTCTTTTTACTGACCACACATTGAAATAAATATAGATATGCTTTGAAAACACACGCACGCACGCGCGCGCGCACACACACACACACACACACACACATCCTCCAGATGTACGTCCAATCGGTTTTCCGCGCTGCGATGATATCCACTGTATATTGATCATATACAATGTGTAACAAGCAGTCATATTTCTCTGACGTAATTTTCTGACCGTTTATCATTGAATGATAGCCTACTCTTTCATATCAGACATAATAAACCACATTTGTTGTTGTTTATGAAACTATCTATTTCAATTCCAAAGTGTCGGATCAGTACTACATTTTAAAGGTGTTATATCTGACAATCGCTTATCAAACGCATGTGATAATATCATACCTCTGTTTGTATAATATCTGAATAAACGCATACATTCGTCTAGGTAAAGCCAATCCTGACATTTTGTCAGTTGTTAGGCAGTACAAATCATGATAATCTCTCTTAATGTCCATTCTATCCAAATCTGTATATATAAAAAAAAAACGATGGGGATTTCTGCTTCAAACGGATACCGACGTCAGAGCGGATTACCCGGATGATGATAAAATGTGATCTCAAAAGTACGAGGTTTTCTTAGTTTAAAAACAAACTGAGACCGGAAACACATATTTGTAATGACGAATGGGGTGTTATGCTTCAGTTTTCACATAGACGTAGGGCATCAATAAACAGTATTTCCCGGAACTTTTCGGGTATCAACAATTAATTTGGTTGTTTGAGAAACAAAATTTCGATCCGAACTGTCGGATACCACCGTTAATATGCCAGCTCCCTGAAAGTGGACACAAAACGTTGTCTTTGATTGTTCGACCGATGCTTTCGTTTTTTACTTACGGCCCACTTTAATGAAAAGGAATAGAAATGTATGCGTGTTCTGTCTGCGTGTACATGGCAACCTTTTGTAAAGATATTGTTAGAGAAAATAAATAAAATGTGCCGTACTAATTTGTTGAAGCTAAGGTAGATCGTCGGTTCAAAAGCGTGAATTTCAGTGGTTCGATTATCAATCTTGACACCGAAGAATTGTTGGCGGGACATAAAACGCATCTGCTAAACATAATGAAATATTGCATATTCTACCTGGTAACTTGTTAAAAACAGTATACTCTCAGTGCAGTTATTCTTACATTGCAGTTATTCTTACATTGCAGATTTGCTTTCGAAATATTTTCAGGTTGCGCCCCACTATTGAAGATGCGATGTTTAAGCGGCTGGTACCGCACCCATAGAAACAGAACAAGATATCAGAAATGTAGGTTTGCTATCGAGGTCCCGCTTTATTTCCACTTTTCAGTCTTATTATCTTTTGTTTGGAATTAAACGCACAACATTTTAAAATAAATAAATGATTTTGTTCGAAGGATTATGATACACTATCCGCATTTTAAAGCTGTGAGCTCGAATCATTTGCATAGAAGTTACTCGCTGCGTTGTCATAAGTGTTCAGATAATGGTCTAGAGGGTAAACGAACACGGGCTTTAGGCACCACAGCAGTAATAAAAAAAGCCGTTTGGCATAGATGTTTTGTAATTGAATGATAAGTATAAATGTAATCAGCATAAAAATAATCAGCTCGTTTGACATGTTCATCACCAATATTATATTCTAAACATTTTTTTCACTGCTCTTCTCTATTCTTATATATTTATTATCTTCCCTCCATGACTTACTTCTCTGCATCCTTAACACAAAGCCCTTTTCTCCACCTTAATCTCTACACCTGCCTTCTATCCCATCTCCAATTTCTCTCTCTCTCTCTCTTACAACATGAAAAAATCCAGTCTCTTTCAAACTACACACATGTTCACATATTCTGCTAATTGTCATATATTTATTAATCAATGTTCATCACTAATTTGTATAACAGTCAGTCATTGACCTGTTACATTCTTCTAGCACCTCAAGTCTCTTATACTCCAGATTGACACCCAGCATGGCACTGATCTCTAGTTACTTCCTGTCGACTTTGTTTAGACTTTAGAAGGTAGTTGTCTTTGATCTGAGTCAGTTATGCAATGTACCTAGAACTAGGGTCATCCATCCTGCTACGTTATCATGTTATTATCTATTATACAGTTTGTGTGAAGTCGTCACATACTGCTTCAAACACCCATGATTGTGGCGCGTCATCTGGACAAGGGCCGTTACAGGGACTACGGATACTTGATCTAACCAGGTAAGTCACAGTTCAACAGAATCAAAGCTACAAATTATTAAGAAATACACGCCATTGTATAGCCGCGAATATATGCTGATTTAAGTTGGTTCGAACTCCTTTTTAGCAACCGATGCTGCCTTTCATTTCATCCTGCTCCGAATGTCATTTCTGTTAATAGCCCTTTCTAAGATGGTATAAAGAGAAATATAGAATGACCTTTGTTGTGTAAGATAAACTACCCTCCCTCTTCGAATGTGTGTATACAGTTAGGCATCAAGTAAAATAAGATGAATGTATTGTATTGTATGTATTGACATAACGTGCGACTATTAAAGGACTTTGCCCGTTTATACAAATCGAAAGTAGCTCACACTTCTTTATAAAGAAACCACACTCAGAACGTCATGGCATGCATGAAAGCTATGGCCCCAAATAAAAAATAATAAATTAGAGAAATAAGGAAACATCAGGAATATGTCTGCTGCTTGTTCCATCGTCAGTTGGGTGTCTTCTTCGTCGGACGTTTCGGCGCTACCTACAACGTCCTCCAGAGGTGTGCCGACTGGGGTGATCAGGTCCCACCCTGGAACAGCTATAACAATTCCTGCCGCCAGTAAACAGTGTCCTGGTGTCATCTTCCCTGTAAGTGGCCTACTTTTCTTCTGCCACTGCTCTTCCCTTTTCCTCCAAATCCACTGTGACGCTGCTTCATCTTCTTTTGAGACATCGGCTATGACTTTCTTCAGATTCCGTCCCTTGATTCCAATTGACCTGAATGCTCGCCATAGAGACTGTGCCGGGAAGCTGCGACATCCAGCCTCAACTGGGTTATGCAACGCCTTCTATCCATTCTTCTTGCACTCGTCCATCAAAAGCTGATATCTGGACAGTTTCCTTTCAGAAGTTTCCCATGTTCTCTCCTCCTATGGCACACAGAATTCGATGAGCATGAACTGTTGACTCTTGTCTTACCGCATCACAATGTCAGGCCTTTTGGTAGTAACAGTGATGTGTTTTTGTAATTTCAGCTGATTGCGCGGATCTGTTTATACTGACCAGTCTGAGGCTGTTGAAAAAGTAGACCTCCTTGACATGTTATTAAGCTGTGCTTTACCCGGTTCTGGTAAAGTCGATGAACACGGTTCCTTTCCTCGCCTCTTTTTACTCTGTGTGGACCTTGTCCAATGTCCAATGTTGAAGCAATCTCTGCAAGCACCCTGTCATGGCGCCATCGATACGTTAAATATGTTAAGAGTTGTTTTGCATGACGACAAAACATGCTAAAGCCCGCATATTACTGACCCTAGGAAGTTCTTAAGACGAAAAGATCCAAGGAGCTGGCATTGCAGTGAGAACAGGCAGGAAATAATCTGTCAATCAAGCGGTGGAGCAGGCAGAAAGCAATCGTAGACATCAGGATAATGTTGGAATAACAAACAAGGGAAGTTAAGGACTGGGCACTAGACAGCACCAAAGATGGGGAAATGTAGGGGCGGCCCATGGTGCAGAGATAAGGAGAACTGAGAAGGAGTCAAGGTCAGCCAATGCTGTACAATAAGGCTCCCAAGGAAACTGGACAAAACGGAATGCCATGCCAGAGAGGATCCTTACATGGCAGGAACTGTGGGTAAGCTTCCTCCTTCGCTCAGTACACGATCTTTTGCCAACTCTAGCCAACATACACCTATGGAAAATGTCAGATGACCCATCGTGCCAGCTGTATAATCACACCGGCACACTGCGTCACACTTTCTGGCTGCCCTACCTCTTTGTCTCAATCACAATACCGGTGGCGCCATGATATAGTCCTTGCAGAATCGGCACACATCCTTGAGTCGGAGAAGAGGAAAAAGAGATCAAAGAGTAAGAAAGTCCCGAACCTTATCAACTTTGTGTGAGAAGGGACTAAGAAACTGAAACACAGCACTCACCAGTATCACTCAAGAATCAGATAGTTGGGAACTCTAGGTAGAAGAGGCTCAAGTTTCCGGAGGAAGTGACCAATGTAGATGGGATGGAAACTGATCACTCCACCCGCCCAACCATTCCGAGGGGGTTCCGAGTAAGGGGCGGAACACATGGCGATGGCACTCGGCTGATGACTTCTGCATTAGCAGTTTACCAGAACTGTATTCCTAAACAAATTGGTTTTAGACAAGTTTTATAAAAAAGATTTAATGATATTATTATATTGTTACAATAAGGTAATTGTGAGCGAGAATGATACCAAAATACTGCAGCAATTAAACATCGACAACATCAATTTGTTATAATTAACGTGTTTATTAAAGCCATTCTTATTTATCTTGTACTGTTCCGCCAATTTCAGAGTCCTAGCAGGACCTTATTGTTCTATGATATTCGGAGACATGGGAGCTGACGTCATCAAGGTAGAGCGCCCAGGTAAGATATCAAAAATGATTTTATAGTTTGTTAAATTGAAAATTACTGTGATTTGGTTCAGCAATAAGTATTCATACATGACAATCGATTTTAAATATAGTACTTTATACAAATTATAATTATTCTTAATGAACACATTTTGAAAGGGTCTGCTTAATTATAGTTAACTTTTGTAAACTAAAGGGAAAAAACTTTTCGTTTTTACCTGGCTGCTTGTTCTATTTTTATTTGTCGTTTTAAACATATTTTGGGATACCTAACTCACTGTTTCAGACTTGCATGTTTTGGGTTAATTGTTCATAACACAGAACATCCACATGTCAAAAATCGTACCGTTAGCCATGTTCTTTGACGATGGTTAATAAATATGCAGATGTACTGTACTTCAAAATGTCTAGAATGTTTAGTTCAAAATTCTACCCATGGTATTCACCAGGCGTCGGCGATGACACAAGATCCTGGGGCCCACCATTCTGCCAATCCGAATCGTCCTACTTCCTGTCGATAAATAGAAACAAGAAGGTAACTTCCGGTTCTATTTGCTACGTGTTTTACTGATTTTATGACTACTGATTGGATGATTTTTGTTTCTGGACTTACACAAAAATTAACAAATCATACAATTCAATATACCAGTGCGTAATCTTAGATAGTTCCCGAGTATATAATGACAATAATAATAATAATAATAATAATAATAATAATAATAATAATAATAATATTAATATTAATAATAATAACATGTTTCCAACTTTATTATTTTCCAGAGTATTTGTATAGATTTGAAAACAAAACAAGGCCAAGATATAATTAAAAAGGTAAGCCGTTAGTTCAATATTTAGATAAACATGTGTCACCGTTAAGACATCGTGATCGAGTGTGAAAAAAGAGCCACCTAATGGAGAGCCAACTGGTTAAAATATACATAAGCAGGTTGGGAATTTCTGCTAAAATAGATATCGACGCCAGAGCAGATAAATCTGAATAGTTATATTGCGTGAACTCAAAAGTAAGTGGTAAAAACACTACATGCAACACTAAAATTAACTTTTGACAGAGTTATCCCCCTTTTCTACGTAGTCTTCCATTATAATATCTACATAACGCATTTGCTTATGTCAACTGGAAACTCATAGCGATCATCAGTTTTACATCAATGTTATCTGTAATCTCAATAAATCATCACTAGGCTTACACTAAAACTGCTCATATCAAGCATGAGGGGAATTTAATGATTGTCCAAAAAGAGGGATATTTCTAAAATGTCAGCATGGAACTTTTCTGTGTCATTTGTGACATTCAGTCAGAACAAATAGTAGGCATGATGGAGCTTTACATAGGAATGTAAGATAATTAGGTATAATTATGCCAATTACTTCCTAATATCGTTATGAACAAAGTAATATTCCACACTGTGTTAACTTTTGGTGAAATAACCTCATACACATGCCAATGTCAGTTAATTCCTTGTTTAGTCGTTACTAAAACGAATATTTTTTTATTATTATTTCATTCTGTTTTGAAATCATGAATGAAATAAGAGTTATTTCAGTTAGCGGTACGGAGCGACGTTCTGATCGAGAACTACTTACCCGGCAAGTTAGCCAAGATGGGTCTCGGTTATGATCAACTGTCGGAGATGGCTCCCGGCCTGGTGTACTGCTCCATTACAGGTAACCAGCCCAGTGGCCAACGTAAATAAATACACTGTTTGTGAACTTCAACATTTATCAATATATAGACCATTTTCTTTTTATCGCAAAACAAAACAAATTCTGAAATAAATCACCTCATTTAAAAATACCAGATGATCGCTTTATGTAAAGTAAAATATCTTTGTTATTATGACGTTATTATAGGTTACGGTCAAACTGGTCCTGATGCATCACGTGCGGGTTATGACGTCATTGTTGCAGCAACAGCAGGACTTACCCATATAACTGGACCGGAGGTATGTTTTGCCATTTGTTTATGCCCTTGGAAGTTATGAAAGTGTCGGGCCAGTTCCCAAACTTGTAACACAAGAATGGATTTGGTATGTAGGCCCTGTAAAGAAACAACTATTGAGCAATGATTCAAATTATTTTTTGTAGACATTAATGCAATGCCAGACACTCTTATTTTCATAAGTATTTATACTTATAATATAATAACGTTTCCTATTTATCACAATCGCAGCATCTCTTTTATTTTATTTTCTCTGATTTTTAATGTGTCTTTATGTCATCAAATTAGGACGGGGCGCCATGTAAAGTGGGTGTCGCCATGACCGATCTGTCCACTGGACTGTATGCGTACGGTGCCATTTTGTCCGCCATCTTGTATCGACAGAAAACGGGAAAGGGCCAGCACATCGACTGCAATCTGCTGTCCACCCAGGCATGCTTTGTTATTTACTTTTATGCTGAACACATTGTCTATTAAAAGCACTTCAAAAAAGTAAAACAGAATCAAATTAAACCAACCGTTATATAAGTTGGAACTTGAACAAACCCGTTCCGTATATCAGGATATGTGTCGAATAATGCCGGACCTTCGCAATGTTTTTCAGCGCTCGAATTAACTTACAACACATGTTAAAACAAACAGACGAATATTTCTGGAAGACTTTCCTTTAAACTGCTTTTCGGCATAGTTGTCAAACCTCACTTTTGACCTACTTAACGTATGCAAGGCCAGCTCGAAAAAATATCAGAGTGACTCGTATTGGAAAGTCCAGGAAACACCATATACTGTATTGTCCGCATCATCTTCGGACCTTTCCGTACATGTTCGGAAAAGAACCTTGAATGTAAAGAGTATTGACACACCGAGTTATCCGGTACGTGCTCCGGTCTACCTATATCATTAAGTAGCTCCTGCACATGTGAAAAAAGATACGTTGCCTTTTAAAAATAAAACAATCAAATATTCAAAATGACTTATTTGTAACAATGCATAGGAACAGCCACCTAAGACTTTAAAGTTAAATGCATATTTTGGCTAAATTTTTTTTTCTTGTTGTTTTTAATACATTGCAGCGACCAAATATGATCATTATAGCAACGTCCATCTTTTTGGTGGAGGAAGACCCCCAGATTAATGTCTGGGTAGAAAAACCGGTCTCTCTCTCATCTTCCTCCCTCATTCGCATTGTTTCATGCATATATATTTTTTTTGTATGTGTGCCATTTAGCAACATATTATGTCTACAGACTGCATCAAGGTCTTTGGCGGCTGGCTGCCATCTTACCAGGCCCACTTTTCCTCCATAAAAATAGTTTCCATGTGGTGTCATAGGCAGTGATAAGTCTGTTTATGGCAGCCATCTTTGAAGGCAGAAGCTAATGCAGGCCGAAAACGGGAATGTGCTGTATTAAACTGACCACTTTTTTTTTTATTTTTCAGTCTATTTTACTGAATTTTATATCAAATTAAACAGCTTTTATAAAGTATTTTAAATATCAAAACAATATGTTGATAGTTAAAAGGTATACAGAATACAACCAAAATAGATACACTGTTCATTTTGTTTAAGGATGAGCCAATAATTTTATTTTTTCTGTGTATAAATTCTTTGTGGATTTATCTATGCTTTCAAGAGCTTTGCAATGGTGTATAGCTTTTAATTTTGGGACCAAAAGTAAAGAAATTACAAAAAAATAAAAAATTACGCTTCTGTACAATTTATCTGAAAATCCATTGAAGTTGCCATCAAAGATGGCTGACAAGATAATTGATCTTTACTGATGTGTAAACTGTCTATTACCTCAGAGGCATAATTCTGAAAGTAAAATCATAATGTTTTGCTCCTACTTAACATCCCCGCGGCGTAACTTGTTTGCTTTTTTTTTTTTTAAAAAAGGTAGGAATTAAAAGTCATTAACATTTTAAAGTTACCACCCTACAATATTGGCGTGTATTATACACAACACATCTCTTGATCTTGTTTGTGTCAATATAGTGATAATTTTCAGAATTAAACCGAGCAATAGAGTGACTGGTGTCAAAAGTGAATATTCGTTTGGTTTCTCGGTTCCTCAACATTCATTTTTCTGGAGAAGAAATATCAGTATTACACGTGTATATTGTAATAATGAATGCCTCGCCAAGGCCGCATATCATTTCTTTTTGATATTTATTGCTATTTTTCTTAATATGTAGTCTTATGTTACGTCCTGTTAATTTCAACTCTCTTAAGTAAAATGCAATAAATAAAATATCTGCAAACAAAATGCTGCTTATTGTTGGATACACCCAATATGCTGTCGTTCTCCCCTCCAGGTGGCGTCCCTAGTCAACATCGCCTCCAACTATCTGAACAACAACCAAGAGGCACGCAGACATGGAACAGCTCATCAGAGTATTGTCCCTTACCAGGTGATGACATTGATTATGCTATTTCATGCGTCGACTAGTAGAATATCCATAGAGCTAACAAATTTTATATTTACCTCCCTTAGGAGGAGACAATGTCTTTGATTGCTTTTTTGTCTGGTCAAGGTCAATTGTACTAAAATCGACATTGGTTGGGATGTGCATAATTGAATATGCCTTTAAATTTGTTGATTGTTTTATTGTTTATCTTATTACGTGTAGAAAATAAAGTGTCTTGAGCAAGTCCGTTTACGTGTTACGATTATAATGTTTAAAATGTTAAGGAAATAAAATATTGCAAATAAATTCAATTAAAATTTCATCAATGCCAGTCTCATTTTGGCAATAATAACGCATAAATCGACAATTCTCCGATAACTGGTTACATTTAGTCTGGTTTTGGCTACATCGCACCGACCCAGTATTAGCGACGTTGACTTAAGGGTGGAGGAAGACCCTAGACGAATGCGTGTTTACATGCAGAACCATGCATCAACGCTGACATATCAGATGGAAGAGGTTCTCACATAAAATCTCGCCCTAACCGGGACATGAACTCACGTGGTAAAGGGTTGAGTTACTTTTAAACGATGAAATATCGCTATAGGTTATATTCTTTTCAGGGCTTTGAGACCAAAGATGGTTACATAATGGCGGGTGCTGGTAACGACAAACAGTTCAAAACCTTCTGCAAGGTAAACGTGCTTTATTAATTATAACATTCGATGACTTGATTAACGTATGAAAATTGTATAGAAATGTGCGTATATTCAATAAAGGCTCAATAAAAGGCACTTTTTAGACGTCCGTTCCACTGTTTAAAGGTGGTATCCGACAGTTTCTACCAAAAATATTCTCATAAAACATCTTCATAAACTATTGTTACCGGAACTAATCTAGCAAAATGTTGTTTACTAATGTCCTACACCTGTCTGAAAAGTGTTTTATAATGCCACAATCGACGTTACAAATATGTATTTCCTATCGGAGCCAGGCTGAACAAGTAGCTATTTTTGAGTTAAGAATGATAATTTATGTTGGTACATAAATTAGATGTAGGCAAACTGTCGAATACCATCTTTAACGTTTAAAAGTCTACCATTTTTTTTATCGAATAAGTCTTATAATTTTACTATTATATACATAAATCTGGAGCAGTGGATGAGAAGGAGTTCACGAAGCCATACACAATGAACAAAACTTGTGGTTGTTATCAACTGATCATATTTGCCCAAGGAGGCATTTTCCTACTCACTGTGTTGTTTTAAAATTGGTACATTTACTAACACCAACACACGGTTGCGTATAAATATCTGTCTATGTACATGTGTACACTATCGAAAAGAAGTACACTACATTATTTATAGTTGCGTCGTATTTTAATGACTATTTCTCAGACTCTTGGTCTGGACAGTCTGGCTGATAACCCGGATTATAAAACGAACCAAGACAGAGTGCGTAACCGGAAACATCTTCTGCAAATTCTGAGTGACAGGTAAATTATAGCAGCATGTCATATTCGGTTTGCAGACAGTATTATCATGTTTGTTAATACTTGTAAGATAAGATAAGATAATCGTTTATTACAGTGACTTGTGCTTACATTATATCCAGATTATACAATGGTACTAAAATAACATAAATGCAAGCAAAACAACACCCGATCCAACGGGCCTATAAGTCACCAAATAAATACCCTAAAGGTTAGTGTTCATGCACTGGTGTACATTGAAGAAAGCATCTTATTTTTGTTCATAAGCATGGTTAATTTCAGTAAGAAAACGACAAAACTTGAAAATATTTACATAGAAAGGAACGGCGTTTGTTAATGGTTACTCATGCGAAGAAATACTTCGTCAGTGGTCTTGAGGACGCACTGTCTGGACAATAAAGATCACGGATATGCGACATTCAAGTCGCCGCAGAAATCAATTGCTTAAAGAGAGGAGATGAATACGCTTGGAACCAGACTATACGTTACTTTGCTTTAATCTTTGATACCTTCTACATTTTTGTAATTGCAAGCTGCATTCTCGAATCTTTCCATGGGGAAAACATCTCACCAAATGTTTCGAATACCTACCGCATTAGATGATCGAGCTTCAAATGGCTTAAACACAATTGCAGTGATCTTGATTCTGTCTTACAATGACAAAGCGATTTCTTAATAATGACAATTCAGTGACCAATAATTTAATGTATCCTTTGTTGTGGTAAAAAAAAGTTTTGATAAAATGAAAATGTATATTTGACTAGCTCTGACCACCTAGATCCAATCAAACGACTTCTATATACTGTTCAATACAGATTCAGATGCAAGGAGACGTCTGATTGGCTGACAGTATTGAGCCAATCTGGGATACCACATGGCCCAATCAACAACATGCAGCAAGTCTTCTCCGATCCTCAGGTGGGATTTTAAACTTGAATGGATAATAAATCTGTGACATTCATAATTAAAAAAAATATTTGAAAGCTTTTTGTGTGTCATATAAAGTAATAATTAAGCAACATTTGGCATAAAGATGTTTGATTGTAAAGTATCATTAATAAATGATAACACACACACACACGCACGCGTATACACACACGTTCACACATTTTATCTTTATAGCATTGCCTATTTCATGTTCTTGAAAATAGTTTGTGTCTTGTTGCTGACATCCGATGTCCAGGCAGCCTATGCGACCATTAAACAACTACATTACGATTCATTTGCGATTGTATTACTATACATGTGATCAAGATGAGTGTGAGATGAATAAGAATATATGACAAAGTCCTATGAGCATTGCAACATATACCAAACTCCGAAAAGACACAGAACAAAGGTATGCAAGTCATATGCAAGCCAAGCGAAAAGTTAGAACAAATTTGTGATGAGTCATTTAACGGAAGAGCAAACCCGACAGTTACCGCCTTGGAACGGTCAGTCGGCGAGACTTATGCAAACCTATTGCGAACAATTATGCGAGTCATTTTCATTTTTAACGCTTGTTCGCCGTAATCTATGCGATAATGCGACGAACCGACAATGAAGAGATCGAATTGAGACATGCCTGCAACTTCATTGTGCGTCATTGTTAAGGCAGGCGAATACAACAATTTGATCGCAAGATGGTCGCAAACCCATGTAAATGGTGTGTTTGTTTCAGGATACATCATTAAACTTTTCTTCCATGTTACTGTAGGTGCTACATAACGGGCTGATACAAGAAATGGAACATCCTACAGCTGGAAAAGTCCGGGTGGCAGGTTAGTTTGTTAATGAATGACCTTGTTCAGTCAGTGAAACTTACCATGTACTAGGCCGGGTGGCAGGTACGTTTGTTTATAAATGACCTTGTTCAGTCAATGAAACTAACCATGTACTAGGCCGGTGGCAGGTAGATTTCTTTATAAATGACCTTGTTCAGTCACCGAAACTTACCATGTACTAGGCCGGGTGGCAGGTACGTTTGTTTATAAATGACCTTGTTCAGTCAGTGAAACTAACCATGTACTAGGCCGGTAGCAGGTAGATTTCTTTATAAATGACTTTGTTCAGTCAGTGAAATTTACCATGTACTAGGCCGGGTGGCAGGTAGATTTGTTCATAAATGACCTTGTTCAGTCAGTGAAACTTACCATGTACTAGGCCGGGTGGCAGGTAGACTTTTCATAAATGACCTTGTTCAGTCAGTGAAACTTACCATGTACTAGGCCGGGTGGCAGGTTAGTTTGTAAATGAATGACCTTGTTCAGTCTGTGAAACTTACCATGTACTAATACCGGGTGGCAGGTAAGTTTTTTATAAATGACCTTGTTCAGTCAGTGAAACTTACCATGTATTAGGCCGGGTGGCAGATAGATTTGTTCATAAATGACATTGTTCAGTCAGTGAAACTTACCATGTACTAGGCCGGGTGGCAGATAGATTTGTTCATAAATGACCTTGTTCAGTCACCGAAATTTACCATGTACTAGGTCGGGTGGCAGATAGATTTGTTCATAAAAGACCTTGTTCAGTCACCGAAACTTACCATGTACTAGGCCGGGTGGCAGATAGATTTGTTCATAAATGACCTTGTTCAGTCAGTGAAATTTACCATGTACTAGGCCGGGTGGCAGATAGATTTGTTCATAAATGACCTTGTTCAGTCACCGAAACTTACCATGTACTAGGCCGGGTGGCAGATAGATTTGTTCATAAATTACCTTGTTCAGTCACCGAAACTTACCATGTACTAGGCCGGGTGGCAGATAGAAGTGTTCATAAATGACCTTTTTCAGTCAGTGAAACTTACCATGTACTAGGCCGGGTGGCAGATATATTTGTTCATAAATTACCTTGTTCAGTCACCGAAACTTACCATGTACTAGGCCGGGTGGCAGACAGAATTGTTCATAAATGACCTTTTTCAGTCACCGAAACTTACCATGTACTAGGCCGGGTGGCAGGTAGATTTGTTCATAAATGACCTTGTTCAGTCACCGAAACTTACCATGTACTAGGCCGGGTGGCAGATAGAATTGTTCATAAATGACCTTTTTCAGTCACCGACACTTACCATGTACTAGGCCGGTAGATTTGTTCATAAATGACCTTGTTCAGTCACCGACACTTACCATGTACTAGGCCGGTAGATTTGTTCATAAATGACCTTGTTCAGTCACCGAAACTTACCATGTACTAGGCCGGGTGGCAGATAGAATTGTTCATAAATGACCTTTTTCAGTCAGTGAAACTTACCATGTACTAGGCCGGGCGGCAGATAGAATTGTTCATAAATTACCTTTTTCAGTCAGGGAAACTTACCATGTACTAGGCCGGGTGGCAGGTAGATTTGTTCATAAATGACCTTGTTCAGTCACCGAAACTTACCATGTACTAGGCCGGATGGCAGATAGAAGTGTTCATAAATGACCTTTTTCAGTCAGTGAAACTTACCAAGTACTAGACCGGGTGGCAGATAGATTTGTTCATAAATGACCTTGTTCAGTCACCGAAATTTACCATGTACTAGGCCGGGTGGCAGATAGAATTGTTCATAAAAGACCTTGTTCAGTCACCGAAATTTACCATGTACTAGGCCGGGTGGCAGATAGATTTGTTCATAAATGACATTGTTAAGTCACCGAAACTTACCATGTACTAGGCCGGGTGGCAGGTAAGTTTGTTTATAAATTACCTTTTTCAGTCAGTGAAACTTACCATGTACTAGGCCGGGTGGCAGGTAAGTTTGTTTATAAATGACCTTGTTCAGTCAGTGAAACTTACCATGTACTAGGCCGGGTGGCAGATAGATTTGTTCATAAATGACATTGTTCAGTCACCGAAACTTACCATGTACTAGGCCGGGTGGCAGATAGAAGTGTTCATAAATGACCTTTTTCAGTCAGTGAAACTTACCATGTACTAGGCCGGGTGGCAGATAGATTTGTTCATAAATTACCTTGTTCAGTCACCGAAACTTACCATGTACTAGGCCGGGTGGCAGACAGAATTGTTCATAAATGACCTTTTTCAGTCACCGAAACTTACTGTGGTATCATTTTATTTAGCGATGGCTTAATTTTCGCGTATTTCGCGCTCGGGCCAGTGCGCGAATTTAAAACCTAAGCTAATATTCAACCATATAGTTCAAAATACGTATCCGAAACGTGCTAATGTCCGAATGATCCTACACTTTGTATTTAGTTGTCCGTATCGCTATTTGATAAAAATTTGAAGTATTTCATATGAATAAAACAAAATATCATTTGCTGTAAAGCTGTAAAACTTTTTGAGTCTTTTCTGTTCATTGTTATGTAAAAAGCTTACCTTTTTTAAGAATTCGTAACACATCCAATTACTGTGTTAATATTTGTTGGTCTATTGTTTCAATTTGCCAAGAGCTATGAAATGTATGACAGTGAAATTGGGACCAGTGAAATTAGCACATTTCAACATCCCGGCTGTCAGTTTTAAGATTTCTTTTGATCTACGTCACAGTAAGCGAGTGTACTGGGAGAAATTTGGAGAATTGTTCACAGTAAAAAAAAGATAAAAGGCTCACTTGAGGTTAGTGTTAAAACTCTGCTTCAAAGATATGATCAGATGAGGGACAAATGTCAACAACAACAAAATGGAAGGATTTATATTGAAGTTTAGGTAAAGGAAATTTTTTTTTCTGACCTAAGCCGTTTACACGAACAAAAGGATGATTAAAGCTGTAAGTAAACTTATTAGTGGGTATCTACTCTACTACGGGAAGACTGACATGTTTCATTCGACCAGTGGGATTCTGTTTGTGTCACGTCCCAATCATCCGGGAATTTCACACCTTTGGGCAGTGACATTTCTGTTTTCTGTGTAGATCAGCTGCGGTGGGAGAAGGGAGCCGCTCTTGTTTACCTATATAACGGGTACACCAATATACATGCCAATTACATGCCAGTTAAAGTATGATATAAATGGTCCAACTGTCCAATTAGCGGCTCCGAATAAACAGCGGTCCGATAATTGACTACTAGTAACAAAGGAAGTGGTAACTGATAGGGGCCAACTGACACATGATTTGCTGGAGTGTTAAAAAAAGCAATATTGATAACGGGTCAGTCATTTATTGATTATAATTTTATTTTTATTTGCGCGAATTTACGTCCGCGCGAAACAGCCTTTTTCCGCGATTGCGCGAAATTTCGTGCCAGCGAAATTAAATGATACCACAGTACCATGTACTAGGCCGGGTGGCAGATAGATTTGTTCATAAATGACCTTGTTCAGTCACCGAAACTTACCATGTACTAGGCCGGGTGGCAGATAGAATTGTTCATAAATGACATTGTTCAGTCACCGAAATTTACCATGTACTAGGCCGGGTGGCAGATAGATTTGTTCATAAATGACCTTGTTCAGTCAGTGAAACTTACCATGTACTAGGCCGGGTGGCAGGTGGATTTGTTTATAAATGACCTTGTTCAGTCACCGAAATTTACCATGTACTAGGCCGGGTGGCAGATAGAATTGTTCATAAAAGACCTTGTTCAGTCACCGAAATTAACCATGTACTAGGCCGGGTGGCAGATAGATTTGTTCATAAATGACCTTGTTAAGTCACCGAAACTTACCATGTACCATGCCGGGTGGCAGGTAAGTTTGTTTATAAATTACCTTTTTCAGTCAGTGAAACTTACCATGTACTAGGCCGGGTGGCAGGTAAGTTGTTTATAAATGACCTTGTTCAGTCAGTGAAACTTACCATGTACTAGGCCGGGTGGCAGATAGATTTGTTCATAAATGACATTGTTCAGTCACCGAAATTTACCATGTACTAGGCCGGGTGGCAGATAGATTTGTTCATAAATGACCTTGTTCAGTCACCGAAACTTACCATGTACTAGGCCGGGTGGCAGGTAAGTTTGTTTATAAATTACCTTTTTCAGTCAGTGAAACTTACCATGTACTAGGCCGGGTGGCAGGTAAATTGTTCATAAATGACCTTGTTCAGTCAGTGAAACTTACCATGTACTAGGCCGGGTGGCAGATAGATTTGTTCATAAATGACATTGTTCAGTCACCGAAATTTACCATGTACTAGGCCGGGTGGCAGATAGATTTGTTCATAAATGACCTTGTTCATTCACCGAAATTTACCATGTACTACAATGGTACCATTCAGCAATCTTTGAGACAGATGTCATGCCTCATCTTTACCTTTCCGCCTTCTCTTTGGCTGAAATCCGCAAGCTTTCTTCCTAAATTTGTGCTAAGTCTTTTAAGTGAAAATTCACAATTTGTTGAAATTAACTTGTTTTAGTCACTTTTTACAAATACGCCGTGTACTCGACAGTCATAACCATCCTCGATGAACACTCATGATTGTCAACTTTTTATTATGTAAATATTGTTTTTAAATGTATCCGTAAAGTAATGATAATGGCTTCGAGATCTGACATTATACTTACAAATTCCATTTCGTAAGTGACAAACTAGATCTGAGTTAAGTAAAAGGTTTCTTTCCAAAGTCCGGTTCTTAGCTGCTTGTGGTCCAGATAGATTAAATTCTGCTCCGAAGGTTGTTTTTGATCATAAGTAGCATCAAATTCTATTTTCTTGGCAATAGTTTGCTTGGCATTTTAATGCTTATACGTGTTTTATTTTTATCTTTAATTACAGGCCTTACAATAGTAGTTTTATGAATCCACTTTATTTTGCCATTTCCAAGTGACATGTCTCGTATTTAGTTATGACTTATGAAATGTTAGACGTGTTTAAAAATAAATTTACTAAACTTAACGTATTCATAACGTTATAAGTCTGAATATGGTAAAGCATTCTATGCCGTTGAGTGTTTAAGTGTTCAACATACGTTTTTAGATTAAGCCTTTGGTCTTGCCGCCTGCTTAGGAAAAATGCAATATAATTACACCTGTCATCATCATTAAGGCCACATTAACCTTTGTTTGAAACATTTCCCTTGTTTTCTTTATTTACCTTTATCTACAGGACCAGCTGTAAGGTTTAGTGATTCGCCGACAGTTTTAAACCTCCCGCCTCCAACTCTCGGACAACATACTGATGACGTTTTAAGGGACGTCATAGGAATGGACCAATCAGAAATAAGTTTACTACGATCACAAGGTGTTGTTCAGTAGAAAATGTACTAAAATTTTTTTAACGCAACTTGACGCACGGATCTAGTCAAAAATGTGTATTGAAACATACAAATAACCGGTTGTGATTTCTATAATTATACAGAATATCACTTTACATACCGCTATAGTATTTGATTTTTTAAATGTCATTTAGGCCTTTTTAACACGATATATCTATCGCAATTAGCACCGAACACCGTAAAATGTAACGTATAAAGTTATAAAATACAGTTCTAATATGATTATTTTAATTGGACATGCAATATCATCATTGAATCTTTCAAATCAATCAGCCTTCGATTCGCAAATTAAACCTTACTTTTCTTCAACAGCTAAGAAAGGTACACTCTTATTCACACTGTCATTTTAGTTTAATGCCAATTTTGTTCGCGTCGTCTCGTCTTTTTCCGTTCACGGTCGGAAAAGGAATTGACAAACAACATTGAAGGCAGTAGCATGAATACATGAGGGTTGGCGGTACGGGCTTCGGTCTTCCTACACCTTTATAGATCCTGCACATTAGGAATATAACACCGTGCTGCTCTCGAACATCTGTTAGTATACGATGTACTATGCTTACTTAGAAATAAATATTTCAACGGATAATGCTACTTTTTATGTTCTTGTTTTCTTTAGACAATTAAACGTGAAAATACGGCGAGATATATAGATGATGACGAAAATTCGTAAACTGTTAATTTGTTTATTGAAACACGATTTTTCAAGGTAAAGGTACAAAACAAAACAAACAAGAGAACTGCGAGTCGGGGTACTATACGCTCGAAGGTCAAGCCTTAAGTGAACATTTATATGCATCATCTGTAAAAACCGACTAACGATTGAAGGAGGAGTACATACAACTGAACATCAATGTCAACAAGAATCATCATCGAAGATACTACTTTGCCACACTTTATCAAAATAATAAAGGGAATTAACTCTCTTCAAATCAAACTGGTCATAACGTGTCAACGACATGAACAAGAACACTTGGTACTTGATGGTTCTGTTAGTTTCATTAAAATTCAACCATGGATAGCTGGGGAAAAAGAACGCAGCTAAATTCGGCTACTGACAGACCAATCAACGGACAGGACTCCAATCTAGCCCCCATATACTTCGTATCTAGGTGAATAATGATCCATGCACATGTAAAGAAATGTGATCATGAAAAAGGTACACTGTAGTTTCAAGAATTTGCTCAGAAAAGAACGAAGGGCAATAACTCCGGAATAAACAATGCAACAGTTACCTCAGTTTTACGAACACTTATACATCCTCAAATCAGTTTGAGGGAAATCCTATAAATACTATACGCGGAGTTTCCTGAACAAATAACGGCTAACTGATGGACGAACGGAAGGACAACGGCAACATACCATAAAAAGACCCTTTGAGCGAAAATAATTTAAGAAAAAAAAATCAAAGAACTCTTTATGCTGTTAAAATCTTATAAACATAATTTTGGGTACGTATGTATGTGCATGCCGAAAGTAAGTTCAACAATGGTTTCAGTCTAACTATAACTGTAGTTAAAATACAATGGCAACTGACGTTAACACGTATAACTATGATGTTTATCCATCTGTATATTTATAACGCTGATGTAATCTGTACACACAAACCTTGAGTTCGATTTGAATGGCTTAGATATCACGGAATCGTTGTGGAATCTTCCCGCAACGACGCCAGTATCTTCCATGCACACGTCATCACCATTCGGAATCTGCAGTCAGTACCGGTGCAACGCTCTGTCGTTTCTGGCTACGTTTGACGCCCTTTGAGATCGTAGGGAGTGTCTCCGTTTCTATGGGAACAATGGGGATAGGAGGGTTGCTCCCTACAGTTGAGATGGTGACACTCTTTTTCTTCTTGATTGGAGCTCTCTGTCCTGCTGACGTGGTGGCGTGGATAGACGGCTTGCGTTTCTGCGACAGGAACTTCTCTGGAGGTTTGAAGAAAGATAACTTACATCAATTAAAAATAAATACATTGTAGTTGTCCCTTTAGTAAGACAATGATTTTTGTTTATATCGCAGACGATGTTATAGATGATGCCCTGACCTGTATCTAACTCTTCCCTGCTTTTAAATCAAATTTGAAAAGAAATGGACATTTTTGCAAAGTTCTGACTTCATTATCAGCTATTTTAGTAAATAATTATTGTCATGTGATTTTGTAATCATTTATCCGATATTCTTGTCCCGTTATGATACAAAAAGATCAATAAATAGCGTCAATTAAATCCTTATCAACTCGGCATATTTTAAATATTTCTTTTTTAGTTTATTTCAAGTTCAAATCTACTCCAATTCAAACGAACCAAAATGTGGTATTTGTATTTTGGACACTTCTTAAACAGAAATTGAACATTTAAACAAAATCTATTTATAAACAGTATCTAAACACTTTCTACATTGATGGTTGAGTCTTTAGCGCTCAGCTCTCCTATTCGTGATCATCCGATTGGAACCTCATTTGCTGCAAATTTAAGTGTAAAAATGTGTGTTGTAAGAGATAATCTTGTTCCCTGTTTTACTAATTAGAAACCTGTACGTTTGTGATTTTTGAAAACAGTTCAAAATGAAGAAAAACTTGTAGATGCGACCTTTATATTCTTCCTATGTTCATTTATTTTCTAACTACCTTCTTTGGCTGGTGCTTCCACATCATCAGTGTCGTCTGTTCGACATTTGCAGCAGGTGTCCGAGCCGATGCCTTTCCAGATGAAGATGATAATGAAGACAGTTAGGATGACTGCACTCGCGAGAACGCCAATGGCCAACACAACGTACTGTCCCAAACTGGTGGCTGATCCCAACGTGGTGTCCAAGAACGTACAACCGGCCTGTTTTGAAATATATAAGACGATTAATTAATGTAGGAAATATTATATGTATAATCAATATAGTATTTATACAGAATAATGATATTTATATTCCAACTACCATGCGATTTCGCAGTGATAAATCACACTTTGGGGTGGACGGACGAACGACTGTAAGTTTTACGATTTCTCTAAGCAGGGTAAACAAACTAAGATTTCAGTTTGCATATTTACATCACTGTCAACATAACAATAGTTTTAATTATCCTAGGTGTCATCTTCCTTCTCTTTCTATTATAAGCAGGACAATCAGCAGCGTCATCATCATTATCACTATTATCATCATAACCATCACCGTCATCATTATCAGCATCACCATCTTCTCTCTTTTCTTCTGTCTCACACAATCGCTGTATCCCCGTATACTCTCCCACAGAGATGACATATAATCAGTCAATTTCACACCTGAAATGTTAACTTTCTTTCAATTCATACTTGTTGAATCTATGGAACACATTTAGATTTTAAAATAGAACGCCGTCACTTAACAATAACTGACCTTGGCTTTATCCTCATCGGCTCCGTCAACACAATGGGAGAATCCGTCACACTTCAGGCTAGCCGAGATACACCTACAGTGGACATTATTGACATGATTGTATATCAATACAGCGAGAGATTCCGGTCAAACGTCAGGCTGGCCGAGATACACCTACAGTGGACATTATTGAGATGATTGTATATCAATACAGCGAGAGATCCCGGTCAAACGTCAGGCTGGCCGAGATACACCTACAGTGGACATTATTGACATGATTGTATATCAATACAGCGAGAGATCCCGGTCAAACGTCAGGCTGGCCGAGATACACCTACAGTGGACATTATTGACATGATTGTATATCAATACAGCGAGAGATCCCGGTCAAACGTCAGGCTGGCCGAGATACACCTACAGTGGACATTATTGACATGATTGTATATCAATACAGCGAGAGATCCCGGTCAAACGTCAGGCTGGCCGAGATACACATACAGTGGACATTATTGACATGATTGTATATCAATACAGCGAGAGATCCCCGTCATACGTCAGGCTGGCCGAGATACACCTACAGTGGACATTATTGACATGATTGTATATCAATACAGCAAGAGATCCCCGTCATACTTCACGCTAGCCGAGATACTCCTACAGTGGACATTATTGAGATGATTGTACATCAATTGTACATCAGCGAGAGATCCCCGTCAAACGTCAGGCTGGCCGAGATACACATACAGTGGACATCACTGACATGATTGTATATCAATACAGCAAGAGATCCCCGTCAAACGTCAGGCTAGCCGAGATACACCCACAGTGGACATTACTGACATGATTGTATATCAAAACAGCGAGAGAAATCCGTCAGCGAGAGAAATCCGTCACACTTCAGGCTGGCCGTCACACTTCAGGCTGGCCGAGATACACCTACAGTAGACATTATAGATATGACTGTTTATCAACACAGCAGGAGACGCTGTCACACTTCAGGCTGTGAAACACATGAAACAAGAATCAGAAAAAACAGGTAATTTAAATATCATATATGGATGCAAATACATGGATCAATGAAAAAGGTTTCATATAAAATAATTTCAATCACATTAACACACAATAATAATAATAATAATAATAATAATGACACAATGCTGCATGTCATGCACCATGCATCCACCACCATACAAACATACACACATTTAATGTTTATTTTATAAAATGTATATTTCATAAAAAATTCATAGATCTTAGTATACACAAAATAATTGATATGTGACATGCACTCCAGCACCAAGGGAAGCACAAGAAAGTAAACCCTTTTATGCAGTGGAATGACATACAGAGACAAAATTCATGTTCATGCACAAACATTTACAATCACAAAATTTAGGCACACACACATTCAAATGTTCTTATGCAAGCACTTTAAAGGTGGTTTCCGGCAGTTAGCCTATATGAAATACATATGACAGTATTGAACCACTGCTTTGGGGAATTTGGGCATCATTTTTGTATGAATTCATGATTTAGTCTTAAAAAATATGATTTTAAACACTAACTGAATTGTTCGACAGAACTAAAAGCCAAAAAAAAACTACTCTGAATGTGTATTATTTCCCACTGTTTGATAGTGGTCTCTGCTAAAAATAGATATCGATGGCAGAGCGGATTACCAGGATGACTATATAAAGTGATCTCAAAAGATAGTGGTCCTGTGGTTTTCCGAGTTTAAAAATAGCTATCTCAGCAGCGTGGCTCGAATAGGAAATACCTGATGAGTGGTTTATGCTTGACTGTTCACACAGATCTAGGACATCAATGAACTGCATTTTGCAGGACCTTTTTAGGTAACAATTTATTTTAGTTATTTGAGAAAAGAAATTTGGTCCAAACTGCTGGATACCACCTTAATATGGACTCATATTTATTTCCATGCACCATACCTGTCTGTATCGCAAAGGAATTCTTCATTCGTACAGGTACCCCTGTGATATGACGTCACCAGCAAGATGAACCCTTTGTTCTGATTGTCACTGTCTGATGTAAATTCCACGGCCACTTGATTGCCTGCGGACTCCTGGGAGACTGAAATGATCAAGATTTATCTTTAAAACTAAGTAAAATAACTAAACTTGTCTACTTTACTGTACTGCCTGGTTTGACAAATTTATTACTATTTATTACTATGCTACAGCCATGTATGTTGGGGTATTTGTGCACCCTTGGCAACATTTATTGGGGATCTTTGTCCTCAAGGGTTTATATCCACTTACTGCAATCATGGCACAATGAACATACATGTATTATAGAAAATTTTTATGGTTTCTTGTGCAGGCTGTCCAGCTGGTCATTGTAAAAAACTAGGAACAAACTAGGAACTGTCACCACGGAAAACTAGGAACAAACTAGGAAAAAAGTAGGAATTAATGCAAAATACTAGGAATAAAAAAAAGTTCTATAACTAACTTCTTTATTCAGTCTATAAAGCATTACCACAACATTCAGACACAGAAGCTGATTTGCTGACCAGTTCTTGGCTTTGACAGGTGCTCAGCTCAGTGTCATACAGCAACCTGAAATGTTTTTTTTTTTATTTATTAAAAAGCAATAAACATATTTAACAAACAGTTGTTATGTGTTAATATAATGTTAAACATTCATATACATGGGGTTACTACAGAATGTTAATAGTTTATATAATGAAACAATAAAAGAACCTGTTTTGTATGAAATATGCAATGAAACACAAATGTGTTAAAACAATGCCATTTGAGAAAACAACACAGTATTGTGAGTATGAGAGCAACATGCAAAGCAATATACATCAGGTAGTCTAAACAAATATATGCGGGGTCTATCTACTGTAGGGAGAAAAGTCAAAGCAAGCTACATAGCAATTCTCTATTTTACCAATTAAATACATCCTTTTACTTCCTCTTCATAAATGCATCAATCATTCTCATCCGTTTCTTTCCAATGTCATTCTTCTCATCCACACATTTGTTCATCACAACAGTGATTTTTTCAAGATTTGTTTTTGCAATATCAAGAAGACCTTGTGCAATGCTCAACTCTTTGAAGTCTTTGTCTTTTATTGCTGCCTTGAGTCTCTTGTTTGCTTCGTCAAATATCTGATTGGCCCTTTCCATGTCAGCCTTCAGCTCAATTTCACTTTTCTTCACGTGCCGCTCCTTATCATCAAGTTTTCTCTTCTTTTCTTTGTTCTCCTTACAAGCTTTGACTTCCATTTCTTTTTGCAGGGCCTCTTCTTTCCATTGTTTGTCAAGCAGGAGAACTTCTCTCTTTTGAGCTTCCTTTCTTTCTTGGTATTTCTTATGAGCATTCCTGACACTGCTAAGCAAGTCCTTTGTGACAGGAACATCAGCAATTGTCCTATACAGTGACACTGCATCTCTTGAACTTCTTAGTCCATTTATGGATTCTTTTGTGAGAAGGGATCGTCCTGCTGTGACAAGTTTCTTACTTACAGATAAGCTCCGTTCCACATCAGCATTTCCATGAGGCAGGCACAGACATGTGAGAACAACTGCTTTGAGACTGGGATATTTAGGGTCACCATTCGAAATTCTTAATGTTCAAAACATAGTTCCAAAAGTGGTCAATTCTTATCAACTTGTTTTCTTTGAAGATCTTATCAGCAGGAATTTCCTCCGATCTGTACATTTTCCATTCATCAGTTATCTTGGAGATATCAGCAGCATTGATGTTTGGCAAAACCATGCACAACTCCCTCATCAGATTTTGGGCTCTTTCTTGATCTCTGACTTCAGGGTGGAGACACTGCACAGATCGTACTACAGCATCCTTCAGTGGGAGCCTAGTTTGCAGAAAATGCGCAACTGCCTGGTAGAATTTTAGCATTTTGGTCCTCTGTATCTTCTGCTTTCCAGTGTCAAGGTTTGACAATGTCTTTTGAGTATCTCCTCCAATTTCCACACTTTCAACACTCATCAGGTTCTTGCTGTCATATACATCAATTGTTTCTAATTTCCTTCCACTTTTCTCACCAACAACATCATACTTGAGAAATATCAGCATGAAAGTTTTCCGCAGATCAGAAGTCTCAGAGTAGAGGAGATGTATGAGGGGTTCCTGCTTCTGAAATTGTTTCAGAACTGGCTCAAACAGTGGCCCTTCACCCACCAAGAACTGGACTTGGGCCTTGCCCTCTTTTCCAGACAGAAACTGACATATTATCATGAACCTGGTATTCTTCTTCAGTTGCGCACTTGTGTTTTGTTCTTTGCTTCTCTTCGGCAGATCCTTGACAAAATACTGGTACACTGCATCCCAATGCTTCAACAGTCTCTTAAATGCTGGAACAAGTGTTAGCCACTGACACTGTACATGTCTGACAAACATTTCCTCTTCAAAGTAAAGCTCCTCCAATGTCAAACCATAGTCCTCACGTTGGCTGATGTGCGACTTGAACCATTGAAAAATGTCCACTGCCAGCTGTTCAGCATCTTCTCCATAAGCATCAAGGCCTTTCCTGAATGAATTGTGTACAACATAAAGAGTACATGGTACAAAGGGAGTAAGCCCAGCCAAACCTAATGCTTTCTTGTGGCTATCAATGTTTTTCCATATCATTTTGTTTACATTTGGCCCATCACACCCCAATGCCACCAGTTATTGTAAGGGCAATTCATAGTCTTTTTCACACAAGGTTTCTATAAGTGCATTACTCACTGTTTCTCCTTTCGCATGGCCAAACATTAGACTTTAAAGAAACATAGTACTGATTTCTCCCTTTTGTTTGTTCCAAAATTCTAACTAGCACATCACATTGCTTCTTGTCTGGGCATTGCCTGTTTCATCAAACTGAATTGTAAATGGGCATTTTGACATTTGTATATTTTTTTAAACTTCTTTTCGAAAATAAGGACCAAGCCCATCTGATATCAAATATGACATTTTTGATTTGCTCATTGTGAACTGGTCAGCGTAAGATCCAGGGAACATCAGTTTGAACAGTTCTCCAATACCATCACATGACCTATAGAAGTATGCAAAAGAGGCAACCTGCATTGCCCACAATGCTTCTGATTTTGTTATTTGATCAGACACTGTTAATGGTTTTCAAAAATGCAACTTCTTTTTCAGGATCACCACCTCCTTGCTGACTGGTTCCAGGTGTTGGAGATTTAAACAACAATGTTTGGCTCTTATCTTTGCACTATTTTATAGCCTGCCTGTGTTTCATACTACTAGTATCTGCATGACCAACTAATTGAGCAAGGCTAGAGTTGGAACAGGATATGCTTTTGCTACACAAAAAGCAAAAAGCTGCAAAGCAGTTTCCAGTGTCCATTTTACACCATTCTGACAGACAGTGGTCATTATTGTCAACTTGTCAAGCTAAGCAGGGTTAAATCGAGTCTTTCCATTAGGCATGGTTAATATTAGTTACACACATCTATTGCATCTACAGGGTTTCTGAAAAGAGAGAGAATCCCATGCACCAACATGCAACATCCACACGCATGCATCAATAGATCTATTTTGAAATGAGGCCCTAGTCTTTGACTTAAAGGCAATTAATGACATTATGATGGTATTGCAAACAATACATGATACTATTGGAGAAAAGATTGATACCGATATAGGATATTTCCTTTAAAAAGATATTGTGTTAGAAGAATGATTAATGAACAAAATAGATCTAATGAGCGGTAAGTCATAGATAGCTCTGCTACAGCTACAAGGCATTTTACAAGCAAGTATTTGCTAGAAGCCATAATATTGATCAAAGCAAAGCAAAACGAAAGGTTGTTACCATATATAAAATAATTGAGAAAGAATTTCTAAAAAGGAAACAATATTGTTTTTCTTGTTAATGGAAAATGGAATTTACAATTATAAAAATAAAATAAAAATATGAACTATTTAACACTCTGATTTTTTAGAGCTAAAAATATTTCTAAACAAATTTGTTTTACTGATTCAGAAAGAAGAGATATACATTAGGTTAATGTCTTGCAATAATTCTAAGTATTTGGTAACAACCTTGCACCCCTCAGCAAAGCATCATTGGGTAATACATTGTATATATATTACACATACAACATCTAGCACACAACATTCAAATGGCATTGTTTTAATAAATAATCATTCCCTTACAACATTAATTTTGGTTATGAAAAGTGCAATAGGTTTTGTATGTACTATTATTGTTTAAAGCTTACCAGTGGCCATAGGTTGGCAGGCTTGTGACACCAGGCTGCACTGTCAGCTAGGGAACATGTCAACATATCAGCTTCTGTACGAATCCTGCAAAATATCTTAGAAAAGACACACTTAAAAATTAAATTCTGTCACTATCAAAAAGAATATCTCCCTTATTTAATAAAAGGTAGGAATACTAGGAACGTTTTGAAAAAAACTAGGAAAAAGTAGGAACCATTTAAAAAAACTAGGAAAAACTAGGAAAACTAGGAACACTGGACAGCCTGCTTGTGACAATTCTTCACGGCTGTTTTGGATGCCCCTACAGGCTACACACATACTAATTAAACTTATTGAAGATATGATGGGGTGTTACTTGAGTTATTTTTATTGAAAATGATCTGATAATGATCATAGCTCTCTTTGAGCCAAAGGACTTAATATAAAAGTAAGCAATAATTGACCTTTTCAAAGCAGGTCATTTAATCAATCAGAAAGCCAAAAAACCCAAAAAGTGATTCCAATCTAAGACAGAAAACAGATGCTATGTGTATCTATCAGTTATAAAGAGTACACAGATAAACGTGATAGTGACACAATAATTTCAATAAATATCAAGTGAGGATCTTATGGTTCCATGCTCCATGTACCTACGCTTAACTGTGGCCATGTTGCTCTCAGAACTAATAGCCGAGAAGTGCATATTATTTGTGTAGATCCAAAAAATGACACTACAGCCACTTCCTAAAAATAGTTGTTAATTGTGTAAGGTATTATAATAATTTAAGTATTACCAAAGTTCGTGCATAGTTGACTTCCCCCATCGATGGTTATGTAATCCTTGCATGTTACATCATCATTTGCCACCTCCAACTCAAACATCTTGGGCAGAATTAAAACTTGGTGCCCTGAAAAATAACAAAAACGTCAATTGTAATTAATTATGTCATATAGCATTGGCAAATGTTTTGGAAATTGAGGTAAGTCCTCTACCCTTTCATATTTTTTAAAATAAAAATGATTAAAATGGTTTCAGAAAAAAAAAAACGCACAAAAACAATAGATCATTGCAAATAATAGACATAGGTAATCACTGGTAAATAAAACACAAAACTGGTCGTTTCATAACAAGGCTTAGGCTGGGATTAGTCTTTGCTATATAGCTAGTCGTTCAGGCAGCATAGTCCAGTGACAGATTGCCCAATTGCAGATCGAGGACCCAAGGTTAAATCCCTAGTTGGGTCATAGACTTTGACTTTAAAATTGAGCTTTTCTCAAGCCAAGAGGCTGGACTGCTAAAATGGCCATATTTTGCATCACTGCAATGTATACATAAAGTAATTAACTCTAAAATCTTTTGGAACCAGACATCAACTAAATTGAAAACCAATTCAGGCCTTTTAAGCTTCTTTCCATTTGCCAAACTGCTCACATGTGATCCTACTAAATATCCTTGTTGCTGCTATTCTTGTAAACAGTATTGCAAAATCCATTTAATCAGACCTCCTGGTCAGCAGTCAGGTACTCTACAAACTGATCTACCTCTGCCAATAGCTCTTAAGAAAGCATGTGTGGCTTTGAGCAAAACTAGTCTATTGCATTTTTCTATTATGTTCAAGAAGAGGAAATACTGATTTTGGAGTGGTTGCTTTTTATAAATACATAGTTTTAATAAATCTAGTGCCTCCAATAACTTTGAATTGTATTTATAATCATACATTTTTACCCTGAAAATTATACATGTACAATGGAATGCTCTCCCTTATTTGAAAATTTGAGAAAATTTTCTTCAATTTATTACCCAGATCAGACACAAAAATCAAACCAATCTGAAATATAATTGTACTTAATAAGTTACCAATTATCAGGTAATTCCTATATCATCAACATCAAAATAAATGTCTACACTGACTCCTACCATACCAACATCATAACAGGGATTAGGGATTAGGGATTAGCTGGCATTTTTGCCGATACTGCGCAGCGACATTTCTATCATTATAGCACAGGGGCACTTATGAGGTGCCCAGGGACTGAACCCGGCCGGTCCATACTGACACCGACGAGTCAGGCGTAACGCTGTCCCCTTAGCCCCGAGCGTTAGGAGGGAAGCCACTACTACCAACTTTAAACTTCATAACAAATATCCCCACTGTCTTCTACCTTCCCAAATTCACAACAAATATCACCACTGTCCCCTACCTTACCAACATCATAACAAATATCCCCACTGTGTCCTACCATACCAACATTTCAGCAAATATCATCACTGTCCCCTACCTTACCAACATCACAACAAATATCACCACTGACTGCTACCTTACCAACATCACAACAAATATCCCCACTGTTTCCTACCTTACCAACATCACAACAAATATCACAACTGACTCCTACCATACCAACATCATAACAAATATCACAACTGTCTCCTACCATACCAACATCACAACAAATATCCCCACTGTCTCCAACCTTACCAACATCACAACAAATATCCCCACTGTCTTCAACCTTACCAACATCACAGCAAATATCCCGACTGTTTCCTACCTTACCAACATCACAACAAATATCCCCACTGTTTCCTACCTTACCAACATCACAACAAATATCCCCACTGTTTCCTACCTTACCAACATCATAACAAATATCCCCCTGACTCCTACCATACCAACATCACAACAAATATCACCACTGTCTCCTACCTTACTAGCATCACAACAAATATCCCCACTGTGTCCTACCTTTCCAACATAACAACAAATATCCCCACTGTTTCCTACCTTACCAACATCACAACAAATATCCCCACTGTCTCCTACCTTACTAGCATCACAACAAATATCCCCACTGTCTCCAACCTTACCAACATCACAGCAAATATCCCCACTGTTTCCTACCTTACCAACATCACAACAAATATCCCCACTGTCTCCTACCTTACTAGCATCACAACAAATATCCCCACTGTCTCCTACCTTACCAACATCACAACAAATATCCCCACTGTGTCCTACCTTACCAACATCACAACAAATATCCCCACTGTCTCCTACCTTACTAGCATCACAACAAATATCCCCACTGTTTCCTACCTTACCAACATCACAACAAATATCCCCACTGTCTCCTACCTTACCAACATCACAACAAATATCCCCACTGTGTCCTACCTTACCAACATCACAACAAATATCCCCCTGACTCCTACCATACCAACATCACAACAAATATCCCCCTGACTCCTACCATACCAACATCACAACAAATATCCCCACTGTTTCCTACCTTACCAACATCACAACAAATATCCAAACTGTCTCCTACCTTACCAACATCACAACAAATATCCAAACTGTCTCCTACCATACCAACATCACAACAAATATCCCCACTGTCTCCTACCTTACCAACATCATAACAAATATCCCCACTGTCTCCTACCTTACCAACATCATAACAAATATCCCCACTGTCTCCTACCTTACCAACATCACAACAAATATCCCCACTGTCTCCTACCTTACCAACATCATAACAAATATCCCCACTGTCTCCTACCTTACCAACATCACAACAATTATCCCCACTGTCTCCTACCTTACCAACATCACAGCAAATATCCCCACTGTTTCCTACCTTACCAACATCACAACAAATATCCCCACTGTCTCCTACCTTACCAACATCACAACAAATATCCCCCTGACTCCTACCATACCAACATCACAACAAATATCCCCACTGTTTCCTACCTTACCAACATCACAACAAATATCCCCACTGTCTCCTACCTTACCAACATCACAACAAATATCCCCACTGTCTCCTACCTTACTAGCATCACAACAAATATCCCCCTGACTCCTACCATACCAACATCACAACAAATATCCCCACTGTGTCCTACCTTACCAACATCACAACAAATATCCCCCTGACTCCTACCATACCAACATCACAACAAATATCCCCACTGTCTCCTACCTTACTAGCATCACAACAAATATCCCCACTGTTTCCTACCTTACCAACATCACAACAAATATCACCACTGTCTCCTACCTTACCAACATCACAACAAATATCCCCACTGTTTCCTACCATACCAACATCACAACAAATATCCCCCTGACTCCTACCATACCAACATCACAACAAATATCCCCCTGACTCCTACCTTACTAGCATCACAACAAATATCCCCACTGTCTCCTACCATACCAACATCACAACAAATATCCCCACTGTCTCCTACCATACCAACATCACAACAAATATCCCCACTGTCTCCTACCATACCAACATCACAACAAATATCCCCACTGTCTCCTACCATACCAACATCACAACAAATATCCCCACTGTCTCCTACCATACCAACATCACAACAAATATCCCCACTGTCTCCTACCATACCAACATCCCAACAAATATCCCCACTGTCTCCTACCATTCCAACATCTCAACAAATATCCCCCTGACTCCTACCTTACTAGCATCACAACAAATATCCCCCTGACTCCTACCATACCAACATCACAACAAATATCCCACTGTCTCCTACCTTACCAACATCACAACAAATATCCCCACTGTCTCCTACCATACCAACATCACAACAAATATCCCCACTGTCTCCTACCATACCAACATCACAACAAATATCCCCACTGTCTCCTACCATACCAACATCACAACAAATATCCCCACTGTCTCCTACCTTACCAACATCACAACAAATATCCCCACTGTTTCCTACCTTACCAACATCACAACAAATATCCCCACTGTCTCCTACCTTACCAACATCACAACAAATATCCCCACTGTCTCCTACCTTACTAGCATCACAACAAATATCCCCCTGACTCCTACCATACCAACATCACAACAAATATCCCCACTGTGTCCTACCTTACCAACATCACAACAAATATCCCCCTGACTCCTACCATACCAACATCACAACAAATATCCCCACTGTCTCCTACCTTACTAGCATCACAACAAATATCCCCACTGTTTCCTACCTTACCAACATCACAACAAATATCACCACTGTCTCCTACCTTACCAACATCACAACAAATATCCCCACTGTTTCCTACCATACCAACATCACAACAAATATCCCCCTGACTCCTACCATACCAACATCACAACAAATATCCCCCTGACTCCTACCTTACTAGCATCACAACAAATATCCCCACTGTCTCCTACCTTACCAACATCACAACAAATATCCCCACTGTCTCCTACCATACCAACATCACAACAAATATCCCCACTGTCTCCTACCATACCAACATCACAACAAATATCCCCACTGTCTCCTACCATACCAACATCACAACAAATATCCCCACTGTCTCCTACCATACCAACATCACAACAAATATCCCCACTGTCTCCTACCATACCAACATCCCAACAAATATCCCCACTGTCTCCTACCATTCCAACATCTCAACAAATATCCCCCTGACTCCTACCTTACTAGCATCACAACAAATATCCCCCTGACTCCTACCATACCAACATCACAACAAATATCCCCACTGTCTCCTACCTTACCAACATCACAACAAATATCCCCACTGTCTCCTACCATACCAACATCACAACAAATATCCCCACTGTCTCCTACCATACCAACATCACAACAAATATCCCCACTGTCTCCTACCATACCAACATCACAACAAATATCCCCACTGTCTCCTACCTTACCAACATCACAACAAATATCCCCACTGTCTCCTACCTTCCAAACATAACAACAAATATCCCCACTGTCTCCTACCATACCAACATCACAACAAATATCACCACTGTCTCCTACCATACCAGCATCACAACAAATATCCCCACTGTCTCCTACCATACCAACATCACAGCAAATATCCCCACTGTCTCCTACCTTACCAACATCACAACAAATATCCCCACTGTCTCCTACCTTACCAACATCACAACAAATATCCCCACTGTCTCCTACCTTACCAACATCACAACAAATATCCCCACTGTCTTCTACCTTCCCAACTTAACAACAAATATCCCCACTGTCTCCTATCATACCAACATCACAACAAGTATCCCCACTGTCTCCTACCATACCAACATCACAACAAGTATCCCCACTGTCTCCTACCATACCAACATCACAACAAATATCCCCACTGTCTCCTACCATACCAACTTAACAACAAATATCCCCACTGTCTCCTACCATACCAACATCACAGCAAATATCCCCACTGTCTCCTACCATACCAACTTAACAACAAATATCCCCACTGTCTCCTACCATACCAACATCACAGCAAATATCCCCACTGTCTCCTACCATACCAACTTCACAACAAATATCCCCACTGTCTCCTACCATGCCAACATCACAACAAATATCACAACTGTCTCCTACCATACCAACATCACAACAAGTATCCCCACTGTCTCCTACTTTACCAACATCACAACAAATATCACCACTGACTCCTACCTTACCAACATCAAAAAATATCACCCCTGTCTCCTACATTACCAACATCACAACAAATATCACCACTGTCTCCTACCTAACAAACATCACCATCACAACATATATCCCCATGTATATATATATATATATATATATATATTAAAAATAAGACTTATGTAAAAATAAAAATTCCTTTACTAGTGAACACTAATACAGTGCCTGTAGCTCTTAGCTTTTTTTTTAAATTCACTACATATCCATGGGATGTGTTTTCTCAGAATTGCTTCATCATTGATTCCTCATTCATTTTCTAGATGCAAGTGAGCAACAATTCTGGTAATTCATAAATGATCATTTTTTTATTATTGACTTATTGAATATTATTATTCTAATACTTATTCCAAACATGTAAATATTTCATCATTTATTTGATATGTTTATAGACTGCTCATGTTTACTATTCCAAAATAGGGTAATAATAGATGTAGAACTGCAAAAAATATTTTAAATTTTAATCTTAGGGCCTTTTAAGATCTTTTTGCTATGAAAAGATCCAACTTTGATATAAACATGGCTTACTTAAAAAATATACACTTTATCCAGTTGTGCTATGAAATAGAAGTTAATTTCTGCACGCCAGCTTGTTCAAGTACAACTGGTTCAAGTGACATGGAATTTGATAAGTCTAAAATAATGTTGTTTTCTTTCCTTTATTTAGTAACATTTTTATGTAAGTCTTCATTTCACAAATTGTTTTTTTATTAGTGAGCCAAAACGTCATCGCCTCACTTATAAGTGAATTGGCGAACTTGTAGCATTAGGCCAAATTAAAACAGTAAGCCTTACTTTGATACATTTCAATATGGTATTTTAGGCAGATGTATCATATTAACAAATATTGTTTATGCACACATAAAAATAAAAAAATATTTTGACCAAAATATTACCTACAACAGTTTCTTTTTTCAATTTTTGTGATGCTCAGGCGCCCTCAATATTTACAAAAGTGCAACTACAGATCACTTATTGATTATTCAGCGAAAATATATCGGACAAGATCAAGAGAAACACATACATACCAGCGTCTACTTGCATTTCTACGCGGCAATTTACGTTTGCATCATATCTCACAATCCCATCATACTGCCCAACTCCTATGTGTGAATTTAAAAACGCACTCTGCTCTCCAGTTACCTGTTTGTTACAAAACCCCAATTCTCCTAATTGTAGAAAGTGTTCTTTGACAATGTTTATGCCCCGAACAAGGTTGAAACAAAACACGAGAACTACAACACGTTGCATCATTTAAGAATTATGGTGAAGAATATCGACCTTTGAAAATGGGTAAACAAAACTGAAATGTCAGTGATTTCCTACGATCCTGGCTGCAACTAATGACGTCACAAAACATATGATGTCAGAAAAAAAGTGTATACGCCGGGACCTAAAAAAATCATAAAATGGAACTGTATGTTACATTTCAAAAAATTAATAAGCAGTTGTAATATTTGAAGCAATAAAATAACGATCATGTTAGTCAATAACTGCAATTAATAGACAAGAAGAGATGAGCTCCCAGCTCATTTTTTTTATTTTTCTTCTTAAACTTCAGATTTAGATCTAACTATCGAATATCTTAAATCTTACTTTATTTTAAATATTTTATTTATCGTCACAAAACATTTGCAAGATATAAAGCAAACGATTTTTAAAAATGTTTCTACTTCCATTTTTTCGCGATGCAAGTACAGCAGTTCATTATTTAAAGGGAAATAATAAAAGTTGTACTACTCTGATGAAGCCAGTACCTATTATATCCCTTGTTACCTTCTTACAAACCATTCAGTATAATTTTATTACTTTAACAGTTGTTGCTAAAGATTTCAATCATATTAACAACTGAATAATTTAGAAATAATATTGTGAAATTAAAACGAAAATTAGTCTTTGAAATTTTTTAAGAGTAGCTTTAGTCTAAACCTTTATAAACATGATAGTACTAAGTGAAAGGTTACGTTTCAAAATTCTTCAGTTTCTATTAAGGGCCAATGTTACGAAAATAAATCTATGATTATTTTGTGTGTTGTTGTGTTTTTTTTTCATTTTAGATTAGGGTTAAACTTCACAATAGTATCCCGAAATTTATCAAAACAGCGTTAGCAAAAAAATATCAAGTAGTTTTGCTCACATGTTGAATTATGCAAAAGGAATGCAAACTTTATAACACCACAAAGGGAAGCTTCCTTTGAAGTATTAGCGACAGGATAACCGAAACGGAATAAATTAATTTGCTCTTGTGCAAATAAGAAAACATAGCGTTTTCTAAAACTATTTCTTGTTTATGGATAGCTGGATAGTTAATCTACTTCATGATTTAAGTGTCGTTATGAATCGTAACGGAAAATCATAAACTTGTAAAAACGTACGATTTTGATTTATACACGATAACGGGGATAAAGTAGGACGAACAAGCATTTATATTAAATTTATAAAGCAATTTCATAAATTAAATTACAAAAAAAATTATTTACGATTCATATAAATTTTCTGATTTTTAATCAACATATATATTTTTCTAATACAAAACACTTATCAATTAATTTAACACCTTACATATCAAACTTTGAGAAACGAATGTGAAAATTATTCATTGGCAGTCTGGTTGCGTTTCTTCTTTGGCTCCACGATCTCCTTGTCCCTATCCTTGTGAATGTATTCTTGAATGTTGGGTAAACCAGTCACCACGCATGCGCTGAGAGCACTCCGATACAGATTCATGTCGGTGGCATCATACCTGAATATAGTTTACATTAATGTAAGAACAATTATTCAATAACAGATCAGAAGTACAATGTCTAAAATAACTTTATTTTCAATCAATCAAACGAGAGGAGAAACACACAAAACAACATTGTTATAAGGATGAAAATTGAAAGTGATGGGAAAATATATATTTATGATAAGTACGATTATGATAATGAATATGATTACAAAGAAGAAATGGGAAAATAATGAGAGAAAGAAAAAAGGAGAAGTAGTAGGAGAAGTACAAGAACAAGAAAAAAGTAGGAGAAGAAACACGAGAAGATGGTGAAGTAGAAGAAAAAGAAGAAGAGGAGGAGGAAGAAGAAGAAGAAGAAGATGATGATGAAGAAGAATGGTAGTAGAAAATAGAAACAAAAATGATGAATACGAAGATGATGATGATTTTTGCGATGACGATGAGAAGGCGAACGATGGTGGTGGTAATGATGATAATAAAGATGATATTGAGGAGAAGAAGCCTCGTTATGAGGATGACCTACCATTCATCGGTCGTGCCGTCGTAACACTCTACGTTGAAGATGGTTGTGACGCCGTTAAATCCACCGATAGCAAAAATCATGTCGTCAATTACCTGGAATATAATTATGAAAATAAAATGCTTCTGCCAAAATGGAACTTTCTAGTATGACATTTTTCACTCATTGTCCTGTGACGTCGGCTTGCGCTTCGGGAGGTCTGGGTTCAAACCCCGGCCGGGTCAAACCAAAGACTTTAAAGTTGGTAGTAGTGGCTTCCCTCCTAACGCTCGGGGCTAAGGGGACAGCATTACGCCTGACTCGTCAGTGTCAGTATAATGGACCGGCCGGGATCAGTCCCTGGGCACCTCATAAGTGCCCCTGTGCTATAATGATAGAAATGTTGCTGCACAGTATACTAGTATGCAAAATGCCGGAAAATTCCATCCCATCCATGTCCTTTGATTCTGTAATAATAAATCAAATTTTATTTAAATAATTCCAAATGACATGATTGCCTGTTGTCATAAAATTATACATGGTGATGTTTTTATTGGATAAAAGTCCTCGTGAAGTTATATCTATATCTGAAGACAATCTATCTTCAGAGATATATAGATAAGAGTCAAAAACCACAGGTGCCAGACACATTGACAGACTGTTGTATAGTACCTACATACATATAAGAAACGGTTTTACAACGAGGGCAAGACAGTCATGCTGGACATATTAACAGAAGAATATTTTAACTTCATTAAAGTGCATTTAAATATTAGACGTGAATCGTATCCTAACCTGCAATCTGATTTTTCAATGTATCATCATCATAATGATGTGCATACGATAAACAGATCTTAAATTAAAATATTTATATTGCGGTTTTTAACACTATTTTAAGCGGTTGTATACTGTTTACCGTGCCTTCGCATATGATGGATGTGTATTTGTAAGTTAGAGTAGGAAATTATCTTCCTTTAATAAAAGGAGATAGAAATTGGAAGATGTTATTGTGTTATTTCGTAGAAATCAATCAGGAAATATTAGGTCTATTCGTCTGCTGTGGACGTCGTCATCGAAAGGGCTGGAATCCATTACTTTCATGAAGCATTTGGATGTTCCGCTAGTTAAACAATTTGGGTAAAATAAACAGATGCTATCTTGTAGATGAATCATTTTCAGTTGGAACTATGTCAATTTTTGTGTGATCTGGTCCTTTTGTTTATAGTATTGCGTTAGAATAATTAGCATGGCCTCCCACTCTATTTCTTGACTATTATTTATATGGTTTTTATTACAGAAAATAAGAAATTGATCATATGTTCTGTAGAAAGTCGAAACCACTGGTCAGTTGTCACGTGTAACAATTAATATGTCCTGCTACAACTTTGACTCAATAAACAGGTGTATTGTATCGTTACCTCGATGGCGAAATTGCTCCGAGGGTTGTACATTTCCGGCACAGTTTGCCAGGAGTTGGTCAGAGGATTAAACCTCTCACCGGTGTTCATCCTGGATATGCCATTAAACCCACCCAGGGCGTAGATCTGATCTCTATAATAAAAGAAACACATTTTGAAAAGTTTATATTTTTCTCAATTTTTTGTACAACACCCCCACCCCCCACACACGCACACAAACTCTTTTTATTCAAGATCAAAGTAGAAGCAAATTTGCGATTGTGAGAGGTACCGCTTGATGATATTCCCAAGGGAACAACTCAAGGCAGAAATGTCATCATGGGTTAGTTACCGCATTTAGAAATATACAAATCTTTTGTAAAATAGGCGGCTATGGTAGTCATGAATAATTATATGATAGTTCTATTCAGCCATATCTGTAATTGTTCTCTAACATGTTCTCTTCGAAAAGTATCATGCACATCATATACTAATGTAAACATCATAAAAAAGATAAAATATACAACTGCATACAGTGAATATTTCAAATTTCACAATCTCTGGTTTGTGGTATAAATGCATAAATGCCCTCAAACATGTTCATTTAATCAATCGATTATTCAATCTATTAACTCAATCACTCAATCAGATATGAGTTTCTGGTGAAATATTGTTTAAAGTCGAGAGTTAAAAGCAAAAAATGTTATTTCCTTTATAATTGTATATAAGATACAAATGTAATGTGATAAACTCTAGATTAGCGTGCGTCATACCTGTATGAAATGACGCCCACTCCACTGCGTCTGTTGCGCATCGGAGCTATCATTGTCCACTGGTTGGTCTGGGGGTCATACATTTCTGCGTTGTTCAAACATTCGGTGCCGTTGAATCCACCGCAGATATATACCTTACCTATAGAACAGACACAGGGGAAATAATAACAAGAAGGAACATGGATGTCCGACATTCAGGGCGTCACGGAGAGCATGCCTTAAAGCAAGATCATATGGGGCGAACATTTACCCTCACAGTACCAGTACTGGCATCAAGTTATTTCAAGATATATACTAAACGATAAACTTAGATAAAATATTCAGTTCATAATATTTTTATTATATAAATTATTATATTGCCTGCTATTATTGTTGTTTTTTAATTGCACACTGCACCATTTAAGGTGGTATGCGACAGTTTGGACGAAAATATTTAGATTAAAGATCATAGTAAACCATTGTTACCAAAACTGATTTTGCAAAATGCTCTTTATTGATGTCCCTACACCTGTCTGAAAAGTGAACCATAATGCCACACTCGTCATTCTAAACATGTATTTCCTATCTGAGCCACGCTGCACAGTTAGCTATTTTTTTAAACTGAGAAAACCACGTGACCACTTATGTTT
This sequence comes from Sinonovacula constricta, assembly GCA_007844125.1. Lineage (NCBI taxonomy): Eukaryota > Metazoa > Mollusca > Bivalvia > Cardiida > Solecurtidae > Sinonovacula > Sinonovacula constricta. Next base: position 11,864,629 of record CM017567.1, on the reverse strand, counting down.
ATGCTCATCTACGTCATCCGTTGGGATGTCGATTTCTATTTTTAGCAGGAATCCCAATCGTTCTTATTTATAGATTTGAAAAGAATGAACATTTAAGTGCTGATTTACGAGTTTTACAGCGCTAAAATTTAGATACTTTTTATACAGACATTACGTAAATATACCCCAAACAGAGGTCAGATATTGTTACATATATTAGATATAGGCAAACTGTCGAATGTCACGTTTAACCTCCTCTGCCAACACGCGTCTTTTCTTAGACACTAATCAAGACCCTGTCAAACTTTTACGACCTTCTGTTATTGGCTGCTATTGTTCTTGGTAGTAATTGTTTGCTATAGCGATATGTTCTCGCTGTACTGAAACCATGATTTTTTTCCAATGAAAATTCTGAAAGATGTATACAGCAGTGACGTCACTATGTTTTAACGTGCTTTATATTAAATTGCACCACATCTAGCCGATTTGTCCATTTGTGCCTCTGCATTGTAAGATGTTCAACTTGTGTACAAATACAAGACATTATTTTACTTTTTACAAACAATGTACATTGCAGATAAATATTTGATGTTAATAGGCGGTTGTTATTATTATAATCTTTAATGATGATTTTCAAAGTTTATTAACGCCATTTCAGTTTCTGCACACGATGCTATACAACAATTATAACTGGGCGCCCGTGGTCTAGTGGTTAAGACCCTGGGCTCCGGATCGGAGGGTTCCGGGTTCGAACGCCGAAACTGACCACGTGATGTTAGTCCGTAAGCAAAACTATTTACTGCACCTTGTTCGAGGAATTCAGTACCTGAGTACTGGTTCTACCCGGGAAGTGGGCAGTTGAGAGGGATTAATATAAGTTGAAAAAAACTTGTTGCCAATCGACTTTAAATAAATAGGTATAAACAAAACTAAAATTATGGCGTAGGCGACAGTTCACGGTTCGCTTTAATCACCCCTGCGAATACAATAAAACTTTTACCAAGACATTGCCAAACAGCTATAAACTGAGGTTATTGCCTGCTAGTGGAACAGTAATGCAATAAAAATACCAATTATTAAAATGTCGAGGAAGGGATGAGCCGTTTCATTGTGTCCTTAACTTCAATTAACGACCATTGACGAAAGCGACGTCGAAAGTAACCGAATGATTCCCAAGAGAAATGTACCAACGTCATTATTTTAGGCGGACGATGAACACGTTGGTTGCTTTGTGTCAAGTCGTGACATCGCTTGGAATTTGCTTGAAACCTTAAATTTTGTACTTATTTAAAAGAATAAAACACGGAGGCAGTAGATATATATAGATAGAGAGAGATATAGATTATAGATATAGATCTATAGAGAGAAGATATGAGATAGATGGATAGAGTATAGTAGAGTATAGATATATAGATATATATAGAGATATGATATATATATATATAGATATATATATATATATATATATATATATAGATATATATATCTATATCTATATAGATATAGATATATATATATATATATATATATATAATACTGCCTCCGTGTTTTATTCTTTTATATTCTTTCTATATATAAATATATATTTTTATAAAAAAATAATAGTAAGATATAAATCTGGTAGTATGGAGACGTTGCCTACCACCATGTGACGTGGCACTTGCGTCACTTCGTTGATGGATCATGGGTTGAATCATGGACCACTGGTTCTTCTGGGGAAAATATCGCTCCGCGGTATTCTGTCGATGTTGGCCGTCAAATCCGCCCATGGCATAAATGAGTCCGTCCAACACGGCGACGCTGACGTAACATCTGGGAAAAAACGACGTCAGAACGTTTTCGTACTTTTTAATTAAATAAGTTATGATGAGTTTGAATAATTTGACTTCAGGAAAGATTAAGCATGCCATTACTTTTGCGTGCCTGTAAACACTAAAGGAAGATAGTAGGACAGAAGGCTTGATTAAGAATGGAGTTTACTTTTTGACACAGGAACAAAGACAACTCTTGTTTATTTTAGAATACATGTTAATAACCAGTTAAAGTTATTATACTTACGAAGTATAAAATAAATATAATTTAATAGGGAAAACAGGATAAACTCAAGATGAAAGAACACTGTATGCATTGGAAAGAACACTTATAGACGATCCGCGAAATGGGCATTTTCAATGTAATACTCCTACAAAATGTTCATATTATAAGCATCAATATCTCTGGGTTTGCACAGCACGGTATATTCAGTCTCAGTTAAATAGTCTGAATATAGAACTGCTCGCTCCCACTGGAAGCTGTCTAATTAGAATCTACACCATTTGCAATACATGTATATGTTTAAAGTTTTACCTGTGACTGAAACTGTTTACAATTAATTGAATAATTAACCATTCGATAGCTGTTATTAATAAATAAGGCACGATGAGAGATGATGTGAATCATGGTGCAATAACCATTTTACCTTAGATGGGGATTGACCTCCTGCTTAGGAATCAGGTGCTCTATCAACTCAAGATACCCGGCCAGACCATCTTTAACATTTCTGGAGCAAGGCTCCAAGTTGACAGAACCAAACCACCAATTTCTAGCTTGATATCGAGCCTAGCCGGTGGCCAATCCGCACACCGGAATATACTCGTCGACATTATTGAACCAAGCTGCAAAAAAACACATTTACCCAGGATGAGGTTTAAACCCAGGATCTTATACTACGGAGTCAGGTGCTCAACCAACAGAGATACCCTGGCAGTCAGCTTAGGGGAGAGCGTATCTACTTCAGGGAATAACATTCAATTTACTCTTGGCATTACCTTTTTGCGTTCATGGGTGCTACCTCTGACCATAACTTTGTTACTGGGTCAAAACATCTGACACTGTTGAAATACTCCATGCCGTCAAAACCACCGACAACATAAATCAAGAGACCAATGGCAGCCGTTCCGTGGTAGGCGCGTGGACCTAAAAATAGAACATTTCACTATACGTGCATAATCAACAATAAGTTGATTTAAAGCTTAACTTTACAACAAGCTAACTATTACAACGTACAATCACCGTTACAATATAAAGTTATACAAAAAACTGTTCTATTTTCATGTTCTCCATGTCCATTATGAAAATATGAACTTTTTGTTCAGGGTATTTATAAAATATTTATTCATCCTTACCAGCGTCAAGAGCATCGCTGATGATCCAGCGGTCTGCCCGAGTGTCGTATGTTTCTACGATGTTAGTGGGTGAACCGCCGCTCCAACCCCCCACCACAAACAAAATCTCGTGCGGCACGCGAGGTCTGGCCAGCGGATTAGTGAGATCTACCTCCTTTTCCTCATCCATGTCGAGATCGTAAAGGAACTTCAGGGTTTCTATTACAATTGGCTTGCAAGCATCGCTTTCCCGGACATACGCATGCGGTTTGACCTTCTCTACGAAGTACTGTGTTGTCAGAAGACCAAGGCGAATGGCGCGAAGAAGTTTGGAGATGTTATTTTTTCGTCGTTCTGGGTCGTAATCAATCCATCTGAGCACGGCGTCGAAGACTATCTCCTCATTTTTCACATTTAACTCGTCGCAGGATAAAATATTGAATACTTCATCCACTGAGAGTTGTAAGAACTCGTTACTCTTGGTGTAAACATCACTGAAATTCTGCATGAGGTACTTGAAGCTAGTGCGTTCAAGAATGTGGCAGAAGTAGGCTTGCGAGAATTTGTAGATGCCAATACAGTTTTCGGGACAAAGTTCAGAGATGAGAAAATCGCAGCAAGCTTTTACAATACCGTTAACGTGGAACTGGTCGGCGGCGGGAAGAAGTAATTCAACGTTAGTGGCGTTGACGTCAATCTGTCGGGTGTACGCGTAGTCGATGATAGTCCGCATGGCATCTGCGGTAATCCCTGGAACGACTACCTCTTTTCTGTCGGTGTTAAAGAGTTCATTTGTGAAAAGGGCCCTGAAGTAAGGACTGCACGCCGACATTATGGCCCTATGAATGCTGAAAGACTGGTTTTCGACCTTAATTACAGCGTCGGTTAGTTGACCTGACTTCCTTAACTCGTTCAGGATATTCCCTGAGTGCAAACAAAAGAAATTGCTAGTTGTTGCATCGCTAGTGCCCCCAACTGAGCTTTCCCAATCCATGTTTGCGAACTAGGCGTCTAATTACAGGCCGACACCAAGACAATATATACAACACCTTTGTTGTTTGCGACGTATCCAGCGGCTACTGTACGACGTCGTCGACGTCATAAGAAGCTATAGATACGATGACGTCAACTATCGCGATACTAGGCGAGATTATTAACTCGACGTCATCACACGGACTTGTACATTTCGCCTTTTTTAAGTGTATGATCCTCAGAATTAAATTATGTACTCGATGTTTCGGCAAATAAGTTATAGCAGACCCCATAAATAAATATAAATGTCGAGTTGTGTTGTTTACAGAAGTGAGGGCTCGTAGTTTTTGTTTCGTGTGATTTAAACGATTTTTCTATAATACTTATAGGAACTAAAATATTACCTGTGATCACGTTTATGTTTTGAATCATGTGTAATTCGAAAGCGTCTGGTGTCTTTTGTTGAGGGAACGTAAAGAGTTATAATAAATATAAATAATAAATAATAATTATAAAAAATAATAATGTTTTATGTAAATTATATAGATCTGCCTAACATGATACATATCTATACCGCGCCTGTGCGAAAACGCGACTAATGTAAACAGTGAACGTATTTACCTTCATGTTTTAATAAAAAAAATAGTGCTGATTAATTAGCGTCGCATGCGGCGGTTTTTAAATGCTGTAAGATAACTTTGTTTAACTCAGTTTTTCATATGCAAAATATGAGAATACAATGACAAATATTTTTTAGGGTTTAACAAAAACAAGTGGCATGGGATGGTAAATGTTGTATCTATATTAATTAAGTTATTTGATAATAATAACAAGCAGAAGATGAAATAGAAAAAAGAAGATCAGACTGCATTCTACATTTTCGGCAAACATTAGAATTAATCAAGTTTACTTTTGAAAAAAAAAGAACAAAAAATTCCAGATTACACAAAATAAACTGAAGTAAAATGGTGGTACAGTAAGGTATTCCTTTAATAATTTGAAAAACAGAGACTTTAGTTAGTATTTCAGATCACATGATAAGAGGCACTGGCTTGTGTAACATATTTTAGTATTATACCCAACGATATGAGGGATAACAAACATGTTCAATGGGATGTGTGTGTTGTTGTTTTTGTTTTTGGTTTTGAGAGTGAATTAATGAAAAGTCTGGGTGAAGATGAGAGAATACAATATATGTGTCTTAACCTTTAACATGATTCACGTGACGATTAAAATTTTCACAAACATTGTTGAGGATTCGATAATCTTTTTCCAAAACAAGTTAGTTACCTAAGTAACATATAGTAAATAATACAAAATCCGAAGTTCGTATGCGGGTTCATGTTTTCATTAAAAGTATGCCAATTGGTGCGATAGTGTTGCAATAATTGGGCGGTGTCGCATGCGACTCGTTAATTGCGTCTAGGCAAGCTCCAAGTAATGTTATTGTGTTATACAGATAAACATGAAATAGTGACTAGACGGAAGAGGCGGAAGGACGGAGACAAAACTTATTAGAACGAGTGTTCCACTGACTGTGCATTATATACCAGGCCGAGATATTTGCGATATTTCGCGCGGTGCCTCACTGCCTTCTGCGGCCCTATACCATGCTTGCAATCGGGATTTGAATTCAGAAGGCATTGGTGTGGTGTTTACTACATAAATAAACTGGAGTTGATTTTGATCGCGTATGGCTATTTATTTTGGACCTAACTAAAGTTAAAATGCAATGATATCTAAAAGTATTTCATGTGTAAATTTTTAAAGTAGGATGTTAGTGACTATGTTGTCTTAATGTATAATTTATTTTAAGAAGAGCTTGCTCTTTGCAGCTGAAGACTTGCCAGCTCTCCAAAACGTACCACGAAATACCTTAAAGCGACCATTATTCGCATCGCCTTAATCGCTTACAGGCATAAACTTACCCCGCGCAAGCAGCGCTTTGATTTAAATAGCGTGTGATTGTATGTGTTTTGGACAAGTTTACAGCTGACCAAGTCGCCTTAATACCACTTTGATAGCACTTTACAATCTTCATAGTTATACGTAAAAGACCCACCTTTCATAAATCAAATTTCATAAAAAGCATATGACAAAACAACCGGTTAAATTCCTTCTCAATTGTTTTGTTTATATTTGTCTACAACTTATAAACAAACTCCGCTATTTATCATATTCAAGTTTACCTTGAAAATGTCAGCTATCTACAGCAGAAGCAAAGCTGTCAGTGAAGAAACTAACTATTTGCAGTGCTGACTAATATATTTCTGTCGTTAGCCGTCTCGACAAATTGTTCTGTAAAAAGAAGGACCTCGTCTAGCGAACTCGGGCGCCAAAACTTTGGGTGATGTTAGTGACGATCTTGTTGAATTAGTAAGAAATCGATCAAAGTTTCTTACCACTTGTGCGGTAAGAATGATTACTGATGGGCCGAGGTTGGGGGCGCATCGGTTTCTCTAGATTCTGTCTACGAGGTGTCTGCATGTGATAACCATCCAGTAATTCGGTAAACAAGACTTAACTTTTTTACTGTTATTTTGTGAAGCGGTTGCCTTTAGATGTATGCAAGTGTCTGTTGTTGTCAGGTTATGTCTGCTTGCGTGTACCCTTACCTTGACGATGGTTTGGGTCTGCGTTTAAATGCTTGGTTGTAAATTTAGGTTGCAATTTATTCTTTACTATATCGGCTGCTGTTTGACCGCTCAGTCTTGACAATCCTGTGTATCTTAAAGTGTAATGTATGCGATAAACAAGGGTAATGCGACGTATGTTGAACTTTTTCTGTTTCTGTTTACAAATAGCTTATTTTCATTAAAACTGTGTCGGTTTGACATTTCTATATTAAAGATGTGTCGGTTAACATACTTATAACAAAGTTGATCACATTGTTACTGTCTTTTTAAATGAATACGAGAACTGCGATGCGGCTAGCTACCGGTTAAACAATATTTTGCTTTCTTAAAATTTATTTGTTGCAAAATTAATGTTGTTGTTTGTTGTTGTTCATGGGTTGGTGTTTTGTTGTTGTTTTTTTCTTAAGCGTGCGATATCCCTGTTTATTTTTTCGCTTGAATAATTTTTAATATTGAATAATAAAAAACAATTGACACAGAAGGAAAACTTCTGGAAATTCTTGGGAAAATTTGATTTATTGTAGAAACTGGATGTCCGAATAAAATATAGAACTATCGTTATAAGTTTTGGATCAAGGTAAGTAGCCCTTACATTATAACAGAACAAAATATAAACGTTTTATAGTGAAATATTATCCAATACATTGGAATGTTAGTATTCAACCCAAAGACGCCGGTAGCATAATTTTCAAATTAAGAATTATCTTCAAATGTAACAATTTAAGGAAATGCATTGAAGCTGTTTAAAATGCGCGTCCCTGAAATTCGTCTAGAAAGCTTTGCTAAAAAGTAAACGGTTTCGCAATAGGTTGAAGGTTGAACATTTGAAAGTGTAAACTTACTTTTCGGCTACCTGTATTTCTTTAACAAAATCGTCAGTTAATCTCATTTCATACATCTAAAAGATTTCTACACGTATACAAATTATATGCATTTTTTTAAATTTATGCTTTGGAAAACCTTGAATACAAAGTTATAATGATAGAACGACCAACTAAATTACACCCAAGTAACTCATTCTTTTCTGTCTATATGTTCAATATCCTAATATCCAACCTACCTTGATAACATCATATATTTACAAACAGCAAAAGCAAGAAACAACAATAAAAGCTTACGTTAAATAGCTTCACTATATCTCTCGTGAGTATGTTCTGTGAACCTCGTCTAGCGGACTCGGGCGTCAATGTCTGGCTGGGTAAAAACAATGTTGTGGAAACAGAAGTCTATCAGGTTCCTGACCATGCTGTAAGCGTGATAACTTACCGCTGGAGGAACATCGGTTCTCATATATTTTAGAGGTGTCGGTATGAAAACCCCTTAGTAAACAAAGATTATTAACACTGGTTTGGTTTGGTGATTCTCTGCGGTATTTTTTTCCGAATGTCTTTTGTTATTAGATTCTAGATATGTCTGTTTATGAGTGATATGTCCAAACTACAGACTGATGGGCCTTTAGTTATATGTATCAAAATTTAGTTGTGCAATTTGGCTATGTTTGTGCGATTCGACATATATTTGAACGCTTGGTCTACCAAAAGAATGGAGTATACAATTTCGCATGATATATGCAATTTTTTAGATGCGGTTTGCATGTTCATTGCTTATTTCAACAAATTCTTATTTACATAAAAATGTTGCATTATGTGTCTTAGTCAGCAGGCGCTTAAATATTTCAAAATGTTATCAATAAACTGTAAAATATATTTCGCCTTAAATCTTATTCGAGACAAAATGAAATAAAATAATTATGGCAGACTGATATAACTTTCCCTGTACATATTTGCAATAACACAACTATATAGTTTTATAACGGGTTTGTACCAAGAAATTCAAGATGTATACCAATAAACCGTCTTAGCACACAGGAGCTCCATGATATTATAGCCGAATAGTGTAAGGTCTCACGTAGTCTGCCTTGGTGCTTGCTGTCCTGAGGGGGCGCTTAACTGGTTTACCAGACAGGTGATGGAGTGAAAAGCAATAAATCCAGACAGTTTCAAGTTCGCAAAAGCACAAGTTGCGTGTTGCAAGTAATTACACAATATGAAAGTTCAAGGTCATAAAGAATAATTAACCAGTTCCATTTCGACAAATAATTGTTCATAAAAATATTCACCTAAAGCCGTGTTTGGACTGACAACCATAATCTTTATAGATTCACATGTCACCAATACGGAATTTTTTAAAATATCTTTTTTTCAAAGTCTGGCTTTTTATAACTCTGATATATAGGGGTTGTTAAAACAGCAATTCGAACTAGGCTCAAGCGACAAATAATACTAACTAAGGTAAACCGTATGGATTTGTTATTTTTAAAGGTGGTATCAGTCTGTTTGTCTATATTTAAAACACCTTCTAAAGTTCTAATCCATGCTCTACAGAATTTGCCATAACTACTGCAACTATATGTTTATTAATCTACCTCGATTCTTAGACAGGACAGTGAAATAAACTGCTTTGAATGTTCATTCTTCCTAAATCTATAAATACGCACGATGGGGATGTTAACTAAGATAGACACCGTCATTATGGGGATGTTAGCTAAGATAGACACCGTCATCGTGGGGATGTTAGCTAAGATAGACACCGTCATCATGGGAATGTTAGCTAAGATAGACACCGTCATCATGGGAATGTTAGCTAAGATAGACACCGTCATCATGGGAATGTTAACTAAGATAGGCACCGTCATCATGGGGATGTTAGCTAAGATAGACACCGTCATCATGGGGATGTTAGCTAAGATAGACACCGTCATCATGGGGATGTTAGCTAAGATAGACACCGTCATCATGGAAATGTTAGCTAAGATAGACACCGTCATCATGGGAATGTTAGCTAAGATAGGCACCGTCATCATGGGAATGTTAGCTAAGATAGACACCGTCATCATGGGGATGTTAGCTAAGATAGACACCGTCATCATGGAAATGTTAGCTAAGATAGACACCGTCATCATGGGAATGTTAACTAAGATAGGCACCGTCATCATGGGAATGTTAGCTAAGATAGACACCGTCATCATGGGGATGTTAGCTAAGATAGACACCGTCATCACAGCTGATTATCCGGATGATGATTAACGTTATCGAAAAAATAAGTGGACACGTGGTTGTCTCAATTTTAAAAAAGCTAACTGTGCAGCGTGGTTCCAATAGGAAACACATTTTTGTAATGACAAAGTGGGGTGTTATGGCTTAACATTTCATACGGTTGTAGGACACCAATAAACAACATTTTGCGGGATCGTTTCATGTAAAAATAACTTATTTTGTTGCATGAGAGAAAAAATGTCCAGCCGTATCGTCACGTGGGCTAGCACCACAAGTGAGGAACACATCTTTCTGGTGGTAAGGTTTTCCGTTTCTCCTAAAAAACGTTGATTTGGTACGACCTTCCGTCTAGCTTGTAAGACGTTCAGGTGGTACGTACTTCCGTCAGAACAGAAATTGTTCAGCCGTCTCCCCGATTAGACTAGAGCCACCCCTAAGGATCACGACTTTCTGGTGGTACGGTTTTCCGCTTAGCCTTAAACACGGTTTTTCTTCTTTTTTCAATTTATTTTCTTTTTTTTTTTTGTTCCTGTTTTTTTTTGGGGGTGGGGGTGGGGGGTGTGCGTACCGCCTTTTGTCAAGGTCGTAAGGTCTTGCGTTTAGCTTGTGAACTGTTCAGGTAGTCCGGCTTTCCGTCCAGCTTGTAAAACTTCAGTTGGTTCGGTCTTCCGTCTATCTTGCGAAGCGTTCATTAACTGCGGACTTCCATTTAGTTTATCATTCTTCGGGTGGTCCAGAATTCCGTCTAGCTTGTGGAAATCTCTGGTGCTACGGCCTTCCGTCCAGCTTTTAAACTTTTATGTGGTAGGTACGGCCTTTTGTCTAGTTTGTGAAACTGTGAGGTGTTACGGACATCCGTCCACCTTGTGAAATGTTCAGGTCGTAGGGTCTGCTATCCAGCTTATGAAATCTTCATTTGATACGGACTTGTGGATGGTTCATTTGTTACAGTCTTCCATCCACTTGTGGAATCTCCATGAGTTGGTACTGTCGTCCGTTCAGTTTGTGGCATGTACAGATGGTACGGACTTCCTCCAGCTTGTGAAACCTGTAAGTAATACGGTTTACTGTCCAGTATTTTCATGTCTTACAACCTTATGTGCAACTTTCTAACACAAATACCTGCTTGAAGGTTCCATGTCCGTTGCCAGTTTGTTTGGTTGGACGTCCATCCATCATTCAATTTCGCAAAAAAAAGGGAATATGTGTCAGCATACACATACATGCTGATACATGTGTTGAAACACCATACCATTAACACATCTGAGTCCAAATTTTTAATTTAGATTTTCTCTAGCGTACCAATACTATTTAATATTAATTTTCGCCAAATGAACAACTGATTTTGGTGCGATTGTGTGTCTTCTTTTTCCGTCCAACAATAAATGCGGTGTATATGTCTGGTGCTGGTGCACACACTCGTGACGTCCATGACTAATTGGTCTAATAAACCAGTCTAGACATCATTGTTTTCACACCGCTTGGGTAGCAAGCCCGGTTGAGCTAAAGACTTTCATATATGAAGCCCCCATTGGATTCCGGTAAGACACTAGCAGTAACTTAAAAGCGTTGTAGTGATTGGCGGGGCGGTGTCAATGACCCATACAATTAACCTAACCAACTTTTGGCTCAATCATTAAACCTTAAAGGTGGTATCCAACAGTTTGGATCAAAGTTTTTTCCTCAAATAACCAAAATAAGTCATGTTATCTGAAAAGGTCATGCAAAGTCCTGTTTATTGATGGCTTGGTCTATGTGAACATTGAAACATAACTTCCCACGGGTCATTGCAAACAGGTATTTCCTACCTGAGCTACGCTGCATAGATAAGTATTTTTCAACTAAGAAATTCACGTGCGCACTTCAGGGTAATTCGCTATCACGTCAGCATATATTTTAAGCTAAAATCCCCATCGTGCTTATTTATAGACTTGGAAAGAATGTACATTTTAGCGAATTTTTCACGACTTGTACGTTGGAACAATTGATTTCAAAACTTTCTTCTTTTTTTTACAAAACCATGAGTGTTTTGTCCAGATTCCCAAACAGGGTTGAGTTTTTAATGGTCAATGATATAGGCAAACTATCGGATACCACCTTTAATGACGCTGAGTTTCAAATATTCATATTATCAATGTCAAGTAGAAGTTATTATTTCATATCGTGTTGGTCTTGTTTCCCCACCTCTTCAATAAGTTTCCTACTGTTAAGAGGATGGTGTGACTTTACAATTTCGAACATTAAATATCTGGAAACTGCCAATTCAGTCCCCTTATACGAACAATTTTTAATTATATTAATCAGGATTTGAACAGGCAGTGATATATTTAATTGACCGGTGGTTACGGTTTCACGCCATTTTAAATTATCATACTGCACCTAAAACACGGCTCGCAGACGGCTATGGAACTCTTGGAATGTGAGTTCAACATTTTTACTCGTCGGATAAATGTCTTTTTGTCTCACCCTTGATCAGAAAATTTTCGAGCAATGTGAATTTTACGAGCAACTATTCAACTGTTTATCCACTTGATCCCAAAATATCATGATTTTTCTGGCGAACAAAAGTTGGTGAAATCTCCTGCGTCTAGACATTGCTCGGATGCTACTTTTCAGCGCAAGAGTTAAGCTGTAAAATGATTTTATGATTATTGCGCGTTATAACAAGTGCGCCACCTACCGTCACGTCGCGAGATAATTTTTCTCAACTGTTTCATTATGAGAAAGGCAGTTGCGGTGAACTTCAAAGAAGATCATATACCGACAGACAGTCATAAATTATTGTTACAGTATCATCAATGACATGAGCTCGGATAGATGGTTGGGCACGTGCCAGGAAACGCGCGTTCGACGTTGGTGGTTCTCCACAGACGATAACCCTGGCGTTTTGATGAATGGATGAATTTACGAGGCTACGTGGCGGGAAAATACTACCAGTTTTTCGCAGACACTAAAATAAGCGTCTCAGACATCATGTTTGCCAATTTTCGTCCAAGGCTAGAAAACCTGCAGCAGAAGTAAGGTGGTGTTAATAGCTACTGTTTTCACGCTTGGAGGTGATTATTTTACGTTTTACAGACGGTTGAAAACAATTCTTACATTAGTAAATGGTCCGAAGTTGATAATGTTTGCATAATTAACAGATAATCCTATTTGTCAAACAGGGTGACGCATTGTGGTGCTTCGCAGTGTTTACATAATTTGATGTTCCTCAAAATGCGTTATAGCAACTGCCTCTACCTGGACAGAACTGGTTCTCAGGCCCAAATAAGACAATAAGCAGATTGGGGTCAATGGAAATCAATTTTAAGCGACTTGTCTATAGTTATGCCTGGTACCAGCACATAGAAATATACAATTTTCACTTTATACCCATTTAAATTATTTTGTCACTAAAGAGACAATCAGTTTACTTTTCATGACTGACGTAAATACATGACGCATAATTTCTATATAAAGTCGTACTGTAATCTCGGCAAAGGCGACTTTGAACACTCTCTCGATTGTAAGACAGTACAAATCATGAAAAATCGCCTTAAATGTACATTTTTTCCAAATTATAAATATCCATAATGAGGATTTATGTTAAAAATAGATAATGACGTCATAGGGAATTACCCAAGGATCGTGTAACGTGGCTTTTTAAGTAAGTTGTCACGTGTTTAGCTAACTGCCGCATGCTCAGAGTACATGTCTGTGGTGACCAGTGGTGTGTTATGCTTTACATTTCACTTAGCTTTAAGGTATTAGTAGACAGCATTTCGCGGAATCTATTCATGCAACACTAATTTACTTGGTTGTTTGAAAGAAGAAAAACTGGGATCCAAACTGTTACCTCGCTTAAAGTGACTTAAATCAGTCCTTATGATTCTGATTCATCCAAGCTAAACACACCACGTTCTTTGGAGTACAACATGTTCACAGATAATATACAAACCAGATGTAATAGGTAACTCCATGTTTTGTGGGTGCAAATTTGACCCACGGCGATCTAGGCGCTTTATTAGTAACAATACGTAAATGATTCAAAGATTGTTGTAAAGAATGCGCATTTTGGTAAACGCTGAACATGTGATGGATAACAAAGCTATCAGTAAATTATATGCCATGCAATTATTACATACTTTTAGTTTGGGACATTTGTAAAGATGCATTCTAGACACATTAGCCGGTTAGAGTAGCAGGTCTATAGCCCATTACCCACCTTCGACGTGGGCTTGAAACCCAGTCTAAGCAAAAAATAATGTGAAGATGTTGTCCAGCTGGTCAGCAGCATACCGATTGTACTGTCCAAACATTAGTGGTGCCAACATTAGCCGAACAATGCCATAAAGGCAACAACAACAGAAAAGCGCCGGAAGTAGAGTCGACGATTTGTACCAATCTCAGAATACTCGCCTCTCACCGTGTAGGTTCGATTACTAGAAAGTCTTTCAGCTGACCTTCGGTGCGCCGGTGGTTCTACCCAGACAGTTGTCTGCGTTTTTCTGTACCTTAATAGTTGGGCGCCATTATAAAACCACAATTGTGACGCATCGATGTATTTCTGAAACAACAGAAACAAACACAACTTGCTTACAAAAGTATTACGAATAGGAAAAGTTGAGTACATATACCAAGAACGTACCTCCAACGAAAGAACTGGTAGGGTTTCGTTGAAGTATTTTAAGCAGTTGAAAAAATAGAGGGTGGTTAAAAAAATAAAAATAAACCATAAGCCAGCGATTGGCATGATTCTCTTTAAATGCCAACACGAAGAGTCAAACCGACCGGGCGCCACACAACAGCCCAGACCGACGAGATAGTAGCAGTCGTAGAGTAGCAAACTCTCGGAAAGCATGTATTGACGGACCTTGAATCGTAAATCTGGCCCGGAAGGCCCAGTGGGCGTGGCTTGCGTTCGGATATAAGCGGCCGCATGTTATCCCATAGTCGACATTCGATCGCTAATCGCCCTTCCCGTAGGACGCATGGACATACTGCGGGAAAAACGCGCGTGTACTTCTCACGTTTTCTTTCGCTGCTGATGCAATATTAAATTCGGTGATTTTTCTGTTCAGTGTAATTTGCGAATATTATTTATTCATTTGTAAGACATCAAAACTGAATATAAAAGTGTAAATAATTATTGATTATTTTGTGTTTGGATAGTTTATGGTAAATGTACATGTTATAGTGCATTGTGTTGCTTTGCAACTTGAAAATTATTAATTAGATTTTCTTTAGCAAGTCTACGTTATTTTATATTCTAAACCTTTTTGTGCGCAGAAGTGAAAACATTCCACTTTTTCTTTATTTTATCAAAGAAAAAGATAATAAAAACAGCAATGGAAAATATTGGAAACTTAATCACATTAGTAATTTGCCTTTTTGGCTTCGTTCATTACAAACTTGTCATAGC
The DNA here is from genome assembly GCA_007844125.1 of Sinonovacula constricta. Taxonomy (NCBI): domain Eukaryota; kingdom Metazoa; phylum Mollusca; class Bivalvia; order Cardiida; family Solecurtidae; genus Sinonovacula; species Sinonovacula constricta. Next base: position 11,849,442 of record CM017567.1, on the reverse strand, counting down.
TTCACCCGCGTCTTTACCAACTACAACAACAGACGCGACAACGACGTCGGATCCATTGCCAACACAGACGACGACAACAACCGAAAGTACAACGTCAAGTACGACTACGATGTGGCCCATTGACGGATACTACGATCAATCTCACGAGGATCAGACACACGATGGCCACGAGACCAATCTAGAAGACCGGTTAGAACAGTGAGTTGTTACTTATGAATTATTTTTTATTGTTATTGTTTTATTTGGTAACATTAAACACATATTTATATTCGCTGGTTTCTCTACACGGTTTACGTGTACAAACCGTTTAAAGAAAGACGATTTCCTTGCGTGCATGTATATAAGACCGAACAATCTCTCAGGTTTTGTCATTACGTTCTCGATATATCCGTAAGTGCTATTTCGATGTTGTCATGCTATATAAATGCGATTTCCTCGTAGTTGGTCAATATTGCATTTGTTACCTCTTTTTGAAGCGCAAAATAGTGTTGAACCTATATCTGACCTCTAGAGTCAATATGAGTTGGATATTCTTCAAACCATTGTTCTATCTTTGGTTAGTAGTACCAAACGTGTTACTTCACGTTTTATTCACGTTTTACCTATTTTACCTCAACAACCTAGATTATTTTCGAACTGCGCATGCGTACGGAATATACGTGATATGTATATGTCAGTCATCAACAAAACGTTGACTTGCATGCTATGGGCGAAATAATATAAAATCGTATAAAGTGCAGATGTGTTTGTATGTTCATATGTAAGATACTCACTTAAAACTGTGACTAAGTCGTTCCAACTTAAAATTTAGATAGAAACGTTTATTATGTACGATACATGTTTTCTGGCCGGGCAGTGCAAGTTACGTAGAAACAAAAGAATTGTACAAAGGTACGATTTGTATGTACATGTAAACGGTTTGGAGACAGTCAATTAATTGTTTGACATATGTAGATTGGATAACTAGAGATTACTTTATTGCAAGACAAAGGGTGGCGTTAAGATAGCGGTAGCCATGCTGTGATGTAGCCAGGATATAATTCGATGTATTGTCATATACTGCATAAAGATTGTGTGATGGAGAAACAGTCCTCAGTGGGTATAAGATGTTAAAACCCTTTCACAATACCCAATAATAACCAGAACCTATTTAAAACGTTTTGCAATTCTGACGATAAGTTAATATCGACTTTTTGTTTTCGTATTTTCTTTTACATTGTATTCTTTACTTTAAAGGTCGAGTAATGATCCGCTGAACAAAATGTCGATATACCTTAAGCTGCTTACCTAAATGTTTTAAAAAATTACTCAATGCTCATACTTTTGACATTGACGCACTTTTTGAAAGAACTTCTTAAAAGTCGCTTTTAATAAACTACTTCAAATATTTAGACACTATTTAAAATTGTAAATCAAAATGACTATTAGAATACGAATTAGATATAAATAAACATACATAATAAAGAAATAAAACACTAAGTAAGCTTAAAAAGTAAAGGTCGCATATTCGTTAAAAAAAAGCTTCAGCGAACGAAATACTGCTATCCTTTTATGATTCCTTAGCGCGATCGAGATTGTTTTGTTTTAGATAAAAACAAACAAACAAACAAACAAACAAACAAACAACTTTCATCTTTTAAACAAATCCACAATGAGTTAAAGAAACGTTGTTAAACTGAGCAGCATAACAATTACTTAGCTAATGGTGTGTTAACAAGAGTTAAAAAGTGTTATCGTTCTTTCTTTCTGACATACTGTATATTTTTACAAATTTAAAAGTAGTCAACATGATGATTAATATTTTTTATCAAATAGCGACGACCACACATTGTTATTGCTTCAATTATGTAAAATACCGACGTTATTGTTGTACTATTTTTGAATAGTTGACAATTCAGTGTAACTTTATTTAAACCTTAGAGCTTCGATAGTATAAAAGATGACGTAATTTTGTGCATGTCACGTATTTGTTTAGCTTAGTAATCATTAGGATTGATACATATTGACTTCCCGTGCGTACTTTGTGCAATATTATTTACTTCTTTGATTTAATCTGATGTAAGCAAATCTACAGATATCTGTTGGGCAAACCTTGACCATACTCCTCTGTGCATAAGACAATACATAATAGGTGTTACGCTGGGTTATAAAATGCGTTTAATTCTTTTACATTACTTTTACAAGCATTTCATTTATTTCTTAATCTTCCAATGTGCAGATCAGTTTTAAAAAGAAGTTAAACAGCATATCTTTACAGTTTTCAGTGACAAATGCGGATTCAATTTAAAATTATACTTATTATGAAATTGTCTGTGAATTTATTAATACAAATGTATAACATGTTGAAAATATCTTCTAACTATATATTATATTAGTTTGTTGTTACATAGTGTTGGATTTCTACGAATATGTGATTTTATTTTGATCAAACTTGCTTCATGCCTGCTAGCCGCCTACGTTGATGATGAAATCGGTTGAAGACCGCATTTTAAAAGGGTAAAAAGTTCCATACTCGCTCGGTCATTGCCTTCTTGGGGCTGTAGCGGCCATTGCACGCGGGACGTGTCCGCAGTGACCCCTACTAAATGCGCGTGCAGCCCTTGTTTTCGTCTGCAATTCAAATGCAAACGGCATTGTCATTAACCCCACCAGGCCAGGTCAAGAACCTTAATTCCATTGGCGGGAAAAGCGATCCGTCTGCTAGGGGTGGCTGGTCACCTGAAAAAGTTGTTTATTTAAAAAGTCGTGGACTTCAGATATAAAGATGAAAACATTTTCAGCTTTATTAAGCTGCAAGGAATTACCTTGCAAGGCTGGACATATATGTGGCATTTGTGGACGAATAACAATCTCGATCACACTGGGCAATCATAAAAGGAAAGAATTATTTCGTTCGCTGAAAATTTTCAAAGAGAGATTTATTTGTTTACATATTGAGTTGAAAACACCATTTATATGCTCCAAATATAAAATATACTAAATACCAAAGTCAACTTAATTAGTCTGATGCAAATAAAATACGATTTTTCAGTGTTTTGGGGATACTATTGCGAATAAATAATACGACGCATGATATAATCAACGTTATATAAAAATGGTACGAATTTGCTCTTTAGAACAACAACAAAAACAACAAACAAACAAACAAATAAAAACAACAAAAACAATACACACACAAACACACACACAAACACGCGACTTTTAGGAAATGCCACGTTTTTGTTTGTTTGTGTCTGATGCAACACATACTCGCTTAGAAATAGTGCGTCTGTAATACACACTGGCTGACAATTTGTACCTATTATGAGTTACACCATAGGATGACGAGAACATGCCCTGAATTGTGATACACGAATACATTTTCTTTCTTTGAAAACTGTAAAAACCCTATATGTTCCATATACTCATCGTATATTCTAGGATGGTGTTGCATTGGAACTAATTTGCTCTCAATATCCCTGACCCTAAACGCGCAGATGTGCGTCACAAAAAATCAAGATCTGATATTTTAACTCTATTCTGTTAATGATAAAGGAACGAACTGCTATGGTTTGAGATAGATTTCTTGTCGCTTCATTGTTAATAACATATTAATGATTTGAACATATTTTTTAACTGAGTATTATGGTACGTATTTTTGCAGCCAGTTATCGCACCCAGCAACACAAGCAACAAGAAAGATAGTAGCACAAAAAGATAACAACAACAACATACTAACTAAAGAAGTAGCTACAGCAAAAATACCAGAAAATACAAAACACTATGTACATGCTTGTTAAAAGGCTCCTCGCCACCGGTGATTGGTCACGTGAGCTTGGATCTGGGGTCATCTGTGGGCCTGGCCTTACAGGCGGGGTCACTGTACCCGACATGACCCTCTGTTACACCACGCTGTCCGGACAATGATGGCGTGAGTCACTAGACCACCCAATCACTGCTACCCTTATTTTTCTTGCCACCGACGGCGTTATCAAAACCGTCGTCGTCAGCTTGACCAACGAACGTATTTAATCATCTTCTCCGCCGTCGCGTTCTTTAACGTCGTCGTTGTCATTTTCGTCGTTGCCGTCGTAAAGATCGTGTTTTATCATGGTTGTCGTGGTCGTCTTCATCGTCAAAATAAAATGGTCACCATCGTCACCATCCTTGATATATGCAGCCTCTTTATTATTAAAGCATTTTCTTTTGTTATGTCAATCTTCCTTGACAAACGTCGCTGCAAAGATTTGATAAAGGGGACTTAGTTAGAATTTACCCTCAAGTCTTCATTTAAGTCTAATTTTGATACAGGCATTCATCAAATAAATGTTATTGAAAGCGATAAATTACTGCAAACTTGACATTTCAGAACACCACCCATATGAACATACTTTTGATAGTACATAAAGATAAATACAATCTGGAATCGAGGAATTTATATTTATAATGATAATTCGGTGATTCATCTTCATCCATTTAGTGTATATGTCTGGTCACATTTGTAATCCATTATATTTGCATTCATCCGGTTAAATATAACTGAAATACAAATGTCGTTAAATTGAAAAAAAACAAAAAAACACCATTTTTCGCCAGTTACGACTGGGACACTATTTAGATAATCGACCATGAGTATTTAATATTTGTCTGTCTCAGTATATGGGATTGCTGTTAACATGTTCGAGCTGATCATATTTAAATGCTGTGTATGTTAGGTATGCGGACACTTCCGGTAATCCAAACTCGGTTACCATTTGACCTTAGTTGTTAAGCAAGGTCCCCTTACACCTTTTCACCATTTCTCCATTATGTAAAGAATCGCTCAAACCTGATCATCAGATGACCCCACTGCCTAGGGTTGGGTTCCCTTGAACTGAGCTGTTACGTCACGGCTCCGGCCAGTGGTCACCGTAAGGTGAGGGAGGTCAAGAGGGAATACTGGACCAAGCCCTGTCAGGTCACTAGAGAAAGTAATATTTCGGACATCATCGACCTTTTTGAATGTCTTTCCACACTCCATTAAAAACTCATACAAGCTGACCTGACGCCTTGAAAAGACCGGAAATAGCAACAATAAGTTTGCTAAGCCGCAAGAAAAGGTAAGAGAAATCAGACAAACCACACAAATAAATCGGCGGTTCGCAGAGGTATTTGTGGTGACCTAAAGGTATCATTGTCCATCCGCAAAATTTCATATGTTTTATCTAGATAAGAGAATGTTGTGAATCGGTATGTCAGAATGAACGAATAATATCATTAGATGAGTCGGCATTTTAAAACGCTTTTTGATTGTATATTTTGCAAATAGAAAACGGCTAGATAAGGATTTATCAATGACGCAAACATATTTAATAGCTGTGATCATATAATTGATCCACGGACTGTTGCAGATAAAAGATATGCGTGAAACATTGCGAATATATACTAATTAAAGTCCTATTTCGATTCGAATCATTATTATTAATCATAAAATGCAGAATATCCTCTGGCAAGAATACAGTCGATCGATATTTTTTCTTATAAAATTTCGAGGGTTAATAAAAGGACGCTGAGTGTGATGTGTTTTATATCTGGTAAATTATGAACCCCAAACTGGAATATGGATAATAAAAAACAACACAATTTAACTGTTTTCCAATATAAGTGATTGTTCTAACACAGTGCGGTTCATTTGTAGGGGTTAATTAAAAAAAACGTTAGCATTTTTTTTATTAAAGGCGTCATAATAAAACGATAAGTCCGCCCAACATTATTTCTCCTCGTTTACGTTTACATACCATTTAAGGGCCTAAGTCCGTACTCGCCAAACATTCTTAAGTATGAGTTTAAGTCGCAGATTTTACGACCTATCATCTTCAATGTTTTAAGGTACATAAATACGTGTCTGACAGCTTTCATAGCACTTTAGATGTACTTGTAGCCAAAACACAATTTAACAACACTGAAAAATCAAGGTTATCTAATTTGACTGTGCGATTTGATTACAAATCATCCGTTAAATGGTTGGTGAATGACTGTTTGTGAGCAGATAAGCCTGGTATCGATGTGTGTATGGCAAGAATGATACCAGTTTCGCATAGTCTTTTATTAAAAACAACCAAAAACAAATGTAAAATATTTATCTCTGGAATATCTCTTTTAAAATGGACTGAATGTTATTTTAGTTTCTAAGGAGAAATTAAAACATTGGAATTAAATCTTTCTTTATTTATTAATTTCAATGGAAACAAAAAATAGGAAACAAACTTAAATGTCTGGTGGTTGTGTTTGGATCCAATACTACTGTCAAAAATAAACACCTGTACAAGTTCAATCCTGAGTTGCCTGACAGGTAATGAAATAAAATTTTCATAATAATAGTCGTTTTAGACAGAGACCAAAAAAGCACAAAACAGCAACATCAGAAAGTAAGATCAAAATACCTATTCACTTTTGAACATTGATTTATTTAACCCATCAATGTTAATGATTACTGGTAACTCCGTAGTTGTATTATTACCGGTTTACAATTTAACCATTAACTACGGGAGACGTTCCGGAGAACTCAATTTGCGTAGTTGCTTATATTCTTTCAAACGCGCACCACACTCGTGTAGACTCCATCCAACCTTACCCCATATTCCCAGTTACAGGTAGTAGATAATATACAACATGGCCCGTGAGTCAAGATGGATTACCGTTAATAGTGTGTTAATTAGCCTGAGTCAATTAGGCCAAACAGCTCTTGACCCACGCACCTGCTGACCCAACCCAGTACGTGCAAAACATTGCGAGTTGTTTGTTTTCCGAACATACGGATATCGCGTGACTTCGTCCTTGAAACCGTCTGTCTGGGTCTGTTCTCGTAAAAAGATGGCGCCCAAGAAAATTGTTTAAAAATGCGAAAATCTACCAAAACACTTAAAACATAGCGTATCATTTGTCTTTATTTTAACAAAAACAACTGCATGAGCTGAAAGTTAGTATAAAATCAATTTCTATGCCGATATAACATGATGATAAGTTAAAACTTAACTTTAAAAATGTTAAAAGGTCATAATCACACATATCCAACAAGAGTCTCATACCAAGGGTTTTTAAGTCTTTAAATTAAATTGGTTATACCATTAAGTTTCTATAACCAGGTATCAGTCAGGACATTTATTGAATTATTATCCTTTTATTTTATTTTAGTTTATTTATGGAAAAAGCAATAACTGACAAGTCAAAGTTTGTTTTGTAAAAATACATAACACCGCAGTAAATTGAAATAAATCCGAACACTAATAGGCTTCTAACTAATCATTATAATTGTTTCACCGTCGCTTTATTGTAGGAACCGGTTAAACGTACATTTCTTCTCTAGACAATCTGTTAACGTTATGCCGTAACGTGAAATCAACTTATCGCATCATTTTCCAGATGAGATCATTCAGTATTTATGCAGCATAATCTAACGTCATCAAAGCAATACGAACCTAAGACAACCACCCTCAAAAAAAGTGTAGACCACCTTCAAAACAATTACTCAAAACAATTCAAAACTTTTACTAACGAACACCGAACCTGCTAACAGATATCTAAAGTTATCGTCTAGATGCATACGGTGCCAAGTCTGGGGAGAGATTTTTACAACCGCGTCTACGCAATTCGTACCCTGTAACCTTACGGCAGCATCCTACCTGTTACAGAAGAATCACGTGATTCTTAGGTGACGTCACTTGTTTACCTGTTTACTGTTTACCCGAAGCGGCAGACTGTACGGTTGTAGGAGTCTCGATATTAGGGCTGCGGAATAATCCGTCTATTATCCCATCCTTAATTATCCGGTCATTCTAGCGGCAACATCAAAGGATAATCCTAATTAGTTATATTACTAGACAATTTGCCGGGACATTATGCGTGGGTGGAAAAAAGTGCTCGCGCCCTGAGAACGCATTGTCTTAACCTACTTATGCAAATAGAGTCTTAAAGAAAAAGTTGTTAATGTCTGTACTTGACATCGGTGTTTAAATATGGTAACGTTTTTTCTTAAAACTGTTTTGCATTTTGTTTCATTTCCGGAAATGCTGAGAAGTATTACCGCCAAAGTGTCATGTGTACTGTGCACATCTCCAGAATACAAAACCCGAGTTTCCTTACATCGATCCGTGCACTTTGTTATTGTATGTTATATTTCCTGTTCAAGGCGTTCTAACTCCTTGACATAATAACAAAAAACTATGTTTGTTTCAACATGTTCCACACCATTACGTTAAAGTAGTTACACAGACTCTTTAAAACCTTATTTAATAAAATCTTTATTTTAAGCGCAATGATACCAGAACATACTGGTGTCTATTAGTTATAAGCTTATTTTCATGTTGTTTATTTTCTGTTTCCTTATAAAAACACGAAAAAGCGACGTTCGTTTTTTGTTTGTTTGTTGTTGTTGTTTTGTGTGTGTATTTTTGTGTGTGTGTGTGTGTGTGTGTGTGTGTGTGTGTGTGTGTGTGTGTGTGTATTTGTGTGTGTGTGTGTGTGTGTGTTTTAGAAAACACATCAAAGTGCAATATTGTAAACAAATTCGTGTATATTTTATTTATTTAGAACTACCGTATGCTTAACACTTCGTGTTTCCTGACGACAAAAGCTTACTTTTACCATAACAACCGTTTACCTCCAGGTCCAAGATATTCCGAATCCAGTTGTTGAAGCAGCATATGCTAGATTCCTTGGGATGGACCGCACCACCACAGATCGACCCGGAAACCAAGAGACGATTACTCCAGAACCTAAAAAGTCCAATATACGTCATGAAGCAGAAATACTGCTACCGTCCTGTGTGTAAGTGCAATTATCTCATTTTATCTTTAAAACTACAACTCCTTTTGTTCAAATTATTGTGTTTTAAACAGAAACTAAGATGACAATTGGGATGTAAGATAAGTCACCGTTCATCGCACGGCTGAGGAAGATAAGGGAGATAACTATAGTGAGTTTAAACTTGTTGAATTTATTCCCCTTACCTTTATAATCTCTGCCCGGAAACCAGTATCTTGTTTGTGTATTAAAATATAGAAGAAAACGCATTATTTAGTAAAACAACAATGTTCTCAAATTAGATTTAAGCTTGAAATCTAAGGCTAAGTTTGTCTGTTTTTATTTTTTTAAATACATTTACATCGCAGCGACACAATTATGGTCATTTTAGCCACGTACAGATATTTTGGTTGAGGAAGACCCGCAGACAAATGTCTGGGCAGAACCACCGACGCACTGCATGTATACTGGAAGCACTTCGATCCGACCGGGACCTGGACCTACGCAGTGAATAGCCTGGGCAGTCAGGGGTGTTACAAGCCGGTGACTCTACCACTCGGCTACTAACGTCCCCTGTAAGCTAATATTACAGACCACACAACCATTAACTGCGCATAACAATTTATGATACAATACGGTTCCGGTTAATTAAAAACTTTTAGTGAGACACTCTACTTGGCAAGAACAATAACGACTATTAGCTCAAATTATAAATACTTACTAAATACTGTCATAAACTTCGCATGCAGGCGACCTGCCGGTGGTGGATATGCCAGACTACATCAACCGATCGCTCTGGTTCGATACAAGCTCCAAGAACATCCGATTTTTCTTTCAACTGTCCAGTAGCGAAGACCCCAACCTCGACATCACTACCGCACACGTCAAACTGCATCTAAAGAGGAGAGAAGGTAACATTGATTTCGCTCCCGTACTGGGTTGGTTCATTACCTTTGTCTATGTTAGAAAATGAAACAAAAACTCTGTGCAGGACGATGCACGGCATTCTGTTATATCGATCTTATTTTTATCGTGTAAGCCGTCTTGTTTTAATCTCGCAGCGCAAATGTGTGTACTATGAGTCTCAAAATAAAGACTGACACTGACTAAAGATTACAAACTTCATTGAACATGGACATATGTTGACGACTCACTTAAAGTTCTGAATTACGTGATTTTAAAAACAGTCTTCTATATCACAGCCAATCAGAGAATGCGTAACCTTTAATAGCATGCACATCGGCTAGTTCTATCACCTGTTGTTGAATTGAGGTAAAATTGCACAAAATGCGAAGTTTCTTTAAATGTTCTAAGTGTTTTGCAGTTTTATTATTATAATTTTCTCCAAGAAATATGCAAATTCGCTTAAAGAACATAATATTATTATTACAAAAAGAAATAATTAGATTTCTTTCAAATGACAATTTTACTGTGAATTTTCCAGATTGTTTGTGTGCATTTGGGGACGACCCAATCACATCGAGAATCCACATTAAGATCTACCAATACCGCAAACCCATCCGCTCGCACTCACGCCGTAAGTGTTTGTTTGTTTCTTGGTTGTAATTTGTTTATATTGAGTTGGGTCTCCTTGGTCTTGACCGTTTTATTATTAGACGTTTAGTCATCGTCTTAGTTGCCTGAGTTCGGTATATACACTCTATTATAGCTATTTTCATCACTCGAACGACTCATATATTTTTTGAAAAGCTTTCGTTTGCATCATAATTAGGTTTCTGAAAGAAAGACATTACTGCAAAAACAACAAGAAGAAAAATATAACACATTAACAGCTTCACTGTGAAATGTTATAGTTCTGGTCTTACAAAACACGATCTTAAAAATATCTGCCAATAAACACGGTAGCATAGCACTGACTGGCACTGTCATTCATTCGTGTGGCGTTATTCTTTTATGACACTAAATGTTTGCTTGCTCCATTTTGTACATTGCTTTTAGCTTTGGTTCATTTATTTCCAGTACGCCATAGCAACATGCGCCTAATCGACGCTAAGATGGTCACATGGGATACGTCACGTTGGGTCACATTGCAAGTGACAGACGCAATCCGACGTATTGTGTCACGTGGTCGCCGTAATGGCGGATTTGAGGTGCACATCAGGGACATGGAGGAGAACGTTCTAGATGCCAAAACTATCATAGACCCCACAGTGTGCTCCCCAGAACTGGGTAAGAGGAGATTAGTTGATCCTTTGCTTTTATACTAAGAATTTGTCCGAATGTTATCAAACAATTTAACCTAATTAGTTTTAAATAAGTTAAAACTTTCTAAAACTTAAATTGTTGATACGACTTAGTCTAGTTCTTTTGAACGTGATGGCAGAACAACAGGAAATCCACAAATACAGGAAAACTGTTCCACTTTTTTTTTCGAAAGAGTACTGAAAAATATAAATAAGCATCATAAATGAATATACATGTGTACTACCTAATCAATACTTTATTGATTTGATTAATTGATTGATTGACTGATTTGAGCTGATTGATTAGCCGAGTGGATGTAATTGATTGATTGAGTGAGTGATACCCTAACAGAGTACCAGTGTGATGAAGTGGAAGCTCTCCAAGACGTGGAAGATGAATCAGACAGCAATGACGTCAGCGATCCAGACTACTCTCCGTTGCTGGAAGTGAGCTCCACCACCACTAGCCGCATACAGCGTAAGTGATGTCAAAGATCTGATGACGAGATTAATTGTCTTTTTTAATTAAAAATATTGTTTTTTACTTGTTCTTTATTATGATTTTCATTTGTTTCTTTAATACGAACGACTTGGTTTCTTTTCAATTAAACAACGTGCATGTCAAAAGAGTAAAATGTCCTTACACCAATTGTAGAAACATGTCTTAGTACTTAGATTATTTTTTTGGAACACACTTGCAATTGTATACACCACCAACCTGAAAAGACGTTGTTGCTACGATACAATATGGAATTGTTGAACAATACAATCAGCGTGAGTGGAATATCCTGACTTATAGAGACTCGATATTTTCATAACATGAACCACGCCTACGCATAATATTATCTGCAATGATGTTAATCCGGCTTTCAAAGTTATGGATGTGTTTGGTGAAAGCAAACAAATACCAGTAAAAAAACTACATAAAAGGCTTGTGATGACATTCTTCTTCTTCTTCTTCTTTTTCAGTGTCATATCCATAAGACTGTTCAGACGGATATTGCCTAGCTGACCGGAAATGATCTCCCCTCCACGACACTGTCACGTGCAGATTTGTGCGCGTGCGCATATGCGCGCGCAACTATTTGTTCGCCTGAGCGTTAAGACTGAAGCACGCGGAAGTGTTCGGCTCGAAGATTGTTATATAATGGGAATGATTAAAAGATTGACGAACAATCAAACGAAATGTGCATCTAAGATGTTTAACATATTAGGCTTTATGTTTAAATTGAAATATGAAACCCCCCACATGATTTCAAAGTTTTAAAATGAGGACGAGAAAAGGGCAGTTATTGAATGTATGAGGGAACGTGGCATGGCGGTGACCCGGTGACTTGCTTGCAATGGTAGCTATTTTATGTTCGTGCAAAAGTTATGATCATCGCTGATATAGTGTGTCAAGTGATGCTCTTGTTGTATCTGTTGGAAAAAATGGTGCTTTCAGTTGTTGTTTTTGTGTGTGTTTTTGTTGTTGTTTTTTCTATATAAAAGTAATGGTGTTCGTTTAATTTTCATTTACTCATCGAATAACGAGACCATCAAATTACGAAAAATAAATCAACAACATAATTTCAGGCGGGTTTTACGCATACATACATTTAAGATTTTGATAAAATCATATTTTTCATGCTGCTATTTTTATGTTCTAATTTTGAAAAGTAAACTTACGTGGTTTTTAAATTTTCATCTGAATTGTTTCTTACGTCATACTCATTTAAATTCATGCCATTATATACTTGATTCCAGAACTGTTGTGGGCACTTTGTCTTAATTGAATACTGTTTCCCTTTTAGACTCTGCATGTAACAGGTACTCGATTTGCTATCAAATTTAGCGGGATTTATCAAATATAATTATAGTACCACAAGACACATTATAAGACATTTATCTGTTTAAATCTGATAAATAAATGATACAAAAGAAAACGGTTAATCCTTTATGGGATTAGAACAAACAACGCACAGCTGACTACCTCAATCGGAACTTCTCGGGTAATTCCGTCCTCGGGACAATCATCCCTCGGATGTATCTGGTGCAGTGATACTTACTGAAATCGCGATCGTTTTATTCGCCGAAAGTCGGAAGGAAATTATACCCGAAATGTAGTTCGCACAAAACATAAACGATGCCATTGTTTGACAGCTGCGTGTCTGCTGCGCTGGGTAAATTAAAATTGGATGTTTCGAATTTGAAGCCGCCAAGAATTGAAGTTTTACAGGCATGTAGTGAGCTATCACCCGAGCTGCCATCTTTGTCTTGACGTCTGTCTCAAAAGTATCCCCATTTAGGGAAATGGCCTAGGTCATCCGACTACCTACATACATTAGAGAGATGATTCGTAAATTAACCGAGGTGTTCCGATTGCTGACTACCTATTTACTAGCAAACTCTTCAAAAGGAGGTAATGTATTTCTGTGCCAAATACTCTTCAACAGGAAGGTACCGAAGGTACTGTATTACTCCGCCGAATATTTTTCAACAGAAGGTACTGTATTACTCTGCCAGAAGCTGAAGCCCGGCAGGCGACATTTGTTAGTTACACGAAATGAAAAACGTTTTTAAACGTTTGAATTGCTAAAACCTTTACATGTAGGTGAAAGGTCATCTTGCTAGAGAGATCAGATAGCTCCTAGCTGATACTGGCTGATCAGGATCTCTACCATCTTCTTAAACTTAAATGTGCAAAAAGGAAGACAAAGAACTGACTGGTGCTAACACGTTCGTCTAAACCTAAGCTGGAAGGCCTACCAAGCACATCGAGTCAATGTGTATGGTACCATCGGCTTGCGATCTTAGTAAAGTACAACGCGCAAAAATCTTATTCTATGTCATTACTTATAGATTGTAGTCATTTACAACCTAAAACTAATGCGGTGATCCATGCCTTCTTTTTACCTTTTCTAAATTTTCCAACTTTGTTTAATCTATTTATGTTTTGATTAGCCATGATTAGTGCTGATTGTATGTATATGCTGATTGTATGTATATATGAATTTCTATGAGTGGACAACGTCTTAATTTATTTAATTCGTTTTTTATGTTTTGTTCTTTCAAGCAGGCGTTTCGTATCTCTACCTCATGATCAGTGTGTTAATGTTTGCTTTTTATTTTTTTTGTGAGCAGAAGATTTTGAGGGATAATTATGTTTTTTTTCCAGTGTAAGCTTTTTTTTTATTTTAACGAGTGGTCAGCTTAAAGGCCAAGAGCAGTTACTTTCCTGGAATGCAAGTTATCAATAAGAACAAAATAAGAAATAGAACAAAATAGTTCCATTTTTTAAAAAAGTTCTATTATTAAAAATAAGCACTCTATTCTCCGCAAGTTGCACTCAAATACAAAGATATCATCTTTGATTAAGTAGTTTCCTTTTGATCAGTTTATTTATCAAACATATATTTCATATATTAAAATACACAAGACTTGTTCCTGGAATATAAGATTTTAAATCATTTAAATTATTGGAAATGTAGAGGTGATTAAGCAACAAACGATTATATATTATTCTATTATACTGTGGAAAATAAGAAGATGTTATGTTTGGTTTTAAATAATGTTTTTGTCTTCAAGTAAACATAACAACTCTTTCTTTCCTATCCATTGATGGCACGTAAATTGTTTGTCTCTTTGGTAATATATGTTCATACTTAAAAGGACACATGTATTTAAAGAAAACTAATGTCTGTGCAATGCTTATGGGCTGATTCTATCCTTAGATTCATGTAGAAATGTTTTCCCGTTATCTTTTTTTCTACACAGAAACAAATCTGGGGTCTTTGTCGATCAAGAATTTATCTGGGCGTAGACAAATCTGACAATAATTGTGCTGGTACGATGTAACAATAAACAACAACAACAACACACAGACACACAAAACAAGAAAAAAATCACCGTTAGTCAGTTAGTGATACTGTGAACTTGTATGACGTTAGTAGTGCCTAATAATAAATATTTTCAGAGTTAAAATATATGTTTATCCCCTGATAAATCCTGAAATTTCATAGCTCCGCAAAAATTAACGAACCGATTTTCATGCTGACCACTCCGTATATAAACATTGATCTACTCATAAGTCATTGCAGTAAAAGAACTTTGTCTTTGAGACTTATATAGTTATTGCCATTTTTTTTATTTCATGTGTCTGTTTATTTGTATCTACCATTATTCCATTTATTATTACGCCAGTTTGAAAGCTGTTATATCTTCATTATATTCAACTAATTTGATAATTATCAGTCGTTGACTTAAGATTTTATTTACCAAGTATAAACATATAACTTTATTTAAATTAAATGCAAATTTGTTATTTGGCACACTTTGATAACATTTGTCTTATATTCGTAGATTTCGTGTTCACTCACTCTTGCATATTATGCCTTGTTTTAAAATGGGAAGACTAACATTACTGTTCAAAAAGTAACTTCTTTCTTTCAAAGTCGTAACAGCTTTGATGTATATTTCAGGCTTACAGCCATTTATATATAATTAACTGCTGTAACAATCGCCGAACATACCTGTTATTTATTTGACTATGAACTTTACATAAAAATGTGTTCGCTTGGTATCAACAACATTTTATGCCCTTTGCGCTTATTAATGCTTTTGTATAAAAAATGAAAACTATTTGTCATGCGTTTGTTATTTTTAAAAAGTGAATGCAAACGGACGTATTGTTAACGTTAGAAAGTAATGATGAGGAGGAGGAGGAGGAGGAAAAGGAGGAGCAGAAGCTGATCGTGAGGATCATTATTGCCAACGCACGTGACTATTAAAAATAAAAAATTAAAAACACGTTTTAATGATAGAATAATCATATTTTATTTAGCTTATCGTTTTATAAATACTGTGTCTATTTTGATAAAGCATACATGATTCATTTCCATTTTAATTTTAAAATGTTTACGATGTTTACATTAGAAAACAAGGTACATTTTAACCCTGAGATGAAACCTTTACTGTAATTATTCAGTGCATACTCTTAACTGAAAGCAAAACTAAGCCAAACAAACGTTTTGCATGCACTAGTGATCCTTTCCTGATTCATGAGACCAATGACAACGTTTCTTTAACCGGCCTTAGTGTTGGCATTAGCATAAGCTCTTGGCGCCTTCCTATACGGGGCTGCTGCGTAATAAACTGGTGCTGCGGCGACGTATTGGTACATAGGCTTTCCAGGTTTTCCTACCGGACCGGGTACACCTCGGGCGCCGGGATATCCTCTCTGACCCTGTCTCCCGGGGACTCCCGCGGGACCTGCTGGGCCGGGCTCACCGTCAGTCCCCCGTAGACCTCGTTGTCCTGGGTAACCAGGGAATCCCATATCTCCCGCAGGCCCCTGGGGCCCGGGCTCTCCCTGAATACCATCTTCCCCATGTTTTCCCTTTTCTCCATTAAAGCCCGGGTATCCCTGTGGTCCCACATCCCCGACTGGTCCTGGGGGTCCGTCCTGACCGTTCGCTCCGTCCTCGCCAGCATTGCCCTCATCTCCCTCCTCTCCGGGCAGTCCTAGAACAATAGATCACACGGTGAACCTGATCATGCTTCATTTGTAAATAACCGATACTTGTTGTTAATTATTTCCTGACAATTTCATGGAGAGGTAACAAAACATGTCTAACGACCATACGGCGAATGATGTAGATCTCGACAGGTACCAGCGGGAGCTGTGTGATGAGACTGCATATTTTGCTGCTGACGCTCCAGTGTTTTGTCCACGTTTAATGTATATATAAGAAGACTAATTACTGATTATGTAGTAGATGGCACAGTATATGGTTGGTTAGGACGGTCTACCAGTGTGTCAGTGGTCATTACTTTGATCAAGAAGGGCAGATTACATAATACGGTTTCTCCATTTACAGAAATAGCTGATGTCACCCTAAAACGGCAGATCAGATGAACTCTTAAAGGTGGTATCCGACAGTTTGGACGAAACTTTTCTTTTATAAATGAACAAAAGATGTTCATTACCCGAAAATGATTTCGAGAAATAAAAATTATTGAAGCCCTACACTTATGTAAAATAAAGAAGCATACCACCCCACTTGTCATAAGAAATTTGTATTTTCTGTCTGAGCCAAGTTGCACAGCTATTTTTAAACTAAGAAAACCACTTTATTTGAGATAACATAAGATCATAATCCGGGTAATCCGCTGTGACGTCGATATCTATTTTTAGCAGAAATCCGTATCGTGCTTGTTGATAGAGTTTAAAAAAAAGATCATTCAGAGCGAGTTATTTCCCGATGTGTACTGCCTAACAATTGAGGAGGCTTCAGAATCGTCTTTAATTACACGAAAGTATGTTTTTATCTGGAATTCATGTCAAAATTCCACCAAATAGATACTGTTACTTGTATATAATATAAGCAAACTGTCTGATACCACATTTACTAAAGTAACGTCTCTGAACAGGGAGTACGGTGAAATTGGACGAAAATCCACAATTTGTCCAATGGTCAAAATTTAAACAAGGAATTAATGTTTTACGGTTTTAGTGTTGAAAAAGCAACCTTGGCTTTATTCATAGTTTAGTTTTCGTAAGGTTTACTTGTAGAGACAGATCTGTTTTAGTCCAGTATATTTAGGCAAGAATGCCAGTCGTGGAACTACCCTTATATTTGCAAATGGATCAATAATCTTAAGAAGCATTGTACGTAAAAGAAAAACGTAAGTAGCAAATCAAACAGACGAGTCTTGATCTTTATCACAGTGCAGAAATTGAGTTAAGAAAGTTAATTTCAACAAAAAGGCTGCAGGAAGCCATCTTAAACAAATAACATTTTCTGGATCTGTTTCTATCTCACCTGGATATCCGGTGGGTCCTGTCTCTCCCTTTGTTCCCGTCTCTCCCTGCTCCCCCTCGGGACCCTCCTCTCCCCACGGGCCGTACGGGCCGGGGGGACCACGTGCACCAGGGGCTCCCATCACGCCCTTCAGTCCGGGAGCTCCGGGCGCTCCGTCAGCTCCGTTACGACCTGGTAGTCCAGGAGGTCCTGAAATAATTAACTCTCGGTTGTACTCGGTTCTCGGAAATACTCGATTAGCGTGTTCATACAATAAATGAAATTCATAAATAAATTCATAAAATAACAGGCGACGTTCGGAAATAAAATCTTTAAGCTATTTTTTTCTTCGGATCTACCAGAGATGCGTAGATCTAAAGAACGGAAACTAAATAGGCAGACACCGAATATTAAAAATTAAACCTTTTATTCAAGTTAAGCCCTAGACTTCAATGATAATAATGCAAGATAAGCGTACCATTTGGACCCTTAGCCCCGGGGAACACAGGCACTCCGTATACATATCCATGTCTCTTTACTCTCAGGACTGAAAATAGTAAATTGTAAAGTAACAACAAGCTTAACAAAGCAAAGCACAGAAACGCAAGGTGAGTTTGCGGTGCCTTGTCAATGTAAGTTTAAACAGGAACATATCTGAAATTGTAGAGTATATGGAAATACCACTCTTTGCGTACATACTCGTATAGAAATTGTATATGAATATATAATTGTATTATTGTTTCCGTACCGATTGTATCAATGTGGAGATTTGAAAGAGAGTCAATGAAGGCGGCACCCAGTCGTGGAACTACCCTTATATTTGCAAAGGAGCAAAATCTCTACCAAGCGACTTTGGTATGTTCCGGGTTGGAATCCGAAGCCTCCCGTACCGTAGCCAGAACTCTACAAATTGCTCTTCCAGTCTTATATAATTTGTAAAGTAATAAACTACAAATGTGTAAATAGTCAATGAAATGTATCCATTGCTACCATATTTTCACATTTTTAACAACTCCGGGGTGTCCAGCGGACTTTAAACGGATATATACAATGTGACAAGTGACCCGTACCTTCCTCCTTCTGCTCAGCCAACATCTGTTCTATCTGATCTAGACGGGCCTCCCATTCTTTGATCAACTGTATCTCTCTGGAAATTAAAACACCATTAAGTAATTAAGTTTTAATCCATTATTTTGTTGTCAAGTTTATTGAAAGAAAACGTTTAAATTAGTGTAACCCCTCACGTTGGCCCACTTCCTTGATAGAACTAATACTCGAGTTGTAAATTTCTATATTTCTATATTAAGGCAAACATTTCTTGAAGCGTTCGTTTCTATTTAAATTTTGCTGTTTTAAAGTTGTATGTTAATCATATGTTATATCACAATTTATACTCTGAAATAGATATATTCACGCTTAAAATTGCACAAAATGTGAATGGTTTGTATCAATCACTAATTTAAACAAGGATATAAAATATTAATTTATACATTATAATAAATTAAAAAACAATGAAATGGTCAGTAAAATACTGTTAGGCGTAATACTAGTATTTTAGAAAACTTACAGAATAAGTCCATATTAACATGAAATTCAGCGAACATAGCGCATTAAGTGGCTATTTGAGTGTTTTATGAAATCGATTTTTACGTTTTCCTCCATCTTAAAATTGGCAAGTACATTTAGATTCTCGTAGAACCGTTTGTAGTTTTCTAATTAATTATAATAATATTACATTAAATGGTAGATATCAGCCTGTCTCAATATCCCTAAAGGATGTATAAATTAAAGCATCTGAACATGTTGTAAAAATTACAAAAATGGCTATCTAGAGTCTCGCGAACACAAGAACTATTAGATAGATAAGTTATGCATTCGTGTATAAAAGTAGTTGAAAGTTTAGATTACCCTATGTTGTTGCTTAAACAAGTCAGAATATTAAAAAAAACAGATTACATTTCCCCCCTAGACATCAGATAGATAATTAGCTTCTATAAAACTTGGCCGATGTTGTTGAGATTATATTTCTTATATTTTCTAAAAGCATGATAAAATCTGAATAATAATAACCAAATTTTACAAATCAATTAGATACACAAACAACAGAAACAAGTACATGCGCAGTTTCTACGTGTTATATAAGATCATATGCTCAGATGCAATGTTCCTGGGATCATGTCTATAAAGAATTAATTTTATTGTCTCACTCAAACTGAAGACAGTTTATACAAGTTTGAAATATAGTTTATTAGTATGTTATAATCTATTGATTTTCCTTTTTATATGAAGGTATTTTAACTAACAAAGGCTGAAAACATAAAGGTTTGTTTAGCGTGCCCTCCGTATTTTTGGACAGTATTAGAGCTTTGTTCCCCTTGACATAGAGGTAAAATTTAAAACTTGTGCCGCAATTTTTCAAATATCGTAGATACATCTTAATTACAAATTCAACTACAATATATTAACAAAAATCTGGATATATTTCTTATCTGAGAAAATTTTATGAGGGCATTATTTAACAAAAAAAAGTTGCTCATTACTGCATCCGACTGTAGAAACCCGGCTCGATAAATAAGACTATATAATATGATTCAAGTCAACAAAATCTACGTGCGACTTTGATGTCGTGACATGACTTTGTATCATAAAAACAAATTGAAGACAACGTTCAAAAACGTGTTCGACATTTAACTTAAGAATAAAAACTTATAAAAGTAGTGAAAAATAATAAAAAAGACACCACTTACTCATCGACTTGCTCCTGTAGACGAGCGATCTCCGCCCGAATGTCAGCCAGACACACCGTGGCAACCAGCGCCAGCACAATCGCGTGACCTATCGTCATAGTAACGAGGGATGTGTACTGAAGAGAGAGTGCAGCTTATGTGAGTAGACGGTGCCTGGGTATAAGCTTATGTAGCTGCTACGTCATCGTCCAACAGATAATAAATTTGGAAGGGAGCCGAAGTTGGTAGCACCGGTTTTGGGCAACAGGAGGCCCGGGAAGAGGGGGCCAGGCCGTAACGTGACAAGAGCAGTGAATTAGGTCTACATGGATGAATATCATTGGACACAAGGTCCACTATATCTTTTGTCGCTTTCGCTCATTTTATGGTCTTTTTTAAATTTTAAATTTTCAGTATAGAGTTCCACACACTGATGATGATGATGATGATGATGATGATGATGATGATGATGATGATGATGATAATGATGATGCTGATGCTGATGGTGATGATGATAATGATGATGATGATGATGATGATGATGATGATGATAATGATGATGATGATGATGATGATGATGATGATGATGATGATGATGATGACGACGATAATGAGGAGGAGGAGAAATAGAAGGAGGAGAAAGAGGAGGAGGTCAGACATCACTGTACAAAAGACCTCAAAGTACGTTCCCAACTGTGAACATCGTCGAGTTCTTGAAGTAAAAAGTGCCTGTTTATTTCTTTACTTGTATACGTAACAATATAGTGCATAAAGAGATGTAAAGCTAAGAGAATACACTAAAAAGATGCCAATTAATTCCTTTGTACAATGTCAGTTACATTATGCTAGCCCTGTATGGTATAATGGTTTATCTCAGAGATTCAAAAACAAACTACATCTCTAAGAATAAAATGATACGATCTGTACTAAATCTGGATGCCCGAACCTGCATTGGTATAGAACATTTTAATCATCTTTCTTGGTTACCCGTTGAGAAAAGGGTTGACTTTTTAATGTTATATCGTGCCTTTAAGGTTAGGAACAATTTGGCCCCTAGTTACATGGATTTTTGTTGTTGCTCAAGACTCAGTCTATTGTCACAATACCAGGCTAAGCAATATAGGTGGATATGGTGTCTTCCTAAGATTAAATGGTCCAGCTCAATATCACTCTGTTTTCAGCGTCCAAACTTTAGAACAGTTTACAATCATTTTTAACCACATTAAAGCATTTTTAAAACTTGAAAGTTGTCATTAAAGATTACTTAATGAAAAGTTCGTAGTAGAACTTTTTAGCAATAATATAATACTTTAGTTAATATATTAATGTTTACTTTAGTTATATATATATATACAGCATAATTTATATAAGCCGTTATAAGTAAGGAAAATAAACTGAAGTATTATATTATTGCTAAAAAGTTCAAACTTCTACTACGAACTTTTCATTGAGAATATATAACTTACTATTAACTATATATATATTGGGTATTAAGTGACTGTCACATTGAGTTTAGACGATAGTTTCGTGGAAAATTTGATCTGCACAGTATATATATATATATATATATATATATATATATATATATATATATATATATATATATATATATATATATATATATATATATATATATATATATATATATATATATATATTACTATTAACTATATATATATATATATATATATATATAGAGAGAGAGAGAGAGAGAGAGAGACAGACAGACAGACAGACAGACAGACAGACAGACAGACAGACAGACAGACAGAGAGAGACAGAGAGAGACAGAGAGAGACAGAGAGAGAGAGAGAAAGAAAGAGAGAGAGAGAGAGAGAGAGAGAGAGAGAGAGAGAGAGAGAGAGAGAGAGAGAGAGAGAGAGGATAGTTTCATGGAAAATTTGATCTGCACAATCAATATATATCCATGAAACTATCCTCTATACTTATTGTGACAGCCACTTAATACCCAAGTGATATAAATATGATATTAATTTTTAATTGTACTTATTTTTATTATTTTTATTCATTTATGACAAACATATTGTTGTCAAAGGAGATAGAAATTACAAGAAACGTTTTAGAACATACATACAGGCGGCTTTAAAACAAAATTCAGCAATCCCCCTTAGTGCCAGGAACCACCTCCTGAAACATTACCATGGCAGCGGAATTTCTCTGTAAGATAAACTTTTCTTAGATTTCGATTCAAGTTTAAACCAACCATGAAAACAGATATGAGGTAAATGGCTTAACGGTGCCGGAGAATTGGGTCAGTCTTAGCGCTCAATTAAACATGGCAGACACTGGCCGTGTTTTGGTAGAATAATTGCACCAATAGACGAAGTTTTAGCTTAAAACAGCAAAAGTTACCCGTACGTCTTTAATTGTTACGAAATATTCTATGTTAAACATGCCATCAGAATAAATACGTCGTTGTCAAGTTGAGCATAATATAAATATACATTTATGTATTCACAGTTTGGAAGAATTAAATACAATGTAAACTACAATGTAAAAAGTAATTTGCTGTTTCGTTGCTTTATGTTGAATAGGTCCACAACTTACATGCTGACTCTGCACCAATTTTTGTGAAGACTGAAAAAACTCTTAACACAGATTGCATAAGTTATAATAAGTTTCTGTCATTTCAAAGTTATAAATTCTCAATAATTCGAAATGATGTTACAGCGGTATTTACTATTTTCATATTTCAAAGCGTTGTTTCATAGTTTCATAAATTTAAGCCATCGCGAAAACTACGTAGTTAATTCATAATTATGTTACTGTTTTAAAAGTAGAGTAAGATTTGTTGTAGTTTCTGTCCCACCTTTCAAATTATCCTTTTTGTTTTACGGCTTTGTCTATTGCACTGTTTGTATATGTATAGAAAATAAATTGTAAAAGGCCTGGTTTTCCTTTTACTCTAGGCATCTGTATCTACTTAATAGCAATACACTTTTCTAAAAGAGGATATAACATTATATTTGAAGTTTGTTTATTTCTGAAAGGAGACATATTAAATACAAATTTTAGAAATAAAAAGTATTCATTAATTCAAAATTGGATGGAAATTTTTCTTAAAAATTGGCATACACGTCTACATTAAAGTATGCAACTTGTCCATTGTGTTAATTTTCAAATTCTATATATTTTCTGTTACAATTGCTTTACCTTAATTGAATATGAACAATCACTAGTTTTTTTTTTCATGGTCCGATATCCATACAGCTTCCTTCTATGCTTCCTGTATTCATACATATTGTCAATTTTAATTCTGTTTCTTGTATATTATTTCGAGAACCCGTATATTATTGTAAACAATCAAAGTTAAAAAGTTTTAGTTCTAGTTCTCTGCAAAAAGAAGAAAAAATATTTCTCTGTCAGGCTTGAACTATTTTGTTGACAAGGTTCGGATAGTAATTTGTAATCAGTGTGCAAACAAAACTAGAAACACATAACACAACACACACACATAACATGTAGTGATAAATTTCTTCATGGTTTTAATCTAATCACGCCTACATTATGAATACAATGCTGAAAATAAAACAAGATTAATATTGAGTATATATAACAACTAACAAAGATGTTTAAGACTAACAAAAGAAGACAACGTACAACGTACAACAAATGCAAAAATAGTTGACAAATGTCTAAGGGACATTGTCTAAATACTCCACACTTTACCACATAAGTCCTTTCTTTTAAACTTTTTGCACAACAACATTACTTACCATGCGTGTCTAATACTTTCCAGAAAATAAGAATGCAAATAGGGATTGGTTAGGTAAATATTATACCATTAATTTAAACAACATAATACAACTTCAAAACTTTAATTGCCTCCATGTATCCACTAATTATTGCATGTTCCTTTTTGCTCAACCCAAAATGCACGTGTGTTGATGAATAAAGATGAGCCTTGTGAAACATATTTAGTGAGCAGTATACACCAGTTTGGTGGTCCTTGTAGCCAAGTGCAAGAACAAACACCATCAAGGATCAATATACACCAGTTTGGTTGTCCTTGTAGCCAGGTGCAAGAACAAACACCATCAAGGATCAATATATACCAGTTTGGTGGTCTTTGCAGCCAAGTGCAAGAACAAACACCATCAGGGATCAATATACACCAGTTTGGTGGTCTTTGAAGCCAAGTGCAAGAACAAACACCATCAGGGATCAATATACACCAGTTTGGTGGTCCTTGAAGCCAAGTGCAAGAACAAACACCATCAGGGATCAATATACACCAGTTCGGTGGTCCTTGTAGCCAAGTGCAAGAACAAACACCATCAAGGATCAATATACACCAGTTTGGTGGTCTTTGAAGCCAAGTGCAAGAACAAACACCATCAGGGATCAATATACACCAGTTTGGTGGTCCTTGAAGCCAAGTGCAAGAACAAACACCATCAGGGATCAATATACACCAGTTCGGTGGTCCTTGTAGCCAAATGCAAGAACAAACACCATCAGGGATCAATATACACCAGTTTGGTGGTCCTTGTAGGCCAAATGCAAGAACAAACACCATCAAGGATAATGATCTCAATCGCAAACTTATTTAACTCAACATACCACACGCCACAGGTCCTCTTATTTGTTAGGGACTTTAAAGCCTATCGTAATTCAGATTTATGTTAAGA
Source organism: Sinonovacula constricta (assembly GCA_007844125.1). Lineage (NCBI taxonomy): Eukaryota > Metazoa > Mollusca > Bivalvia > Cardiida > Solecurtidae > Sinonovacula > Sinonovacula constricta. Next base: position 11,824,318 of record CM017567.1, on the reverse strand, counting down.
ATCTTATGTACCGTGAACTAGATAATTGCCCAAATTAGAGATCTGTTTGCAACGACTTTACTTCAAAAGATGTAGGCGCTAACGTCATACGTTGTTCTAACTTGACCGATTTAAACATTAGAAGTACCATTCCTGCAAAATTTCAAGTTAGTCACGTCGGAAAGAAAAGTCGGAAAAGTTGACTAAGCTATTGATTTTGAAGCAACTCAGTATCGTTGAAACATGCATGTATTCAGCTTGGTTATGATAAGTTTTTGCTTTTATTTTTATTCGGAAGTCAGTGCCAACGAAGCGTTACTTAATTCGGGTATAACAAACATCCGGACAGTTCCGTTATTAGATGATATTGAAAAGGAATTAACTACGGAAGAATTAGCAAATGCAGAATGGAATAAACGACTAGACAATTTAGAAAGATTGGCCGAGCAACTTAAAGAAGAAAAAGAGCATGGTAAGTGTTTTTATTTTCTTTTTTGGCTTAATTATTGTAATACGATGAGCTCTTATCAGCAATTACAAATAACATTTGTTATTTAGACATCATCATCATCACCAACTCCACCGTTATCATTATCATCATCATCATCATTATCATCATCATCATCATTATCATCATCAACAACAACAACAACAACAACAACACCGTCATCATAAGCATCAGCTGGATTATCATCATCAGCATAAGCAAAAGTAGCCTACTCATCACTACCGGTACAACCGATATAATTTTCTCTTCACCCCCACCATCACCATCATCATCATCAGCAGCAGCAGCAACATCATCTGCGACATCGTCACACCCATGGTCTCTACCTCGAAATTTGCATAATCATAACAACTAGCTATATCTTTCTTTTCACTAATTGCTTTATTATTACAAACATGAACAAAACAGAAATTACCATGTTGAAACAAGCAAAAAATAACAAATAAAAAATGGGAAAGGAACAGCTTTGTTAATGAGTGTTTTAAACCAACTCTAATCAAACTTATCAGGTTTACTTTGGTTCTGTGTCTTGGAAGTTCGCTAGAGCAGAAATGTCAGATAACGGCTGGTTAGTAAGTGCAATAGCTGTAGAAGTTGTTGAATATCAGGTCCCTTTTATTAATTTGCTTGTTCCTGAAAGAAAAACTAAAACAACAACAAAAGAAACACAATTCAACGACTTTTGTTTAAAGAAAACCCGACTGTAACAACCTTAGATACACACAAACATAAATAAAACATTAAATCCATGTCTTCAGAAATCGTGCTATATGTTTTTTGTTGTTGGTGTTGTTTTTTGTCTACGTGTGAAATTATTGTATTGCATAATTGATAATTCATTTCATCTGTATCATTTGTTTGCTCGTTCGTTTGTTTTGTACACGTGTATTCTATATCAAATGTAAAACTGTACCTCAATTTATACCTAATCTGCGCGTAATGCATCGTCAGATACCCATGCTTGTCTATTCCGTTTTACTACATTTGTCGACCGTGGGTTTATTGGTAAATTGTCTGTCTAATCGGAATTCCTCGGGTAATTCCATCCTCGGGACAATCATCACTCGGATGTATCTGGTGCAGTGATTCTTACAGAAATCACGATCGTTTTGTTCGCCGGAAGTCGGAAGAATATGCTTAAAATGAAGTTCGCACAAATCATAAAATTAAACTTGGACGATTTAAATTTAAAGCAGCAATAAAGTAAAGTTTTACAGGCATCGTACTATAGTGAGCTGTCATCCGAGCTGCCATCTTTGTTTTGATGTCTGTCACAAAAGAAGTCCCATTTAGGGAAATGGCCTAGGTAATCCGACTACCTACATACATCCGAGAGATGATTCGTGAATTATCCGAGGTGTTCCAATTGTTTTCTGTCGTCTTATCAAACTGAATGGAACAAGAATTGGCCAATCATAATACTGCTTACAAAATTCATGCTCTTCCGCGTGGAGACTAGAAGTGCAATAGCTGAACCATTTGACAAGTCTGTCGAAACAATGAAAGAACGAGCTTAATCAGTGGACCGAAATCTTCATCGAATTTTGAAGCGACCAATGAAATATCCTTACCAAAAACGGCGAAAAGTGAACTAAATATTCCACGGGCGATGAATAGAGAGTAACGGAATGGATCGGTGGTGGGTGTCCGACGATGCGCGTAATGCTTGTCTGTTTTCCTGTCTGACTATACAGATCCTTACACAAGAAACGCAATGTGTCATAAGTAACTGTGAAAGAAATGCAGGTTATTATCCAAAATAACAGCGTTTGTTTAATTCTAGTGCTAAATTATCTTTGCTGTTGTTTTCCTGTTGCAGTCCTGTCCCGACACAAGCGGGCCGGCAAGTACGATCCCCGGATTAGATTCTTCGTCGGCAAACAAGGACCACCAGGTAATTAGCTTTTAAATGGAATCGATAAATGACATATTTTTAGTTCTGAATTGTACAGAGTACATCATCTATAAATAACAAACATGCCACGTCTGATAAAAATGGAACCAAAGCAGTCTTCTAGATCTATATGACTATGTTTGCACACAAAATTATTATACTAATAATAAGAAATAGATCAATAAATTTATCAAGTGAAGAAATAATCAAATATAGATCTATAGCTCACCTAGTTAAATGAGTGGCTAGACGTGTCGGCAATATGTATACCTATGTGATTGTTATTATTGTAATATCATTACGAGACTTGTACTCAGTTCATCGTCAAATAAATTACATTTTATACATATTGGTAAAAATAAATCGGCCTTTATTAACGATTCCTTCGTTTATATCCTGAAGTACATTGTTTTCGCAAGTTTGTTCAGACGAACAAATGTATTAGCTTTTCATGCATTCGTCTAGGTAATCTTGATAAATTTTACATATATGTCAGCAAAAACGGTTTAAGAAACTGCTGTCGCCGAGACAAAGTCTCATTAAACAAACTTGACGAAAATAATGAGCACAAAAATAAATATTGTACAGTTTATGTCAGCGTTGATGTCTGGGCTTAAAAAAATGGCTGTTTATTGTTTCTTAATATGTTACTCATTGTTTAGGTATAACATAATAAATAAAAATATCATAAAATGCTAGTATGAACATCCATAACATGAACTTGTCAATATTGTTTAAATGGAACGTGTATGATCTAATATACGTCTTATGTTTTCATTGTATAATTATGACTTAATTTATTAACATATTGATTTATAAGCACAAATATCAGTTCTCCCGACAAATACATAAGTTACATTCTATTTAATGCATGTGAGATTATAATCAAAGTTCCAAACCATTAAAATCTTATGATGTACACGGGTATTAACATGTGGAATTAATTTAGTCATTTTCGTGGTGTAATTATTTTCGTATGTTCGTGATTAATAATCGATTTATTGGCGGCGCGCTGGAGCGAGACGCCTATATATGGCATGCTCACTGAATTTTGCACATGGGGAAAGTTTGTTTTGCGGACTTTATAAACTTGATAAAATACGGGTCCTTATTCGGTAAACGGTGTTCTATTTTTCTATTTCATATTTATTTTTATGTATCTGTAACTTTCAAAATAAATTGGAAAATAAATAATAAGATATTAAAAAGGGGAAAAAAACATACAACGCAATCTGGGATAATACTATCTGAACAATACTTATTTGTGTAATATGTGGCTGCTGCACATGTGCAATTTCTGCTTGTACACTTTAATTTTAATAATTAAAACCATAGCGTATCAGGTGTCTTTGTTACTTGCTCCCATATTGCTTTAATTTCTTTACCTCTTACACTTTGTGCGTCGCCTTTGATGCTTCGCATCAACGACTTTTATTGTTTTTATATGCTAGGTGCGCTTAATAGCTCAAACGGACCAATATAAACACCTCGGCACATTATCGCCGCTGTCCTTAGAAATGGCCAGGGTGTTCCGGTTGCTAACGAACGTGTGCGTGTGACCACATCCTCCGGGGAGTGATTTCATCATTGTAAAAAAATGCAAACAAAAATAAATTATTGTAGTGTTTTGTTTGGGTTATTTGGTCAAACGGCGACAGAATCCTCACTTGAACCTATTGTGGTGCTGACATAATGCAATCGCATGGTATTCGAATTTAAACCGAATCATGATGCCACACCAAGTCACCGTAACCAAACAACGAAACATCAAGATCTGGAACAACTCTCAACAGTTTAATGTTCGCTGTTATATTCTTTGTGTACATGCGAGAAACGTTCGTGTATTAATAAATCACGTAGTCATTATAACACCGTTTTCTATCTTGCTGCGATGGTTCGACTCCCTGGTCGGGACGATTACTTTTATAAAAAAATGTAATCCAGCTGACCTTCGGCTCATTGCTGTAAACTAGCCAGACCCCTAGCCTGATTGCTAGTAATGACAGAAACTGGGCATGAGGACCTTGCATAAACGTAAATACATTTATTTGTACACGTACATTATTTTGATTTAAATTTAAATTGTTAACCAACAGGGCCACCAGGACTTCCGGGCATTTCGGGCAGACGTGGACACCTAGGCGCGAAGGGGATTCAGGGTCACAAGGGGCCAGAGGGGTTAAGGGGCCCACGGGGTCCTTATGGCCCTCCGGGATGGAGCGGTCCTCCCGGCTTTATCGGGGCGATCGGAATCAAGGGCCAGAAAGGAGACAACGGCTTTAAAGGTAACCGCGGGCTAATTGGTGATTACGGCTTTGTCGGGTTTACCGGAGATCCAGGCCTCCAGGGCCCGCCGGGATTGGTCGGATATCCTGGCTTCATTGGAATGACGGGAATGCCAGGTCCTAGCGGAGAGCCGGGTAATGATGGTATGCAGGGTCCGCCAGGGTTTCAGGGAGAAGTTGGACTGCCGGGCCCCGTCGGGGTTTATGGTGTTCCAGGAGATGTAGGAGAGACCGGAGAGCCAGGACATCCTGGCATCCATGGCAGGGAGGGTCCCAAGGGAGAGCGAGGACTGGTGGGACCGATGGGCGATTGGGGTGTAGTTGGGGCGCCAGGTCCTGTTTATGATCCGTACGCATCACTGTTGTTCCCGGCACCAATTTACTCATCGAAAGTTCAGGGATCTAGTACAGAAAATTGCACAGATGGAGAAGGTGTTATTGCTAACTGTACGGACTTAATGTTTGCAGCGCCTATGGGTGGTAAGAGCATATTTGTCGGTGGTTTGCCGGAGTTTATTCAGCCGCCACCGGGAGCTCACGTTATGCCTGCACCTCCCATGGGCACCAAGACCGGAGGAGCATACGGGCCTCCGATGATATTTGGTAAACAGGTTCCTGGTATGCCGTTTCAAAAGATGCGAGACATGCCAGATCAGGGACATCCGTCGCCGTTCGTTGAAGAATACCACGATGATGACAAGGACATTGTAGGGAAAGAATTTGAAGACTTTGAAGATGGTGCAGGGGAATCTGAGGTGACAGGTGGTGACGGTGATGTAACTGACAATGGAGAAGAGTCGTCAGAGTCCTCAGAGGAAGGTGAATCATCGGAAGAGGTGTCGGTAAGTGATAGTGATGAGGTAGGCAATGTTACAGTCGCTGCTGACGGAGTTGAGGACGAGGCAAGTGAGGAAAGTGAAGAATCAGATGAATCTGAAGAAGGGGGTGATGAAGAGGAAGAAGAGGAGGAAGGAATAGAGGAGCCCACTGTGAATGATGAAGAAGGAAAGGAAGATGTTAAAGCAGGGGATGTGGAAAAACTTGAAGATGATATTGAAACAACTTAAAGAAAACTGGGTCATTTCAAAGTCAAGTCGAAGTAACTTGTTAGAAAGAATATCCACATTATCATATTCCTCATTTGAATGGATGGTTATGACAGAAACATACTTTACATGTATTAAGCATTGCTTTAGCATTTACCATTTCTTCCTACAAAATAAAGAGAAAAACAATTATCATCGTTTTTATATTTATTGTAGAGCTGCTTTTACTGTTCATATTATAAGTTATATTTGGTAAACATTAAATGTAAATGTAGCATTTCACCAGGATTTTTAAATCCTTCTTTACAGAAAAGTTATTAAATTGTCGATATTAGCAAAAACACGGTTTAGTAGCAGATATGAATTATTCAATACAAGGTAAGACATGAAACTTGATGCAAGCGTTTGCTGACACCAGAGCTTACTATAAGGTTGCTGAGCTGTAAATGGCAGGAATAAAAATAAATAAATTGAAAGCTGTCGCTGTAACTTTTAATATTCACAACCTATTATGCAAACTTTTAAAGGACTGTGTGTTTACATAATAACTAATTATCAAAGGCAATGTCTTTTTATACATTGCGGAATCACTAACATATAGCAAAAAATTATACAAATGCAAACTAGGATTCGACGCCTAATTTGTGTTGATCCTAGGACACACAAACTAAACTCTTCTATGCATGCCGGTTGTTTTATCTTTAAACTATGATACCACTCCTAGTTTGTGTTGATCCTAAGACACTCACAGAAAACCCATCCACATATAGACATCCATTGTTTTATCTTTAATAAATGACAGTATAAGATAACTTTAACTTGTTATGTTGCCAGATTTTAATTACCCGAATCATCAGTTGTTTATACGGTACCTCCTTTCTGTTCGCGTGCATCTTCGATGCTTAATCTTTACAACTGAACAGAACTGACGTACTTGACCTGGTGTATGTTATTGTCCGTACCAACATGGCATTCATTTAAAAAGGATCGGTCGGGTATTTTAAAATTACCAAAAAGCATGTGTCCTCAACTCTCTGATCTACCATGACACGCCTGAGTTTGGTGGTTGGGAAGGAAGATCTCTGGACTTGTGCAACAGGATTATGTTAACTCGAGTCCTTTCCTAAATTTTGATGGGTTTTATCATTTGGGGATGTACCGATAGTATTTATATTTATTTGCGTCTGTGTTTTGACAAAACTAAGAAGACATTGTGATACCACAAACGTTCTTAATGGGGTACATTGGTGAAATGGAAATTGTCTCCCGTGTTGATTAATATTCCAAACAGTAGATAGGTCCTTTTAGTTGGAATTTTTGGACTTTATCGCCTGTTCTTTTGTATATATTGCAATAACAAACAGATTTCTTATTTTTGCATAGATATAAGCTTAAAATCCATTAAATATTTATAGATGTGTTATGTAAAAAAGGAAAAGGAAGTGTTTGTTGATGATGGTTAACCTGCGAATCATAAGAAAGGCAGAAAAGTCAACATACCCTCCATAAAGCACAAGCATAACAAGAGGGCCATGATGGCCCTAAATCGCTCACCTGATGATACAGGCTTTTAGTAGGCTCAAATCTGGCATCAAGTAATTAAGAGTTATTTACTTTTGAAATCTTTGGTGAAGATTGGACCATTAGTGTGGCCACTGGATTGATGACATTTTCTAGAATTAAACCAAGTAACCTACTGAATCCATATGACCCACTTCAAAACATATGTAAGATTTCATACTGGCAAACATTCTGGCCAAGTTTGGTAAAGATTGGGCCAATATGGCCTCTAAGTGTTTTCACAAGGTTTTTCTAAAAGGTGACCTACTTTTGACCCCACATGACCCAATAATACAATCCAAGATTTCATGCAGGCAAACATTATGACCAAGGTTGGTGAAGATTGGGCTATAAATGTGGTTTCTAGTGTGTTCACAAGGTTTTTCTTAGATTTGACCTAGTGACCTACTTATTGACCCCACGTGACCCAGTTATGAACTCATCCAAGATTTTATGCAGGCAAACATTCTGATCAAGTTTGGTGAAAATTGGGCCATAAATAGGGCCTCTAGTGTGTTCACAAACATTTTCTAAGATTAGACCTAGTGACCTACTTATTGACGCCACGTGACCCAATAATGAACTCATTCAGGATTTCATGCAGACAAACATTCTGACCAAGTTTGGTGAAGATTGGGCTATAAATGTGGTTTCTAGTGTGTTCACAAGCTTTTTCTTAGATTTGACCTACTTTTTGACCCCACGTGACCCAGCTACGAACTCATTTAAGATTTAACGCAGACAAACATTCTGACCAAGTTTGGTAAAGATTGGGCTAAAAATGTGGTCTCTAGTGTGTTCACAAGTCTTTCCTAAAATTTGACCTAGTGACCTACTTTTTTCACCCCAGGTTACCAAATAATGAACTCATTCAAGATTTCATGCAGACAAACATTCAGACCAAGTTTGATGAAGATTGGATAAAAACTGTGGCCTCTAGCGTGTTCAAAAGCAACAATGTTGACGACAGATGAAGCAGTATCACAAAAGCTCACCTTGAGCACGTTGTGCTCAAAACCGAGTAAAACAAATGAGAGGAGCAACTTGCACCGAGGGATTATTGAGGGGAGACTATTTATTAATGTCTCTCATTGGCTTTGACATTTACTAACAAAACACCTATTTACAGATGAGAGTTTATTTTTCTTAGTTTCACATGACAATGCATGAAAACAATAGTACATAGACATCATACATAAAGTTCTTTTTACAATGATTAGATCGAGGATGACAGAAAGTTGATAAATATTTTCACAAAATATTGTAAATGGATTAATATGGTTAAAGTAATAATTTCTCAGAATGTAACTTCCCTATATTACAATGTCACCATATGAAACAGTTTCAGATTTCGTTTGTGTAAAACATTGCAATTGGACAACATCAAACCTTTGTGGTCAAAAGTTTGTAAATATAATAAAAGTAAGGTCAGAAAAATTCAACCTAAATAATTTTAAATCATACAATATGAAGACAAAATATTTCATGAAATATAATTTTCTTACTCAGGACTAATAGATCAAGCTTTGGCCAATGTTCTAGATCCATATCACTTGGCTCCTAGGAGCAGTCTGGATCAGGATGAACACTATTTGCTACCAAGTTTTTATCATAAGACAAATCTACCTACGCTTCAAATGGTTTACAAATAATCAAACTTGTTTGGTAAATTATCTATGTAGGATTATTAGGGTTACAATAACATAATGGTCAGACAGAGTAGTGCTCATTATTACCCACTACAACAGTATTTCAGATAAAGGAGACTCTCACAAATATGTTTTATGAGCATCACTCGTTGATTGTGTAGGGTAAATAACAAATCATCTAAACAGAAGATTTCAATTAAAATCCAATGTGTAATCTACATAGATTTGATGGTATGTATGACATTAAAATGGATAACATAATTACCATAACAAGAAAAGCAGTCATGAACCAATCCATGTACATATAAATTGAAAAAAAAGTATGCATTCTTCCAGAAAATGATACAAAGGAGCCATATCTCTTCTACTTTGGATTATAACAAGAAGGAATAAGAGATAAAGCATGCGTCTTAGTTGATGGAGATTTATACAATGAAAGTGAAACTGACTTTTTTTCAAATGTGTGTAAATAGGACAATATGTCAGTATATCAATTGGTCAGATTTATTGTTAGTTTGGAAGAAACCAAGTACTTCACAATAATGAGTTTCAACAAAGTTTTTCTTACTTGATACAATAAAAGTCAGTATGAAATTTCCATAGAATATTTTCATATTAAGATAACTCACATAACAAGAATCATGAAGAATACTAATGTAGTTTAATAATCTTGGAACATCTTCATTCGTTCCCTTTGTAAGGTAGGTAGCAACCCAATTAAAGGTTAGTTATAATTAAACAGACAATAACCCATTCAATTACATGGATAAAATAGTGTTACAAATGTATTTCAGAATCACCAGCAACGAAATGGCAAATATACATATGAAATTACCCAGTAACACTCTTAACTACTGATTATGTCGTTTATCAAGACCTGTCATTTATCTAAACTTCAAAAATAACATATCTTCTATTTAATAAAGATTGATATAGTGACCATTTTTAATCATCTAAATGCCATGAAAATAACCCACTTTCACAGAACATGATCAAATCTTTAGCAATTCCATCATTTTTTCTTTATTTTCAATTTACAAACATTTTGGGAGTTCTTCCAACTATGCTGAACACTGGTTCTTCACCCATTCATATAAAGTTATTGATTGGGTGTGAAAAATTGACTAGGCAATTTTAAAGAAAACTAAGAAAAAACTGGAATTTTAAGTAATTAAGATAAAAGAAGGTAAGATCCAGGGATGCCATCTTAAAATAATTCAATCTAAACAGATGAGTCTATTAAGTTTTAATAAAAATCTTTTTCTTTTCAAGCTAGAAATACATATCCTGGTGAGACACCAAATAAGCAAACACTAGATCAAGATGATAAACAAATATTTGAAAAAAAGTTGTCTCCCTCACTAACAATACAGATACCTATCAACATTCACCTTCCACTGTTCATGAATTACATATCTATGTGCAGCTCCCATTATTACAACAAGAAATTTAAAACAAATCTCTAATTATAACACAGTTTAGTGAATGATCAAAATCTTTCTTTCACATTTACGGAAATAGACAACTTGTGAAGCTTTCATTAATTCAACAAAAAGCTAAAAAAAAAAAATGTCCATCACAATGGTTCAGATCAGAGCACATAGTCCAGTTCACTGCGCAGAAAGTTGTTTTTCGAATCATTGGGCATCCGAGGGTATGCAGGCACCATGGCATCTTGAGCCCCAATATAAATGGTGTTGTAAACCTTCCAGTAGACATCTCTCACCTTCCTAGCTGGGTGGAATAATCCCTGCAGAGAAAGGAGGATGACAAAAATATTTTTATGTTTAAAATTAATTGTGGGGAAACTTATATAATAATATTCTTATATTTTAATTCTTGGATCATTTAAATCAAGACAAATACCAAGCTTATTGCATTATCATTTTATATAATTAATCTTTTAAAACAATAACCTTGTACTCCAAATTTGTAACATTTATATTCTTAGAAAGAAGCATTTAAGAACCTTTAAGAACAAGGGCATGCAATTCCCATTTATTTTTCTTTTTAATCCCGCTGTTGCAAATACACATCTATCAATACTACATTTGGTGCACACTTAACATTTTCAAAACTAAAAAAAGGAATTTTAAGGAATTACGAATGGTGAATTGTACTTATTCACATTTATAAAATTCACACAAAATTCCAGCCTCAAACCCACCTGTAATGTATACTGTAAAACCTTTGATGCCCCCATACCAACTCTCATTCCCTCAATTGAGCCCATGAACGCCTGTACAACGTGGGGCGATGTTTCAAACACATTGGGCCATACATAGTTCATGAGATGTGTAAGAGCATCCTCACAACCGAAACCAAACACCCCTAAGGCCATGTGCTGAATGGCTGACATGGAGGTCTGTCTGTGAACTAGGTCTCTGTAACACACAAGCAGGATTGTTCAATGTTTTAATATACTTAAGTTACATGTCTCTCTTTGTAGAATAATTAATGTACAGTAACATCTGAAGTGTGAGGCAATTTTTCTCAATTTTACAAAAACAGAGAGAAGTGGAAAACAGTTTTAATCTAAAGTGAAGTTTGCGCTTAAGTTAAAACAAAGTAAAAGAACTGTGTTGGCTTTATCTTCACATGATTTTTAACTCCCCATAGTTTTTATTTTAAAATTAGCAATTAACACTTTAGATTGATTGGAATTTATTTGATACCTTGTATTTAAGCAGAAAGGGCCTACATTATTCTGATGAAAGTATTTTTACTAGAATCTTAAAGCAAACAGGTTTCATTTTTCTTTCTCTTACCTGTCCATGAGTGCATCTTCAAACAGGGGTGTAACAGCGTAGATGTAATCTTTACCCATCTCCCCAATGTATTCAAACATAAACGACAGTGACTTCAACACTCCGTTCTGAACGTTTAATTCTGGCACCCTGTACTCATTCATAAGGGCAGGAAGGACAGTGAACGGGGAACAAGTCTCGGCCACAATTGCTATGGCGACTGTGGTACACACGCGGTTCTGTCTCTCCTGAACCTTCAGGTTGTTGAGGAGTGTGGCCAACACATCGTGGGGACTGAAAACAGACAGATGATCATTTGGTTAATACATTGCTATTACAATCATACAGACACATAAAGATAATAGAATTATAACACACAATTTTAAAAGCCCCAGTTAAAAGAGAGAATTGTATTTAAGAGAGTCAGCTATTATAAGTTATTATGCATATACATATTTATAATCTTTGGAAGCAATTATTATTATAAAAAGTAAACTATAAAGAGTAAAAATATTTTTATATTTATTAAAACATTCAAGTACAAGATACTGTGTGACATACAACATAGAGCTCCAAACACTCTATACTTACCAAAAGGCCCATGCAATCATCTTTTATCTCTTATTACTTTTATTTATGTTTCATCAAAATCAACAATTCCATTAAACATATGGTGATACATTCTTTAATGACTATTACTCAGTATACTGACTTATTGTTAAACCTCTCCAGCAGCTCAATTAATCCCAAAATTGATCAAATACAAAATTTAACCCTACTGCACCACCCCAATGAATTCAAATTTTTATTCTGGGCCCAAAAATGTACAACTGAGTCGGGTAACATCTCCATGTATCTGATGCAGACAAGTCTACTTACTTATATATAACTAATCAATTGCTTGTGAATGGTTTAGAATTAAAGCAGAAACCTAGGCTCTGCAGACCTAGTTTACACAAGAAAAATGTCAACCTTATTTTACCTACCTGACAGCCATGCGATGTATCTACATTTTTGCTGCACTCATATTTTATCAACATTGAGCAATAACACTCACCACAATTCACCTACCCGAAAGAATTCATTTTTAAAATATTTGAGTCTCTTATTAGACCTAGCTTTTACAAGATGTCTGCCTGAATTTTACCTACCCAATTGCCTTTGCGATATATCCGAAGGTGTTGACAGTTGCCCTTCTGATGGCCTTCTTGTGTGCCTTCAGTAGCTCCAGGAGCTCAAAGCAGATCCTCATCCACTCCCTGGCTGAAACATACTCTGCACCACGATCAGCTATACGACCCACCAGGTCTATACAGTTCTCCTGGACCTTCTCATGTCTGCATAAGAGAGATGGACAATAACGTTAAGCAATCAATTGAATTAACATATTCTGGCAAAATCTCTGATGCCAAAAGAAATTAAAACTTTGCAAAGATATATCAAAAGCTTTGATGTTATCACTTTATCTTATGATTTACTTACTCAATGGCAGTAGCAAGATTATACAAAATCACCCATAGTCAGCCGAATTGGTAAAAAAGCCATATTAAATGCTTAGTTAACAAATTCTTGCCATAGTTACAAGAAATTTTGGGAGACCTAGCAGTAAATAGTGTACATCCAAATCACAGAGCTTCAAGTAGGATGATCCAGATCTAAACTGTTTGCCAAATCCTAATCTATACTGTGCAGGACAAAGTTTAAGCCAGAAACTTGGTCAAGCAAACCTGTTTTTCAGGATGGGTGTCAGTCTAGGCAGGAGGTCCTTGATGGGAGGGGTCATCTTGGTCATGCCAATCACGTTCACAATGGCCTTCAAGGCTCCCAGGATGCTGCCCAGTACCTCGGGATACTCCTCTCCCAGGTACTCATACAGCACAACGCCCAGATGGCCCATCAAACGCTCCTGGAAATAAAAGAAAAAGATATATAAACAGTGTTGCTTTGATACTTTAAGTATAAGGTAAAGGGATAATTTTGTACAGCTGTTAGACCTTATAGCACTATTCCAGTATAGAATTATACTATTTCTATAACACATGTCCAATTGAAGAGATAATATATTAAAGTCAATTAATGTCTATATTTACTAGATTCTTGTATTACATAATTTCTTTATGACATATCAAGTACACAAATGTACTTCTGCAAACACACCTTAAGAACTAGCATTACAACTGCATATAAAACGAAGGCTATTTACAGTTTAAAAAGTTTTGCCTTAACCAGTAAAGCAATTTCCCAATCCACAACTCCTCACCTCTTGACATGTCTTCATCACTATGGCTATCCTAGAGATGAGGTCGGCGGCCTGTTGTCGCACCTTGGCTGACTTGTTGTTAAGACGCCACAGGATTGTACCACAGATCTGGGGCAGGTATGGCTTTACTCGCTTTCCCAGAGCATTGACCACAGTGCCAAAACCATTCAACATCACAACATCCTGCAAAAACAAACATCCAGGGAAATCTATTTCTATTTTTTTTGGTATTTATAGAAAGTAAAATACTGACAGGAAATGAGATGTGATTCTTGAAAAAAGATTTATTTATAAAATATCCTGAAGAATTGTGTTTTAGATATATCACTAAGCAAAAAGTGAATGCATTAACTGAAAGATTCATATTTTTTAGCATTTATTTTTGTTAAAGATTTTAGCCATTAATTTTAGCGTTAATTTGCTATAAATCCAATATATAAACTTAAGACTTTAAAATAAATATTTTCATTGAGGATTTCTAACTGGTTGTAAATGGTTGATTATAAACAATATTTATGCCCCTGCAAAAAAGTAGTAAACTCTTTATGTGCACAAATTTTGCAGCCACAAAAAGACAAATGGCTACGGACCTCTGTTGTCTGTTCCTGAAAGGCATACAAGATGCCGTCAATGAGCTGTTCCTCCAGCCTGGAGTCAATATCTGCTGCACCCAGGTTTGACATCACCTTCTCTATTGTCTCCATCACCATCTTACGGTACTGCTCAGCCTCATCCTTCAAATCATCCACCACCCGGCCAATGATCTCAGCAGCACCAACCTTGTTGGCAATCTCAACTGTCGTGTCAACAAGCTGTAATGAGAAAGGCATTCTTGATTAGGATTGAGGCCAAAGAGAGTAGAAAACTAAGAACAAAAGTGAGTCTGGTGATGATCTGACAACATTAACATTATCCTGACAATGGTGTCAGCCTGTCTTAAAACAACCAATTTTGGGAAATGTAAGACAAGGGAGCTACATCATTGTTCATTGATTAAATCAAAGTTATTTGTTGTTTTAGGATCCAATACTGCCTCTTCCCTCCTCACAAGTTGATGACCTTCTATTACATGGTACTTACACCTATCCCGATAGGTCTTATTGTTAGATTCTCAGACTTTATTTCAGCAAACAAGCATAAGCAACAAACTGATCACATTTTATGACAAGCATATTGTTTAACTAGCTTTATATAAATTAAAGCATAATTAATGTTATTCAGCCAACATACAACTAGTTGGCCCAACTGTACGGACCTGTCTGTAGTTCCGGCGATCCAGAGCCATCCTCTGATTCCAGAAGTGTTTGAAGAATGGCGGCAGGATCTCATCCTTGATATATTGGGGTTCCACACCATCTGTGGCACAGCACTGTTTCACCACCTTCAGTACAATCTTCTTCATCTCCTCATCAGGGGACTGGAACTCTCTCTTTAGGATAAGCATCACTTCACGGGTGTAGTAGTTGGCATACTCAGCATCCATCAATGGAATAAGGTAACCAATAGCCTTGAGGAACGCAGCTAAACCCTGCATGGGGAGACAAATATGTGAATTAGAAAATGTTTATGGGACAAAGGATATTACAATGATGATACTTTGATACCATAATTTCCATGTTTGGTTGAAAAGTAGCATGTCTCATTATCATTAAGACTGGCAAAGTTTTAGAAGAAAAATGAATCTTTTGTATGGTTTTGCATTGCATTTATCCTGCATTAACTGCAGCCTTTATACAAAATGAAGTTATTGTATGTATTGCCCATTTCGAAAAAAAAGCAAACATAATATGTTAGTGCAGTTTGCCTATTTTTCAATAATGTTATTTCTTAGGCAGATTGTATTCACTTAAAAAAATGAAAATAATGTGACCAAGGTCCATTTTTTTTAAACCCAATGCCATTTCAAATGAACCACTGACAAGCTTTCATTCCATTATGAAAACCACTGTAGCAAATACCTTTATAACCCAATTACAATCCACATTTCTGATAGCTGCTATCAGCTAGTGACTATATAGAAGCAGCTTTAATTTTAACAATCAGAAGTATGGGATGTGTTTGTTTTTATAGGGTTTATCGGCCCACCAACAGTATTTCAGTTATCTGGAGATGGTGTCCCTTTGAAGCGGATATAGAGCTGCCTCCACTGTGTATAGCTGGCATTATACCACACCCAGTCACATTATCCTGACACCAACCAGTCGGGGAACTACTCTAATATTTGCTTGAGGGTTAGCAAAGGGAGCTACACCACTACCATTTTTAACAACTTTGGTATGTCTTGGCCCGAGATCGAACCCGGGGCCTCCCATATCTGGAGCTGACGCTCTACCGATTGCGCTACATGGTCCAGTCAGAAGTATGGGATTTAATGATAACATGTTTTTTAAGAAACCAAAAACAGCATTAGTACTTTTTTTTTTCAAGCAATGATGTTAGGAAACAATGACTGTAATAACTAGTTTTCCTAGCTTTTGTTGTTTTTATAAAATTTTGATTAATTAAATAAAAATACTTAAGATGCACATGTAAAAAAAAATACTGCAACTAAAACCCACATTTTGCTTCCCTGCAACCTGACACTAATGCAGCTATTGGCTCACCTTTCCTCTGTGCTGCCTGATACCCTTCCAGAGAGGTTTGAGGACACTGTCGAAGGACTCGATACCATACGGTGTGGCTGCCTCAGCCAGGGCTGCTAGAGCCAGGGCAGTGATGGTGCGTACCTTCTGCTGCTCATCCACCAAGCCTGAAATACACGTTAATTGGGTTCTTACATTCACAGAGTGGACACTGAAAATATGGCATTTTCATAACAAGAGCGAAATCCAGTTTTCTCAGTGTAATAGAAAGTAAAATAAAATCCAGTTTTCTCAGTGTAATAAAAAGTAAAAAAAAGAGGGCATTATTCTTCCAGAATTTATTTTAAGGTTATCTGCCACCTTTCATATGGGCTACCTTCTTTTTTTTAAGGTAACAGGAAATAGTTTGAAAGTTTTCAAGGAATGATTTGCTTTAAAATTGAAATGGTGCCTCAACATTTTAAATATAACTGTAACAGGATTCTCTCTAGCTCAAAGATCAATATGGATTAGAATAATCAGGTCAACCTACCATGTTCAATAATTTCCACCAGTGACTTCAGGTGGGGTAGAATGGCACAGCCCATGAGAATGGCAATCTGTTGTACAATCTTGATTCCTGTGTGACGAGCCTGCCAGGACTTCTTGCTCTTGCACACGGCCTTCAAGAAAGGTAGCAGGGAGGGAATTCCCAGAGCAGATGCGACAACGGCGAAGGCTCGAGCTGTGGTGTTACGGACATACTCATCCATGTTGTCAATGTCAGGTCTCATGGTAGAAATCATAGTGGCAAGACCAGCAGCCTGTAACATAGGTCAAGGATATTTGATTTGGTTAACTTTTAACCATGATAACAGTAGTCTTTGTTATATTGTTAACGACAGATATTAACCTAATACAGATACTATATTACTGTAATATGCAATATAAGTAACAATCTCAATTAAATGACAGTAGAGTCAAGTACAGATCCTTTATATTTAAACAAAATGTCAGCATTTTAAGAAAAAACAGAATCATTATGTAAACTATTATAGACATTGGTCAGCAATTAAATAGGTACTGTAGTTTTGGCCAGACTTTTATTACAAATACATTACCTTAACAAACATTAACAGAATCACACAAAAAATGTTTGTTATTGAAAATGCAGAAAAACATCATGCAAACAAACCTTAGCCAGATTGGAGATGATTTCTCTTCCCTCCACACGTGCGTAGTAGTCTTCATCAATCAATAGGGGTTCAATGACCACTAGGATCTTGTGTACGTACGGACGCACAAGATCATCCAGCTTGTAGAGGATTCTGTCAATGACTTTCACAAGCAGATGGCGCTCCTGGTCCTCAAGTGTGGGCGACATAAGCAGGGGCAGGATCTGGTTGAAGAGCGGCCCAGCACCAAACTCTCGAGCCTTGTCTGTGACTTGACGCAGGGCAGCCTGTGGCAGAGATAGATAAAATCATGTTATTGTTACAGTAGTAAAAATGTTTTGTACAACATAAACCTATTCTTTCTCAATGTATTCTTTTCACATATTCACTTCAGGAATATGAGTATAGGATCATATGATAAAAAGCACATAAGTGCTTTAAAGAAAAAAAGAAAAAAATTAAAGAAAAGAAGAAAAAAAAAGGCAAGTTTTACAACTTTGGCTAGAGTACACACAAAAAAAACTTTTGAGTCTGGTAAATATTCATTTAGAAAGAGCAAGAAATTCGGAAGCAGGCTTACTCACTCTATCTTAACAGTAATATTTTCTAATTACAGAGGAGAATTTGAAGCATGTTTGTTTTGTTTTTTCTTTGAAAAAATTAGCAGGTAAAGCAGAGTTTAAAAAGATTTTAATGGGGAAAAAGCCTGCAAAGGCTCCAATTAGAATAACAATTGAAGTCTTTGTTAGATACCTTTCTCATTGGAGGTGTACCATTCTTGATCTTGAGAAGCAGTTTCATTATCTTTCGCTCCTTCTGCTCCTCGGGTGAGAGTGTATCTTCATCTACATCAACTAGCAGCTTGTCAAAGTACTGCATGTCATCAGGCTTCATCATTGGCAGGTTACCTGGAGTAATGTTTAAAACAACAATAATACAATGTTATCGTCACTCCCTTAAAAGGTGGAAATGGCCATTAGGTCTAAGTCAGCTAAGCACCAATTAACATGGATGAAAGCTGAAGATAAGTTTTCCATTATGTATTAGATAGTTGTTGTTTTTGAAGTTATTTCATTTAAATACTAAGGTTTTAAGGTGATATCCTGCTATAAGGCCCCTGACAAATGTCTAACAATGAACCAACAGAATACCGCATGTCATTTGAAAGACATCCCCACAAAAATGTTTTTGCCACAAACAATCTGGTTTTCAAATAACTCACAGCCTCTGTCACCCTAAGAGATGTGAACCATTTTAATTCTCCACATGTAATAATTACTGAGAAACTCTTTCAAACAAAGCAAACACTGCCAATT
Source organism: Sinonovacula constricta (assembly GCA_007844125.1). NCBI lineage: Eukaryota > Metazoa > Mollusca > Bivalvia > Cardiida > Solecurtidae > Sinonovacula > Sinonovacula constricta. The sequence goes on along the minus strand of CM017567.1, from coordinate 11,805,338 downwards.
AATATAATCTACTTTGCCTTACCTTTAGGCTGCATGTCTACAACTGATGTTTTGGTGTCTGGGGTCTGCATCCTGAAGCCCTGAGGTGTGCCAGCCATAGGAGTGGGGGTGGCTATCAGCTTACGAGCAGGGGTCCTGATGGGGATGTAGCCAGTAGGGGGTTGGAGAACCTGTGAAATACAGAGAATCAATATAAAATGCCAGTAGGGGGTTGGAGAACCTGTGAAATACAGAGAATCAATATAAAATGTTTATTTATTTTCAGGGGTATGGATGGAAAAATGATTTTTTTTTTTTTTTTTTTTTTTTACACCATAATAAATCAGTGAAAAAAGTGTTTTAAAAAACCAGACTCATAATTATGAACTTACAGATTTGGTAAAGTAAAGCTTAAAAAAATTAAGAAGTTAATCAACTGCAGCGACACATGTACACAATTCTAAATCAAGAAGGGGATTTAATTATGGAAACAAACATCTTTAATATGGAACTCTTCTAACGGTGCTTTAACTTGCTAATACTTTGATATTAAATGAAGATATTTGTAACTATATTCACATACAGATGTATTATATACATTGAAGCACAAACTGTCAACATGTGAAAAGCTTGGCATGAACCTCAACCATTCAACTGACCTTATATCCAGGAGGAAACATAGCATCTAATTCTTCATCACTCAGTGGTCGGTTTCTCTCATCAATCTCTCTCTGCCATGTGTATGCCTGCAGCTGTTCTGGTGTCATCGACATCAGGTGACCTGGGGTGGGTGTGGCCATTGCCATTGCCTTAGCACCGGTAGGTGTAGTTCCACTGGGAGTGAAACCTCCTGGTGTATGCATTCCTCCAGGCGTGAAGCCACTAGGTGTTCCCCCACCAGGAGTGTGCATGCCACTGGGCGTCATTCCACCGGGCGTTGTGCCACCTGGGGTCATAGAGCCAGGGGTCATCCCACCAGGGGTCATAGATCCGGGTGTCTGGGCACCTGGTGTTTCGTCCCAACGAGAGCGACGTTTATTGGCTGCAGGTGTGGGTGTGTCTTCAATAAGGTCACCACCCCGGTCAGTCTTTGGTGTCTCTGCCCATCCAGCATTATGTCCACCAGGCGTCATGTGACCAGGAGTTTCTAAAAAAGAATCAATGCAATGGATCGTTTGTGTCTTAAATGTTAAGGTTTCATACAGTATACTTTTTGTAAGGATAAAAACAAAGATTCCACTCATTACAAATGTTGGTGACTGAGGAACAATAAGTCTTAACAAGTTGTTGTTTGATGCATTTCAGATAGAGTTTGTCTTTAAAATAAATGTGTGATATTGCTGTTAAGGTGCTGGCATGCTAAAATCTTAAAACAATACTATACAGCAAGTGTAATTTAAATCAGTGCCTGGAGTAAAGTGAAAGCAGGAAAAGTTTTAGCATTATCAAGGTGAAGACTGTTGTTATCAGAATGATATGCATCAAACTACTATGTATTCTATTTTACAGCAATCTACCTTAAAAATAATAGTGATTTACTATTGACACTTCCTCATACAAGAGGGCCATGATGGCCCTTAATTGCTCACCTGAGGACACAGACTTTTTGTAGGCTCATATCTGGGGTCAAGCAATTAAAAGCTATTAACTTTAGAAATCATGGTGAAGATTGGACCATTAGTGTGGCCACTGGGCTGATAACATTTTCTAGAATTTTACCTAGTGACCTACTGAATCCAGGTGACCCCGTTCAAAGCATACCTAAGAGTTCATACAGGCAAACATTCTGGTCAGGTTTGGTGAAGATTGGGTCATATATATGTCATAAGCATGTACACGTTTTCTAAAATTTGACCTAGTCAACTAGTTTTTGATCATACTACTTTCCTTTATTCATTATGATAAATTTAACAAATTTTAAGACAGAAGAAGGAGAAAAGAAGAATAAAAACTAAGTTAAATGCTAAATATATTAAATGGTTTCAAACAATGGGTTGTCATTTGAATACGTTTGTTTATAAATAGCACAAAAACCATTCATTTGACAAATCCTACCTCTCTCTGTTTTGGGTGTCTCGTCCCATCTGTTTCTGCGTGCTGAAGGTGTGCCCTGACCGGGTGTCTCTCGACCAGGTGTGGTGGCACCTGGTGTGGCATGAGCAGGTGTTGTCTCCCACATCCGAGTACTTACTCCAGGAGTTGCACCGGGTGTCATGGAGCCTTTGGCTCGACCAGGTGTCTCTTCCCATTGTTTCTGCCCAACAAATATTATATATGTAAAATAAAACAAATAAATACTATATTAATAAATACTATACAATACTAATACTATATAATAATACTATAATAGAGTTAATTCTCATAAAAATTTTGAGACATAATTTTTCCCACAAGGAGGTAAATGAAGAATGTGCAGTGAAGTTATTTTCTTTACATAAAATACAAAAAAGTATCTTAAGAGATGTTCTGTTGACAATGTTTCTATCATCACCTGGTGTAATTTGTTGTTGTTTTTGATAAATATGAACCAACCAAAACTAACATAAGAATATTGGTCTGTGAAACATCAAAAATGAGCACTTTTTTGTTTTTGAAAACCTCTTTTTAGTGTACATACATTTGACGGTGTGGAGACTTCTGCTTGATCCCATGTAGAGGCTTTCTTCTTGGCTGGTTCCTCTGCACCAGTCTGATCCCAGCGACGTTTCTTTTTCTCTGGAGCTTTAGGCTGGGAACCATTCACAGCCTTCAGTTCACCAGCCTTTGCTTTTTCTCGCATCTGCTCACGTAGCCCTTTCTGAAATAGGAATTATAAAATGCAGTTTTACAGGATATACTTAAAGGTCATTCATTGACCATAGACTGTTACCAGATATTACATTAGTTAGTGAATGCAACATAGATTGTGACGTGAACATTCCAGTTACCCATCAGTGCATCGATGGTTTTATCCAAACACTTTTGGTTTGTGAGCACTTACAATAGCCAGCACTTTAAAGAAATAGGTTCCATTGATAAACATAGTTAAAACCACTAATCAGTTGAGCTGTTTATATGCAATAAACAAACAAGAAAATGCCATGTACCTCCTGCTGTGCCAGATTTTTCTCAGCCAGGATCTGTTGGTATGTGCGAGCCTGGGGATCAGGGGTCTTTCCACCTGGAATCAGAAAACAAGAGATGTCACGACACAGGGTCGCGACATAATAATCACGTGAATCTCGGGCTCAAACAAGTCTCAGCATTTTAATATTACAAAATATAATCTGTAGGTAAAAAAATTATTTAAGATTAAAAGAAAAATAATTTCTTTTTTTTCTGATTTAAGCAGAGATGTACATTGGGAGACCAACATGGCAACATAACCTTTCCTAAATATGAGATATCATACAACAATACCTCAACAATTTAGTTGTCGTCTTTGTGAAATGGTCTCCAAATGTATACATCAGTCAAGTAAACATTATCAAAGCAAACAGTATATTGTTACCGCCTCCAAACAAGAAAGTGTGCCAAGATTTGAGCATATTTTTCATCTTTTTAGTATTGCCTAGTGACCTAATCGTTACCCTCAAGCACAGTATTCATTATAAAGGCATCTAATATGATCAAGAAATTTTCACAATGCTGAAAATTTAATAGCTTTGAAGTTTATGACGGTAATTCAAATGGTAATTTTACCTTGAATGCCAGATAATTTGAAAACTTCAGATAAGATCATGTAAAATAAGTGCCCCCATACCAGTTTTCATGAATGGAATTTTAAACCTTTAACTGTCTGTCCTTTAAGCTAGTAAAATGTACTGGACCAGATAAAATTTTATACAACAGATTTCTGGAGGACTTGGTTCACCGTCCACTGGGTTTTGATGAGGACTGCAATGCAATGCTGAATGTTCTAAATTACAAAGTCTGATATTTTGGCCATGTCCTAAACTGCAGTTCTACTTTATAAACATATGACTGATGATTTAACCCATTCATGCTATGTACATTTAGAACTTATTTAAAATCTTAGTTGATTGCAAACAGTAACGTGTACATGTAACATGACATCAGCTAACAACTCTGTTGCTAATAGTGCAGATCCTATTCAGACAGCTACCTGTAGTAAAGGGCCGATCTGAGTCCACACTATTTGTCTAAGCTTTATCAGTATGTGCTTAGCAGGTCACAAATTAATTACTATTTGGTTTTAAACAGTTTGGAGCTGGCAACCCTATGTATACGTACATTACCCAACCCGTCTTTGGTTGTAGCCTCTCGTCAAACTGTAATGACAGCGTTATGCCTACAATATTCTAGAATTAGTGAAGGGCTTTGATAAACTCACATCTCTCTCTCCCAAAACTCTCATACCCGCGAAATCTCCTTGTCTGTTTCATTATTTTAAAGATACTTAATTTTTATCTAACTGTTTAAAAAATATAAAAACCCTTGTTACATTGGCATTTAAATAATCTTCATTTTTCTGCTATAAAAGTAGAAACATCTTTATGGTGTTTTATTTAAGGCTTATTTTATCAAATGCCTTTACTTATATCTTTAGATGGAAAAATAAATGTAAATATAAGCTATTTGCTTTTCATTATTCTAACTTTTAGATATCTGTGTTAAATAAGAGATAAATAACATTATTCATCATGCCTTAAATTATTAAAAAAAAAGAGAGGGATGTTTTACCTAAGTTTTAAATTTAATCTATTATTGAATTGAAAATGTGAAAGATTAAAACGCGAGACAGAAAAGTTGTCTGTTAGGCAGATGGGCCATCTGTCGCACCTCGAAGGCTAGAAAGGAAATGGACACTGAATTAGTCTCGGCTTGTAAAATAGTGCAGCAGTATACTGACATGCAAATAAAACATAAAATGCTGTTTCTTTAACATAGCACACTTTTTTGTGGTAAACGCACAATCACTCCAAAGATAAATTGCACATGACAACGGAAATGATTTTCATAATGTTTTGGCTATTATTTTATTGTTCTGCATTACTAAATTATAGTATTATATTTAAACTGTCAATAAAAAATATTTTTATTTCAGGAAAAAGAGCAGTCATAAAATCTACTGAAAATAATAAAAAGAAACAACAAGTAAATGGATGACATTTGGAGATGATGATTTTGAGAAAAATGACAAAATTAATCAGAGTTTTTTTTTTTTTTTAAATCTTCATTATAACTTTTCACATATCATTTTCTCCTAGCAACTTAAAACAGTTTACAAACTATCTCTTTTTCCTAAAATAAAACATAGCACTTTCTCAATAAAAAGACACCTTCCTCTCAAACAAAGCCTGTTACAGTAAAACAGATTTTTACTTTAAAAATACATACTCTCATACTTTCTGGACTATTAAAAAGTCCAGATTATTTTGTTTCTGTTTCAACTTCTTTCTCTCTGACAACTCTAAATATAAAAGTTTAAACCAAACATTAACATCATGTGCAATTCTTAACTAGTCCCTCCCCCACCCCACATGTCTGAGAATTTTGAAGTGTGCTTTTCCATCAAGCTAAAATGTTAAAGGCAAGAACTGTCCACAAAAAATAGTTGACATTTTGTGATTTCTACTGGTCCTGGTATACCAGTGAAGATTTATATTATAAATGCCCAGCCAACAGCAAATATTGAAAAAGTAAAAAGGTAAAATGGCTTGCCACTAACATATAAGCCAGATGGGGTCATTCATTCAAAGAGTCGCTCACATACATAGAAATTACAACAAAGTAAACACCCACCATCAGCGAAGGGATCATATCGCTCAGGGGAGATAATCATCTGCCGCCTCTTGGCTCTATACTCGTCCTCTCTGTCAGCAATCTTGGCTCGTCTGTGCTCAGCAAACGGGTCATGGTCCTAAAATGATGCAAAAACAAAGATTTATAGTCAGAAAAAAAATTTATTTCATAAAATTAGTTTACAATAAATAGGATGTTTTCTATTTTTTCCTTATTTTTAAAAAAAAGTTTAGTACAATTTACAATGTTTTGATTCACAAATGAATGAGAACAAATTTAAAAGCTTTATAAAGAAAGAAAAAAAAAAGATGCCTAAGGGATATCTCAGCAGACCTATAGCTTTTCCATTAATTGAATAATTTTATTTACCTCATTGAGGTCATTTAATGCGTTAAGTGGTGCAGCAGCTCTTGTCTGTCCATGACTCTCCATTGGGTTGACTTCATCATCATCCTACAAACAATAATGATAAAGTTGAAGAATGGGTGACATATTTTAATGGCACATTTATTTTAGTATAAACAAAGAACACGTTTGTCTACATAAAATGTAAAAATACAACATGCTGACAAAGGCCTATGAAACATGAAGTTGAATGTCATGTTTTTGAGAAAATGAACTATGTCTATGAAGGTTAACTATAAAATGTCTATCCTGTTTATAGTGACATTCCATTATGTCCTCTTCTAGTAACAGGCCATCTGTCTCTATCACTAGCTCTCTGTAGTAATCATATTGTCCATTTCATGTTACACATAGCATCCATATAATTGTAGTGTTCAATAAAGTACAAAAATATAAAATTATTGAATAGGAATTATCAAAGGTCCCAAGACAGGAAGTTATTGGGTATTTTATTTATTTGATATACTTTGAATAGTCATAAAGTCTTTCATTTTACTTTGATGGTATAATCTTCTTTCAGCTCAATCAATGCGTCAAAATGTTCTCTCTCAGATTAAGAGGAACAGTGTGGTCAATGTTAGTTGTAAGTTGCTACCTGATCCATCAGGATGAGTACCTAATCAATGCCACCAATGACAGGCATAATGGAATTATTTTAGATCATTATTTTTTATTTTTTTGGCTTATCGTTCCACTTACAGTATTTCAGTTAATTGGAGATGGTGCTTACTTAAAGCAGATATAGTGCTGTCTTCACTGTGTTCAGCATGCTATGAACACCTGGCATGATACAACACCCAGTTTCATTTTGTGGACACCGGGCCAATCAGTCGTGAAACTATTATGTTTTGGTTTAGCATTAACAATGGGGCTATAACACTTCCATTTTTAAAGACTTGGGTATGTTGCAGCCGGGATCGAACCTGGGGCATACCTGGAGTAGACTCTATACCGATTGCGATACCAGGTTCGGTAAAGTAATTATTACGAATATGGAATGTACAAGACATTAGCAACAACTATCCTTACCTCTGCATCTTCTGTGGGGATGTATGTGTGGTAGCCTTCAAACTTGCTGCGGATAGAGCCATAGATGTCTGTGTCAAAGTGACCTCCCGCCCCGAGGCCAACTCGATCTTTCTCTGGAACATCTTCAACATTTTCTTTCAAGGCTTGTTTTCTGGCCTGAATGTTTCTGACCTGCTCCTCAATACCTGCATTAGGGAGCAAAAATTGTTATTGCAGTCACGAATTGTAATATTTTTAAAAATATATCCAAATTTTACATTTTTACCAATTTACAACACTATTAGGAAGACTGACAAGTGATATGAATAAGTTATAATAAATAAAGGAAGACAAAGTAGGCCTAACTGACAGTATGTAATTGAAGTATTAAACCCCATTTACTAACTAGCTTTGTAACTAGTAGTAGTATGCTAATACTAACAAGCCTTAAGTTTACACTTATTGTTTGGTTGTTTTATACCTTACTTTTAGTTAACCATAATTTATGCTAATGTTTATGATAAACAGTATGAACTATTATAAAATTAAGAGAGGTTTTGCTCAAGGAAACAATCTAGAAAAGAGGAAAACTAATGAAGTCTTGTACTTAAAACGCTGATTTGGCCTTGTCATATTTTCTCATCTGTTTCTAGTATGATGGTTTTTCTGCTCATAAGCATTATTATGACTGTACTACACAGAGGTCCTGAAGTATTGTTTTGAACAAGACACAATTTGTGGGTTGATATCTTTTGTCAATATAATAATGGCTGATACTCACAAAAATGACAATACAAATAAGAAAATGATTAATTTAGAGAAACAAAAGAACAACAATAGCTCATAGATCTAAATGGTCATTGTTAAAACAACAGTAAGGAACAATAAATAATTAATGATCATAGTCAAGATCACAACACTTTATTAATTCTGATATTTCTGGAAAACCTGAGAACTTCAAAGCCAAGTTTGCACAGAAAACAATAACACAACACTTTTGACTCAAGAGAAATCAAAAGGTGATTTATCACTTATATATTTTTGCTTAGCATGTTATAAACACCAAACTACAGGTATCAGTAGTGTTTTTCTAACTGGGTTAGAGCATTTAGATAAGTTTTTCTTGTAAATTGTTGTTAAATTTTATTTCAATTTTGAACTAGTTTATAACTAGACATTGCAAAAATGCAATCAGAATGAACATTATCAGATTGATTTTTAATTGTAAAAAAGTTTGTTTGCTACGTGACGAGTAAAGCCACTGTTTTTTCGTCCTTCAGTGAAATACATTGCAAGCTATGACAATATTACACTGATACTTTATATAGGCGGGGTCTTTTGGTTTGATTTTATGTAATACTTGACTGGTATGCTGCACCTTTAAAGTGTTGGCTTAATTTAATTAAGATCGACATCTCTTATCATTTCTGACTGTGAGTGTTTAAAGAAATTTGTCCCACTGTTCATAAGTCAACTGATCAATGGATGTTGGTGAGTAATTCAAAGGATGGCAGGGATACTATAACATCTTGGAAAAGATAACATTGGGTTACATTGGTGGTCTGAGGAAAAAAATCATTAACCGATAATGTCCCAGTTTTCATGGGATAGTCCAATGTACAAAGTTGCATCCCTTGCATATATATCCTCAACTAACCTTCATTCACTATTCTAAGAGATGAGATAACACAACACAAGAAATTCCAATTTTGTTCCTTACTTATTAAATTTATGAAGATAAATGTATTATCTCCAATATCTTAGAAAAGATAAATGCTTCATTATTAAGTTAGCAGAAAAAACGTACAACATAACAAATACACTTTATGACAGAAGCTATGATGTAAAAAGTACCTTTGATTTGTGGGTTATGACAACTTATTTCCATTAGTTTAAGAAACAAAAGTTTTCATTCATACATGCACTTATTAAATGCCGTAGATGAAATAAAACTTAATTTTGGTTCATTTGTAAAAATCAATAAGGCAGACATGTGATCTCTCCCGATATCCCTGATAGTCTATCACTTTGAACGGTACATCTCAAACTGAGTCCAGGTGATCTACCGCTTTAATCTTTTCAACAGAAAATATCTCTGTCTAAGCCCTTAAAAAGAATGCACTAATCTCAGGCAATCTTTTACATCCTAAGGCAGGAGTCTAGCCGTGACAACTATTCTGTATAAACCCAAACGCAAACCCGGGATATTAACACTGAAGGTCTCTAAATTTTATCTAGTACAATTAAGTGTTTACACATACAACATACTCTAGTACAAATTTCTTTTTTTTGACTGCTGTGTCAAGTTTGAATTTGTTTAGGCTAATGTCTATTTTTGCGGCCACCATGTCGGTGACACTACTCATACCAGTTCTAAATTTTTGCACCGGTGTCACGGACTGATATTTCTACTGTGCATAAATTTCTCTGTTGTGAGCATGTGACATTTTTAACTATGCATGCTGAAATCTCAGACCATTCCAACCTGGTGTAAAAAGTGGTCTTATCTCTACCATATTCGTGTATACATAGAATGTCTCACATTTACTTAAAATGAATAGGTGTGTCTATCTATATACAGGTTAATGTTTCTTTCTTGTTAATCTTTCTACCTCTGACATTCATACACAACACTACTCATTTACATAAGATGGAATTTGGTTTGAAATACAAGCCCATCTACACATGGGCTGATGTTTCTATCTTGCCTGTCTTTTTATCTACCATTATTATATACTCAAGTATTTTCGTTTACTTAAGAAGGAAACATGCCAGGGTGAAAATCTAACCCTATATATACCTGGGCTGATATTTCTACTGGGCTGGGGCATTATTTCTTTGTCTATCATATAAACCAAAGATATAATTCGTAATATGAAAATGGAATTGTCTGCTTGGGTATAAATCTTTTGCCCATATATACCGGGGCGGAGTTTCTATCAGGTCAAAATTGCAACCACAACCATATATAAAATAACAATTCATTAATTAAAATTAATTATGAATGTGTGTGTATGTGTGCGTGCATTTATGTCAAAAAGTATAATCGAAAGCATGTATATTATACACTCATACTACAATGGGAAATGTAAGCCCTGAGGAAAATCTTGGCCCATTTATATACGGGCTCATGGTTCTATCCAACTTCAGTGCTTATGCATTGGGGCAGCATGTAAAAAAATATAATAAGCATGATAAGAAATATCAGGCAGTGAAACCGGTTTATATCATACCGAGCATTTTTGAACAACAGTTATGTTCAACTTCAACTTTGTACTGCCAAAAGTCAATACTGACTACATAAGGCAGGCGCAAGTCCTGAACATTGACAATTTAAGACTAATAATTTAAAATATCAATGTTAGACACTGTTGATTCTTTATACCCCTATCAGTGTTAGATGTTTACTTAGGACAGATGCAGTATATGTGAGAGTGACAGAGAAGAGAAAATGGCAACTGAGGGAGAGTATTTCAAATCCTACCAATGAGGAAAAAAATTAAGTGAACACAATATTAACATAACAGCAATTCCTGTAGCACATTGTTTATTTCGGAATTCTTGTTGGCGTGTAAACAAATGGCAAGCGTAACTTACATTATGAAACGTAGAAAAACGTAGTATTTTCTTACAGAAAGGTACAAAGTAATGTATTTTCGTGAAAATAGAAACGCAGATTTTTTATATAAAAGTACAATAACTGGCAACACAATTAAGAACATACGTATGTTTATTGCTTCATCGCGCACTATATTATAAGAACAATGTAAATCCCTTGATAAAAGCGTCAACATCATCAAATAAATACCAACCTTCGATGGTGTTGTATGGAGCCGCCATTTTGTTTTTACAGTTGTCTATTGGCTAATCATCCGAATAAGGCGAGTTCGCGTGTATTCCAACGTACGTTCGTATTCAACAGGTTCAAGACCGTTAATGTTCAGATTCTTGACGCAGCTAAAATGTAGATGTGTATTATGTATTTGAAAGTTGATGTAAATTGTAATCTTGGGGTTTAAATGAAATATATTTTGCTTTCGTCTGAAATCTTCAAATTTATCATTTTCATTTTTACTTTTAGATACCGAACATTCGCTAAATATGGCTCAAATTACCCATCACGCAGCCAGACCACTGCAAAATAATCTTTACTGATCGTGGGTATTTCTACGCAGTCTCGGTCTACATGAACTCGCCCATGACTTGGACACATAGCCAAACCAAATTCGACCGGGGTCAAAAGTCGTTGGGCCGCTTCCGACCAAAACCTTCACCTTCAACACATTCGATAAACGTTGTCAGTTAATATCGGAGTCATGGCAAGGTCTTTAATTCGAAGTTCACATGGACTTTTTAAACTCGAGAAATCGACCAATTTGACAAAAGTAGGAAGTTTATCAAGGTAAATTGTCTCACATTTCGATCAGTTTAATGATGTATATCACTATTTCCATTCATGATTTTTGTCAACTGTCAACTTCAGATGTTGGACTTATATTACATAGCGAATTTGGAGATTTAGTACCACAATAGTTATGTAAATATTTTGTACTCCTGTTAATAAACTGGATAAGGAATTAAAAACACTTAACCACACTATAATATTTTTAATTTTGCAATACTTATAGCCTAGGAACTTGTAATAAAAACGTGTTTAATTGTTGTGCTGTATTTTTTGTAAATGTTTTTTTGATAAAAACAGAACTTATGTTTGAAACTTACCTGTGAGAACCAATTGTTTGTCGAGCTGTGGCCGATGCAGTTTGAAATCGGTTACACAAATGGGTGGTCCCGACATAGTTGTCTTGTCTCCTTGACGTCACACGAGGACAACCAGACTTTGGTAAGCCTCTGATATTCCCAAATGTATTTAATCGTCTTTGAAGTCTGCAAATTGTACTAGTATGACAATTTTACTGACGCGCAACGTCTGCCTTTGACATGCCAGCCTAAAACATGCCAATAGCCTGGTTTCTCTGGCAATCATTGCTATGTGGCATTGCTTAAATACTTTTCCAATCAACGAAAAAGTGTGTTTTTCTATCAGGACATTCCTAAGGCAACACAGGAAGATGGTTGTCGTAACTCAGAAAGCCTGTGCATATCGAGAATATAGAGAAATAACAATTGACTACTTGTGCTCACTGAAGTGAAACGGCCATGCTATGTCCCACATGTTGACCATAAAACAGTTAAACAATATCGTGTAATTATATACTGCTTAAAGTCATTGTTTTCAAACCCCAAATATGTTAGAAATATAAAGTTAAAAAAGTTGCATTTCTTTTTGTGCTGAGTGCATATTACTGACCAAGGGATAGATACAAGATATCTGATAATTGCAGAAGTATGACCAAATTCCCCAAAACGTTGGTGTATTTAACATAGGCAAACTGTTGGATAACACCTTTAATGTCGTTGACAAGAAAAAGTCTAGTAAAAAGTATTGATGTTGTTAAAGAACTGTATCTTTTCGTATGTGCCGGTATCATATCATTTTATTCCTAATTCTAGTCAGATGGAACTGTCTCACTTGGTTCAGGCACACATTTCATTTCCCTGAGCAGCAGTGGTAAAATTCCTGGAAGTCTCAACAATACTGTAAAGGTTCAGACTAAGAACAAACTGAAAGGATGTTGTTACCATAGATGTGGCAGTGTTGGGCCTTCCCGAACATGATGCATACAGGGTATATACCACTTTGTCAGTGTGTTTAGCATCTGTGCCCTGGAAGAACAGTAGGTCAAGGGTCTAGGTACAAAATGTTCTTCTTCTTTGCATATTTTACGCTCCCTCAGTATTAAGAGGAGCAGAAATTTTAATGGTAATATGAAGGACACCAGATTACAGGGAGCCTGTGGTTCGAACCTCAGTTGGGTCGTCACTAGTTTCATAGAGCAAGAAATTACCTCAGATTGTTCCACTACACCTAGATGTATTATAAATGGGTACCTGTGAAGGTTATTCAGGTTATGCACCTGACCTCTTTGTGTCATGTGTTTGGTTGCATATATTGGATTTACAAATATATCCAATGACCAGGGGTTAAGGCTGAGTATGCACTGGCATAGAAGTAGGCTATAAAACCAGACCTTTACCTTTTTTATAAGAAAGTTCAGATCAGAATGATTGGCATGATTTTCATTAAGTCATAGTGCTGAGTGAAGGGGTGGAGGAAGTAGACAAGGTGATTGTTCCAACATTTGTTGTACAATACCTCAGATGTTTAAACATATATTAGCATTTAGTAAACTGTATATTTTTTCTATTTGAACAGACCACATATATGCTGTCACCAAGGGAATGGTCCTACAGTGGATCAGATCTCTATTACCCATGCCAGAACTTTCATCAATATGCCAAACCCATTCACAGCCACAGGGAACAAAAGAAAAGAATATGCAGAACAAAGACTTTTAGGGTAAGTAAGTTTCAATTGTTCATACGCAGAATATAAATGAGATTAAACATATTTGGCTATCATTATCTGACGACAGTTTTTTGTTGTCACAGTCACAACAGTTTTTGATGTAACATTGGATTTTTAAGGCTTTTTTTAGATTAATGCTTGATGATGAACTGTATTTCTGAGTACCGTTATGTTAGGCTCCAGGGAAGGTCATGAACAAGATGTCAATTGATGTTTGTTTATTTGTTGCGTTTGTTGGCCCACCGACAATATTTCATATATCTTGAGAAGGCTTTCAACTGAAGCCAATGTATGTCGCTAGGTGTAGTATCATGTCACAACTGATAAATACAGGTGTCAGGATAATATCACTGGGTGTGGTGTCATGTCACAACTCATAAACCTGGTGTCAGGATAGTGTCGCTGGGTGTGGTATCATGTCACAACTCATAAACCTGGTGTCAGAATAATGTCGCTGGGTGTGGTATCATGTCACAACTCATAAACCTGGTGTCAGAATAATGTCACTGGGTGTGGTGTCATGTCACAACTGATAAACCTGGTGTCAGGATAATGTCACTGGGTGTGGTGTCATGTCACAACTGATAAACCTGGTGTCAGGATAATGTCACTGGGTGTGGTGTCATGTCACAACTGTTAAATACAGATGTCAGGATATAATCACTGGATGTGGTGTTACCGGCTAAAATTTAATTTTGGGTAGCAGAATAAGCCATTTACAACATGTGATGACACTTTTCCACTTTCTTTTGTTTCAGCTACTCTGATCAACACATGTTTCAGATTGTATCACAAGTGGAAAAGTACAAACATTTCGTACCTTGGTGTAAGGAATCAACTGTTGTTACCCGTAGAAATGACTGCTTTGATTGCAAATTAGCTATTGGGTTTCCTCCAGTCATGGAGAGGTATAACTCTACTGTTACAGTCATTAGACCATCATATGTAAAGGTAAGGTGTAGACAGAGATATGGCAAGGATAAGTTTTTAAAGTTATCTAATGTTGCATATTTTATTGTTTTGAAATTATGTTTATGTTGAGATACTAAGATCTTATGACAACAGTAGAAAGAGAAAAGGAGCTAATACAGTGTAAAATGAGAGAGATTGGAAGAAAATTTAAAAACAATAATTCCTCAACAAAGTCAATAAAAGGCACAGAAGGGAATGTTGCCTGGACATTATTTTCAGCAAACAAATCTGCATCATGTTTCTTTTTTAATCTATATCATTCTTTTATTCAGTATCTGTAGATATAGATAGATGAAACTGTTGATAGATCATTATATTCAATACAGCAAACAAACCATGTTATATTCATGTTATCTTTGATATTCCCACATAGCAGAATACTTTATTATGATGGAAAACCCAGCAAAGAAATGAATTGTACCGTGTAAATAATCTTTCTGATTGTATGTGCAGTCCGTGTGTACAGATGGACGACTGTTTAACCACCTTGTTACTGTGTGGAGGTTTGGACCCGGTCTCCCAGACAACCCAAACACAACACTCCTTGACTTCTCTGTAAGTTGTCATGCTCTGTCATAGTATTCAGTTAAAATAGTGACAAGTCTTACAAGTAATTTAACCCAATATAATGTATATATATATATTTTTTATGAAGGTTTTTAAGATACTAAATGGCTCCATTTTACTATCTTTCTCTAAAGGTTCTCTTCCAGTTAAGTTTTTCACAAAAATAATATTGAAAAAACAACACAACCTTATACCATCTAATTGCTTGATTAAGTCAAAAAAACTTTTATGTCTGATGCACTTCCAAAATACTTGACTAACAAAAACCTTATATCCACTAAATGCTTCAATTAAATCAATTAAATTTTAATGTTTGATTCACTTTTAACCTCCAAAATACCTGTCTTCACAAAGTTTTTGTATCCTTCTTATACCACCACCAAAAAATGTGTGTGTGTGGGGGGGGGGACTATAATGGATTCGCTTTGTCGCGTCCCTCCGTACATCCATCGGTCCGTCCATCCGTCCGTCTCCATTATCGTGTCCGCTCTATAAATCCTATACTAATTGAAGGATTTTCTTCAAACTTGGCTAAAATGTTCACCTCAAGAAGGGGATGTGCAGAACCCATGTTGCCCATGTGTCAGTTCAAGGTCAAAGTCACAATTGAAGGTCAAATATCAAACAATCAAATATTAGACATTATGTCGTGTCCGCTCTGTAAGTCCTACACTAATTGAAAGATTTTTTTTAATCTTGGCTCAAATGTTCACCTCAACAAGGGGATGTGCAGAACCCATGTTACTCTTTTGCCAGCTTAAGGTCAAGGTCACACTTGAAGGTCAAAAATTGACTTAGAAAATATTCTTAAATTTTAACATGTATTTAAATATTTCTGAAACTAGAAAAAGTATTTGCTTGAAACTTAAAATATATATGAAGTGTCACAATTAGAATATGCAGGTCAAGTTTCATAACTCTGTATTGCATTTTGACAAAGTTATGCCCCTTTTAAGTCTTCAAATTTACATACAATCAAGTATTAGACAATATGTTGTGTCCGCTGTATAAATCCTATACTAATGGAAGAATTTTCTTCAAACTTTACTCAAATGTTCAACTCAACAAGGTTATGTGCAGAACCCATGTTACCTTTGTGCCGGCTTAAGGTCAAGGTCACACTTGAAGGTCAAAATTGACTTAGAAAATGTTCTTAAATTTAAACATGTACTTGAATATTTCTGAAATTAGCACAGGTATTTGCTTGAAACTTAAAATATATATGACGTATCACAAGTAAGATATGCAGGTCAAGTTTCATAACTCTGTATTGCATTTTGACAAAGTTATGCCCCTTTTTAAGTCTTTTAATTTACTTACAATCAATACTAGACAATATGTCGTGTCTGCCCTATAAATTCTATACTAATGTAAGGATTTTCTTCAAACTTGACTTAAATGTTCACCCCAACTGGGCAATGTGCAGAACCCATCTTACCCTTGTACCAGCTTTGTCAAGGACATTGGTGGGGGTATGAATCGCATATAGCGATAGTTCTAGTTCACTCAGAAATCTACAGCATGTCTTTCATATGCAAAATAAAGAAAATTAAGCAGAATTTTTTTTTATGCCACCCATCTGCTTGATCAAGTCAAATAAACTTCATGCCTAATGCCCTTTTTTACCTCTATAAACACTTGTCTTAACATAGTTTGTGTTTTCCTTTTTCATGATGAAATCTTCTGCCTAAGTGACCCAGTTAAGATGAAAAAGAATCTTTTTGATGGTTGACAAAATAGGAGATTTGCAGAAAAATTTACATTAAACAATATTTCTGGCTAAAGAATTACACGTCTGGATTTTCTTGTATGTGTATGCTAACCTCTCATGATCGATTCACCATTCATCCCTTTTTAATTCTGTTTAATCATGTATTTTTGGTTAAAAATATGTTTTTAATAAAATGTGATGAAAAAAAAAGATATTTTTTTCATTTTGAAAACTTTGGGCATTGTGAAGAAAATAAAGACAAACTGACAGATGGAACCTTTAAGTGTTCTCCTAGTATTGCTATAAGGTGCAAAAGGGTCATCCGTGGCATAGTGGTAGACTTGTAACTTATCTTACTGCTTAGCCTGTCACCTTAAGGGTTTGAGTCCAGTAAGGGGCCAAGGATTTAATGTAGAAAGATCTTCCAACCTACCTGTGGTGTGTCAGTGGCTTTACCCAGACATTTGTCTGTTGTCTTCCTCCACCAAAATAGTTGGATGTAGCTATAATGATAAAAATTGTCAGCTGTGATATATTCAAGGAACACTAAGGTTCCAAATGATCTTCATTGTTTCTTAATTAAAAGATTAACAATTTTCTACTTTTAGGTGGCCTTTGAGTTCAAGTCCCAACTTCATTCGAATCTCTCCCACATATTCTTTGATGAAGTTGTCCGACAAATGGTGAATGCATTTTTGAAACGAGCAAATGTATTACATGGGCCACCTTCCATCAAACCTCAGAAACCCAAGATTCTGAAGATGAATTCTTGATGATGGCTTATCATTTTCCTGTCATAGACTATAATTATTATTATTTATTTTGCCTGCTGCACTTGTTAAATATCCATGTGTGCGTCAGTAGAAGCGAACGTTAGCTAGTAATGATGTTTGTCACTAATGGTGTTATTGCTCGAATTGTTTTCTTCACTCACTACCTTCGGAATCTGTTAGCAAATGGTAGCGAATGTTAGCGGCTAACGGTTTGTTCAATAGACACTGTTAGCTACTGCACGCTAACTTTAGCGCTTCTACTAAAGGCACGCCATATAACAGTTTTTATCAAATGGTTTTAACATCATGGGTTTCTAGATTAATAGAGACTTAATAGTATATTTTCTGCTTTTGTTTATAAAGTGGTGTTATTCAAATGGTACCTGGTCGGAGCAAAGGACTTAATGTGGGAAGGTCCAGCTGACTTGTGGTACACCAGTGATTCTACCCAGACATTTGTTAAAGGTCTTCACCATATAGCTTAGTCTTGCTATAATTATCTTAATTGGTCACTACAATGTTTTTCAAAAACAAAAACAAAACATCAAATGATATGTGCTACCTCCTTGTGGGTAGCTATTTAGAAAAGTTTATGTAGAATGTTTTTTTCCCCCTTTTTTTATCTATTAAGAATGTATCAGACTTCAGCATGCACATAAAACTGTTTATTGTTAAATAAGATCAGAGTAATTTATAGTGCCTGACCATTATAATGTAAAGAAGCAAAGTAAAATATAAAAAATTCCTTATATTAAGGTTATAAATTTACTTACCTACAAGGGAGATAACTAATAATTTCTTTTGAAAATGATGTCTACTGGAGATCCGGATCTGTCAGTTTCCAGCTGAAGTAACAACTATTGGTCATAACCTTATCACTTTGTGCTTAGCAGGCAAATAGTTCTGATCCATAAAAATCATATGGGAAAACATTTAGACAACATTTTTGTTACAAATACTTGTTTAACCATCTGAAAAGTCTAATTGTCAATCATGTTACTTTAAAAAAAAGATTTGCTGTTGCATTTATTTTTTGATTTTTGTTATTGTTGTAACTTTGTCCGTTAAATTTATGTGACTTTTTGTTAATAGAGTACTGGTATTTGTTTGTATTTTACAGGTAATATTGTTTTACTTAAGACATAAATGATGTGGAGCATTAGTGGACATGTCAGCTTCTATTATACATGTTATAATACAAAGCTTAATTGTATAATCATTTAAGCTTAAATTAATAAACATTTTAGCTTTTTATATCAGAAACAATAGTTCTCTGCATCATTGGCTTATTCTCTTAATTTATTATTTTTTAAATTTTTATTAAATGGTATCCAACTGGCTTTTTTCTGACACTATTAATAATTATATTGTTGTGTTTTAATTGTTATTATAAGAGCATATTGATGATCATTTTATTGTCTGGTTCTTGTCAGAAGTTAAACTTTATTGTTTATCTTAATCTATATGCAAGAATATAACTAAAGATACCTGGTGTTTTTATTATATGTACACTTGAATTTTATTATTCATTTTAAGATCATTTTATGTCGAACACAGACATTCACTGATTTAACCTCAAATGAATCCTTTGTTTAATATGTTTACCTTTCAAATGATTCATGAGAAACATTGTCATTATTATATTTCTTGGAGACATTATTATATTATTATGTGGTACTCTTTGAGTAAATAGAAGAGAGCTTTAAAAGAACTGGGCATGTTTCTTGTTAGCTGTGTAATGCTACAGTCTATTGATAGTCCATACAAATTCTTAGCTGTATAGTTATTTATATATAGAAACAAGTCTGGACCTTTAGTTAGAGACCTGGCAGCAAATAGCACAGATCTAAATCAGATTGTTTCCAGTAATGAGCTAGCTGATCTGGATCTACACTTCTTGTCTAAGCTTGATATATTCAGGCTTAGGAAGATGTATCCACATCATTAGGTGACACTGTAGTAAAGTTAAAGTACAAAACAAATCTACATAGAATGCCTTACTATTTACACAATGATATTTTTTCAAAGAAATAATAATAGCATGTAAACAAGTTTATCCTTAATAAAATTTAATCCACAAACATTTCCTTGTCACCTTAAATATGCATCACTTTGGGCATTGATAGGACAATTTATTTCCCTTTTTATTACAGAGTATATGTTTTTACATTTTTAATCTAATAGGATCCTGGATGTCAAAAATGCAAAAGTTGTCTTTTTACACTAAAATTGTCCTTTTTATTTGGCATATTATTGCAAATATAGGCATATACCTTTTTTAAATTGTCATCACTGCTTTTAATTGCCATGTGTATATTTGGTTGTCAGTTATGTTGTCTTAGTTGCTTTTATTGCATGTAACTGCTAGTTGGCTTGTTATGTTGATACTTTTATATTTTTACTAAGGCTTTTCTACAACTGCTGCCCTATTTTGAATGTAATTGCTACAATATTTTTACGTTATGGAACAAGTAGTAAATTGTAAAATAATAACACTCTTGCTGTCCATAAAAGCGTGTGTTGGCCTGCTGCAATTAATTTCAATTGCCTTTACTTAAATAAATGTATAATATAGAAAGACATAAATATTATCTCAATTTATGGAAGTTTTTTTAGTTTGCTTCATTTTATTAGACATTTTATTAGACTTACAAAAAGGATAACTGTTCCACTACTGTTGCAAGACTCTAAATGGAGTTTTCTCCCTTATTTATATCATATTTGACATCTTCGGTGCCTCTTTTCAATAAGGACCATGTTTGTATTACTTAAATGTTTATCCACATTTTGTACCTGACTTGATTTTTTTTAAAAACGTACACATTTTTTTTAAAAACGTACACATTTTTTTTTTTTTGAAAACAATCACCCATATCCTTTCATTGTGTAAATGGTTCATAACTCTAGGTAAAGGAGGGCAGACTGAAGGTTATGTGCCCCTTGATAGATAATAAACATACCGTATAATGTGTACAATGTCCTGTGGTGTAAAATTCTAACCATGAGCCAATCTGACTAGTATCACTATATCTCCCCCAAACTCTGTACACTGTACACTATCGGAATTAAAGCAACCTTGACACTGTTTAGCATAGGTATACCGGTATATGACACCAAGAGATATGTGTTTGCAAATAAATTATTTCATTATTATTGGATCATTTAGTGTTCTGTTTATGATTGATGTATACACAAAACATTAATTTTATGCCCACTTTATTTGAATTATGATATAGGTAGATATTCTGACCACAAAACTAGCTTGAAATGTGTCATAATTTGTATTTGATTTCCCATCCTAAACAAACAAAAAATCTTAAAAAGGACAGGATGTTTGTATATTAAATATAGTCTGTGGTGATTTGTTACTCTATTATTGTCCAAGTTAAAAAAAAAAGATAGAAGTGCAAACTAGATCAACTGTGTCAAGGTCGCTTTAAGAGGTGTGTTATGAATATGTGTTTGTAGAAAACCTGGGGCATAGATCAGGTGAGAGTAATCAACAAAATAAGTGAGTATTAGATATATATGTATCTGCATTTTCTCCAGGGTTATGTTTAAGAGAATGTATAGCAATCATTAAACTTGCCACAGTGCAATCATTTTGTTCATATCTACAGAGACAGTTACAGCAATTGCCCTGCCATTGTGATGTTTTGTATCTGTTTATGAAGGATTTTTATTAAAATTCTTTTTTTAAACACATTCTTTGTTTTATTTTGCGTATAACAAATGCTAGCTAGTGTTTAATCAATAGTCCCAGGATCAGAGTGTACTGGGTTCGAACCACATTCCTATACTGCAGATGTTAGTTTTGAGTGCAAGAAGTACTGTTCTTTGCTCCATGGCTTAATTGGCCTTGCTTACTTTATCTGTAAAAACAATTCAAATTGCAATTTCCCTTTAAATGAATATCTGAATACTCATAAAGTAAGCAATAGCGCTTATGTTGCTAGTACTATTACAACTACTACTACATGTTGCTATTATTGCTAGTACTATTACAACTACTACTACATGTTGCTATTATTGCTAGTACTATTACAACTACTACTACATGTTGCTATTATTGCTAGTACTATTACAACTACTACTACATGTTGCTATAATTGCTAGTACTATTACAACAACTACTACATGTTGCTATTATTGCTAGTACTATTACAACTACTCCTACATGTTGCTATTATTGCTAGTACTATTACAACTACTACTACATGTTGCTATAATTGCTAGTACTATTACAACTACTACTACATGTTGCTATTATTGCTAGTACTATTACAACTACTACTACATGTTGCTATAATTGCTAGTACTATTACAACTACTACATGTTGCTATTATTGCTAGTACTATAACAACTACTCCTACATGTTGCTATTATTGCTAGTACTATTACAACTACTACTACATGTTGCTATTATTGCTAGTACTATTACAACTACTACTAAATGTTGCTATTATTGCTAGTACTATTACAACTACTACTACATGTTGCTATTATTGCTAGTACTATTACTACTACTACTAACACTAGTACAAGATCTACTACTAATCTTACCACTACTTCTTCCAATAACCACTGCCTACTACTACTATAACCTCCTAGTACTTCAACCTACTAATACTACAACTAATACTACAATTATTACTGCTACCTATTACAACTACTACCTACAACTACTTCCTACTACAACCTGGTATTACAACTACTATTTTCTACTACTACAACTGCTACCTACTACTACAATCTGCTACTACAACTACTCTTTCTACTTCTGCTACCTACAATTACTTCTACTACTACTACCTAATTGTTCTACTGTTATTTTACCTCGACTACCGTGTGGTCGGGCTATGTAGGAGCCACTTTGCCTATCTATTCCAAATTGTAAAAAAATCACTGCAAAAAAAACATGGCAGTAGGTTAGCCATCGCTAGTTACATATCATTATTTGCAGCATTATCGTTAGCATAATCATTATATAAAAGCGACGTTTAATTGGATAATTCTCATTGTCAAGCTCCAATTAGAGTGGATAATCCAGGATTGCCCACATCTGTGTGTGTGTGGTGGTAAGTGTGAACTTTCTGTTAGTGGTCAAGGGGCGTAAGGCACGAGGAACTTATTGATCTTCTTTTGTAGTGTTTTATTACAAGAACGTAAACAACTGCTGTCCTGCAGCGATATAATCATATACATTTAATTATACACATTTTCTGGTAATGCGAAAACACGATTTACATCAGCATAGTTTATGGATATAGTAATGGCGTTGTACTGTCACAGAACGTCATACAACACTCGCCACACGAACTGCACCATCTCCATGGGCCGGATAATATAAAATGGTTTCAAATGATCTGTATTCATTGCAAAGTACATTCACAATGGCTGAACTTCAATTTACCACAATGTTAAGGTCACGTGGATACCGTATTCATTGGTTGGAAATTTTGTCGATGTGCTAATAATATATAAAAGCAGTGGAATCCAAATCCCACAATTAAGATGTGGAGGGTTTTCTTTACCGAAGCTGGTAAATTGTTATAACTTTGTGCATGTATATATATAATATATACATAGTTTTTTTTATTAATTAAGATAAGCCAGACATATAGAAAGCCTAAAGGTTAATCTTCGAGTGCGTTGCGAATGACAGCAGCATTCCCCCCTGCAAATTTGTACATAGTATTGTCTCCACGTCATTTTAAATTTTGAGCGATATTTAAATTAACCGGTGCTATGTCACTGTACACCAACGCCACATGTACTTTTTCCCGCTACAGATGTTCTATTCGCGAAATCCCAAGATGAGTGTAGGAAATTTTAAACGTGACTAATTTATGGGTTTAAAATGCAAGTGAACTGCTATAGGCTGCATTTTATATGTTTATTATTTCAAGGAAGAGAAATACCCGGAACAAATCCGTATAAACACAATGAAGTGCCAAAATAAAATTATGTAAGGCTGCAATACAGAACACGTGATAAACCAATGTAACCAATCGGGATTTAATTTGCAAAAAAAATGTATTTCAATTTCAAAAAAGGGGGGAAAAGACAACACTAAGATGCTTTTGCTAGTGATATCTGAAAACAATAGCACGGAATCCCTCATTGTCATGTGTTCGCATGAGTAGTTTGTTTAAGTTGTGCACGTATACATGCATGCTCGTGAAAAGTTTGCCTATATCAACTACATTAAAATAATTTTACCACTGCTTTTGGGAAATTTGGCATAATTTCTGCATAAAATCATAATCAAGTCTAATTAAATACGATTAATTGAACACCACCTATATTGTTAGCCAGTACTTATCGAGAATAAATTACCTCTTAAATGTTCATTCTTTCGCTGGGCAGAT
This sequence comes from Sinonovacula constricta, assembly GCA_007844125.1. NCBI lineage: Eukaryota > Metazoa > Mollusca > Bivalvia > Cardiida > Solecurtidae > Sinonovacula > Sinonovacula constricta. Next base: position 11,781,376 of record CM017567.1, on the reverse strand, counting down.
TACCCGGATATAACGTGATATCAAAGTAAATTGTCACGTGGTTTACGTAGCTTCAAAACAGCGATTTATGCAGTGAGGCTCAGATACGAAATACCTGTTTCCAGTGACGAGAGGGGATGACACGCTGTTCGGAGTCTACTGTCATCATGTTTGCTGATTGCCGCTGGAGAGTCATGTGACCAGGATGTTTACCGATAGGGATGGGATTTGCCGATACTGTGCAACGACATTTCTATCATTATAGCACATGGTGCACTTATGAGGTGCCCAGGGACTGAACCCGGCCGGACCATTATACTGACTACCGACGAGTCAGGCGTAATGCTGTCCCCTTAGCCCCGAGCGTTATGAGGGAAGACACTATTACCAACTTTAAAATCTTTGGTTTGACCTGGCCTGGGTTTGAACCCGCGACCTCCCGATCCGCAAGCCGACGCTCTACCAATTGAGTTTACCGATAGGATCTAAGAAATACGGTTCATCATCAAGCATTAATCTAAAAAGCCTTAGAAATCCAATGTTACATCAAAAACAGTCGTTATTGTCACAATTAAAAACTACTGCACCAGTTTATCTAGACAAATAGTGTAGATTCAGAGTATAGCCGATCTCGCATATACATGTCAGATAGAGATTTGCACTAATTGCTACAGTTAATTGCATTATGTTCAGTTATCTTTGTATGCCATGTTCATCATATGAATTACGAAACTTTAATAGAATATAATTTAAAGATGACCTCTGTACAGGTCATACTCCGGCTCAGAAAGGCGCATTTATTTTTAGCAGACGATGTCTGTCCAGTTTAATATCACTGTCAACGTACATGACAACTTCCGCATTTTTGGCTGAATAATATCGTAGTAGTCTAATACCTGCTTTATATATGTACCGGCATTCATGATGGTAGAAAAGTCTTTTACAAAGTTTCGCGTGGAACATTAATGAAATGGGCATGCTTGCCCGTGGAGTAGTGGCAGACTCGTCGAATTACTTTTCCTCTGACTGCTTAGCTTTTTGCGTCGGTGGTTCTACCCAGGAATTCATATTGGGGTGTACTCCACTAAAATAGCTGGACGTCGGTGGTGCTACCCAGGCATTCGTATTGGGGTATACTCCACCAAAATAGCTGGACGTCGGTGGTTCTACCCAGGCATACGTATTGAGGTGTACTCCACCAAAATAGCTGGACGTCGGTGGTTCTACCCAGGCATTCGTATTGAGGTGTACTCCACCAAAACAGCTGGAAGTCGGTGGTTCTACCCAGGCATTCGTATTGGTGTGTACTCCACCAAAATAGCTGGACGTCGGTGGTTCTACCCAGGCATTCGTGTTGGGGTGTACTCCACCAAAATAGCTGGACGTCGGTGGTTCTACTCAGGCATTCGTATTGGGGTGTACTCCACCAAAATATCTGGACGTCGGTGATGCTACCCAGGCATTCATATTGGGGTGTACTCCACCAAAATAGCTGGACGTCGGTGGTTCTACCCAGGCATTCGTATTGGGGTGTACTCCACCAAAATAGCTGGACGTCGGTGGTTCTACTCAGGCATTCGTATTGGGGTGTACTCCACCAAAATAACTGGACGTCGGTGGTGCTACCCAGGCATTCATATTGGGGTGTACTCCACCAAAATAACTGGATGTCGGTGGTGCTACCCAGGCATTCATATTGGGGTGTACTCCACCAAAATAGCTGGACGTCGGTGGTTTTACCCAGGCATTCGTATTGGGGTGTACTCCACCAAAATAGCTGGACGTCGGTGGTTCTACCCAGGCATTCGTATTGGGGTGTACTCCACCAAAATAGCTGGACGTCGGTGGTTCTACTCAGGCATTCGTATTGGGGTGTACTCCACCAAAATAACTGGACGTCGGTGGTGCTACCCAGGCATTCGTACTGGGGTGTACTCCACCAAAATAGCTGGACGTCGGTGGTTCTACCCAGGCATTCGTATTGGGTGTACTCCACCAAAATAGCTGGACGTCGGTTTAATGACCATAACTGGACGCTTCAACCTATGTCAAAAACAAAACTAAGCAATATGCTGATTAGCTCCTTAGTTACGACATTATTTTTATGTAATTTAGGTGCGGATCTTGTGTTTTTTGTGTGTTAAATGTACTTGGCTCTCACAGATTTGCGTTTAAAGGTGATATCCAATAGTTTGCATGTATCAAATACAATTAAGGTATTAGATGTGTAAACAATCTCATCAATATTCGTGTTTTTGGAGTATTTCTATTTGGCAAAGGTATACTGTAAAAAAAATGTAGAAAACAAATGACATTACTGTCTTTCCTTTATTTTTTATTCATCCAAATTTGACATGTATGAGATTATTTAAAGGTCAGATTTGAGGACGTCGACCTAGTACAAAAAAATCGCAAAACTCATGTTAGCTGAGGTGGAAAGTATTAAAATTTGGAAAATAGTCCAGAATAAATTGCTGAATAATGTGATTTAATTTAGTCACTATTACACATCTAATACATTAACAAACCTTGTGTCTATTTAAAGAATTTTGGGCATAAATTCTGTATAAATTCGTGCTTAAGTATAATAAACATGATTATAGACACTACATCAAATGTATGACGGCACACATAGCTTCAAACGTTCATTCTTTCTAAATCTGTAAATAAACAAGCACGATGGTGACACAGTTACCGACGTCAGAGCACAATACGCATTTGTAATGACGAGTAATAAAAGCAAAAAGCAACAAAACGTAACTTAAATAATGGCAAAAACAGCAACAAACAGATTTAGAAGTAAGTACATGTAGCTGTCTTTTTGACTAAAGGGAATAGGTTCAGTTTGAAACTGCAGAACAGAACATATCTTTTTACTTGTACATAGTACATCGTAACAAATGCGATTAAAACATACCATACGGGTACATATGATACTTGAGCAATTCCAAGTGATCGGTACAGGACTTTGCATCTGTTTGGCAAGTATTGTTTAAACGTGACCGCATTCTATACATTTACAACAAAACACATTCAAAGCAGTTCACTGCCTGTCTTAATAGTAAGTCAAGTGAGTATCACGTGACCAAGCCTTTTAGCCTATGAGTAAATAACGAACCCGGAAGAGCGCATACAACCCACTGATGCGAATATTAAAGGTTGGGCGAGGATGTTGGCTTGATGTTTCTTAGTCGCGAGGGTTTAGATGCAGTGTATTTATTCCCATTATATTTAGCAAATGACAAACTTTAAACATAGAAAATAACATTGGAACAATAGTAGGCTTTCATTGTTTTTCTCCGAACAAATACAGAACTGATGTCAGTATATTAAAAAAACCCCATGGAAACGGAGTACACAAAATAGCCAGGATAATGCTCTTGTTTAATCGTAGTGATTGTGGCCAAACGTTCATAAGCCCTTTGTGGCTTGTTCTAAAATATTTAACTATGTTGCGTATGTAGAGATTAGATTTACCGCCACTGAAATTACGTTAACGGTTTCACAAGGCAACTTCCACACAAAACTAAGGCATCAACTATCAGCTTTTAGCAAGACTTAATATGTTTTTGTAGTTTCCCTTCGATTTTTTTTCTCAAAGTGCCAGTAACTACCTTTAATCCGATCCAAAAATGTCATCGTTATCGTCATAACTAGTTTATTTGAGGGTCAGCACATACAGGATGTCAATGGCTGGTACTTTTATTTAGCATGTTAAGTACCCACTTAAGCCTAGCAACTTACACATGGATATTCACGTTGCTGTTCTTTGTGTGAAGAGTACGATGTTCTCCTTTGGACATCAACTTGGCTTTTGTGTAAGAGGACTGATATCATTTTAAATCGGAAAACTTAAACCAGTGCTCAAATCTCTTTGAGCGATTGGCTTAGACAAAGCTGTCACATTGAGTTTTACTCGAAATACCCTTATCATTTCTATGAAATACTATTTATATTAACCAAGATCCCAGTGACTAACACTCTTAGGAAATTGTGATTTTCGAATCAAATAAATTCAATTAAATTCATTTATATGTTATCTGAACCATATAAATGGGCTGGTTGACAAAATAGGCACGTATTACCATCATGTGTTATCAATTACAGATTCAATCAGATTTGGTTATACATGTACGTGCACATATTTTGAATGTCACGCTAATCAGTTTTACGGAAAGTTGCGGAGAGTGCCGATGTGTTCACAAATATTTAGGATTGCTGTCGAGGTCAGCTCTGGGGATTTAATTGGTTATTTGTTTTTGTCTTTTGTTTTTGAAAGTCTTCACCCCGACGGAGACTCGAACCAACAATTTGAAAGGTTAAGATTTACAAGCGTTACTAGTCAGCATCTCTTCCAAAGGGTGGCCCTTTAAATTTTATAATGTAACAAAAGGTCACGGGTGCCCATTAGTTAAATGTTATAATGTAACAAAAGGTCACGGGTGCCCCATAGTTAAATGTTATAATGTAACAAAAGGTCACGGGTGCCCCCTAGTTAAATTTTATAATGTAACAAAAGGTCACGGGTGCCCCTTTGTTAAATGTTATAATGTAACAAAAGATGTCACGGGTGCCCCCTAGTTAAATGTTATAATGTAACAAAAGGTCACGGGTGCCCCCTAGTTAAATGTTATAATGTAACAAAAGGTCAAGGGTGCCCCCAAGTTAAATGTTATAATGTAACAAAAGGTCACGGGTGCTCCCTGGTTAAATGTTATAATGTAACAAAAGGTTACGGGTGCCCCTTAGTTAAATGTTGTAATGTAACACAAGGTCACGGTGCCCCTTTAAATGTTATAATGTAACAAAAGGTCACGGTGCCCCTTTAAATGTTATAATGTAACAAAAGGTTACGGGTGTCCCTTAGTTAAATGTTATAATGTAACACAAGGTCACGGGTGCCCATTAGTTAAATGTTATAATGTAACACAAGGTCACGGTGCCCCTTTAAATGTTATAATGTAGCAAAAGGTCACGGTGCCCCTTTAAATGTTATAATGTAACAAAAGGTTACGGGTGTCCCTTAGTTAAATGTTATAATGTAACACAAGGTCACGGGTGCCCATTAGTTAAATGTTATAATGTAACAAAAGGTCACGGTGCCCCTTTAAATGTTATAATGTAACAAAAGGTTACGGGTGTCCCTTAGTTAAATGTTATAATGTAACACAAGGTCACGGGTGCCCATTAGTTAAATGTTATAATGTAACAAAAGGTCACGGTGCCCCTTTAAATGTTATAATGTAACAAAAGGTCACGGTGCCCCTTTAAAGTTATAATGTAACAAAAGGTCACGGGCGCCCTTTAGTTAAATGTTATAATGTAACACAAGGTCACGGGTGCCCATTAGTTAAATGTTATAATGTAACAAAACAGCAGGGGCAGAGAGGAGCGACCAGAGAAGAGACAGTAGTTAATGTTATTCTTGCAGTACTGGTTGTTGTTACAGTAGATAGTGATCCTTGTTGTTTGTTGTAGTAGAGGTAGTAATAGAAGCAGTAGTTGTAGTTGTAGTAGTAATAGTAGAAGTAGTAGTAGTAGTAGTAGTAGTAGTAGTAGTAGTAGTAGCAGTAGTAGTAGTAGTAGTAGTAGTAGAAGTAGTAGTAGTAGAAGTAGTACTAGTAGTTGAAGTAGTAATAGTAGAAGTAGTAGAAGTAGTAGAAGTAGTAGTAGTAGTAGTAGTAGTAGTAGTAGTAGTAGTAGTAGTAGTATAGTAGTATAGTAGTAGTAGTTAGTAGTAGCAGTCGTAGTATTGTCGTAGTAGTAGTGTAGTACGTCCTACGTGTGTGTCAGTGTTTAGCGGAGTCGAGTCCGTCAGTAGTCGAGACGTAGTAGTCGAATCAGTCGTGAGTAGTATCGTAGTAGTAGTGGTGTGGTGGTGGTGGTGGTGGTGGTGTCGACGTCGTACGTGCTCGCGTGGTAGTAGTTGTAGTAGTAGTTGTAGTATTAGTTAATAGTATAAGTAGTAATGGTAGAAGATAAGATGTGGTAGAATAGTAGTGGTAGAAGAAAAGGTAGCAGTAGTTGTAGTAGTAGTAGTAGTTGTTGTTGTAGTAGTAGTAGTAGTAGTAGTAGTAGTAGTAGTAGTAGTAGTAGTAGTAGTAGTAGTAGTAGTAGAAACAGTAGAAGAAGAAGTAGAAGTAGTAGTAGTAGAAATAAAAGTAGTAGTTGTTGTAGTAGTAGAAGTAGTTGTAAAAGAAGAAGAATGAGAAGAAGAAGTAGTAGCAGTAGAAGTCGTAGCAGCAGCGGTAGTGACAGTAGTAACACTATTAGAAACAGTTGTAGAAGTAATAATATAAATTTACAATATAATCAACACACACCATCTTACACTGTCAAGCTGTGCTCATATGTTTTTTAACAATCATAAACATTTGCTTGTATAGACATATACAGGTAAAAAAGACATGTGTGGATTAAATTTAATGAAGACATAAACATTGTAGCGAAGACTCGCTGCTTGTTTCGTTAATGCGACCAGGAAGTTGGGTTGTAGACCAGTAAGCAGAGGACATTTTTATTTGACATTCATAGTATGGAGGACTGTCGTGCAGGCAGGCGAACAGTCAGACGTTATCAGATAGGACTGCTCTAGGCCTCAGTTAAAGAGGAGCTACATATTAAATAAATCGGTTTGTTTTTTCCAGTGATCGGATAATTTATAAAAGTAAAAAAAATAAGAAAAAACAACAAATATAAACAGACTTTTTTAGCATGTGATCTTTGAGTTAAACTGGACGTGTCGTGTATTGCAACTGTGTTGGATGAACTAACGTTTGTGGGTATTACAAGTCTCGTGGAATTATACATTGGATATCTTTATTGCATTCACGCCGTTGATATTAACAAGATACCTCTTTGTAAACCTTTTGTGTATATTTAAGACAAAAAAAAACAACAGGCTGGTGAATATTGTACTGCAATAGAACAACTGTGAGACGACTGTCACAACGTGCTGTTTATAAAATTAAATCCGATCTACTTATAAACACGTACTAGAAAAGGTATATAGGGCCTATGGTCTTCATCTAGGATAATTCCACAAATGCAGAGTGATTCTTCATCTGGCTCTATACACAGATCAATGGGTGGAAAAATACTTTTATAGAAAAGGTAAGATTGGTCCCATCACCATGAAAAAGCAAATGCAAACAAATCTTTTGTGCTAATGCGGTAATTTTATAAGTTGAAAATTATGCGAACTTAGCTTAATGGTATTTTAATGACATTAATTAATCTCTTTGGGTATTTGCAAACGTCACAAAATATTTTGGTGTTAAATATTTTAAACCATTCCAACAAATTCGTGCATATTTAATGCATTCGAGAAGATTTCTATGTACCTTGCTATTTAATTGGTGCATGGTAAGCTAAACAGTTTGTTTCAGTTTAAAATACCTATTTTAAAGCCACTGGTGGGCATAGGAAGATCTCACATAGAAGATCAATACCTGTACTTATATACTTATATATTTAAATTTTTGCGTTACTTTGTAGCCAGTCGATGTACTGTATAAGACTGGCGTGCACATATACAGTATATTATTGCATCACTTGGTAAGATAAACAAGATTTAAGATTGTTTTAAAGCGTCACGACGCTTTTGATTATTGCATCCCTATAGAAGAGCATTTTCTTTCGAATGATGGCATGTTCACATGTAATCCAGTGAGCAGAGGTAATATTTTACTCCATTATTTATTGTGGCTCAACACAGTTTTGATTTTGGTGATGAAACGTTCAAAATGTAAACTGTACCCAACCATGCCTACGACAATCCGTTTTAGTTTTGTTAAATGTTGAACGGTTACATGCCATCAGACATGTGAAGACATAAAGTACGTAGCGCTTTAATTGAAATATGGCATTGCACTTAGTCTATATGCAAAGAAAACAAATACCTATTCAACAGTATACTTAGAAAGCACTTGATGAATGATGTTTAAGGGGAAAGGGAATGTGAAAACCTTGTACTATGTGGGTATTTAACGTGTATTAGAACTCTTTTCAATCATGACCATAAAACGCAATAAAATACTTTTACTAAAATTACTAAGTCTGTTACAAAGAATCAACCGGGTGCCTCGAGTATGAGACGATAGCTCGTGACTCACGTAAGAAGGGCAATTGTTTCAATTCCTTGCTTTTTGCCCACGAACCTTCTGGCCAACAGGACCCGTATTGCCTAAGTCAGACACGTCCATGCGACCATGGGTTTAGGTCCACGGCATAACAAAACTTGAGTTCGCGAAAACTTTTATTCCGACTTTTCGATAAAGCATTAAAAGGAACAAATTTGTACGATTCTATAAGTTACACGATATGTAGTTATGACTTTAATGGAATTTATTGACGTAGATTTTTAAACTGATTACAATTTGATAACAACTTGTACAAGATTCCGAAATCAGGCATATAAATTAGATTAAATGTCATGACTTTATTGCACTTTTACTGAAGAAAACAAAAGCAACAAACAGCAACACTGTTTATTATTTGCTTATTTTTAATCATTTATTTTACCATTTATTTAAGATGCAAATGTACCAAAACGCCACAGATATCTGAAGTATTTTACAATTTACATTCTGATGCCGTAAGACGCCTTATATTTTTCTCAAAATGTCAAATTATGACCAAAAAACAATGATGGACAGTAACTAGAAATAAGACATGTACGAGAGAGAGAGAGAGAGAGAGAGAGAGAGAGAGAGAGAGAGAGAGAGAGAGAGAGAGAGACAGAGACAGAGACAGAGACAGAGAGACAGAGACAGAGACAGAGAGAGAGACAGAGACAGAGAGACAGAGAGAGAGACAGAGAGAGAGAGACAGAGAGAGACAGAGACAGAGCCAGAGACATAGAGAGACAGAGACAGAGACAGAGAGACAGAGAGAGAGAGACAGACAGACAGACAGACAGACAGACAGACAGACAGAGAGACAGAGACAGTGAGAGACAGAGAGAGATACAAACAGAGAGACAGAGAGATAGAGAGACAGACAGACAGACAGACAGAGAGAGAGAGAGAGAGAGAGAGAGAGACAGAGAGAAAGAGAGAGACAGAGAGAGGGAGAGAGAGAGAGAGAGTATTGTATAAAATGTCATTATCTAATCGGTGTAAATACTTCTACTGAAGGCGGAAGAAATCCTCACTTGGGCTTTAAGTGTGGCTGTCAAGCAAAGATTACCGCGTTATTAAATGATCATAGTAATACAGTCAACGCTAAAGTGTGTCGGATAACTCTGTATTCCGGTTAATAACACCTCGAATGAACCCATGCGGAAGAAAATTCATAAATACACTTTTTAGTCGGAATAAACTTACGCGAAGAAATAGTTCCTGAAAGATTGTTCTACTTCTTATTCTTATTGCTCTTCCCCCTCCTCTCCCCCCACCCCTCCCCCGTCATTTCTTCTTCTCGTCCTCGTTGTTGTTCTTCCTCTTCTTCCTCTACATCCTCCTCCTCCTCTTCTTCTTCTTCTTCCTCATTGATTTTTAAAGGTGATATCCGACAGAATGCCTCTATCAAATACATGTAGCAAGAGCTTACTCAAGTTTAAGGGGATTCGGGCATCATCCCTCCATAATCTCTTACTGTAGTCTAAATAAAGACAATTTTAAACATTACTTTATCTGTAACATACTACAACACGTGGAGTAAATCGCTCTTAATTGTCATAATTTTAATAAGTCTCTAAATAAGCACGATGGTGATTTCTGTTAAAAACAGACATCGACATCATAGTAGATAAACCGGATAATGATGTAATGTGATCTCACAAGTTAGTGGTCACGTGTTTTTGTTGTTTGTTTTTGTTGTTTGTGCTATACACAATGAAAGCAGCACTATATCTTTTTCAAGGGAACACCGTCTCCATATAACTGAAATACTGTTGGTGGGATGAAAAACCCAACAAACAAAAAACAAACAAACATACGACCTAAGATGAAATCCATTTTTCGCCAGTTATATCATGCTAGTAGCAGATGGATCATGATCAGGGGCAGATAATCATGTTAAACTATAGAGTTTTCTGTGACTTTTCATAAAAATATGTTATGCTAAGATAATAATAAAAAAATACAAATCTTTCAAGGTCGTATAAAACGATTTTTGTTCTAACAATTTTTGTTTTCATATGGTTAAAAGGGAAATATAATGGTCCAGTAAAATAAGATTATACTATCATAAGATTGTTGTATGCATGTATTTCTTTGAAATGGATTAGCGCCATAGTATCCACTGTCAAAGTTATAAGGTCTGTATTTATTAAGTAAACACAAACACAAACGCACATACGCACACGCTGCACGTATAAAAGTATCATATGTAAACGTAGACACAGAGAATTCAGGATGACATATCTTAATGTTTCATCAGTATGTAATAACTACGGTGTATTGTAGCATCCACGTTAACTGTTGTACTGCCAGCTCATCAAAGTTATGCAAACAAATAAATTTCACCTGTGATGTACAATTCATCACTTTCGCATTAACGGTCATGAGTAACGCTTCTTGCTTTATCGTAATTTGCTATTCACTGGCGTCGGTACATCAGATGAAGACTGATTGTCAGGTATTGTTGGCATAAATCTATTTATCACTGCCCCTGAAAACATGATTAATTTAGTCTCAACACTTGAACGTTAACATCTTACTTCATTGAGACGTTGACGTGTAACCAATATGTTAAGCGTCATCTGAGGCGCGAGCGCGTTTCCTGGTTCACGCTTACTAAGACGTTAACGTATTGCTGGTAGACGTTAATAAACGTTAAAATGAGATACCAGAGGCCCTTGACGTCGATGACTATAGGGAGTGGTCTGTATTGTTGACGTGATAATATAATAAAGTCCCATTTTTCATTACTCCGTTATATGCTGCTAACTAAACTAAATAAGATGCCCCCCTACTTGTCAAAATTTACATCATATGATCCCACTTGTCTAAACTATATCATATGATCCCACTTGTCTAAAGTATATCATATGATCCTACTTGTCTAAACTATATCATATGATCCTACTTGTCTAAACTATATCATATGATCCTACTTGTCTAAACTATATCATATGATCCTACGTGTCTAAACTATATCATATGATCCTACTTGTCTAAACTATATCATATGATCCTACTTGTCTAAACGATATCATATGATCCCACTTGTCTAAACTATATCATATGATCCCACGTGTCTAAACGATATCATATGATCCCACGTGTCTAAACTATATCATATGATCCCACGTGTCTAAACTATATCATATGATCCCAATTGTCTAGACTATATCATATGATCCCAATTGTCTAGACTATATCATATGATCCCACTTGTCTAAACTATATCATATGATCCCACTTGTCTAAACTATATCAGGTGATCCCACTTGTCTAAACTATATCATATGATCCCACTTGTCTAGACTATATCATATGATCCCACTTGTCTAAAATATATCATATGATCCCACTTGTCTAAAATATATCATATGATCCCACTTGTCTAAACTATATCATATTATCCCACTTGTCTAAACTGTATAATATGGCCCATCTTGTGAAAATAATATAATATACCCCCTCTTGTTTGAACTTTATCATACACTTTCACTTTGTAATATATATCGTATGCCTCCAATTGTCTGAACTATATATCGTGCTCGCACTTGTCTAAATTTAATAATATATCATCACAATATTATGTCTAAACTATATACTATGTCCCACTTGTACGAACTATTTAATACGCCCCTATTTTCTAAACTGTATCATATGCTCCCAATTATCTAAGCTATATAATACTCCACCAATTGTCTAAGCTATATAGTATGCCACCCCACCTTGTCTGAACTTTATGAGATATGACCACTTGTCTCAACTCCATAATTTGTTCCGATTTCTCTTAACTATATAACATGCCCACACTTGTATCAACTATTCTATATGCTTCCTCCCACTTATCTATAATAGGGTTTTATTTGTCTGAACTATATAACAGATTCCCACTTGTCTAAAACATACACTATGCTCTTACATTTGTGAACTATTTCATACTTTTCCACTTGTTTAAATTATACCATATACTCCAACATGTCCACACTAAATAGTAAACCAGCTCTTGTCTAAACGATTTAATATGCCACCACCTGTCAAAAACAATATTCCTAACTTGTCTAAACTATATAATATGATTCCTCTCGTCTAAACTAAAAAGGTATTATGATTAGCGCCTTCTTGTAAGTGTATATATCTGGGATTTGACCGTTTAAATGAGAACAATGCTGCTTTGGAATCGTAAGTGTGGAGTTTATATGCCCATACTAATAAATAATAATATATAACGTCAGAATTGTGTATTCCCTGATCTGTCAATGCACAGAGTTTAAGAGGTTTTGCAGTGTAAGTGAGAACAACGCTCCTACTTTGTGGGTCTGGATTATGTACTAGGTATGCGCCTACTTGGCGTTGTATATGTCATTGTATATATTTTCATATATTATCGTATAGAGGTCATTTGTAAGATATTCCCTAGGCCTACTTACATCACTGACACACCATTCACAGTCTGTATTGTCAAAAGTACGTCTCCTGTGAGTAGAACAGTGACATTCGGACATGACTAATGTAAGTCTACATCCGTTTTTTTGAGCCTTAAGCCTATGGCATATACTCGAGTCCGTAAACTTTTGCCCTAAAACTATTCATTTACTACTTTGTGCTTATTTTGATAAATAAGTGAAACAAGAGTAACGGTTTTTATCCCCTAACCCATTTCATGCACCCAATGACTATAAACTTTCCAATGCCTTTCTCGGGGACAGAAAACGTTGTCATTGTCCACCAAAAGTTGACTTTCTGTCCCCCAAAACCCGTTGTGAAATAACCCCTGGGCATATAATCATTTTTTCGGAAATGCCTAACGTGGACTAAGCACATTTTAAATGACCCTGCCTTCTTTGGGTAACTTGTAAGGAAATAGTTATATTTATTTTAAAACTTACATTTACAAAAAAGTTTATAAGCGTTATTGATACCAGTATAATACTTTGATTTTCGAAAGTATATATAATGTTATGGGATTGTGTCTTTTTTGCTCGTCGCAAAATGGAATCCAAAAAAGCCGCCTCAACCTCCCGCTCCGCTCCTACTCCGCTATCCGCTCCGCTCCACACCCCACCTCCAAAAAAAAGGAAGAAACAAATCACTAGATGATACTCTTGCTAGCTCGCAGTTATTTTTTTAAATCCTTCAGTAGACGATTAAAAAAAAAACCGGGGTATGCCCTACCATATGAAAAGAAAACGACGTTTAAAAGAAGTTATCATGTTTCTAAACTCCCAAGAGTATTAAACACGTTCTCAAACTCCTGGGTGTATTAAACATATTCTCAAACTCCTGGGGTTTTAAACACGTTCTCAACTTCCCGGGGAAATCGAACACGTTCTCAAACTCCCCGTGGGGCATTAAACACGTTTTCAAACTGCCTGGGGTATTACATACGTTCACAAACTCCCCGGGTATTAAACACGTTCTTAAACTCCCAGGGGTTTTAAACACGTTCTCATTCTCCCGGAGTTATTGATCATGTTCTCAAACTCCCAGGGGGTATTAATGACCTTCTCAAACTCTCGATGGTATTAAATATGTTCTCAAACTCCCCATGGGGCATTTAACACGCTCTCAAACTCTCGATGGTAATAAACACGCTCTGAAATTCCCTGGAGTATTAAACACGTTTTCAAACTCCTAAGGGGTATTAAACGCGCTCTGAAATTCTCTGGGGGTATTCAACACGTTTTTAAATTCTCGGCGGTATAAAGCACGTTCTCAAACTCCCTTTAGGGGCCTTAAACATATTTTCAAACTCCCGGGTTTTTAAACACGTGCTCAAACTTCCGGGGGTGTTAAACATGTTTTTTAACACCCGGGTTGTATTAAACATGTTTTAAAACTCTTTGGGATTCTAAAATGTTCTCAGATTCCAGGGGGCGAGGGGGGGGGGGGCTGCCTGGAGGTTTTACTTGGGGCGGAGGCACATAATAAATCACACCGGCTTTAATGGTGGAATCTGACAGTTTGGATCTGTTTACATTTATGTAATATATTTATTATTATTATTATTATTATTATTATTATTATTATTATTATTATTGTTGTTGTTGTTGTTGTTGTTGTTGTTGTTGTTATTGCTGTTGTTGTTATTATTATTATTATTGATTTTTGATAATTAAAAAATATATATATTTCAATCAAACAAAAGGCTCAGATGACAGACTATCTGGATATGACATAGCATGTTTCCATGGAAATTAAATAATGTCATAATAACAAGCTTTCCTTGATAATCCGTCTTGGTAGCTGAGTAACTGACAGGTTTCATCAATGCACAAGAAAAAAACACCATTGTATTGATGAAGGTATTTCCTCATTGTAATATGAAGAGCGCATTTAGTCTTAGTTTGTGCGAGATCTGTTTTATTCGCTTGTTTTGGGAATAATGAAAAAAGGGGTATTGGGCAGTTCGGTCATTGATTAAAACAACAAGAACCTCAGTTGTGGGTTTATGAATGCAGGAGTCGATTATTGTACCAGCCTTTGGGATGCTTTGCAAAATGCCAAGGGATAAACAAACCCATTTCGTGCTGGGGTGAGCCAGTGGTAATACGCACACATGTTGTGCTGGGGTGAGCCAGTGGTAATACCCACACATGTTGTGCTGGGGTGAGCCAGTGGTAATACCCACACATGTTGTGCTGGGATGAGCCAGAGCTAATACGCACACATGTTGTGCTGGGGTGAACCTGTGGTAATACCCACACATGTGCTGCTGGGGTGAGCCTGTGTTAATACGCATACATGTTGTGCTGGGGTAAGGCTGTGGTTATACCCACACATGTGCTGCTGGGGTGAGCCTGTGTTAATACGCATACATGTTGTGCTGGGGTAAGGCTGTGGTTATACCCACACATGTGCTGCTGTGGTAAGCCTATGGTAATACCCACACGTGTGCTGCTGGGGTGAGCCAGTTGTTATACCCACACATGTGTTGCTGGAGTAAGCCTGTGGTTATACCCAAACATAAGCTATTTGTGGTGATCCAATATTTATACCCACACACATGCTGCTGGGGTGAGCCTGTCGTAATACCCATACATGTGCTGCTGTGGTGAGCCAGTGGTTATACCCATACATAAGTTGTATGGGGTGAGCCAGTGGTTTTACCCGCACATGTGCTGCTGGGGAGAGCCAGTGTTTATACGAACACACAAGCTGCTGGGGTGAGCCAGAGATTGTATCCATACAAATGCTGTTGGAGTGAGTCAATGATTATACGCACACATAAGCTATTTGGGGTGAGCCGGTGGTTATACCCACACATAAGCTTTTGCGATGAGCCAGTGTTTATACCCACACATAAACTGGTGGGGAGAGCCAGTGGTCTTACCAACACATAAGCTTTTTGGGGTGCTAGGCTGAGCCCGTGGTTATACCCACACATAAGCTGCTTGGGTGAGTCCGTGATTATACCCACACATAAACTGCTAGGGTGAGCCCGTGGTTATACTCACACATAAACTGCTGGGTTGTGCCCGTGGTTATACCCACACATAAGCTGCTTGGGTGAGTCCGTGATTATACCCACACATAAACTGCTAGGGTGAACCCGTGGTTATACTCACACATAAACAGCTGGGTTGTGCCCGTGGTTATACCCACCAAAACACAACCTGCTGGGATGAGCCAGTGGTTATTCCCTACACATAAGCTATTCTGAGTGAGCCCGTTGTTGTACCCACACATAAGCTATTGGGGTGGGCCAGTGGTTATACCCACACATAAACTGCTGGGGTGAGCTCATGGTTTTACCCACACATAAACTGCTGGAGTGAGCCTGTGGTTATACCCACATATGTGCTGCTGGGGTGAGCCAGTGTTTATACCCACACATAAGCTGCTGGATTGAGCCAGTGTTTATACCCGCATATAAGCTATTGGGGTGAGCCAGTGTTTATACCCACACATAAGCTGCTGGGGTGAGCCAGTGTTTATACCCACACATAAGCTGCTGGGATGAGCCAGTGTTTATACCCGCACATAAGCTATTGGGGTGAGCTAGTGTTTATACCCACACATAAGCTGCTGGGGTGAGCCAGTGTTTATACCCACACATAAGTGGCTGGAGTGAGCCAGTGTTTATACCTACACATACGCTGCTGGGGTGAGCCAGTGTTTATACCCACACATAAGTGGCTGGAGTGAGCCAGTGTTTATACCCACACATAAGTTGCTGGGGTGAGCCAGTGGTTATACCCACACATAAGTGGCTGGAGTGAGCCAGAGATTGTATCCAACCATAAGCTGCTTGAGTGAGCCAGTGTTAATACCCACACATAAGTGGCTGGAGTGAGCCAGAGATTGTATCCAACCATAAGCTGCTTGAGTGAGCCAGTGTTTATACCCGCACATAAGCTGCTGGGGTGAGTCAGTGTTTATACCCACACATAAGTGGCTGGGGTGAGCCAGTGGTTATACCCACACATAAGCTGCTGGGGTGAGCCAGTGGTTATACCAACACACAAGCTGCTGGGGTGAGCCAGTGGTTATACCCACACATAAGTGGCTGGGGTGAGCCAGTGGTTATACCCACACATAAGCTGCTTGGGTGAGCCAGTGGTTATACCAACACACAAGCTGCTGGGGTGAGCCAGTGTTAATATACACACATAAACTGCTGGAGTGAGCCAGTGGTTATACCCACACATAAGTGGCTGGGGTGACCAGTGGTTATACCCACACATAAGCTGCTGGGGTGAGTCAATGATTATACCAACACATAAGCTATTTGGGGTAAGCCCGTAATTATGCCCAAAGATAAGCTATTTGGGGTGGGCCCGTGGTTATACCCACACATGTGCTGCTGGGGTGAGCCCGTGGTCGTACCAAAACATAAGTTATTTGGGGTGAGCCCGTGGTTATACTCACACATAAACTGCTGGGGTGAGCCCGTGGTCGTACCCAAACATAAGCTATTTGGGGTAAGCCCGTGGTTATACCCAAACATAAGCTATTTGGGTTGAGCCCGTAATTATGCCCAAAGATAACCTATTTGGGATGGGCCTGTGGTTATTTTCACACATAAGCTGTTTGGGTTGAGCTAGTTGTTATACCCACACATAAGCTGCTGGGATGAGCCAGTTGTTATACCCACACATAAGCTATAAGGGTGAGCCAATATTTATACCCACACATAAACTGCTGCAGTGAGCCAGTGGTTATACCCACACATGTGCTTCTGGGTTGACCCAGAGATTGTATCCATACAAATGCTGCTGGGGTGAGTCCATGATTATACGCACACATAAGCTATTTGGGGTGAGCCAGTGGTTATACCCACACATAAGCTATTTGGGCTGAGTCCGTGGTTATAACCTCACATGTGCTGCTGGGGTGGGCCAGTGTTTATTTACAACCACGTGCTGATGATATGAGCCATAGGTCATTAACACACATGTGCTGCTGGGGTGGGCCAGTGTTTATTTACAACCACGTGCTGATGTTATGAGCCATAGGTCATAAACACACATGTGCTGCGGGGGTGGGCCAGTGTTTATTTACAACCACGTGCTGATGGTATGGGCCATAGTTCATATACACACATGTGCTGCTGGGATGGGCCAGTGTTTATTTACAACCACGTGCTGATGGTATGGGCCATAGTTCATATACACACATGTGCTGCTGGGATGGGCCAGTGTTTATTTACAACCACGTGCTGATGGTATGAGCCATAGTTCATATACACACATGTGCTGCTGGGATGGGCCAGTGTTTATTTACAACCACGTGCTGATGGCATGAGCCATAGTTCATATACACACATGTGGTGCGGGGTGGGCCAGTGTTTATTTACAACCACGTGCTGATGGTATGGGCCATAGTTCATATACACACATGTGCTGCTGGAGTCGTATTCATAAAGAATCTTAGTTATGTTTACTTTCTTAACCTGAAAATGTTCTTAAATTTGAAATATACAAAGGAAAAATCTTAGAATAATTTTTTGTCACCGGAACTTAAGAAATTGTCAAATATCTAAGGAAAATTGTTAAGATTTAAGGAATCTTCCTACTTTCAGTAAAAGGCCTCATATTCCTTATGAATACAACTGGGGTATAGTGAACCACTATATACCTTAAGTGTTCTGCACATTTAGCAGATTACACCTATGTTACCTATTCATCGAAATATTTGTCAGTTTTAAAATGTGTTTCCAATAGTAAAAATGTTAATAAAACATCGAATCATTCTGTAAACCTGTTTAGCATTCGCTATACTTTTCCGGAAAAGTAAACGGAATACTGATACGTACACTTACGACATCTGAAAATGGTATAATTACAGTTAACTTGGTTAGCCTGCCATCCAAAAGTATTTTGCTACGCGCTGGTAGAGACTACCGTCCTTTGAAGACACTTGGTCTCTGCCAAAAGAGGACAATTAACGAACAATTACGAACATGCCCGAATGTTGCAGGTCGTTTTTCGCCGTGCAACTGTCAACTCGATTTATGAAAATATAAGTTAAAAAAACACACAATCAATTGCCTTATGTTCTGCTTCAAGATTATACAAATGTTGTTTAAGTTCATGTGAGTTAAATAAATGCCACTTTAAACATTATTAGTGAGTTATTTATATAAGTAAGGTTTTCTCACCGACTTGTGAGAATGCATCACAGTCTTCACGAGATTGCTAGGTATTGTTTATATACAATGGAGCACAAAAAGCTATACATTTTAAGGGATAAATAATTCCCGTAACATACACTTATAGATCAAACATTTTTATATTTGCCATAAAGTAAGTGTATTGTTGTGGTCAACGGTAAGACAAGTTATTTTATAAAACATAGCATACTTTGCATGAATTACCCAGGCTATGGCTGGAAGCTTCCTGATCAATGTCTGTACTGTTTTGCTGCTTTTTCCTTAGCACCTTAGATATATTTATCTTTCTGACAGTGTATGCTCTTGTTTCAGTTTACATCAATAACATGCGTTTTTGATGAATGTATCATGTAAGTGTCCCCACGCCCTTCTGACCGAAACTATTCATTAATGCTGTAAGATTTGTCAAGGGGAAGTATTTTATCATTTTGAATGGACATGATCGATGGAAATACCTGCTGAAACCGGATCACACGGTTTGTCTGAGTCATAAAACATCGCTAATTGCCAATTAATTTATGCAGGACCAGGGTAAATGCGGAAGATATATGTATCGTTGCTGATGTTAGAAGTATATTACAAGAATAAGCACGGATGTGAGACATTTGATTAAAACAAGAAAATGAGTGGCAAATCTTTAGGTGACAGCACTTTCAGGACGCATGTATACTAAACGATCAACATCAACATATATTTCACCGTCCATGATTATCTATTATTTTCTAAAATATTTTATTATTTTCCGCTTTAATGCTTTCT
The DNA here is from genome assembly GCA_007844125.1 of Sinonovacula constricta. Taxonomy (NCBI): domain Eukaryota; kingdom Metazoa; phylum Mollusca; class Bivalvia; order Cardiida; family Solecurtidae; genus Sinonovacula; species Sinonovacula constricta. The sequence continues at coordinate 11,761,903 of CM017567.1, read as the reverse complement.
TCGTTGTTGTCAGCTACATTAATATTTTGGTAATTGCAAGATTCACGGTTGCAAAACATGTAAGAAATATCCATCACCAAGACCTTTTTGCAAAGTCCTGCTCTTGCCTGCTACTCACATGTTTTATTATGGTCTGTAAGTGCAAACTGCATTACAGTCTTCAAAAAATACAGCCTTTACATTTAAAAATAATCGCCAGCACATTGCCAAAAGTCTTCAAATTCTTATAATTGTTTGCTACATTAATTATCTCTATTCATAGAGCTATTCAATAAGAAGTCCCGCCCTCCAGAGTAACACTAAGAAATCACATTCGGAACTCCTTAGTTAATTCCGTCCTCCTGTATCAAAACCAAGGATTCCTGTTTGTACAAACCGCACACTGGAACACTTCTGTTATGCCTTGTCCGTAAACCATCGAGTACACCAAGTTCCGAGCAACTACAATGGTAATTACAACTATTAAGGTAGGTAGACAACCTTACCACAGTTGTCGAATCAATGATTTCGATGAGAAGGTCAATGGCCACTCTACCTTAAATGTGGGATCGGAAAGTTTGCCAGTTTGCCTATATAAAATGCAATACGATAATTGTTGTCCATTGGTTTGTGGGCGGGGTCGGGGGTGGGTGGGAGGTGCTGTTAGGCATAATTTCTGCATTAACTCACACGTTAGTCCACGTAAAGACGATTTTAAACACTATTTACATTGTTAGGCAGTACATATTGTGACAAATCACTCTAAAAGGTCATTCGTCCCTCAACTATAAATAAACACGATAGGGAACTATCAACTTCAACACCATTTCAATATGCATGTTTGTTTATGTAAGTTGTTATCTCATGTTATCTACATACTACCTAGGGTCACGTCCAATACAAGAGATAGTAAAATGTCTTTTTTCCAGTTATACATTTGTGGCTTATTTCGAAGCTTTGTAATTATTATTGTTAACTTTGGAAGTATGTCATAATAACTGTGATAGACAATGTATTAGATGATATTATCTGGTGACCCCGGACATTGCTTGCAATATATGACCGTGAAGGTAATGACGATTGTAGATGTAAATATGTCTTTAATTGGACCATATACGCAGCGAGCAGTCCTCATTATAGACATACATACAACTTATCGTTTGTTTTTTGTGTAGAAGCCATTGTTGTCAGAATAACGAAGTGAATTTGGTATGAATTTTACACATTCAGTCGCGAAGCAAATGCGCAAACAGTGACATGCACAAAACACATATCCGCGTTCTATTCGGCGCAGCTGCCTAACCCCTCTTTGACCGTCCTAGGAATACTGACGCAAGGCAAGCCAAGGTGAATATCCAAAGCGGCCTGCAGTGGTAGAAATATTTCATTGCCTCGAAATACCCATGTAAAAAAGAAAAGCACCACTTAATCAACAACAAATATACACAATGTTTGCAAAGGTCTGTCGCTGCCACCGAAGGCAACCTCTTTGTAACATGTAAGTGTACATTCCGTACTGCTAGACGATTACTATCACACTGACATACTAGATTAGTGAGTAGACTTCATTTAGCTTGATTGGAACTTATCTTCGTTGAGCTTATAAGTGTTCTTTGTCGTAAATGTGGATTTCTTATTTCGAGTAAGCTAGCAGAATATAAACATTGTACAATATTATTGACGAAGTTATCAGCTTTTGATGTCATGATTTGTGCAATCTTGTTTTCTTATAAACTACTCAACGTAAATTTTCATAAACGTTCAGAAATTGTTTAAATTTGACAGTATTTATAAAAATGCTTATTAAATTTAGATATTTAAATATTTTTGTCAAATATACGTCACTTTGACAAAGACACTAAACACACTAAACATTCTGAAAGCCTCACCAACGCCGCATATCTTTCTTGCAGATATTTTTTGAGTATATATTCATGCTACAACCCTCATGTTGTTACCTCCATTTATACTGGATTTTTGTTACTATTCTTCTTTCTCTGCCGTCGATTCCGTCAGCTCTCCCCATCTCTGTCTACTTGTGTCAACTTAACCGTGTTCACATAGAGTAAGCATAAGTTTAATTGACCATTCTTTCAAATAAGCGATCCATGTGTAGATTGGTGTTTAATGCTCATATCATGCTTATTGTCTGAAACAGCTCGGTCAACTTCAAACACTGTGTTTTCAATAGTATTCCTGATTCGTGACGACTGGTACATCAGAATACACGAGAGTCTTCCATGCGCACTAAATACAGAAATGGGCTGACAGTTCGTGATTGGTATACAAGCTAATTCCCACGCATATTGTACTGTGGTTGAGACTTTTTCCATCCATTTGGAATTTCCAGACACGCATGTGACCTCGGTCACATAGTGCTAATGTAAAATGCGCTTAATATGAATTTAGAGATAGATACCTATTCTGACTGAAATTGATGTGCTAGGGATAACAGAGAGATACCTTTTATATGGTTTAACTGTCTATATTTATTGACCAGTAATAACAACTTTACTGCGCACTGAAGTACTTACTTGCATCAATACATACGAAATAAGTGAGCATATATACGAAACAATAGCAGTACGACCGTACATTGTAATGACCAAAGATGACAAATACAGGCATAGACCAACTTACAGTTCGGGAAATTTTCTATGTTTAAGTATTAAAGGGTAAATTATTGCATAAAAATGTTTTATGGATGGTTGATTTGGATGATGACATATTTATTAAAACAGGGACTGTAAATATACTAAATGAGTTGTTCTGTTAATAAATAATGTAAATGGTCCGAGGCATCATATTTTCAAGGCTCATATGTGCATCTACATTGCGAAAACATCTTCTTTTGTTGAATGCTCTGTTTACAACAATTTATTTTTTAATTATTTTCCGGAGACTGATGCTCTGCATCAATTTTTCTTTTAATTTTTCTTTTAAAAAAGCACTCTCGAGAGCGAACAATAATACGGCAACTAGACTCTCCCAGTGAAACGCCGTTATGCGAAGTAACCAGCATACGTTGATAATGACCTGCAATCTTGTGGTAAAGTAGGTCAACTGATCTAGTTCTCGATCCCTGCTTTTCTGCTCATGTCCATTGTAGGCGGAGTTGTTTACGGTGTATTTGGAGAAGATATGTATTCATTTGACACATAAATATGTACGTATGTTCACCGGTTGTCAGTATTTCAAAATGTGACTACTCTTCCGCAGCAGTGAATACTAGAGTGCTCGCAGTGTGTTCATTGAGGTGTAAGAGACTAGTGAATATTTTTCGGACGAGACAGTTATTCAACCGTTGTATTGTATGCCCACGAAGCATCAAGATTTAGTTTGCATGTACATAGTTTTCAATACATGCAATAGACATTCGGAAGTTGTGTGAAATAACGCAGAACACATGCATAAGCTTTTCGTGTAATTTTAATATTTTAATGACTGAATAATTAGCAAACATAGTTGTAAACTAAAAAAAAATGAAACTGCTTTTAAATTAGAGTTGTATGTCATGTGCTTTTAAAAGAAAAAAGTAAATAATTATCTTAATTCAAAACTTACACATTTACACATAAGAAGCAGAAGGTTGAGGGTCGAGAACCAAGACTTCTTGAGCCACTTCACTACGGGGGGCGGTATGTCACGTTCGCCCTGTGTTGGCTACACCACATTATTCCATTTCTCTAGTTACTGTATTCTTGCGCGCTCAGGAATGTTGTTTATTTATAAATTTGAGGTTATCGTTTCATGTAATAAGCACATTTGCATCTGGTTTAAACAGGCTGGACATACGTAGTAAACTTTGGATGATTTTGTACAGCTAAGGGACTTAACTGTGTGACTGTGCCTTTCGTTTAACATCAAATTATAGAAATACATAGAATTACTTTATGTCTCGTAAGGTCAGGGGCTTTCTGCAACTTCTTACAGCAACCCCATATTCACTGCTTACAAGCAACAGATTAATGTCCATGCGTAATGGAATAACAGATGTTGTTTAGTAACCGACTATATTGTTAACAGATATGTGGCCAGAATGTGTGTAAAACGACACGTATCATATTACAAGTGCACTGTTATAAAATAAAAGTAATTAAAAAACTGAATAGAATTCAACTTCATTACTTTTAACATATTCCTGCGAGACATGCGCTTTTGTGACCTACATTTTCATAATTAGATGAGGAATTGCGGGTGACGGACGATCTTTATGACGGACTTAACCGGGGTTATCCGATTGTGGCCGCACAATCTCTTCATGTCATTATCTTGAGATACTTATCAGGCGCCTAGCATGCTTTAACACAAAGTGACATAAAGTGTCCGGGAAGGTGATCCGAAAGAGCAATATGTGATTAGACACTGCGCATTTTGTCGAGTTTCCCTGCATATTTTCACACAAGATTGATGTATTGTTTTACTTTCAAACTCAAAGTGCAGGTGCAATATAAGCTGCGTACGCCATTGCTTATTGACCAACTTTTCGACGCCGAAACATGGAAAGCATGTAAATAATGTCAAGTGGTTGATGGATGGAGGGTCGACATTAACCAGAAGTATGTTCATGAAGTATTTATGAGCACAGAGGTGTATCGAAGATACGAGAGATAATGCAAATACTTGTCATTTACATTAAAAGAAAATTCATAAAGCAGAAATCATTATTGGTGTCTCGTCAATGTGCTTTCAGATTGTGTTAAATACAAAAATCTATAAACAAAACTCAACAAAGAATGGGACTTGCACATAAAAGGGAACTTTTTTTAAAAGGAGATAGTAAATACGCTGTTTATAATTGTCACTTAAATCAATACGCTTCACAGAAATAAACAACATCAAATATTGGTGCACCAGAAACATGAGTATGGGTGCACGTTCCATCTATGTGTATGGGTGCACGTCCATGAGTCTGTCTGTGCGTTGTTCCATCTATGTGTATGGGTGCACGTCCATGAGTCAGTCTGTACGTTGTTCCATCCATGTGTATTCGTGCACGTCCATGAGTCAGTCTGTGCGTTGTTCCATCTACGTGTATGGGTGCACGTCCATGAGTCAGTCTGTGCGTTGTTCCATCTATGTGTATGGGTGCACTTCCAGGAGTCTGTCTGTGCTTTGTTCCATCTATGTGTATGGGTGCACGTCCATGAGTCTGTCTGTGCGTTGTTCCATCTATGTGCATGGGTGCTCGTCCATGAGTCAGTCTGTGCGTTGTTCCAGCTGTGTGTATGGGTACACATCCGGGAGTCTGACTGTACGTTGTTCCATCTATGTGTATGGGTGCACATCCAGGAGTCAGTCTGTGCGTTGTTCCATCTATGTGTATGGGTGCTCGTCCATGAGTCAGTCTGTGCATTGTTCCAGCTGTGTGTATGGGTGCACATCCGGGAGTCTGTCTGTGCGTTGTTCCATCTATGTGCATGGGTGCACGTCCATGAGTCTGTATGTGCGTTGTTCCATCTATGTGTATGGGTGCTCGTCCATGAGTCAGTTTGTGCGTTGTTCCATCTGTGTGTATGGGTGCACATCCGGGAGTCTGTCTGTGCGTTGTTCCATCTATGTGTATGGGTGCACGTCCACGAGTCAGTCTGTGCGTTGTTCCATCTATGTGTATGGGTGCTCGTCCATGAGTCAGTCTGTGCGTTGTTCCAGCTGTGTGTATGGGTGCACATCCGGGAGTCTGTCTGTGCTTTGTTCCATCTATGTGTATGGGTGCACGTCCATGAGTCTGTCTGTGCGTTGTTCCATCTATGTGTATGGGTGCTCGTCCATGAGTCAGTCTGTGCGTTGTTCCATCTACGTGTATGAGTGCACGTCCATGAGTCAGTCTGTACGTTGTTCCATCCATGTGTATTCGTGCACGTCCATGAGTCAGTCTGTACGTTGTTCCATCCATGTGTATTCGTGCACGTCCATGAGTCAGTCTGTGCGTTGTTCCATCTATGTATATGGTAGCACGTCCATGAGTCAGTATGTGCGTTGTTCCATCTATGTGTATAGGTGCACGTCCATGAGTCAGTCTGTACTTTGTTCCATCCATGATGTGTATTCGTGCACGTCCATGAGTCAGTCTGTGCGTTGTTCCATCTACGTGTATGGGTTCACGTTCATGAGTCAGTCTGTGCGTTGTTCCACCCATGTGTATTCGTGCACGTCCATGAGTCAGTCTGTGCGTTGTTCCACCCATGTGTATTCGTGCACGTCCATGAGTCAGTCTGTGCGTTGTTCCACCCATGTGTATTCGTGCACGTCCATGAGTCAGTCTGTGCGTTGTTCCACCCATGTGTATTCGTGCACGTCCATGAGTCAGTCTGTGCGTTGTTCCATCTACGTGTATGGGTGCACGTCCATGAGTCAGTCTGTGCGTTGTTCCATCTACGTGTATGGGTTCACGTTCATGAGTCAGTCTGTGCGTTGTTCCACCCATGTGTATTCGTGCACGTCCATGAGTCAGTCTGTGCGTTGTTCCATCTACATGTATGGGTGCACGTCCATGAGTCAGTCTGTACGTTGTTCCATCCATGTGTATTCGTGCACGTCCATGAGTCAGTCTGTGCGTTGTTCCATCTACGTGTATGAGTGCACGTCCATGAGTCAGTCTGTACGTTGTTCCATCCATGTGTATTCGTGCACGTCCATGAGTCAGTCTGTACGTTGTTCCATCCATGTGTATTCGTGCACGTCCATGAGTCAGTCTGTGCGTTGTTCCATCTATGTATATGGTAGCACGTCCATAAGTCAGTATGTGCGTTGTTCCATCTATGTGTATGGGTGCACGTCCATGAGTCAGTCTGTACTTTGTTCCATCCATGATGTGTATTCGTGCACGTCCATGAGTCAGTCTGTGCGTTGTTCCATCTACGTGTATGGGTTCACGTTCATGAGTCAGTCTGTGCGTTGTTCCACCCATGTGTATTCGTGCACGTCCATGAGTCAGTCTGTGCGTTGTTCCACCCATGTGTATTCGTGCACGTCCATGAGTCAGTCTGTGCGTTGTTCCACCCATGTGTATTCGTGCACGTCCATGAGTCAGTCTGTGCGTTGTTCCACCCATGTGTATTCGTGCACGTCCATGAGTCAGTCTGTGCGTTGTTCCATCTACGTGTATGGGTGCACGTCCATGAGTCAGTCTGTACGTTGTTCCATCCATGTGTATTCGTGCACGTCCATGAGTCAGTCTGTACATTGTTCCATCCATGTGTATTCGTGCACGTCCATGAGTCAGTCTGTACGTTGTTCCATCCATGTGTATTCGTGCACGTCCATGAGTCAGTCTGTGCATTGTTGCATCCATGTGTATTCGTGCACGTCCATGAGTCAGTCTGTACATTGTTCCATCCATGTGTATTCGTGCACGTCCATGAGTCAGTCTGTACGTTGTTCCATCCATGTGTATTCGTGCACGTCCATGAGTCAGTCTGTACGTTGTTCCATCCATGTGTATTCGTGCACGTCCATGAGTCAGTCTGTGCGTTGTTCCACCCATGTGTATTCGTGCACGTCCATGAGTCAGTCTGTGCGTTGTTCCATCTACGTGTATGGGTGCACGTCCATGAGTCAGTCTGTGCGTTGTTCCATCTACGTGTATGGGTTCACGTTCATGAGTCAGTCTGTGCGTTGTTCCACCCATGTGTATTCGTGCACGTCCATGAGTCAGTCTGTGCGTTGTTCCATCTACATGTATGGGTGCACGTCCATGAGTCAGTCTGTACGTTGTTCCATCCATGTGTATTCGTGCACGTCCATGAGTCAGTCTGTGCGTTGTTCCATCTACGTGTATGAGTGCACGTCCATGAGTCAGTCTGTACGTTGTTCCATCCATGTGTATTCGTGCACGTCCATGAGTCAGTCTGTACGTTGTTCCATCCATGTGTATTCGTGCACGTCCATGAGTCAGTCTGTGCGTTGTTCCATCTATGTATATGGTAGCACGTCCATAAGTCAGTATGTGCGTTGTTCCATCTATGTGTATGGGTGCACGTCCATGAGTCAGTCTGTACTTTGTTCCATCCATGATGTGTATTCGTGCACGTTCATGAGTCAGTCTGTGCGTTGTTCCATCTACGTGTATGGGTTCACGTTCATGAGTCAGTCTGTGCGTTGTTCCACCCATGTGTATTCGTGCACGTCCATGAGTCAGTCTGTGCGTTGTTCCACCCATGTGTATTCGTGCACGTCCATGAGTCAGTCTGTGCGTTGTTCCACCCATGTGTATTCGTGCACGTCCATGAGTCAGTCTGTGCGTTGTTCCATCTACGTGTATGGGTGCACGTCCATGAGTCAGTCTGTACGTTGTTCCATCCATGTGTATTCGTGCACGTCCATGAGTCAGTCTGTACATTGTTCCATCCATGTGTATTCGTGCACGTCCATGAGTCAGTCTGTACGTTGTTCCATCCATGTGTATTCGTGCACGTCCATGAGTCAGTCTGTGCATTGTTGCATCCATGTGTATTCGTGCACGTCCATGAATCAGTCTGTACATTGTTCCATCCATGTGTATTCGTGCACGTCCATGAGTCAGTCTGTACGTTGTTCCATCCATGTGTATTCGTGCACGTCCATGAGTCAGTCTGTACGTTGTTCCATCCATGTGTATTCGTGCACGTCCATGAGTCAGTCTGTGCGTTGTTCCATCTACGTGTATAGGTTCACGTTCATGAGTCAGTCTGTGCGTGAGTCAGTCATGCATTAACTTTTCACGTAATTTTAATATTTTAATGGATGAATCATTAGCACTCAAACTAAAAGAAATTTTACTGCTTTTCAATTAGAGTAATATCTGGATGTGTGTCCGTCCAATTGAACTGCTCTATTTATGTGTGTATGTGTATACTTCCGTTTGTCTGCGGGCGTACTGCTCCATCTATGTGTGTATATGTATACGTCCGTTTGTCTGCGTGCGTATTGCTCCATCTATGTGTGTATGTGTACGCGTTCATTTATCTGCGTGCGTACTGCTCCGTCTATGTGTGTATGTGTATGCGTCCGTTTGTCTGCATGCGTACTGCTCCATCTATTTATGTGTACGCGTCCATTTGTCTGCATGCGTATTGCTCCATCTATGTATGTGTATACGTTCGTTTGTATGCATGCGTCATGCTCCATCTGTTTGTGCGTGTGAGTGTGTGTGTGTGTGTGTGTGTGTGCGTGCGTGCGTGCGCGCACGCGCGCGCGTGTTTGTGTGTGTGTGTGCGTCCATTTGTCTGCATGCGTACTGCTCCATCTATGTGTGTATGCGTCCGTTTGTCTGCATGCTAACTGCTCCATCTATGTGTGTATGCGCCGGTTTGTCTGCATGTGTACTGCACCATCTATGTGTGTATGCATCCATTTGTCTGCATGCGTATCGCTTCATCTGTGTATGTGTATTCTTCAGTTTGTCTGCATGCGTATTGCTACATCTATGTATGTGTATACGTTCGTTTGTATGCATGCGTCATGCTCCATCTGTTTGTGCGTGTGAGTGTGTGTGTGTGCGTGCGTGCGTGCGCGCACGCGCGCGCCTGTTTGTGTGTGTGTGTGCGTCCATTTGTCTGCATGTGTACTGCACCATCTATGTGTGTATGCATCCATTTGTCTACATGCTAACTGCTCCATCTATGTGTGTATGCGCCGGTTTGTCTGCATGTGTACTGCACCATATTTGTGTGTATGCGCCGGTTTGTCTGCATGTGTACTGCACCATCTATGTGTGTATGCATCCATTTGTCTGCATGCGTATCGCTTCATCTGTGTATGTGTATTCTTCAGTTTGTCTGCATGCGTATTGCTACATCTATGTATGTGTATACGTCCTTTTGTCTGCATGCGTACTCTCCTTCAATGTGTATGAATTCATACTTCAGACGCACTTGTGTGCCCAGGAAACCCTAGAATTTAGTAAAGAAATCGTTCTGCAATTAATCATTGCTTCTTTTAAAACACCGTTGTTAATTTAATTCACTGGACTGCTGTGCACGCCGGTAATAGACGCGAATTGTTGTCAACAAAATGTTGTTTCCAGCTATGTACACGCACATTGTTAGGAGAAGACATTCAATTTCCCTGATCAGAGCTGTGAGGTTTGAAGCAGCCAATGAGTGACGTCCGTCCGTTATCGACCGTCGCTGCTGGATTTGTTCATACCAGGAAGTCAAGCCAGCATTTTCGTTGACAGCGCATAAACAAATTGCCAGCTGCACTTGCCTTATAAGCACTAGGCTCTAACCCTGCCAGGTACAACCTTAACATGTGTTTACAGACATTAGCTTATTGAGAATAACTGCGACCGATTATACTGACAGTTCAAGCGGGTAATGGCTTAGTAATAATTATGATGCAATCGTCGAGCTATGCCAATGTATAGTTACTTAATGCATAAACATGAATGTGTTCATTAGGTTCACAATGACTCAGATTGAGCAAATCATCAAAGCGCTCAGATGCGCTGTTTGGGTGGTGTTAATTTTACCCTTTAAGAGATTACATGTGTGCAAATATCTACATTATTTCATAGCGTTTCAAATGTACAACACAATGAAAATTGAAAAGCAAGCAAGTCGTCTGTTGCGAATAAACACTAAAATATAAAGTATGCATTGGGACTACAGTTACATCAGGAACTAACATGCGCTAGAAATTTTTTGAGTAATACCTTCAACATCTTAATTACGTTATGTAATAAATGCCCATACATGCTACCAGACTCGGCCAAAATAACTGAGTTTGAAATTAACTACTAGTAATTACACTGAATCTCAAAGTCCGAGTGCGCCATTCTTCTTCGAACGCATGCAGACGCTTTAGACTCAGATGCTGCCGTTACATCACCTGGTTAAGTGCCACACAGGGCCATGAGGCCCCGCTTGGGATATCGCAAATATCTCAGCATAGTAGATTATGCATTCTCATTGGTACCTTTGTTTTCATAACAGTTCGCGCCCCGTTCGACCATTACCTCAAGTCACTGATGTTCATACGCGGTATGGATGATTCATAAGTCTGCATTTAATTTATATCTGATTCACAAAATATAATTTACTTTCAGTTTAAATAGATAACAATATTAATGTTAACATTTGAAGCATGCATGGATACAATTGACGCTACTAGTCTCCTTAGACGTACATATTTGTTTTGTACACACACTGCTTCGTCCTAGGCATGAATAGCTGACCGCTAGTATTTAAGGGGGGAGGGTCAATCCTGTGCTTCCAAAATCCAGCTTTCTCATATCTCGCAGGCGGCACCTCCCAAAAATAATGTGATAATATCAGCGTAATATTCTTTGTCGTTGTCTTCATCGTGGTCATTCTTCATTTTCTTCTTTCGTGCTGTTACAATCGACAACAGCTCTTAATCATCATCATCATCATCATCATCATCATTATCATCATCATCATCATTATCAGCATCATCATCATCATCACCACCACCATCACCATAAGCAGCGGCAGCATCGACATATAAGCTCATAACTCCACCGAGACGGGCTGTTAAATATCTATTTCGTTGTCTTTTTATTTTTTTATAACAAAATTAAGTTTTCGTGCAGCACACAGCGCATTAATTTAATAAAAAAACGCAAATAATATTTAACAGCCAAAACAAAAAAAGTGAAAAGACAATAAAAACTAGCTGTCTTAAAGTAGGTCAAAGCTTGTGCTCAAGGATAATTAATTAATCAAAACATATCGTAATTTGTCGTTGTAATTATTTCTTCACTCGTCCAAACTTGCGAGCACGTATTTCCCTGTTGTAGCAGAATTTATGACAAACGTTCCCCTTTCGCCCGTCGAAATGTTTTATAATAAACAACCAGGAAACGCGTATAGCGTAACTTCATTTCCTTACTCGTTAAATGTCAGATGTTTGTACGAAAAAATACGGAAAATAATGCGAGCATTAAAGGAGACCTCCTTTCAAATTCTTCTACAATGGCTTTTATTCTGAAGAAAGTGTGCCAAATATATTGAAGATAGAACCAATACAGGCCACTTTTCTCTATGTTAAGTTCGTGCTATGTTAAGAAACGTGGTCGCAGTTGGTCAGTTGCACGTTATTTAAATTATTTCTCCATAAAGCGGAATTTTGTTAAGCCATAATTAAAAATGGATAAAATACTAGATCATGTGTAAATATACTTTTCTTCATAACACTGCGTTATATTCTTGAACGTAAGTTGAACGAATCGAAAGTGTTAATTTTATTTATATTTTAGCCATTTCAGCAAACAAGAATAGCCCCGTATTATTAATTCAGTAATATAGGTTATCTAGATACTTAAACCAAATGACAACAGCGATAATCTCGATAGTAGTGCATTCATTTAAATAAAATACAATATGTGGTTCGTGTGGCACCATTCATCATCTGATTCATTTACATATGGTAATCGGTGACTAAGTCGTTTTATCTTCATTTCAAAAATAATATATTTCTCTACATTGTGTTTATGTTTAGTAAGAACTTCATGTTCTGCATGACTACTTGCCAAAACTATGCACATTGATGTTAGTGTCGTAATATGTTTCTTGTATTCTGTTCTGTCGTTCTGTGTGTTACCAAAATGAATATAAGGTCAATTTGCTTTTAAAGGTGGTAGCCACCAATTTATGACAGAAAATAATCGTAACAAGCAAAAACGATATGGTTTACATGATAGATTGCCCGAAAAGCGTTCGTGGTCTAGTGGTTAAGACGTTGGACTCCGGATCGGAGGGTCCCGGGTTCGAACCCCGAAACTGACCATGTGATGTTAGTCCTTGAGCAAGACTATTTACTGCACATTGCTCCAGGTATTCAGTACCTGAGTACTGGTTCTACACAGGAAGTGGACAGTCGAGAGAGAATATAAGTTAAAAGAACTTGTTTCCCAATCGACTATAAATAAATAGGTTTAAACTTAACTAAAAGCGAATTGTCAGTACCCGATATTTGACTGTCTTTGTCCCTTAAAGGTGGTATCCGACAGTTTGGAACAAAAATATTTTCATTAAACATCATAATAAACCATTGTTGCCTGAAAAGATCTCGCAAAATGGTGTTCATCGATGTCCAACACTTATCTGAAAAGTGAACCATAACGTCACAATCGTCATTTCTAAAACGTATTTCCTATCTGAGCCACGCTGCACAGTTAGCTATTTTTAAACTAAGAAATCCATGCGACCATCTATGTTTTAGCTAATCCACGTCATCTGCTGTGACGTCGATGTCTATTTTAGCAGGAATCACAATCGTTCTTATTTATAGATTTGAAAAGAATGGACATTTAAGTGTTGATTCATGAGTTTTTCTGCCCTAAAACTGAAATACTGTTGAAAATCGTCGAACCTTAGACAAAAGAATGATGTTTTCTGCAGAAGGTATGCACTAATACCATAAACAGAGATCAAATATAGTTACATGTATTAGATAAAGGCAAACTGTCGGATTTCACCTTTAACACCCAAAACAGTATTGCCATTGGATGAATCCTACTTCTAATGTCACATTATAAGTGGAAACGTTTCGTATTAACATATATATATGTTTGGTGCAACGTTAAGACACTCATGTATATTGTTATCTTTTATTCAGGGAGTGTTCACTTGGAAACGTGAACACACACAAACACCGGTATGCTATTGTTACGTGTTAATATTGTTGATATTGACAATCCGGATACAGCCGTTCGCAGCATGAATTTGCCATGGTAACGCACAATTGTGTCGGTGTGATTCTATATGTATATAATAACAGGTAAATAAAAACAGGTCAAGGTACTTTAATCTAAGCATTTACAATATGTATTTACAACTAAAGTAACAGGAAAACAGAGGGAACAGTACTGAACAGCACTGTATGAGATTCGTGTTGACATAATAACACTGAAAATAAACAAAATATATTAATGTGCCAGTTACTCTTACTAATCATGTTCTATAGTACAAACGCCAACAGACACGCGTACAAAACTGAATGCATAAATGTACACGTGCGTTATATGCACATGCATACAATAGCAGCCAAACAGCAGCTGTCGCATCAGTAACAATAACATCCTCATTGTCATCATTTTAATCATTATCATCATCAGCAGCAGCGGCGGCAGCAGCAACACCAACAATACCAACAACAGCGATAATGGCAACAACACCAACACCAACTTGAAAGCATGATGGAATAGCAGAGAAGTTACAGTAGTCCTTTTAAAGACAACGAATATGATTTTCTCAATTTTTTAATATTTTCTTATATCTAATTATTGACCAGATAAAAAAAAGCTCCAAATTCAGCAATGCGTCTGAACTTTTGGACTAACAGTAAAAAAGCATGCACAATTTTGTTAATGACCAACATAAATGTATATAAAAGACCAACATTAACCGGACCCTCAACATAGAATCTATCATCAGTCAAAAATGCAGCTAAGATGAGCAACATCTAATTACATGCTCTTCTTTCTTTACAACCGAATATATAAAAGTGCACATTAAAATCTGGCTCTGGGTTAATATAGGTGCATTGTTCATAATACGGACCGTTCGATCTTTTGCATATGGTACCACCTTTTACTGAACAACTGGTTTAATCGGTATCTGTTATGCGTATTGTCATGACAACCTATTCGAAGAAAAGGACGAAGACGTTGTATAAACTGCTTCTGTTGCTATGAGTGGGTTGATACTAACGTCAAGAAGTAAATGTCGCTTTGGCAAGTGCACATAGGTTATGTATAATAAAATAATATGGGGAACTGTTTATTGGTAAAATACCAGAATCGTGGGAGTTATAAGTCTAGCAAGTAAAGACCGATAATATCGAATTCGCTCAGTAGTAAACTAGAAAAGGTTGTAGTTATGATTTTACAATATATTCTGAGAATTGAAACAGCGTTGTGTTCGAGTATCATCAATTCGATGGAGCAAACATGCATACCGTAACAGTATTTTGTATATCGTGATGCATAATATGGAATACGCAACAACGTCGTAAACATGTGAAGGTCGTCTTTTTGGAGCTGCATGGATATTTGTGTAAGTGAATTTGTGTTTAAGTGACAAAAATGTATGCGTATCGTTATTAAACAGTACGTTCCGTTCCTTTGCTCTGAAGGTAAATTGGTCAAGTGTATGATCATTAGCACCACGCGATCCACAGTTTATATTTATTATCATATTAATTCGCACCATCTTCGACCCTTTCTGCCTCGGTACATTCTTTGGTCTTCCTATAACGTCGAGTAGCTCCTGCTAATTTGCAGAAAGAAGGTTGTCAATGAAATAACTTTATCAAATAATAAAAATTGTTTTTATCTTAAATTCGGAATACAATCCATGGGTCGGTGCTGTTAGGTCCTCGCGGTTTCAAGAAATGCCATAACAGTCACTGTATCAAATTCCTACGCAAATGTACATGTCTTAGTTTGTATCATATAAACAGTGTTTTTCACCACGTCACTCTTTACTTTTCGAACAAAAGAAATTATGCGTTCATTTTAAATAATAGTTGCAGTGTTTTGTGTAATTTGACGATGCTGTACATAGATTAAACCGTACATTTATATGAATATGTCACTTTCGCCACCCCGCCCCATGTCTGTCTGTCTGTCTGTCTGTCTGTCTGTCTGTCTGTCTGTCTGTCTGTCTGTCTGTCTGTCTGTCTGTCTGTCTGCCTGTCTGTCTTTCTATTCATTTTTATCGTTTTTTTTCTATATATTACTATACATATGCAACGTGTTGTGTCAACAGGCGTTTATTAAGGTTTTTGGTTCTACTGTCATCTTGTCGGGGCAACTTTTCCCTCATTTTGCCCCCGCGGCCTTTTTTAGTAAAATAGTCGAGGTGATCCGAATTATTTACCTTAACAATTACGTTAAGTGCAAATAAGTGTATGAATGACGAATACAATAACAAATTCCCCATGTTAGAAATGAAAGAAATATATTGATATCTCTTGTAGGTAGGTATTTTCATGGGAAATGTTCTGAATTTTATTTTTATTTTGCTAAATTGATCCGAAGGATGAGTGTCACGGAGACGGAATTACCCGAGAAGTTCCGATTGGAAGACAGGTGTCGGAATCAATCGGAACACCTCGGATATTTCACGAATCATCTCTCGGATGTATATAGGTATTCGGATCACTTCGGCCATTTCCCTAAATGGGACTACTTTCCTGACAGACGTCAAAACAAAAGACAGCTCCGATGACAGCTCACTGTAGTACAATGCCTGAAACACCTCAATTTGTGGTGGCTTCAAATTTAAATCATCCAATTTTAATTAACCCAGCGCAGCAGAATCGCATCTGTCAATCGATGGCATTGTTTATGTTTTCTGCGAACTACATTGTAGACATTCTTCTTCCGACTTCCGGCGAACAAAACGACCGTGATTTCAGTAAATATCATTGCACCAGATACATCGGAGGGATGATTGTCCCAAGGACGGACTACCCGAGGAGTTCCGATTATGTCCGAATAAGTCGGTATCTTCCGGCCCAGTTGCATTCATTCGTTAATGTACGACCACTTGAAGTTTTTCTCATTTATCAGGCATGTTTCGTTTAAAAATGCACATAAAATTTATGCTTTCTACAAACAAATAATTAAACAAACAAAAACTAAACCTTTTATGCAAGTCTAAGCACTCGAAAAGAAATGTAAAATAAGTTGTCTAGTTAAACATTTGCCATTCACTCCACTAGCTGACCTATTATATTGTATAGGGTAACATTGGTCATTCACTTCACTAGCTGACCTGTTATAGTGTCTAGGGTAACATTTGCCATTCACTCCACTAGCTGACCTATTATAGTGTCTAGGGTAACATTGGCCATTCACTCAACTAGCTGACCTATTATGTTGTCTAGGGTAACATTAGCCATTCACTCCACTAACTGACCTATTATATTGTCTAGGGTAACATTAGCCATTCACTCCACTAACTGACCTATTATATTGTCTAGGGTAACACTGGCCATTCACTCCACTAACTGACCTATTATATTGTCTAGGGTAACATTAGCCATTCACTCCACTAACTGACCTATTATATTGTCTAGGGTAACACTGGCCATTCACTCCACTAACTGACCTATTATATTGTCTAGGGTAACACTGGCAATTCACTCCACTAACTGACCTATTATATTGTCTAGGGTAACACTGGCCATTCACTCCACTAACTGACCTATTATATTGTCTAAGGTAACATTGGCCATTCACTCCACTAACTGACCTATTATATTGTCTAAGGTAACATTGGCCATTCACTCCACTAACTGACCTATTATATTGTCTAGGGTAACACTGGCCATTCACTCCACTAACTGACCTATTATATTGTCTAGGGTAACATTAGCCATTCACTCCACTAACTGACCTATTATGTTGTCAAGGTTGACATTGGTCATTCACTCCACTAACTGACCTATTATGTTGTCTAAGGTAACATTGGCCATTCACTCCACTAACTGACCTATTATGTTGTCTAGGGTAAAATTGGCCATTCACTCCACTAACTGACCTATTATGTTGTCTAAGGTAACATTGGCCATTCAATCCACTAACTGACCTATTATGTTGTCTAGGGTAACATTGGCCATTCACTCCACTAACTGACCTATTATGTTGTCTAGGGTAAAATTGGCCATTCACTCCACTAACTGACCTATTATGTTGTCTAAGGTAAAATTGGCCATTCACTCCACTAACTGACCTATTATGTTGTCTAGGGTAACATTGGCCATTCACTCCACTAACTGACCTATTATGTTGTCAAGGTGGACATTGGCCATTCACTCCACTAACAGACCTGTTATGTTGTCTAGGGTAACATTAGCCATTCACTCCACTAACTGACCTATTATGTTGTCAAGGTTGACATTGGCCATTTACTCCACTAACTTACCTATTATGTTGTCTAGGGTAACATTAGCCATTCACTCCACTAACTGACCTAATATGTTGTCTAGGGTAACATTGGCCATTCACTCCAACATTAGCCATTCACTCCACTAACTGACCTATTATGTTGTCTAAGGTAACATTGGCCATTCACTCCACTAACTGACCTATTATGTTGTCTAAGGTAACATTGGCCATTTACTCCACTAACTGACCTATTATGTTGTCTAAGGTAACATTGGCCATTCACTCCACTAACTGACCTATTATGTTGTCAAGGTTGACATTAGCCATTTACTCCACTAACTGACCTATTATGTTGTCAAGGTTGACATTGGCCATTTACTCCACTAACTGACCTATTATGTTGTCTAAGGTAACATTGGCCATTCACTCCACTAACTGACCTATTATGTTGTCAAGGTTGACATTGGCCATTCACTCCACTAACTGACCTATTATGTTGTCTAAGGTAACATTGGTCATTCACTCCACTAACTGACCTATTATGTTGTCAAGGTTGACATTGGCCATTCAATCCACTAACTGACCTTTTATGTTGTCTAAGGTAACATTGGCCATTCACTCCACTAACTGACCTATTATGTTGTCTAAGGTAACATTGGCCATTCAATCCACTAACTGACCTATTATGTTGTCAAGGTTGACATTGGCCATTCACTCCACTAACTGACCTATTATGTTGTCTAAGGTAACATTGGCCATTAACTCCACTAACTGACCTATTATGTTGTCTAAGGTAACATTGGCCATTCACTCCACTAACTGACCTATTATGTTGTCTAAGGTAACATTGGCCATTCACTCCACTAACTGACCTATTATGTTGTCTAAGGTAACATTGGCCATTCACTCCACTAACTGACCTATTATGTTGTCAAGGTTGACATTGGCCATTCACTCCACTAACTGACCTATTATGTTGTCTAAGGTAACATTGGCCATTCACTCCACTAACTGACCTATTATGTTGTCTAGGTTAACATTGGTCATTCACTCCACTAACAGACCTGTTATGTTGTCTAAGGTAACATTGGCCGTTCGCTTCACCATATGTCCTTTTCTTCATATTCTATTCTTTTATTTTTTTATTCGAAAGGAACATTTGCTTATCGGTTCACAAGTTGACATATTCCATTGGCTAGATTAATATCAGCCATTTGCTGTGCAAGTTAATCTATTCTTTTGTCTAATATACCATTTGCCATTCATTGCACAAGTTGACGTATTCTTTTGTCTAGTTTAACGTTTGCCACTCGCTTCACAGATTGACTTATTCTATTATATTGAGTAACATTTGCCATTCTCTTCATAAGTTGATATATTCTATTTTCTAATATGCCATTTGCCATTCGCTTAACAAGTTGATCTATTCGTATTCTATTGTTTAAAGTAAATTTTGCCATTCTCTATACATGTTGACCTTTTCTATTTCCTAGAATAACAGTAGCCATTCTCTTCACAAGCTGGCCTTTTCTATTGCCTAGAGTTGCTTCGCTTTGTCTAATTTAGTAATTTACCATTGGCAATTCGCTCCACAAGTTAACCTATCATTCTTGTCTTTAGTTACATTTGCCATTCACATTCACGAGTTTATATGATCTTTTATCTGGAGCTACTTTTCCATTTACTTTCATAAATTGGTCGTTTTTATTGTCAATAGTTTGATTTTCCGATTATTACCCAAGTTGGCATATTCTATTGTCTACAGTAACGTTTGACATTCTCTTCACAAGCTGGCCTATAATTTAGTCTAAAGTAACATTTGCCTTTCACTGTATAACTTGACCTACTCTACTGTCTAAAACAGCATTTGCCATTTGCTGCACACGATGCCATATTCTTTTGACTCGAGTAACATTTGCCATTCACATATATGATAATAGAAACTTTTTCTCAAGAAGATGACACATAGTCAAATATTCACAATGATGTAACAACAAAGACAAAGTCTAATTTCAATCATGTACGCAAATTGGCATTCGCTTCACATGTTGACCTATCTATTATCTAAAGTAATATTTGCCATTCTCTATACTCTTTGCATGTTGACCTATTTATTGTCTAACGTAATATTTGCCATTTGCTTCACAAGTTGGCCTATCATATTGTCTACAGTAACATTTGCCATTCTCTTCAAACGTTGACCTATCATATTGTTTAGAGTAGGATTTGCCATTCGCTTCACAAGTTGGCCTATCATATTGTCTATAGTAAGATTTGCCATTCTCTTCACAAGCTGACCAATTTTATATAGTTCCATTTTCTATTCGCTTTACAAGTTTACCTATTCTACTGTCTAGAGTTGTATACGCTATTCACTTGACATTTGCAACCCTTTTCAAAAGTTGACATATTCTATTGACTAAAATAACAGTTTACCACTCTTTCCACAAGTTGACATATTTTCTTGTCTAAGTAACATTTGCCATTCACTTTCACGAGTTTATCTAATATATTGTCTTGAGTTCTATATGCAATTCCCATTCACAAGCTGACCATTTCTATTGCCTATAGTTACAGGTGCCATTTACTGACATTTTAGCTGTCTAGAGAACCTTTGCTGATCGGTCCACAATAAGGAAGCAGCCCACTAAACTTAACATCACACTTTGCTTCACAAGATTGTCCTTTTCAACCGTCTGTAGTTACTTTTAAATATTGCTTCACAAGTTTAACATTGTCAACCTTTCATCACAACCTTTGCCTAATGATTCACAAGTCTGAGATCTTAACCTAATGTTGCACATTGGACACGTTAAAGTAGCTGTCGGAAATCTTTCTTACTGGTTCACATGAGAAATTGTTTAGATTAACCATTGCTTATTGCTACTGAAGTTGACACATCCAAATATATAGTTATTCTGCTTAGTGCTCAGAATACAGTTATGTCTATAAATTCAACACTTTTACGCGTTGAAAGGTTTGACAAAAGAGTACTGTTAAATTTGGGAAATCTGGCTTATACAATGTACTCTGTTAGGACATACAACAAATTATTTTCCAAAGTTATGCCAAGTAACATAAGTTTAGACTTAAAAATAAATTAACGTGTTAAAAGTGTTATTCTGATAAAAGTGTTAATAAATATAGCTTATTTAGTTTTTGATAAAAATATTAAATTTAGAAGATTTAAATTTCCTTAAACAACATCTTTGCTTCAATAGTTCACGCATTAAATGACTTAGTTAATGACATAGCTGTATTCTGATAATTGCTAGGCAGGTCTGTACATTTCACCACTTAACTTTTTTTAAGAAAAAAGTATTAATTGAGCGTACATTGAAACGCTTAATTAGAACGTAGTTCACATTCTGTCAATGAGAAAAATGCACTTGTTACAAGCGGACAATACTCATTATATTTCCCTTTTTTATATTTTTAAACAGTTGTTTAAATTAAAATTATTTTTAAACACGTTTTAGTCAAACACGTTTTAGTCACAATGTATACGGCTTACAGAATTTAGTACAGCATTAAGAAAACTCTTTATGGCGTCTATGCTCACATAAGTTATCATAAAGTTTTATCTGATTTAATTTATAAACCTATCAGACAACACTTGTAAATTAACTTAAAAACAAGTGAAAGACTTTAAGCACTTTTATGCTTATTTCTGAAAACGAAGTTTTGAAAAATATGACAGACTTAAATGCATTTAAACGAGTTTTCTTTCTATTTATGATGCGTCTCATCTAGGCATCATTTTGTTAATTAGAACACAGTTGTCAAGACCACTTGGCAATTCTGATTTACTATGTTTTCCGCTGATTTATGGCTTGTTTTACGCTGATTTATGAATACAAATGATTACTTAATTGGCACGAAAACACGTGTCTGTCTCGGAGATGTCACTGCATGCAGGACCACCAAAGTTGGGATAGTTATGCCTGGCAGTCCTGCAGTTGGGTTGTGTCTGTGTCGGACGGAGGAGGCTGTTCCAACAGTGTCAGTCATTTCCTACAAGATTTTTATTTTAACACCAGAAGTTGACACTTAATTCTAGCATGTCGGTTCTAATAAAGCAGAAAAATACAATAAAAGGGATAAAATTCGGCACCCAAACTGATGAAAAGAGTTTTAATAGTATAAAGTAAAAGTATATTATGTATTGTATGACAATTGACTATGTGCGATTCGTTAAGGAGCAGTGGATCTTCCCAGACATTTATCCGGAGTCATTCTCTGCCAACAAAAGCTGGACGTCGTTATGATTAGCATTCTGTCGCTGCCATGAATTTAATAAACAATAAATATAAAAAGAACAATAACAAGTTATTTTGGTATATGGCAATGTGAAAATCGGGATCAACATTCACTATATTTACTTTTTCTGAGTTGGTTTTTTCTAACTCGCAATTGAAATACTTGTTTATCATCAAAAGTGGAACCAATTTCAAAGGCTTAGAAAGCTTTTAAATCGTTCTGGTACCTTTTTCGAATTATCATATCCTGTGTTATTATTTGTGTTTTGCGTCCGAATTTGGCAGTTGGTTCTTGGCTGTTATTTTATTACAAAACCAGAGAAATATATAGTCAGTCAATTTGAAGGTAATTTTTGTGATAATAATATAAAACATCGGTAAGTTGGGTTCTGGTCATTTGATTCTATCAAACTAAAGATAAATGAAATGTTAAAGCATAAGCAAGTTATTTATATATTTAATAAGTAAACCTCGATGTTTAAGTCAAATCAAATTGGCGTTATCAAAAAGAATAGCTTTTATTAAATTTGTGTTAAAATTGCTTACGTGAAAGAAATTATCGTAAGTTTCCTCATGATCTTCAACTTTGATTTAGCTTAGCTTCGATTCTTTTTTTACGACACCAGAACTACTCGGTCATAATTTGCGACGCGCTGGAGCGCGACACCTATATATGGAATGCTTCCTGAAATTTGCACATGGGAAAAGTTTGTTTGCTGACTTTCTTAACCTGATCAAACACAGGCTCTTATTCGGTAAACTGCGTTCTATTTATATATTTTTATTTCTGTGTGTCTGTAACTTTCAAAATAACTTTGAAAATAAACAATAAGATACTGAGAAGAAAAAAACAAGAAAAATACGGCTGAACAATACTTGCATTTTTTTCTACATATGTAACATCTACGTGTACTTATATAACATCGTAGAAAACCTATTAAATGGTGTCGTTTTTTTATATTTTGTTTTAAACCATTCTATGGTCTCAGGAATATAAATTACACAGACTTTTTCTCGAGATTTATAGTATACTGAAAACTTTCAAATAAAAACCATAACGTTTCAAGTCTCTA
The DNA here is from genome assembly GCA_007844125.1 of Sinonovacula constricta. NCBI lineage: Eukaryota > Metazoa > Mollusca > Bivalvia > Cardiida > Solecurtidae > Sinonovacula > Sinonovacula constricta. The sequence goes on along the minus strand of CM017567.1, from coordinate 11,738,750 downwards.
TGTTACTTGCTCCCATATTGCTTTAATCGCTTTATCTCTTCAACTTTTTTCATCGCCTTTGTTTTTTTTCTATAATGCTGATTAAGTGTGAAGCCTAATAAGAAATAACAAAGTAATGGACAGGTATCGATTCTTGCCGGCGTTGCTTTAAAATCTGTCATCAGAGACTATCGCAGAAAGTCACTACATTCAATGCAAGATTTTATCATCGCTTTCTTTTGTTTACAGGCGTACATGGAACTACCTACACATGAACAGCTAATTGGCACAATGGCCGATGGACATTCCAAATTTAAAATGTTCGATCAGCATGACCAAACCACGTGATGGATCTCATTTTGGCGGCCAAAAATGGAAACTTCGAATGGGCATTTTCTCTGTTGCAAGAGGGGTACACGTGTGATATCAGAGACAAGGACAACGCGACCCCATTATACTGGAGTGCGTGCCATGGTCACGAGACTCTCTGCGGAATTCTCATTCAGGCCGGATGTGACGTCAACGCGCGTGTGAAATGGGGTTCCACCCCGCTTCACGCCGCTGCAGATAGAGGACACATTAACTGTGTTGTGATCCTGATAGAGAGGTAAGTTCACAAACTGTCGTAATAAATGGCGTTTGCAGCTAGCAATAGTTGTGATTTCCTTTCAGTCTTTACCTTTAAATGTCTACATAAGAATGCTCAAGGGATGATTACTCAGCTTAATTTCACTGTCAACCATATTGTGTATCCGGACGATTTACACTCTCATCGATTCAACTAATAAAGCCTTTAAGGGGTGAAAATAAGAAAAAAAAAACTTCAACGTTTGTTATGCTTATTATGTTCACCACCTACATTACTCATTATAATTTCCATTTTATTTTAAATGCTTATAATTTATTCACTGTGCATTGTTTATTAATAAATGTAGCCACAAAAACCGAAATACACAATGCAGATAGTCAGACTTTTGCAAGAAACCTATATAATAAGTGTATAACAATAATATCAGTCTTGCATGCCATTCTTATTATTATTTTGTCGAATTATTCGTTGTTTGAGAGAGTTCTCTTATATAAACAACAGACTGCTTCAAGTTTTTCCACATAATTCCAGGTTATTATAGATATGGTTCAGCCTCAATGTATGAGTCATTGATTTCACCTTGTCTGTAAACCCGTCCCTAAAACCACTTCGTGATTTGTGTAGGCGACACTTGACATGTTTACGACAATCATTTAAACAAATAACGCTAATTATGACCATCCAATGCGGTTTGACTTGTCATTAATAACTTAGGCGATCAAATTACGCGTTACTTTAATATCAGCTCATTGTTCAATTATTATTATAGTGCGTTAGTGCTAAATGTCAAAACATAGAAGATTAATAGAAATCTAAATGTTGCTGTGTCATTTTCAGTTAAACTCAAATTAAGATCGTGAGAGTGTGGACTTCTACAGAAAGTTCTCTGAAGTCATTTCTGAGCTGTTAATGGAGGTCGTATTGAGTATTTAAAAAAAGAAAACAGACTTTTATTTCGAGTGTATCAGTACAGCAGGCCATAGCAACAACTAAAATCAAAGAAACTGACAATAACGAAAGTAAAACTTTAAATGTTCTTTTTATTAGTTTGAATTTATTTATATAGAACATAGAATAATATTGTACAATTAAGTGAGCATAAAATTTGTGAGCAGTGATGCAATTAAGTGCTTCGGTCACAAAGAATGAATGCTTTCGGTCAACACTGTTCAATCACAGAAAATCTGTACAGAAAACTTAATAAAATGATAAACGTTACGTGGTTGGCATCAAAATTGTAGGGATTGGTTGAATAAAATGCAATAAATGGCAATGCTCATTGACAATCAAAACATACATTAAAATTTGAACAAGAGCTAGGTAAAGTTAGTGTACATGTGACAAATACACTGGGACGAGACATTGCGTAAATGGAGAATCTATGATAATCGTGCGATGTGCGCACCACTGTAAACTAGTTTTATCTACTAATTCAACAGCTTAAGCTATCGTGCAAGCCCCGTATTAAATGTGATTCTACTGAAATCCTCAGGGTAATATTCGAACAAATGTATTCATAAGATATACCAGAGGGAGGAACTTTAATTACGCTAGCAACAACATCGAGAGTAAAGAAATGAACAAAGCCTATCTTTAACACCAGTCTTTCTCTGTAGATCTTGAGCTATCTTCAGTGTTGGCTGTCTTGTTGTTTCTGGGCTTTAAATTGTGGTTTTATCATGAATGGCAGCTCACTAACTTATCTTTTTTCATTTTCGTATCATAAGGCATTCATTGCACAACGTAATAATTTCGCCAAAAATATATGTATTGACTCAATAAGTAGACATAACGGTTCTGGAGTGCGGTGTCTCGTATGGAATGCATTTTTATGGGACGATAGTGTAGCTGGCAAAAACAGGAAACCTCAGCTTTTCTGTGAGACCCTTTTTAGCAATCGGAACTTCTCGGGTAATTCCGTCTTTGGGACAATCATCCCTGGGATGTACCTGGTGCAACGATACTTACTGAAATCACGATCGTTTTGTTCGCCGGAAGTCGGAAGAAGAATATGCCTACAATGTAGTTCGCACAAAACATGAACAATGGCATCGTTTGACAGCTGCGCTGGGTAAATTAAACATGGATGATTTAAAATTGAAGACGCCACAAATTGAAGTTTTACAGGCTTCATACTGTAGTGAGCTGTCATCCGAGCTGCCATCTTTGTTTTGATGTCCGTCACAATAGAGGTGATCCGACTACCTACATACACTCGATTCGTGAATTATCGGAGGTGTTCCGATTGCTTTTTCAGAGAAAAGAATTGGTATTCCGTTGTTTTTTTTACATTGTAGCTTGCAATAATAATGTGAGGCTTGCAATTATAAAAAAGTAGCTGGCATTTATAGCAATTTGCAGCTGTTTGACGAAGTATTGTTTAACAAAAGAAGCCGTGTATACCGATGTAAGCAATGCTGTTTGTAAATACAGGTGTAGCAGAAAACAAGCAAAATAAAGTAGCAAATACTCTACTTCCCATCAGAGCAATGGTTAGTTACTGTCAAATGTTTATGTAATTAAACGACAGTGCAAGAGAGTATTTATCCCATGAAAGTCATCTTCTTTAAAACGCATGCTCTTTACGGCGCATTGAATATCTCACATCATTTTTTGTTGAATCCTCTAACGCTTCCTGTTAGATCGTCCTAAAAAGTGTTGGATGATATACATTGCTTTTTATGATATCACTAAGTTGAAAGAAGCATTGAACGATCGAATGCAAAATGGAAAATGTATCTAAACTAGCTGACCGTAGCACAAAATTACACGATACTGATTGAAAAATGGTATGTTGTTGAATTAACACATTCGTTAGGTTTTAGATCATCGTGTACAAAAGATTGTGAACGTGTTTGATATGAATAGAGCAGAAATAAATACTGAACGTCTTTAAACCGCGTGTATAGTGGACAGATAGCTTTTTTCTTGTTATAATTATTATCATACATATGACAAAATGTAGGCTGTTATTTATTTAGAAAAAACAAACAAACGAGCAGCACCTTCATGTCGCATAAAATGTAAACAAACCTTTGATTTGAATAAAATCATACCTTTCAGCGGTGCGGACGTAAACAAACAGAACAGCCGCGGTGATACGGCCCTGCATATCTCGGCATACAGAGGATTTCTCGACGTCACGAAAAAGCTACTTACGTCAGGCGCTGACGTTACATTACGCAATGAAAAATGCAAAACTCCGGAGGAGGAAGCGATGGAAGGAGGTCATAACGACGTTGCAGAATGCATCGTGCAGTTTGTCGCAGGTGAGCTGATGTCGGTCCGATTTGTAAATTGGTGCGAACTATGGACTTCCATATGGACTTGGACTATGGACTTATGCCAAGCATAACTCTTATGCTCCTTACATGGGTTCGAGTCCTAGTCTGAGAACAAACTGATGTCGTATATTCCAGTCGACCTGCGGTGGTTCTGACCGCAGACATGTGGTTTCACTACCAGTATAAATTGTCACCACCACAATTACCATACTTATGCCGGTGTATTTCAAAATAAACATTTTACATAATAACGTAACATAACATTCAAGTATTATTATGACTTCAACATATACTTAATAAAAATAAATAATAAAAATAAATAATGTTCATAACGAACAGTTTGTATACTGACTTATGTTTTAATTAAATAGAATTTTGTTATTGCTTTTAATATAAAATAGACATTTCTAATTTAATACGATTCCTCTTTCCATTTGTCGTTAAAGGACCTTCGTTGACACGACCTTCAACATCGACTCAACGACAACGAGCGAAAACACCCGACAGGCTTCCTCCGCCATATTCCGCCGTGACATCGGATATGTCCTGGAGGTTAGGAGATCCCACAAGAGAGACAACTCCATGTCGACCACCGAATATACTCAGAATTAGTCAGAGTGTGGACAGTTCTAACGCATCGACAGACAGCCGAGAAGATTCATTTCAAGGCACATGTATGCATAATGAATTTATAACCGATAAGTCCAGCTTTTACTTTTTAAAAGCGAATTCTAAAAGTTTGGTTTTTGCTCACTTCTTCAAACAGATTGATAACAATGTGTGCAGGAACACAGCAGCAAATCAGGAAGACCATGATCAGAGAGCTCATGGCGGACGAGAGTTAGTTTTTGCCAAAGCCTTATCCATTCGTGATTAATAGGTTAAGAGCTAGATAGGATGGTTACCTGTGTGACAAACACTACACATTCGGCTACCTTTCTTTAAAAAATGCACATGTACGGACATTCCCGTCATCTTTGGCCTTTTCCGTAAACGTTCGGAAATAAATATCGATTGTAAAAAGTCTAAATACACAAAGATTCTCGGTACGTGTTTTGTTTTTCAATAGTGGTTTAGTAGCTCCTTCAAATTTGCAGAAAACTAACCAAACAGGAATAAATTATTTAAATGATAACATATATTGCTAAAACTACGTCAGTTAATGACGTCTTGTGTCAACAAACTGTGTTGTAAGGCATATTTGGTTGCCGTTATGCTGGGAAAATTTTCCCCCATATTAACCCGTAGTCTACATGTATATCTAAAAGTAAAATAGCTGGGGTAATTACGGAAAAGGTCGAAGATGATGCAGATGAAACAATGTAATAGTGGACAGGGGAAGAAACTAAAACGAGGAGCTTAAGGAGAATTTTAGTGTACTTGTCACGTGATATTTTCACTATGCCCCACGTGTCTCCCAAATGTCACTACAGACCAAAAAACTCGTTTGGTACTGTTTGTATTATTATGTTTGCCGTTCGGGTCGAACGACCTTCTGGCTGATTTTAAATAAACTCTCAAACTATAACGGCAGGAACGGCAGGAGTCGCTTTTTGGCATGACAAGACGTGCAAATGTCATTAAACGTATTAAGATAAAAATACAATCATATCGTTTTTCATATAATAAGTTGACTGCAATTTTCGGCTAAAGTTTCTGTTACCTTTAAGGTTACTTTTGTAACAAGTGTGGCACTAAAGTTTATATCGTATTTGCATTTTAGTTTGTATCTGAGAATCAAAATCTTTACACGTTTGTTCTACAATTCACAGTATAAGCTGCTTCGAAGAACGTGTTTATTAACTACCTCATTTTGGCCATGAAATCATTTATGTTTTAAATACATCACAGCGATAACATTTTGTTTGTGCAACGTCTAACTAATGGCTTGTTGTATGAGAGATTCATTTAACAAAATCGTTCTTTTGGTGCTAGATTCAATGTTTAAAAGTCTCTGTATGTCTGTTCTTTAACCAGTAGTTATTTAAGATAATGCAGTAACTAGACCTCAGACCTTATTTGCTTTATTTTTAGGTTCTTCCAGCGACAGCGATGCAAGGGAGGAATCGTTGACCGACAAATACCGGTGCATGGAAGAAAAAGGACCACCACCAGTCTTGAGACGGAGTTTTAGTGTAGGCGGACATGACGTCACGAAGAAGAAAAACGAGGATCAGTTGATTGAGTACACAGACTACGACCCACGGACTCAAAGAACATTTTCTTGTGAAAATGTTCATACTAACACCGGTCAGAGTCTATTACGTAATGATGCCTCCAGAACGCGTTTTTCAGTTCAGGAGGGATGCATGCCGTACATTTACGGACAAAATACCATACGACAATATGACATACTTTACGACAATAGGATGGTGTCAGAAGCATTGACTTCTAACGGACGTCGCCTGGCAACAGAAAGTCCGGATAACTCATCTGATGTCACGCATAATATTTTGACGTCACCATCTCGGTTCGTCTTAAGACCTCTTAGAGCATCAACAGGATCCGTTCAGGAAAATGTTTCCGGTGAAAACTTGGATGACTTCAACAAAAGGCTGCAAAATCAGCTAATAGATTCATACAAACAGGTGGATAAGTTAACAAAAGAGAACGAGTGTCTCAAAGGAAAGTGTTCCACGATTCTCAGACTGTTGACGGACACCGAGCGCACATGCGCAGAAAAGATGCGCGAAAATACAGCGCTAAAAAGTGAGTTTGAGCGAAATGGGATACGGTTAGAGGAGCTGGAGGCAGAGTTTGGACAGTTGGCTTTGTGTTCAGAGTCGCGTGACGGCTGTGAAGGCGTGGTGGAATTCTTACGAAAACTTGACCAGAAATTTGAAGAAAAAGAAATTATGGCATTCAAAGAAACACTAAGAGTTAGTATTTGAGATCTATTATTTACTAAACAGTGCATATTCTTTGTTAACTAGATATTTGACGACTCAGATTGTTTTGTTTAAAAACACCCACGCGTCATTGATCTCTTAATGAGGTTGCCTATGCTGCTACTTTTACCATTATTGAGACTGACACTAGACGTTACACCTTTGAAACTGTTTAAAACTGCACGGTCAAATCTGTTTAAGAGTAAGTGCATACATAAGTGTCTTTTTTTTACATAACAGTTTCTTGATCCGATATTTGACGAGAAAAGGTAAGACGATTTTCAAAAGAAACTCTTACAGTAAATATTGTTGACCATTTAATTGCATTAACTGGGGCTAAAACTTTAGAAAAAAAAATGAATTGGAGAATTACATTGCTTAAAAATGTCTGCAATGTCGGCATCAGAATATATAATCAGTCAAACACAGGCTTCAGAGAGTATGATTCTAATCTATAGAAACACTCACAAGTTTGGATATAATATTTCCCTTCAAAATCTTCCTGTTACGTTTTATTTTCTTTTTCAGGAAACCGTTCGTGAGCGTCTTCTTACTTCTGGTTCTCCGACTTCACAATGGAAACCTGAAGCAGAATGGGTACCAGGAACTGATTATGTCATTTTAGGCGATGGGCCAATCAAAATCAAGGAATACACTAATCTTAGTCACCTAGCAACCTCAATGGCGTTTCTTATTAAACTGTTGAAGACAAGCCAGCGTTTGTTGTTGAAGGTAAACGCATGTTTTAGCAAAAAATAAAATAAACAAAAAACACTCAGATCCGCACAGTTCGGACCTGCACAGTTTTAAAATTCTAATATGACAATTTAGTACATTTTATGTATGTTTTTATGATACAAAACTTTATACAATAGAAATAATCAAAATGGGGAACATGGCGGATTTAAAGTACTTACCTAGAATTGTATAATCCGAGGGGCGCCCTTGCTTGTTTACCCTCGCAAGCGCTTGCTACTGTCAACTTTGAATGGCCTGAAGTTGCAACTGGACAGACATTACATAAGCTATTGTGACAAATACGTACCTATTTGACATATATTGGAAACTGTTAAAGGTGGTATTCGATGGTATGGACCATTGTTTCTTTCTCAAAAATATACCTGAAAAGCTCATTTGAAATACCGTTTATTGATGCCCTACATCAGTGTGATAAGTCAGCCACTCCTTATTACAATATGTATTTCCGATCTGATGCGCGCTGCACAGCTAGCTTTTTTAAGCCAAGAAAACCACGTGACCACTTACACATTCATCCAGGTAATCAGCTATGACGTCGATATCTATTTAAGTAGAAATCCTTAATTGTTTTAAATTACAGATTTTGTAAAAAAATGAATGTTAAAGATGGTATTCAGCGGTTTGAACCATTTCTTTTCAATAACAAATAAGTCATTGTCTGAAAAGGCGCTCCCAAATACTGTTCATTGATGCCATAGGTCTGCGTGAACAGTGAAAGATAAATATCCACTTGTCACTATAAACAGGATATTTCTAAATGAGTCACATTCCAGAGTTAGCGACTTGTAAACCGAGGAAACCACGTGACAATTTACCTTTTTTGTTATATCGCCATTCGGTTAGTCCGCTCTTTTTAGCAAAGATAATTATCTTGCTTATTTATTGTTTAGAAAAATTGAATAATAAGAGTGAGTTTTATTTACGATTTGTACTGTCGTGCAATATAGGTAGTAATCGAATTAATTCTATATATGAACTTTAGGAACGATTCCTGTCACGATTTTATTGTCTTGTAATTGATGTAGTATTTTAAAATCGTCTTTACTATAACTAAAGTATAACTTTATTCAGCAGTCATGCTAATTTTCCCCAAAACATGGGTTGGATAGTGATACATGTATTCAATATAGACAAACTATTGCATACGACCTTTAAGGTCCATTGGTCTGTTGCAGGTATTCCTATATTGGCGCGTTCGCAGTGATTCTCCCAGGCCATGTACACCTACTGAACTTGACGTTCTCCGCGCTATGACAGCAGAACCATACATTGACAAAGTTCTGCATAGTTTTGAATCTTCAGTGGACAGGTTCAAAAGATTCATCCCAGAATCTACCGCAGAAACTGCACTTCGGTCAAGCCTAGAACTTTGTAGGCGGACTACTTTCATTGTGACTCCTTTCTACACTTTGTCTTGGTCCTCCTTAGAGCATCTTTGCTGTAAAGGTGATTCGGGTATATTTTCATACGGGTACTTTCCTACATTTCTCTTACAAGTGATATACATGACATCATCTGCGCTGTGTCGTCTGCACGCATGCGCAATAGTGCACGGAAACATTTCGGAAACATCTGTGATGTTCGACAGTGTTTTAAGGCCGATTTTTGTAGACTTGGATGACGCAAAGCTGAATCATACTTTTACGAGCGGAAGTAGAACTATAGACGTGAACATCAGTCATGAAATGCAGGTAAGTGGAAAAAGTAAACTGTATTATAAAGACTGAGTTTTTTTATTATGTAAACATTTCGTCATGCGATTGAAAACAGTCTAAGAGATAAATCGACTTTCCATCTTTTTTTTAACAAACTTTTTTTTCTTTACCAAATAAGTCATTGTTACGTAAAAATTTCCTGTAAAACGCTGTTTATTGCAACCCTAGATCTTTGTGAACAGTGTAGCATTTATCCACACTCTACAATGCAAACAAATATTTCTTATCAAAGCCATGCTGCGTTTGCTTCTTTTTTAATTATGAAAGCCAAGTGTTCACTAACTTTTAAAATCACGATATATCACCATCCGGAAAACCGCTCCGACGCCGATATCTATTGTTATCAGAGGTTAACATCGATTTAGGGACACTTGTTATCGATTTGTACAGTCAAACAATACAGGTAGTGTTCAAAAACGTCTTTACTTAGACTAAAGTACAATTTAAGGCAGAAAATTTGCCCAAAATTCCAAAGGGCATTGAAGTACGACCGAGCGACATCTGTCGTTGAATAATAAACCATTAGTTCCGCCCCTTCTGAGCTCAAATCCCATGAAGAATTAGTGGAAAATTGAAAACGCTAAGCAATTATTTTAGCATTTGCATTTTAACCTTAAACGAATTGGATTTACTTTAAAGCAACGAGAAAGTATTGTTCTCTTAGCTGTTCTCTTTAACAAAATGTCAAACCTGCTGCATCTGATCAATTTATTGTGCAGCTTCAATATTTTTCTTTTTTCAAAATCAAAAACAAATGTATTAGCAATCTCCCTTATATGTATGTTTTTATATATATGAGATATTATTAATTTGCTTTTTTCACCACAATGCTAATCACGTTTAGTTATTCTGATCTTATTTGAATAATCATTTCAATATTTGATAATGCTGTAGTCCGATTTTTAAAAAAATAAATAAATAAAATAAGTGTTTGTTTTCCTGCAGTAACTTTTAACCCAAGGGATGTAACACATAATGTATCCCAATTAACGAAAAGAAGTAATACTTGTCTCTTGGGCCATCCAGAGATAAACTACTCAACGTTGATGCGCGTGCCATCTGCATCAATACTGGTGCAATATATACTGCATGTTATGTCATGTGATTTTAATGTTTCGTATGTTTTATAGACACAAGAAGCGTACGCCAACGACATACGACGACTTGGCCGGATGTTCAGTTCTATGATTAACGTAATCAAGACCTCTGCTAGTTCGATAGGGTCACGTGATAGTCACGTGATGAAATCACTGGATCAGCTGACGCGTCACATGACAGAAGATACACAGCCGAACATAGAGTCGGTGAAAAAACGGTAATATTTACATTTCATGTCGTAAGAGTGAAAATGGCGTTCACTGTTTAAAGCTACATGATCCCTACCTCTGACCTCATACGCTTGAATGGATGACGTCTTGTATGTAAACAAAGAACCGTATATTTTACCTTAGACTATTGTAAGGATTAAACAGACTTTTTATCACAGTAAAGTTTCAGTTGGTTTTGCCCATTCAGTTTATAAATCATAAGGTTAGTGATTTATCTCCAAGAAAAAAATCTTCTTTCGCGAACTTTTTAGAATGTTACTTAGTGAATATCGTAATATGACATGTTATAGGTAAGTGCGCGATCGTTGAAAAGTACAGAAATTTCCTAAGCATTTGTTTGCGATTTTTTAAAATGTGGAATAGTTGTCCTAAAACCCTACACAAATGTCATGCTTCAAACAAAATACGTGTACGCATTTAAATATAAGTATTTCGTCTTATTTTGCTCGCAGCCTGCGATCATTTAAGGATTGAATGTTTTCTGTGTGAGTTTCATCATGGTATGAAACACATTTGCCGAAGGTGTTTATGTTCAAACTAAATGCTAGGCAACTGCTGCGTTTCATATAGTGACAATACATGTAAAGGTAATCATTAATATATAATATAACAGTAAAACATCCATATATTCGCTAGAAGGAATATGTGGCTAGTCAAATGTTAAAGACGCTTGAAGTTGGTGTTTACAATTCTTTTCAGTATATATTCCAGAATATCCACACAAATTCACAAAGTGTTATTGATCATTTGCAAGTTGTATGTTGTTGTTTTTTAAAAGTTTTTTTCCTACACGGATAAAGGAAATCAGATTTTATATTGTTTCCCCCCAAATAGGGTCGGATTCTTGCTTTTTAAGCAGGAAGCGGATAAACTTGAAACACCACGTGACTGTGACGTATACATCCGGGCAAGTCTGATGCGGCTCCTCCACGTCAACAGACCGGTCTTTAGGTCAGTACGGTATACCGATGATAATTATATTATTTATATATTGACTACCTAATTATTCTTTTATTGTTGTATATTACATTCATCTGTGCATTCAGAATGGATATTATAGATATAATATTTGTTGATATTTATATGCCAGCCATAATGGTTAATGGTGAATTTTTAAGTGAAAAAAATCAAAATTGTAAACGTTTACAACTCTCCCAATATAAATGTAGACCATTCTGGTGTTTTTTTGATAAACTTTCACGTATTATTCAGAATTATTATGTGTTTATGTTAGCAATAAATTAAAAAAATAAATGTTAGTCACTTGTATTGTAGTGCGCCTACCGACACAGCAAACACATTTTCTTCCGCGAATATCAAAGAGAGTATCCGAATCTTACGAGCGGAAGTGGAAGCTGACTTCCTATGTAGTATCAATGCGCAGGAGTTATGGGACTTAAAGATGCTGTGATCAGACACTCTGGTAGGCTAAGAACTGAACCCATCATCGCATATGTGAAGCAGTGTTCCTAAACGACAACGTCAACACCAGAAGCGTATAATATAGAACATTACATTTTATTATTGTCTTTCTGTTGACAAGATAAATTCAATACACAATTTATATTGAAGTATACATGTATGAAATACTAGTGTGTTAATAATAAAGCTGTAAACAAAATAGCGCGGTTTTAGTGTTTAATCTACCGTTGTTCAGCGTTTTGCATCCACAATACTAGTGGTTTTTATATTGTGGAAAAAGATGTATTGATGACTAAACAAACGATCTATTATTATTAGAAATATCATGTTTTTAACACTAACAAGTACTTTACACTATCATGTATCGAAACTCATCACCAAATTGAATCAGCAACTGATCGTAGGTTGAATGGAACAAACCAACCGTCATAACCTTAACTTTAACTACACTTTTTTAAAACGGTTGCATTGTTGATATTATTTGTGCTATCCATGACCACAACTGCATGAACATTTCCTAAATTACAAGTTCTATATTGATATGGATTATTTAGTATAGAAGTTAGTGAAAAAAAAACAATAGGAGAAATCAGCCAATAAAAAGAAAGCGTTGTTTGGTCAGTGTCTAATATAGTTGTACCCCTGAAAAGCTGGTGTAGCGAGCGGAACTGTCCACAGATCCCTGGGTCCGGACATCAAGCCATACCTCCGACCCAGCCGACAGGCGCGTGATCAGCGTGTTACCTGCAACACAGATAAAGGTGTGGTCCATAATGGGCACAACAACTTGCACAATAACAAAACCAAGAATGAAAGGCACAACCACAACAATTGCAGATATGCTACAATATCCCTATCTGAATATAAAATATATGATCGGGATGATGATGGGTATGATACTGTAAGGCCCCAGTACTGGGCTCGCTAAAGCAAATGTTGTTTCCATTTATAAATGTCAAGGTTACTCACCTTTAGATTTCAACTTAATTTTTATAAGCCGGTTTTTAGCATAAGCACATGGATAATGACTGTTGCTCTTGTTACATAGACAGAACAATCAACCTTATACAAGTGTTTTAGCTAAATTCTGTTTGATAAACTGCGCCTCATATTACTTCGAATATGTGTCATCAGATTCTGCGGGTTCGCTTCATTTACTTCAGCATTATTCCTCAGTAAATGTTTCTTCTCCTCAGAACTTGCTAATATGCTGAGTAACACTTTGTTTAATCCCAGGAACCACTTGTTACATTATGAAACCACTTTCAGTAGGTTTTGTTCACATTTTGTTGTATGAGCAGACGAGTTACTGTGACGCGGTAGCCATTTTGTTTTTACAGTTAGTCTACTAAGCGGCCCACACGATTTGCATGTTAGTTAGCAATGTCTCATCTATTTAATTTACGAAAACGGGCCTTTCAGGTAAAAAAAAAATGTGTTTTAATATTTGCATTCTGTATAACTATGTGTTTAATTCGTTGTTTAAGAATACGACTGAAAGCGCACTATATCTTTTGCACATGAATTTTCTGTGCGTTCTATTTTGCACACTATTTTTTTGTGGCCACAAGATTTTTTGTGGCCACAAGATTTTCTGTGGCCACAAAATTTTCTGGTGCATGCACAAGATTTTCTGGTGCAGGCGCAAGATTTTCTGGTGCACTGAGACCAGTATAAATAGCTGTGAGTTTCCTCAGTCGAGGACTCCAGCACTTAGCAGACGTTAGTTCGATTCGATCATATTTCTTTTATTTTTGCTAAATATTTGTTTTATTCAATTCAAGGGATAAGTAAACTCAGCAGATAAATATTTTAAAATAGGAAATACGTAGTTAACGTATTATTTTTGCTGTTATCGAAGTGAATAGTATTTTAACGTTAAGGTTGAATATTTTAAGCAAATAAGATTAATGTGACTCTTACTGTTCTTAACGTAAGGTGAATGTATACGAAATATTTGTTATTATGTGTATTAATGGTGGCCGCGTTATTTAATACGTAAACATAGAATTCTCGCAGCGTCTATTTATTTGCGTGTTTACTGAAGAAATATCATAAAATTAGTGAATTGATATACTTATAACTGTTTTGTTCTATTGTTTAATAAACAATAAATCAATTATTTAGTTACACTTATACATCATTGGTCGTTATTTATTATTCCTTAATATAAATAAAGCTGGAGTCCAACCAATAAAACAACATCACTCCGGGTGCCGTAACAATTTTTGGTGTCAGAAGTGGGATCCATATTTTCAACTTGGATCCAGAGATACGAACCCAGGGAAGTAGACATGGCGAATGCTGCTTTAGACGGGAGTGATGGCGAAATATTCTGCCGAGACCTGACCGAATCGCCGACGATAGAGATGGAGGCGCGGTACAGCACTAGCAGCGTGAGTCAGCAACAGCACGCAGTAGGGCAGCGAAGTCACCTATCACATGAAGTCACACCTTCGCCTGCTTCAAGTGAGATGTTGCCAGTGATTACAAATATCCTGAAAGATGTAGTTGCGGAGCTTCAACAGCTAAAGCAATACATACCTAGACCTCACACCAGCTTGCCTGTCCGTGATGTACGGGCTCAAAATCAAACAGCCTATCCGTGCGATGAAAATTCTAACTCTTCTAGATCTCGAGGTTTACCACGATTAACGAATCCGCCAGATGACAGAGAGCAGGGTGATCGGCGGCCGAGAAATCCATACAGTGCAGACCAAAATTTTAGACCATACAATCGGGGAGGAGATAATACCAAGATACCGTCATTTACAGGAAAAGAAGACTGGAATGTCTGGCTGACGCGATTTGAGACGATTGCTTATAGGCACGGCTGGGACAATGACGAGAAACTGGACCAGCTACTTCCCCGTATAGAGGGTCAGGCTGCCGAATTCTTGTATGGACAACTGCCCAGTTTTGTTTTGAACGACTACGATCAGGTAGTCGGAGAGCTAAAAAGTCGTTTCCGAGTGGTAGAAACGAGCAGGGCATTTGCCGCCAAATTTAGCCACCGACAGCAGAGAAACGGAGAAACAGCAGAAGAATACGCGGCTGAATTGAAGATGCTCTACGACAAAGCCCACGGATACAGAGATAGGAGGACCCGTGACGAGGATTTAGTGCGCAAGTTTCTTGACGGACTTAGAGACGACGAGGCAAGATTTGATGTCGAGTTCCACAAAGAGCCAGAAACCATTGATGAGGCCGTATATCATGTGGTTAACTTCATACAAACAAGAAATTTGGGCATGCACAGGAAAGGGAAGTATGAGAGGAGGGCACTGGATGGGGTCGACAGCGGCGTATATGACCTGGAAAACAAGAATGTGCCACAAGTGCAGAGTGATTGCGCGGCCTTAAGAAAGAGTGCAGCTGAACCCACAGACAGAGATCTTTTATTAAAGATCGTCGAACGTTTGGAAAAACTAGAGAGCAGGGAGACAGAAGCAAAGACAGTTCAGAAGAAGCAGTTCAGTAAGGCTAGTATACAGTGCTTCAAATGCCGCGAAATGGGCCATTTTGCACGAGAATGTTCGAGCAGACGAGATCCCAAAGAAAGACAAAAGTCGTCGAATAGTTTGGAGAACTGTGCGGACAGAGCAGAGAAACGCAATACTGACGTGACTTTAAACTTAGCGGGACCAGCCCGAGTGGCCAGGGGACGGTCCAATTAGAAAACGGCCACACAAGAGATGCAGAGGAAGAGTATGTACTGAGTCACGATGGCGAGCGAACCTCCAGGGCAGTAAAAGATCTGTGCACTGGTCTTTATGTGCACGGGGAATTAGAGGGAGTTGAGCTAGTTTTTACAGCTGACACTGGAGCAGCCATGACCGTTATATCCAGCAAAGTGTATGACAAGATAGAAGAAAGCCGCAAACCTGTGCTGAAGAAAGTTGGGAATCTTCGAAGCGCAAATGGAATGCCGATAAGAGAGAGAGGGAGGGCAAGATTTAATATCAGCCTGGGTTCCTATGCTATGACAAGGGAAGTAGTTGTAGCGGAGATTGAAGACGATGCCTTGCTGGGATTTGACATCTTAATAGGGAGTGAGATGGGTCCGGCAGACCTGATGTTGAGCCAGGGGAAGATTGTTTTAAACGGTGTAGACATACCATGCTTTCAAGTGGGAAGAGTGAGAAAGCTTAGGAAAGTAGCAGTGGCAGATGATGTAAGCATTCCAGGGATGTCAGAGGCGCTGATTGATGTGATGGTTGAAAGACGAGAAGAAGATGATGACCTGAACGGTGCATATGTCGTAGAGTCAAATGAGTCTTTTACGGACAACTATCAGCTAGTGATGGCAGCTACGCTTATCGACATAAACAGAACACCTACATGTAAAGTCAGAGTGATGAACCCGATGAGTGAAGAAGTGCTGTTGAAGCAGGATGCAATCATAGGTGTTGCCGAAGAGGTAGAACGAGTGGTGAGCACACTTACAGAGGAGGAGGATGTAGAGCAACGAAATAACTTGAGCAGTGTGAGAAAGGTTGAATCCCGGCAGAAAGATATGAGAGCTATGACAACAGAAGACCTCATTAAAGAACACTTTGATGTACCAAACCATTTAGAGGCGCTGTTTCACAAGTCCGTAGACGGGAAAAGCGAAGCCGAAAAATCCACCGTTGCGGGACTACTTGCCAAATTTGCGGATACCTTTTCAAAAGATGAGTGGGACCTCGGAACCACGAAACTAGTGGAGCATAGCATTGATACTGGTGATGCTGCGCCTATAAAACAAAGACCACGCAGAGTCCCGATGGCATTCGCAGCTGAAGAAAAAGCAGCAATAGATGATCTTTTGAAGAAGGGCGTTATTCAGAAAAGCACATCACCATGGGCTAGCCCGATTGTGTTCGTGAGGAAAAAATCTGGAGCGGTTAGACCATGTGTGGATTATCGCAAGGTAAATGCATTGGTAAAACCCGACGGATTTCCACTTCCTAGAATTCAAGATTGCTTGGATGCTGTGGCCGGCTCAAGTCTGTTTAGCTCATTCGATCTAACCAGTGGCTATTTCCAGATCCCTCTAAAGAAGGAAGATATCCCGAAGAGTGCTTTCGTGTGCAAGTATGGGCTCTTCGAAATGACACGAATGCCATTTGGATTAAATAACAGTGGTAGCACATTTCAGCGTACTATGGAACTTATTCTTCAAGGCTTGCAATGGCAAACATGCCTTGTGTACGTAGATGACATAATTGTCTATGGAGCAACCTTCGAGGAACACATACAGCGCGTCGAAGAAGTCCTAAGTAGAATCAATCAAGCTGGATTGAAACTACATCCAGATAAGTGTCAACTGCTGCAACATGAAGTGTTGTTCTTAAGCCACACTGTATCCAGAGATGGCGTGCGGCCCAATCCGACAAACGTTGCCAAGATACACAGTTGGCCCAGACCAAATACCCCTCGACAAGTAAAACAATTTGTCGCAATGGCTTCGTACTACAGACGCTTTGTAATGAACTTTGCAAAAATCGCAAAACCATTGACGGATCTTCTCAAAAAAGGCGTTGAGTTTAAATGGACGAATGACTGCGAAATGGCATTTGAAAAGCTGAAGCGACAGCTTACCAGTGCAAATGTAATGGGTTACCCACTAAATGATGGTGGTGATTTTTACCTAGATGTAGACGCCTCCGGATCAGGCATCGGGGCTATACTTGCCCAAATACAAGAGGGACGGGAACGCGTGATAGCATACGCCAGTCGATCGCTCAACAAGGCAGAGCGAAATTACTGCATAACAGAGAAGGAGCTGCTTGCTGTGGTTTACTTTGTGCAGTACTTTCGGCAGTATCTACTCGGGAGACGTTTCATTGTACGGACAGATCATCAAGCACTCGTATGGCTATTCAAATTGAAGGAACCCAATGGGAAAATAGCCCGATGGATAGAGATATTGGCACCGTTCGATTTGGCGATTGAGTATAGACCCGGTCGGAAACAACCACACTGCGATGCGCTATCAAGGTGCGAAAACCCGCGAGATTGTGAATGCGCTGAGGCAGACACTTCCGAGCCCCTGAAGTGTGGCCCGTGTAAGAAATGTCAAAGGCGGGCAGACATGATGAATTTAGGCGTCGACAGTGGCGATAGAGTCGAGAGTAATGAAAAACAGGTAAAACTCAAAGTAGTAACAAAAGGTCGGGAGGCCCTAAATAATTGGTTCAATGAAGCGGAGAAAAGTGACATTGCGAAAAGGCAACAACATGACGCAGATATCGCCCCAATCTTTACCGCTTTTGTGGCCGGTAAAAGGCCTAGGTCAGAAGACTTAGTACGCGAAAGTGCCGCAACCAGGTATTACTGGACCCTATGGGACTCCTTGGCGCTCAAAAACGGAACGCTGTGCAGAAAGTATATGAATCACAGTGGCACAGAAAGTCACCTGCAGTTGATAACGCCATCTGATCTTAGGGAACACGCTCTAAAACAAGCACACGACTGCGTTCTCTCAGGCCATATGGGGGCGAAGAGAACCAAGAAGAGAGTGAAACAAAACCACCATTGGTACAACTTAAAAGAAGACGTTCAGCTATATGTCCAAGCTTGTGACATTTGTGCAGCTGATAAATTACCTCGGAAAACACACAGAGCCCCCATGGGTCACCTAGCCAGTGGCGCTCCATGGGATACACTTGCTATAGACTTTCTCGGACCTCTGCCGCGCACAAAGAATGGGAATAAGTATATTATGGTTATGACGGACCACTTTACCAAATACGTAGAGGTTGTAGCCGTCCAGTCCCAGCAGGCAGATCGCTGTGCATTGATAGTCGCCAATGAGTTCATTGCAAGATGGGGTTGTCCTTTATCAATACATACCGACCAAGGTAGCACATTTGAAAGCACGGTTTTCAAAGAGTTATGCAAGATATTTGAAATCCGAAAAACCAGAAGTTCCCCGAGAAATCCTAAGGGCAATGGTCAGTGCGAAAGATTTAATAGAACACTGATCAAGATGATCAAAGCATATTTGGTAGATCAGGAAGAGTGGGACTTGTATTTGGGGTGCCTTGCCGGAGCATACCGTTCGACACCGAGCGAAGCAACTAACATTAGCCCAAATATGATGTGTTGTGGAAGAGAAGTCAAATTACCGGCTGATTTAGTTTTTGGGTATGCATCTGAACATGAACCGATTTCAGCTGGTGAACATGTCCAGAAAATTCGGAAGAAAATGGTAAAGGCTCACCAAATTGCAAGAAACCATATGCAGAGGTGTTCAAAAAGGAGTAAGGACAGGTACGATGTCAAATGTAATTGGAGCAAGTACCAGGCAGGAGACGTAGTATGGCTCTTACATGAAGCACGGAAAATCGGTATTGCCCCGAAGCTTGAAAGAAAATTTGAAGGGCCATATCTCATCCTCAATAAACTATGCCCGGTGACATATACAATACAGACGGACTCGCGGGGTACTAAGCGGGTCGCCCACCACGATAAGTTAAAGCCATATGAAGGAATAAACAGACCCCGGTGGCTGACAAAATTGGCTGATGAAGTACGAGGGTCTGCGATTTTTGCCAGCAAGTAATCTCCTCTTTCCGAAGAGCAAATAGCTTCGATATGCGATTTGCTACCGCGGCGATCACAATGCCACCATTTAGCGCGATCGGGTATCACCAACCAATATACACACCTGTGATGGTTAAACATTTTTTTTATTTTTCTTATGTTATAGGCAAGCATGAACCCACACCGGCAGGCACGAAAGCTGTTTGTATGCACCCACTGTGAGCAGAAGAATAAACCAAAGAAAGTGATGGAAAGGTACAGAATGATTGCTCATGTGTATAAATACCATATACCACTCGACCAAGCGCCTTACTACTGTACCTTGTGCATGGTGAGAAGTACTACGCAAGAATCATTAGAAGAACACGTTGAAGCCCACCCTAAACATGCCACAGCAGTCAAACGATATGGCAGTGAACCTTCGGCGTGCCTTGTGCATAACCCTAACCCCAGGCAAGTTGTCGAAGGGACGGACTACCGCCAAGCCCGACACGAAGAGGATTTGGCAGCTGCAAAGAGTAACGAGATGGAACCACTACAGGATCCTAGTGGCGGCCGCTTGATCAATGTTCAATTGGCACCACAAGTGATAGCTGAGTTGATAAGTAGTGGGAAGATAACACTTGGCGGCAGCTTGATCGAGTATGACCCAGCCAGACCAGCGTACAATGGTGGGCATGCAGACGAAGACAGCCAGTCTGAGTCTGGCCTATCAGATCTGTACGAAGCAAGTATCCCGACCGGTCCACGCCGAGAAGCCAAGAAGACGGATTCTATCAACCTCGAAAACCCCTTCCCAATGCTTCCACCACTGGTGTTGCCCACTCTAGAGAGGCAGCCGTTAAATCAACGCCAGACTGATGTTACCGGTAATGAGCAAATCCAGCCCACTAGAAACGTTCACCGGCAATCACCCATCTGTGATAAGCGGCCACTGAATACCCCTGAAGTCTTAAAAGCAGGCAATGGCACACGTATGCAGAGGACGCCATCATTCGAAGATATTACTAATCAACTGATTGGCGGGGATGTACCCCTGTTTTCGCCATTGCCAAATGTGCCGGAAGTCAGAACATCAACGACTGGAAGCCAAACCGATGGAGATGCACAAGAAACAAAAACAGAAGCAGCGATTAATCGCCTGGGCATTATGCTAGTGGATAGTATCAGCAAATTGACCCAGGCAATGGATAGTAATACCAGGGCAATCCGCCAAGTTGAGAAGGCCATCCTTAGTTCTGCCTCTGCCATGGATCATGTACAGCGGACGTTTTCGCGCTGGGACCCCGACAGACGAAGCCCATTAGATCATGGAAACTCCAAGAGACCCCGCTTCGATGACAGACCACGCTCGGGAAACCCGAGGAAATGAGAGATGCCGCCGATAGAGTGCAAGCTTTTAGAACATTTGTCAATTATAATGAGTATAAGAGGTCTTTGTTAGAAAAAACACTGAGCTTTAATTTAACGCGAAGAGATTTGTACCTTTTCGACAGGCACATAAGTAATAGGGCTGTTAGCTTTTGATTCCACCGTTGATGTTGAAGCTTATTTATTGAAGCTGTAAAAGCTATATGTGTTGAATCTTTTTTGTAATGTCTAGGTTAACTGGAAAGGGCTTAATAAGATTTATAGCAAGAGTTCATTAATTATTAATTATAAATTATTACGTTGTTGAACGCACCAGGAGTTGCGTCTTTGAAGAGCGGGGTATTGTAAGGCCCCAGTACTGGGCTCGCTAAAGCAAATGTTGTTTCCATTTATAAATGTCAAGGTTACTCACCTTTAGATTTCAACTTAATTTTTATAAGCCGGTTTTTAGCATAAGCACATGGATAATGACTGTTGCTCTTGTTACATAGACAGAACAATCAACCTTATACAAGTGTTTTAGCTAAATTCTGTTTGATAAACTGCGCCTCATATTACTTCGAATATGTGTCATCAGATTCTGCGGGTTCGCTTCATTTACTTCAGCATTATTCCTCAGTAAATGTTTCTTCTCCTCAGAACTTGCTAATATGCTGAGTAACACTTTGTTTAATCCCAGGAACCACTTGTTACATTATGAAACCACTTTCAGTAGGTTTTGTTCACATTTTGTTGTATGAGCAGACGAGTTACTGTGACGCGGTAGCCATTTTGTTTTTACAGTTAGTCTACTAAGCGGCCCACACGATTTGCATGTTAGTTAGCAATGTCTCATCTATTTAATTTACGAAAACGGGCCTTTCAGGTAAAAAAAAAATGTGTTTTAATATTTGCATTCTGTATAACTATGTGTTTAATTCGTTGTTTAAGAATACGACTGAAAGCGCACTATATCTTTTGCACATGAATTTTCTGTGCGTTCTATTTTGCACACTATTTTTTTGTGGCCACAAGATTTTTTGTGGCCACAAGATTTTCTGTGGCCACAAAATTTTCTGGTGCATGCACAAGATTTTCTGGTGCAGGCGCAAGATTTTCTGGTGCACTGAGACCAGTATAAATAGCTGTGAGTTTCCTCAGTCGAGGACTCCAGCACTTAGCAGACGTTAGTTCGATTCGATCATATTTCTTTTATTTTTGCTAAATATTTGTTTTATTCAATTCAAGGGATAAGTAAACTCAGCAGATAAATATTTTAAAATAGGAAATACGTAGTTAACGTATTATTTTTGCTGTTATCGAAGTGAATAGTATTTTAACGTTAAGGTTGAATATTTTAAGCAAATAAGATTAATGTGACTCTTACTGTTCTTAACGTAAGGTGAATGTATACGAAATATTTGTTATTATGTGTATTAATGGTGGCCGCGTTATTTAATACGTAAACATAGAATTCTCGCAGCGTCTATTTATTTGCGTGTTTACTGAAGAAATATCATAAAATTAGTGAATTGATATACTTATAACTGTTTTGTTCTATTGTTTAATAAACAATAAATCAATTATTTAGTTACACTTATACATCATTGGTCGTTATTTATTATTCCTTAATATAAATAAAGCTGGAGTCCAACCAATAAAACAACATCACTCCGGGTGCCGTAACAATACTCACCGCCTTGCATGTCCTCGCTGACGTTGGTCCCCTCCGTAACGCTTGACGTATATCTTGCACCGTCAATCATAACGTCGACGTCACATTCTTCAGTTCCGGTGGTACCAACAACGTACGTAAAAAGGAAGATTCCTAGAAGAAAAAAATCCATTTTAACGATTAAGAAGATAGGTAGGAATTGGTCTTGCTGATAAATTTACACATGCATGTATACTGTAAATAATGACCTTACTTAAGCTGGAATCCAATACCGGAAATAAAATGGAAAAGACATTCTTTACTTGCTACATCTTCCTATAACTATAAAGCTGTTTTTGGCGTCCTTTATTGGTGTTGTCCACCTCAAACATGACTTAAGTCGGGTACTAGCCACAACCATACATAAAGAGCAACACTATGATGAATATATGAAATAGTACGAAGAATAAGAAGATAAATCAATACCGTCAGTGGGCACTTTAAAATGTCCCGTCTCTGCACAGTAACCTTGTCCGTCGTTAAGGATGATGGTGTTGAACAGGATTGTGGAGGATGTAGAGTTACCTCCCTCCAGGAACACGCTGAATGCTACGTTGGCTGCAGAAGGCGAAATTCATAACATGAACACTCTTGGACAATTGGTTTCTTTGTCTTCTTACATAAATAACAGCGACACATATGGTCTTTAAAGGGACGTCCAGCTACAGCTGGAGGAGAAGGACCCCAGACAAATGTCGGGGGAAATTAAACGGCGCTGGAAGACCTCCCGGCATGCAGTTTTCGTATTAATTCGATTGCTTTTGTTCTTAAAGGATACAATTTCAAAATACGCATGCTTATTTGTTCTTTATTTGTATGTATTGGCACGAAAACATGTAACTATGTTGTGAAATGAAATGATTAGTAATAGTTTGATTAGTATGATTAGTGTTTATATTATGAACAAAGAACAGCCTACAGCTTACTGGCTTATTTAAACTGCGATGCTTATATTTTTAAAAAAAGATTGTAAGATATAATACAATATAGATGTTAAATTCACTTAAATTCTTCATACTTAAATTAAGTGTCATTAACTGAAATAAAACTTACGAGCGGTATCCGGGTACAAGAGTGATCCGGAGAATGTGGTCAGATGGTGCGGGGTGTTTTGTATTGTGACACCGGTTACAATGTCTGCTCCCTGAGTTGTCCGGATGTAAGCTTCGGTCCCTTGCTTAAGGTGCGCGATGACTGTGTTTACTGATTACATGCATGATAAACACAATTAAAACGACATTGCGGCAATAAAATATGTAACATTATTATTTGAAGAGTATTTTGTTAATCATGAAACCTCTCATAATAACAGGTAACTGTAGCGTTACGACGAACGTGCACAAAGCATGTCAAAGTTTAAAGTAAAACTTTATTTGGCTGTGGTTGTCGATTCATCAAGATTTTGTGACAATTTCACTACAATTTTAATACGATATGTAGAATTATATATATATATATATATATATATATATATATATATATATATATATATATATATATATATATATATATATATATATATATATATATATATATATATTATATATATATATATATATATATATATATATATATATATATATATATATATATATATTATTTGTATACATATATTATAGATTTTAATGCATTGTTTCTCTATACTTAAAAGCCAATATGCAACGTAAATAATATCAAGACACACCTCCCTGCGAGGCTTGGGCCAGAAACCCCTCGGCCACGGCGGCTGTGTATTGGACTGGTTGACCGTTCCAGACCACAACTAGTTCCAGGTTAGTCTCTTGCTCGTCCGGGCTGAACGCTGACCACGTGAGTAGGTACACTCCTGTAACGTACAACAGTGTCAACATTCTAAATACTTAATGGCGACGAAAACACTTTAGGCCACGAACTTGTTGTACATGTATCAGTTTTAATTATTATGACGAATCTTACATGCCAGTTACAAACTTTTAGTTAAATCTCTTCATCAAACGCAAGCTCAACGACAAATACACATATAAAATAGACAAAAATATGACCCTTTCAGCATAACATACAACCTTTCAGAAGTATGCCCTAAAAGCATGGTCAGACTATAAATAAAAGGGCTATATCAGGTCACCAGAAGATTTGTGACATTTTCAATGTCAAGAAAACAACAGAGAAAGCACTACCAATAACCATTTACTTGGAGATGCATTTTATAATAAAGGCAACACCAATTTAAGAGCGACTCATATACGTCGTGTATAAACGTCACTTATTAACGTGACACTGATTGGCTGATAAATTAAAATAATTAAAAGTGCGAGTCATGTTGTTTTATTGTTTGTCGCGTAAGTGTGATCAGGTCACTTCTGAGATAATTCATAATAAACAGCGCGAAGTTACCGTCCACAGGTGCCCGGAAGTGGCCGGTGTCTGTCTGGTAGCTGCTGGCTCCCTGGAGAAGAATGCTGTCATAGTTCAACGTAAAAGGTTCAGCGAGATCGGCTGGTTCCTGTTCCATGTAAACACTAAAGGCAGGATAGCGAACTGTAATTAGAAAATTAGATGACACTTGATTCAGGATCCTCAAATAAACATGGTTAAGGGTTCTATCTGGAGACGAGACCTGTATATAAGCAGTGCCCTGCACGATAGCAACAATAATATTACTATAATAAAAACAAGAAAAGATATTGGACCAAAGTGCACGGATAAGCAAATAGACTAATAAAGATATGGCATTATAGAAAAAACAAAGGCCATATGATTTGTTTACCAAGTGAACAATTGGGAAGTAATATAAAGCTGTGCTACCCATATTGCAATGCGAAATAGACTATGTATATAAAGTACTGCAATGGACCGATTTCAAAGAATTTCCTTAGATCCATATACGTGAAATATATTTTGTTGGCAATTTCCAAAATCTGTCGGACATGGCTATTAAATAAGAAAGAATAGTTAAAATCAAGGCATATTTTAACAATAAAAAGCAAAATACGTTTACATCATAATTCACGACTGTATATTACAAGTCGGCGTTGTAATTGATTTTTATACTGTTAGTATCTCTAACAATAAACAAAAGAAAATACAAAATGCATATATAATTTACCATTTTGCTTATTTAAATCAACTGTAAAAATAACAAAAGTGATCTGAAAATCTTATTTATGCCAGTATTATGTATTTCACGAGCAAATCTGCACAAACTAAGCTTCAAATTTAAATCATCCGATATTAATTTATCCAGCGCAGCAGACACGCAGCTGTCTAACGAGGCATTGTTTATGTTTTGTGCATTCTACATTTTAGGCATATTCTTCATCCAACTTCCGGCGAACAAAACGATCGTGATTTTAGTAAGTATCATTGCACCAGATACATCTGAGAGCAATCGGAACTCCTCGCGTAATACTGTCTACGGAACAATTATCCCTCGGATGTATATGGTGCAATGATACAGAAATCACGATCGTTTGGTTCGCCGGAAGTCGGAAGAATATGCCTAAAATGTAGTTTGCACAAAACATAAACAATTGTCTCGTTTGACAGCTGTTTTGTTTGCTGTGGTGGGTAAATTAAACTTGAATGATTTAAATTTGAAGCAGCCACAAATTTAAGTTTTACAGGCATCGCACTATAGTGAGCTGTCATCCAAGCTGCCATCTTTGTTTTGGCGGCTGTCACAATAGAAGTCCCATTTAGGGAAATGGCCGAGGTGATCCGACTACCTACATACATCCGAGAGATGATTCGCGAATTATCCGTGGTGATCCGATTGCATCCGAGGGAATGATTGTCCCGAGGAGGGAATTACCCGAGGAGTTCCGATTGAAAGCTCACCCTCAATCGGCCTACTCAGTTTCTCCAGACTGTCCGAGAGATCGCAAAATAAACTCACCCTCAATCGGCCTACTCAGTTTCTCCAGACTGTCCGAGAGATCGCATTCTGGATCCTGGGGCACATTGCACCTCTCCCACCGTCTGCCGGTGTCGGTTGTATAGCACCAGAGAAACCCTTTAAAACAAATATACATGAAAAAATAACCTTGATGCAAGTTTTACATATTTATAGCATTTCTAATGGGGAAATATAAAAAATGTCAGTCTTGGAAAACATAACAAAGTGAGTGAAGCCAACCTTTTGGGTTGTTTAAAAAAGTTTACCATTCATAAAGTTTTACTGACATTATTGCATATAATACTGTTGAGATTAAGTCAACTGATGTGCAGGACGTTTAATTGTCTATGAAAAATGTACTACAACTACAATTACTCGTCTTTTTAAAGACATACGGACGTAATGTCAGTATTCCAGAATTATGTTTCATTAAAATACAATGTTCTTTTCAATTCTTGGTTGTTGCCATTGTTAACTTTGTGACCTTTTGTTAGCCGGAACATGTTACGGGTTCTACATTTCATTCTACCTTCATCATTCCCCGCGTCTCTACAGTAGTTATGCGCCGCCGAGGCGCTTCCATCCATGGGATAATGAGCTGCGTTCTTCAAGGAATGGGAGTGTGGGTAGTTCGAATCCCAGCGCTGACAGGTCCGCCCCGACTTTGTCCTGCTCCAAGTGCCGTTATACATCGTCACGTTGTTGCCATAGCAACCTAAAGATTAAATTAATTTACTCATGGCATACAGCAGAGAGTCCCACTCGTGGTCCAAAACGATTCACTGATTTTAGAATGATACGTTATAGTCAATAAATCTGGCATAATTTCTGATACTAAAGCACGTGTACTTGAAACAGTCTTGTTGTAATGTGAATTAGAACAGTCAGCGTCATGCCACTATCTGCATAGATATGTCTTACCACAATTAAAATGTTCCAACTTTTTGAAAGATTCAATTCTGTGTTGTCTGCAGGTTTGCAGGCATGTATTGTAAGACCCGGTAGAGGCAATCACAGTGGCAAATATGGTTCAGGCGTCACAGTTCTGACGCTTTGATACACCCGTGCATTCTGGGAAAATATTTAAAAAAATATGCATCTCTCTTACACATGTTGTCATAAAGAAAACGTTTCCGTCTTCAGTCTTTGTTACCTTTGACCTGGCAGCAGGTACAAGATCCACAGCCGGGGAACTGGTCATTTTTCCCGCCAGTATACACGTGGTGTGGGTAGGACAAACACGCCTCCTCCTCGGAGAGTCCTGACGACAAATCTTCCCCAGTGTAGACGTAACAATCTTCATCGGCCGCTGAAAACAATATTGTTGTTTCTCACATTATCTTGAAATCATTAGATAAATCTAGTTTAAAAAACAAACAAACAAAAACAACAACAAAACATTTTTTAATTTTTAAGATTAACATAAAAAGTCATGATTTTGCAATCGCTTTTATGGAATAAGACACGTATACACGTTAACAAGTTTCTTAAAAGGGGCACGGCAAGAAAGTGATGCATATGCATGTTATACAGTGTATGTACAAAATGATTATCAAGCATAAATGGTAATGGTTGTCAGTCACTGAACGTGTAGACATTTATTTAGCGAAAATTTAACATAATTGCGATGCGGAAACTATTATTGAAATAAACGTCACACTGTAATATGATACCGATAAAAAATTGGTTTAATCAATGCGTGTATATTAGATGGAATTAATATGTCCATTGTGTTCATTGTCTATTTCGTCTGGGTACATATTATTTTATTAATTGTATTGATGTACTGTACGCAGTGGGTTGCTTAATGCTATATATGTATTAATTGTATAATGTATTTACGAGAAACTAACATGTTTGTACGGTGAACAAAATCCATCGCACATTCAACCCCTGTCATTGCCAAATGCATCATTTTCATGGGAGCAATTCTGTATACGTGTATAGGCTCAGACACATTCGCCACTATTAGTCGAGCAACTGACTGCTAAATTAAAAACAATCTTTCAGATGTTGATACATGTTTGAAACATGACACATATATTCCCTAAATGGGCTGCCCCAACAACGTCCTAACATGGCGATCGTTGTTGAAGTTTTAAATGTTTTTTTAACTGATAGCCAATAAATAAAATAATACTGTGTCTAACTGTCTTCAAATGTATTTTAAATAACATATAAAATGTATTGTTGTTTTTTAATCGATGAGTTAAAGATGGCAGCATTTTTTCACCAGTCCATAAAATATTTAAAAGCAACTACTATTTTGTGGAGCATGTTAATACGAATTCTAGTTAGAATCTTGCTATTGGTTATACAAGCATAACAGCTGGAATTAATATCCCTCAATGTCAAGAGTTCCGTTAAAGTGCCAGTTATCAAAAATAAAATAAAACACGCAGTTTTTCAAGATGGTTTCAAGTGTTTAGGAAATATTTAGTTCTGCCTTGTTAATTCTTGTGCATTTTTTCAACTGTATGTTACCCAGAAAGTATATTTTTTAAAGATACATTTAGAAAGGAGCCATATTAAACTTACAATGTAAAGCGAAAGGAACTGATTGTCGTAATAAAACAGGTATTCATGCGCCAAACTAACTGGATTACCTCTTACCGTTTTTAGACAAACTCAATAAACATAGTGGCATGAGAAAACATGATTTAATTCAGACAAATAAGCGTTAAACAACAAAACATCAGAAAAGGCTTTATCCTGCAGCATTATTTTAACTATTAATCTACACCACAGATAGGAAGATGGCAGAAAAAGAACTGGCAGTGCTAGTATAACTGTACGAAATCGTTTGGAGCAACCCTGGTAACTAAGCTTAAAGCAAATATGAAAGGTCGTGATGTTGGCTGCTGAATTACCTCAAATGTTAGCAAATATAGTTAGGCTACGATATGAATGCTTGCTGATAAAATTAAATGCAGCGCAGAGGTCCTTGGCAGTTTTAGTTGTGTAGAGAATCCCTCCGCCGCTATTTAAGTTTATAGTGCAGTGTGGAACATGGTGTGGTTAGTGGGTCACACCTAACTAGCGGCATTGATCTGACGAGGAAACTGGATAACTTCCTCAGAACACATTCTACTCAAACAACAAGAAATATCAGTTGTATAGCTGACCAGCAATGTACAGACAGAAGTACCGTACTCACATTTCGACACATCAGTTGCCGCCCATTTCCCCAACTATGAAGTAGATTCGCAAAAAAGTGAAACAGTTATAACGAAAAGTATTATAAATAAATAAACGCAAACTGTTTTTAGTGTACATGCCAGGTTTGTTGACGACCATATTGGACTATGGGCAACACCATTAGATTCTTGACCACCCTTTGTCTTTTTTTTCAATTGATAGAATGTAGAACCTTCGGAGTCTATATCAACTATAGTTGCTTATAAATTTAATATTTTCTGTATCTGCCCGTCAGATTTTATTTGGCAGCCATATTGGGTAATAATGTTCGCCATTAGGAATTGATCCGTGCCATATGCCGTGCTTCTTGTTACCTTTTGAATTCACTTAAAAAACAAGTTGCAACTTTTAAGATACAGTTTTGTCTAATTTTCCCAAGACATGTGTCATTTGGCGGTCATTTTACACGTTTTGTCTTAAAATACAGCGAACTAATAGGTGTATAAGCCAAGTTTTATGTTTGCATGATTAAATGAAATAATTCTTACATTTATCTGCTTCAAAATAACTTTATAACAATAATTTACTCCTAGCACGCAATTATAAAATAAAAAAAACTCACAGTTTCTCTGGGCAAGTTCATCGCAATTAGGGACGTCGCATCTGTCCCAACGTTTGTTTGGATCCACAGTGTAACACCATGGGAAACCTGAAATCATCACCTATTAGATGAGGACCCACTTGATCAAAGCAACGAAATCGCACGTATGGCGTGTCGTTTTTTGTTGTTGTTTGTTTTGTTTTTTGTATGTGTTATGTCTAGTAACATAGCAACCTAGAATTTTGAAATTTAAAGCCAGGAAACGTATTCCAAAGTTATATCATTGTTAAAGATTTGTTAAGTTCTGCATATATCGACTAGCTAGCCATGGTCAACCCTACGCACCCTCTCCATCCGGGTCCCTGCAGTAGTTATGGGCCTCATACAAGGTATCGTCTGGAAACCTGGAGGGATTGGTGTTGCCGTGGGAGTGAGGAAACTGGCTGTCCCAGCGCTGACACAAGCGGCCAAACTTCTCATGGTTGTAGGTACCCTGGTACTGGTTGGACGTCGTCGGGTAACAGTCTGATAGCGTTAACACATGGAGGAAATGTATATTTCTTATTTACATGTACATGTTTATGGGGAATTATTTCTTATGCTCGACAGTTTTGACAAAAAAGCAAGCTTTTGTTGTAAATATTTACAGTTACATTATCGCTGATACAAATGGATTAGATTTGAAGGGCACACATGCTCAATTCCATAATAATAATAATAACAATAATAATAATAATAATAATAATAATAATAATAATAATAATAATTATTTTTATTATTATTATAATTATAATTATAATAAATAATAATAATAATAAATAAATAATAATAATAACAACAATAGTAAAAACATATTTTGTTGTTTGGCTTTTAGTGTCTAACAAGCTTCTGAGTGACATTTATTTGTTAATATAAGGAATGAAAGCATCGTTCTGTTGTTTTAAGAAGTTGCGTAATATTGTATCCATACATTATCCAAAAAGAGATCGTATACGAGGTAAAATCACAATATCTGGTCCAAAATATTAATTATCATATGGTGACCTCTCTTCTGGCAACAGAAGCAACCTCCGCACGTGGACATCTCTCCGGTATTGTTGCCGTACGTAAACTCGTGGCCGTGACCTTCACATACGTCACGAACGGAGCTTGAACACGTATCGTCTGCCAGCGCACGGTCTTCAGGCGTAAAGTCGTAGCACACATACTGGGCTGAAGCTAAAGGAGTTCGTACCAAAATGCATTAAGCCAGCCGTATTGCCGCAGTTTTAATAATTGTACTCGACAGAATATCCGGCGACAGGCAAGGTGAACAAGGAGCACTGAAATATGTTAACTTTTTTTATAACATGCTCTGTTTAAGTACGATGTTTGTTTAAATACTATGCCGATAACTCCATATCTTAATGACGTCCAACTGCTGTACATAGATATTAGTGTTGTATTCATATTTTGATTCATATCCCTGCTCACCTTTGTAGAAGGGTAGAAAGCCGCTACACGTATGATGTAACAGAGTCACAGGTCGTATTTTGTTAGTTTTGTAGAAAAAGCAAAATGTTGTCGAACTACAATGAATTATATAATTAAATCGCTAGATTTATATTGAAAACAGGCTTTCATACAAATGACTGATATCTGAAAGCTGAAAAAACAACATCAAAACGCATCGACGGGTTTTAATTTTTTAGCCAAATGTATTTGTAAACTGCGCATCATAGAAAACAAGTATTGTGTATACGTCGGTTCTAAACAATAAACCAAATGTGTTGGAAGTAAGAAGAACGTACCGAGAAACACTGAATTTACTCTGCGTGTACTACTTTCGATACTCCTGATAGTGTGCGGAAATGGCCAAGATGTTGCGAACGTTCTAAAGTATATTTCTATTAACAATTATAAGAAACCATATGATTAATATATAAAGTTTTTGCTGGTGGTACCCTGCAGTAAGGTAGAGTATGCTAGTAAGTAAATATAGTTTTATTTTATTATCCACTTGTAAGTCATTATCCCATCCCACATGTAACTATGAATAAGTTTGTTCAGAATAATTTACATAAATTTGTAATTATAAAAATGATATAATATTAAAAACTAAGCTTATTGATTGTTGCTTTTTACATGTATTGAGTTAGTTTATGACTTTATTAAAACGAATTTTATTTTTTAAACAATTTTATCTTTATTTATAAATCAGAATTTTATAGCATTCTAATGCGTTCTTATTTTCCTATTTTTGATATTTTTATGAATCTGTTTTTATGAATATTTAAAGGAACGTACTTGATTATTATTACACCCTATTTTCTGTATCAGAAAAAGTCTCAGGTTTAATGCTAAAGATAAATACTTACTTAAATTCTGCCCTGTGCACATAATAACCACAACTACGAGTATAAGCCGTTTCATTTTTATCAAATTGTAAACCGTTTGTTTCCACGATTTTTACCCATCTACTTAAAACGTTGTTATAACAGCCTTTGTATGGATTTAAGTAACATCACAAAGCGTCATCTGTACAGGTAATATGCAAATTAACTGACTGTATTCTCCAATCCGAATGGATTAAAGCAAATACCCTGTGGCGTCAACATAAAACTCACTAATTGGAAATTGCAATTCTCAGATTTGTTTGGAAAGGATTGTTTCCAAGTTAAGTACAACGTGAATGTACATATAACAGCAGTGATAAATGTTACGACAAATTTAAATACATCAAATTAGTTGTCTTCGGGACATTATGATCAAATATACCCGTTTGAACACATCGCTACTTTCCGTCGCTTGTCAAAAGAGAAAGCCGACCCGATCTGGTCCAAGTGAATTCCTTGACCAACTTATATAACATCTGGCGGCGCCGGTGAAATCGGCCATATTACTAAATAAAGGATTGCAGATGGAAATGACAACCGAAAATACATACGACTGGATTTTGATTGCTTAAAGAAGAATAGGGGGCGATGTTACAAACTTTTGCCGCAAGTGTCTTAGTTATGAAATATGCTTGGTCTATAGCTGGTGTGTTTTCAAATATGCACTGCATTTTTAATGCTTTACTGTCTTGTATTGTATTTATTGTTAATTTACTTCCATTTACTGCATGCGTCATTTTATCACTATAATATAATAAAGAGTCTTCAGTCATTGTTAAAAGAAATGGGTTACTTTTTTAGCGTTATCGTGCCTGAACGCAGCCGTCAAAGGGTCGGTATTTGTATATTGGCGTCAGATAATTAAAGGATGATGAGAGAAATCAGAAATTGTTGTAATCACAAGTAAAGAAACATCAGTATTTACAGTACAGCTTAGGAGAAATGTCTTGTAAACGCTAAGTGTGGAGTGAATGGAAATAGGGTGTCTTCGCGTAGAATACACCTTTCTTCCAGAGAAATGGAGTCACTTCGCGACAAAATGGAGTGGCGGAATGTTAGCGGGACTTCGCGGTTCTGCGAGTAAAATGAAGTAACTTCGCGTCAGTGTAGTTAGCCTTGTCTTAATTATATTTAGTTGTAAAGAGATTTAAAATAACAGTCGTATACAAAAACTTTTGGACATTTCCCCTCCTGCTATTTTGATAGGATCAGTCAAAACTCTCCATACTATACGGTAAAATATAAACCCGGTTAATTCTAGGAGCTAGTTAGCTTGGCAAAAAGAATAGATGCATAACTTTAGCCTAAGTGCAATCAAGAAGAATCACAGTCTATTTAGGTATTGGCAGCACGCAACAACCAGGCAAGAACTTTTAAAATCCTTTATTGAGTAACGCAGATCTCAGTTCCGTTGATTTTCTGCCTTGTCCACTCCAATAAATTAAAACTCAATGCCTTTTTAAAAGACTTGGTTTTAAAACATTATATATACATTATAATTTATTAAAAGAACTCTCTTTGAACGAAAGAGCACATACATTTCAGTTAATTACTACATGCGGCGATACAACTTTAAATTGACAGAAGATGTAGCGGGAAATACATACTGACTCGATCAAACTCAACAAGAAACTTACAAAATGCACATCGCCAAAACACAACACCCGGTATGTAAAAATGTAGCAGTGTAACTTTTAATTTGCTTCACTGCTATGTTAAGTTGTGGTATTTAGTTTTTCGATTTACACCTCGCAGCACTTTATAGCCTGAATTAACTGAAGATTCACGCGCGAACAATAAACACTAGAAACGGGTGGGTCTGTATGTTATTAAGTACAATAACACTCGCTTCCCTATTCTCACAATATACGTTGTTCTGCACAACTTCAATCTAAGACTTTTTAACGACCAATATACAGATTTTAAATATAACTTATTTAACTTATTTTTTAACTCTTATAGCTCCACTATAACACTTTTCATCGTCATCATCATCATCATCATCATCATCATCATCATCATCATAAGCACCAATAGCACACTGTCGTCATAGACATCATCACCACACAACCACCACCACCACTACTACTATCACACCACCACCTTTAACACCATCACAACCATTATCATCACCATCACATCATCATCAAAATACTCATCATTATCAGAACGAAGGGCTGCGGCAGGATCATCATCCCCATTACCACAATAATAATCATCATAATTATCATTAACAGCAATAACACATCATAACCATTATCACCAACACATCATCATCAATATTA
The DNA here is from genome assembly GCA_007844125.1 of Sinonovacula constricta. Classification (NCBI taxonomy): domain Eukaryota; kingdom Metazoa; phylum Mollusca; class Bivalvia; order Cardiida; family Solecurtidae; genus Sinonovacula; species Sinonovacula constricta. The sequence continues at coordinate 11,703,919 of CM017567.1, read as the reverse complement.
TCATTATCAATACCAAGGGCATCATCATCATCGTCATCATGATGATTCTGTTCCCTACCATGAATATTCCTACTAAGGAAAAAAAATCGAAAGTGATTTCGTCCGGCAAGGGGAAAGTTTGTCCTATACTAGAAAAAGAAATATCCCGTTTTTTCCTGTCCGAACGGAAATCTTCACGGGAAATCTTTTTACGAAGCCTTATAATGTATATGAAAAAATATTTACTGAGATAATGTTTTAATTGTTATTTCGTATAAGATTTACATATCTTTAAATTTAATCGATGCGTTATTTACAAAAAAAAACAAAAAACAACAACAAAAAAAACGGTAGTTTACCTACTCTTTCTAATTTAGGGCAGTAGGTATTATGTAAAGTGTCCCACCCCCTCTCCCCCGACTCCTATCAGGATCATCATCTGTAGTGTCATCAAATCCACTAGGCATCACCAGATGGCTTTTAGCGAATATGATCTGTTATATTTGACGATCAGTTTTCATCGTTTTCTTCAAAGACCTAACATGACCGATATAATGTTTGGGTTTTTTTTTTACTTATGTGGATAAAGATATTAATTTTGTGTGTCACTATGCTCTCTGTGACAATTACCATTATGCAAATTTGAATAAGGATTTTATTCGATTGGACATTCATAATTAGCACTTTAATCCATGTTCTTATAATACACGTGTGAAGTACACATGTAACAGAAACATGCAAAGTGGATTCCATATCAATCAGAATAAGGACTAATAATTACTAAGGCGATTAACGCTAACAGTCTGGTACGTCTTTATAATAATATTCTCCACTTACGAATTCTATTTTAAAATACTTTGTGAGAAACATATTATAAATCAAATAATTTACACAAAAATTGAAAAAAAAATAACCAACAACAAATTAACGGATATACTGTCCAATGAAGTGTGCATTATTAAAAAAGGGAATATTCATTGCAAAAGACACCCGTAAAGTGTAATATCTTAGTTTTGCTTAGAAAGGCGTAAACCAGAGAATTCCAAATTTGAACGCGAATGCATGCAAATGAAGTTCCTTTATTCTCGTTCAGCCTAGCGCCCTTCTCACATCGATAACACCACCACCATGCGTTTTGCGTTCTTTCAGCGAGCGTGCAGCGTCCGTTTGGTAACAATTTAGATTGCACCCATGCATTGTATACAATTTATTTATTCAGCACGCATCTTCGATTTGGCGAGAGTTTCTCTGCTACTTCAAGTTATAAAGCAACACATGATTTTTTTCTTTTTTTCATATGTTGTCAAAACAATGGCAGCTCCAGCTATTTACTTTTGGAACAAGTGTCATGCGGACTTTCTTTCAAATACGCATGGCTGATAACATTGACAAAGGTTGCGTATTAACGTGCTTTAGAAAATAAAAGAATAATAAATGCGAAATATATATGCGAAATATATATTCTTACTCATTTTAGATATAGGAACGATAGGATCAAATGAGACTTAAACAACAACAAAGAAAAAAAACAGCATGCATAACCGGGTACACAACAGCCCTTGCAGTGTGCCGGGAGGAATAATGTCCGGCTTTGCTGAAAAACTTGATGGGCTTATGTCAAAAAGGAATTTGTCCGTTTTACCATTCCCAATTCTGACTGTAAACTGACGCGAAGTGACTCGATATAACACCCGCGAAGTGACTCGATTTTACTCCATACGCAAAGTGACTTCACTCACTCCATTTTCCTTCGAAGTGACTCCATTTTTCTATCCTCCATCCTGCGAAACATGGAGTGGATTCCTCCATTCTTCGCCTTTAGGACGTTCCTCCTTAGCTCTACTGTAGATGTCGGTATATACCCGGTAAACTGGTATATCAAGTGTACAATTGCATTAAACTTCTTTTCATCATTTTGCCCGGGGTGCTAATATGTGGCCTTCATCATTTTGTTTATTTGTCTGTAAATTATAAATTGTGTATAATTTAGTTCATAAAAATTGTATTCACCAATCGCCCAGTAAGAAAAAAATGAGATATATAATAACCTTGACACTTAAATTGTTATAATCTCTTAAATTTATTTACATACAAAGTCACTCAACCACTGAGAACTAGGGGATAACACGGCTTAAAACCGCCGGGAGTACCTGGAGACGTCGCTTTACTGACTGCGCCAACTTTTAAGGCACTAATGATTTTTACTCAGTATAAATGAAACAAAAGTAGTCTCGTTTAAGTTAAAATCACTCTTCGTGTACAAGTGTTTCTATCTTTATAACCATTTAAAAGGTGTAGATTGGTTCATTATGGTTTAATAAAGTAACTCTTTTTTCGGTATTCTCATATCGTTTAATATACATTGTATATGCTTTATATATATATAACAAGCTGCATTAAAAAAAAAATCACCGTACTTGTGTCACAGCGATGTTTTGCATCAGTAAACTAACTACTTCAAAGACGTCACAAGTAACTACTCCTAATTTTCAATCCAGAACTGCACACAGCCCGAGGATATTTGTTCGTTAATTAAACCTCCCCTGTCTCATTGTCATGGATACTTGAAGTAAATACATGGGAAAGTTCGGATCTCTAACGGTCAGAAGAAACCCAGAGGGCCAAGCAGCTGGGGCGTATTCATGAATACATCCAACTGCCAACGTGACGGACTATTGATGACGTGTATAAACTTAACTGTGGCCGATATTATTAGTCATACATGTATATGGCTTCGAGGGATGAGTGCCCCGAGGAAGGAATTACCCGATGAATTTCGATTGCCTTCGGAACTCGGATGTATCTGGTGCAATGATACTTACTGAAATAACGATCGTTTTGTTCGCCGAAAGTCGGAAGACGAATATGCCTATGTAGTTCGCACTAAACATAAACACTGCCTTCGTTTGACAGCTTCGTGTCTGCTGCGTTGGGTAAATTAAAATCCGATCATTTAAATTTGAAGCCGCGACAAATTGAAGTTTTACAGGCATCGTTACTGTAGTGAGCTGTCACTCGAGCTGCCATCTTTGTTTTGAAGTCTGTCTCAAAAGTAGTTCCGTTTAGGGAAATGGCCGAGGTGATTCGACTACCTACTTACATCCGAGAGCAATCGAAACTCCTCGGGTAATTCAGTCCTCGGGACAATCATCCCTCGGATGTATCTGGTGCAAGGATACGTGCTTAAATCACGATCGTTTTGTTCGCCGGAAGTCGGAAGAAGAATATGCCTAAGTAGCTCGCACAAGACATAAACAATGCCATCGTTTGACAGCTGTGCTGGGTAAACAAAAATCGGACGATTTATATTTGAAGCCGCCACAAATTGAAGTTTTACTGGCATCGTACTGTAGTGAGCTGTCACCCGAACTGCCATCTTTGTTTTGACGTCTGTCTCAAAAGAAGTCCCATTTAGATAAATGGCCGAGGTGATCCGACTGCCTACATACATCCGAGAGATGATTCGTGAATTATCCGAGGTGTTCCGAGAGATGATTCGTGAATTATCTGAGTTGTTCCGATTGGGGATAATACGAACGCTTACATAACTGATCGCAACATTTTGGGATTCGACCGAAGTCATTAAAAATCTTTTATAACTACTTAGTGCTCAGAGATTTTATAAATTTTAAGATTTTTTTTATCGACTCATCTGAAAATTTGTTAACTATGGACAAACAGCCATTACATATCTCAAATAATGTATCTGAAACCATATTTGCATAAAAAAAAGATGTGCACCGAATTTGGTGGAGAACTTCCAAGTCATATATAACTTTTGTAAGTCTGTTTGTGTAGTATGTCCTAATTGCATTTTGGGCGTTGGGTGTTGAACTTTCTGAAAACATGTTATAAGGTTACAGAAAAGTTCAAATCAAATGATATTGTCGCATGCCTTGAACTCCGACTTGAAACCTCAAAATAATGAAAATGGTTTTGTCATATTATGAAATTAATAATCAATCAATTTTGGTGGACGCAGAGCTCTCACAAACATGTGGGTAGAACCACTGGCGCATCGGTCAAATGGAAGATTCTCGGATAGTCAGAGGAGTTACAAGTCCGCGGCTCTACCACTGGGCTAGTGGTGTTCTCTTCCTTGTGGTAAAATGTTGTAATCGCATATTTGATTTCGGACACTGATGTTAAGGAAAAGATATGACAGATGACAGAAAAGTAGCTCGAAGTCAATCTGGCATGCCCTTTTGTTTGCGGGGGTGGTAGTGTCAAACAAGGCTTTTGACACATAAGCTCGAAACAATAAGCGATGATTTAAACTTAATGTATGATTTATCAATATTTTTCTCGAAGTAAATTATAAGTGTTATTTTCTTCTAAGAAAATTTATCTAAGGTAGCAGTTACACAGCAATCCATGTTTTAAGTTAGGTCAGCTACCGGCAAGCAAACACTTGTCTTTCCAATTAATATATAGGGTGTATGCATATTTCAAATCTGCAGGTATATAAAATATCATAACAGAACACACACACGGTTTGGTAAGCTGTATTTCATCCAACTCTACATTATAAGAATCAATATGAAAGATACAAAACAGTAATAACTAAATCAGTACAACAATATAAACCATGTAAGTAGTGCTCAGGTAAGTTTTCTTGGTACAATGTATTGAATTCCAATGTTTTGCTCCTCCATATTTTCTTGTATATATCTAAAAATACTGGCATGATTCAAAACATTATAAAGCAACAATGTAAATTTTTGAATGATGTGTTTGAAAAAATATTACCCAAGTAAATAGCAAAATTGATTGATTCTTAGTTGTAGTACAAACTAAAAACCATTCTTAGTTGTAGTACAAACTAAAAACCTGTCACAAATAATCATGTACTTTATAAAATAATGCATTTAGTAGATACATATACAACCGAGCATATAATAAACAATACACAATATACATATAGTTGAATAATTGACTTACAACAATCCCAATAAAACTGTTAAGTATAATATCTCAACAAAAGTTAGCAGCTATAAAATACAATCCCTCAGCAAATATATAAGATGACAAGTGTTGGCGAAAAAAAACTGTTAGCAAACCATACATGATTGTACAGTACATGAGGTGACTACTAAATGCTGTCTACGTAAAAGCGACGTACCTAAAATTTACTAGCAATTCTGTTCTTCCAGAAAAAAAATACACACATAATTGTGGATATTGGTGGATCTCCCCTGAATAATCTCCAAATGCATGTAGGTCCTTTCATTTGGATTACTCAGTGTTGATGCATGTACACTTTTGGAGAGTATGTTATTTTGTGTGCTTTTTTGTGACAATATCATAAACAAAAACTTCCATTTTCTTGTTTATATAACATAAAGTTTAAAGTATTTCAGAGGAGTTTAAGACTATAATTAAGCAAAAGAATGAAATTTCACTGTTATAATTGCAGCATTTGCAAAAGTACAGGTGATAGAGTCCAAGACTTCCAATTAAAGAAGCTACCTACTATTTGGACTGCCTCAGATATATATATCAAGGGAGTCAATTTCCATTGCACTAATGTAACCTATTTGACCCTTAACTAAAGATTGTAGGTTAATAGTGTATTCAAGTTGCACCACAATTTCAAATGAAATCATTAGCAACAAAAGGAAGACAAAATGCCTAAGACAAAAACCTATTATACATAGTAGGGCTGCTGGTGTCCTGATATTTAATTCTGTCTTAAGTAGCTGTTTTACCTAAATCAGGGGATAAGGGTGGGTGTGGGGGACCAAAATGCTAACAATGATAAAGACAGTAATGACAATAATAATTAAAACATCAATAATAACAATAATTAAATAATAATTATAATAATAATAATAATAATACAGAGGTAAAAAACACCATTTGTAGTTTTGTAGTTTCAACTTAGGAAAAATAGAGCAGATACATCAATTTGTAATTAAAATAATATGCATCTGAACGTGAAACTGTGATATATTGGGAGTTAGATCATGCAAATCTATTTCCTAATTATATTACAATTTCCTAATTATATTACAATCTTATTGCTTCCTTATATTTACTTCATGATAACAATTACAATAAATCTTATCTGAAGGCAATGATATCAAATACAATACAAGTAGATTTGTGCTTGTAATGAAACTTCTTGTACTTAAGATATGTATTACTACATCTAATAACATCAAGTTGGTGTTGTAAAGCAAAACAAAGAATAAACGATAATAATTAAAAACAACACTAGAAAGAATATAGTAGCTGGAATCTATGAGGTACTAATATTGTAACAGAATAGACTGACAAACATGATTATCACATACATTACACAATAAAGGTGAGAGAAAACAGTAATTGTATGGAAATAAGTCCAATAACACATTACATGTATATTTAATACCAAACAAAGTAGTCAGTTCCATGACCAGGGATACACAACCACTTCCACAATCATTCATGCCAATTAATCACAGCTATAAATTATAATGCAATTACTTTTATGTATTCTATATTTCAAAACCTTTTATGTACTTTATCAAAACTTAAGATAACCTTTTGATTGTTAAATATTTTAGATTGTTGACAACTTGTGGTAGTAAACAAATAAAAACCTTTACAGTTTCCATGTGTGCCAAATCACCTGAAGACAGACTAGCAAGGTTTCCTATAAACAAAGCTTGAATCTTTCATTCACCAATCAGTCTTTCATTCATACTTCTTTCTTAGTAAATAAATAAAGCATTTCCATACATTGTGCAGGTCACATTTACTGCACTATATTGGGATGATATTCACATCAGGACCACACAGACAGCCTTGCTTGGGTTGGTATGAAAATCAGGAGCCATGAACTGGGTTTAAAGCTAGGTCTGCTTTGACCAAATTAATCAGCATTAGACAAATAGTGTAGATCCAGATCAGCCAGTTTCTGCTATGAGCACTCTGGTCAGACTTAAGACAAATAGTGTAGATTAAGATCAGCCAGGTTCTGCTGAGGGCACTCTGATCAGACTTAAGACAAATAGTGTAGATTAAGATCAGCCAGGTTCTGCTGAGGGCACTCTGATCAGACTTAAGACAAATAGTGTAGATCAAGATCAGCCAGGTTCTGCTTGGAGCACTTTGGTCAGGCTTAAGACAAATAGTGTAGATCAAGATCAGCCAGGTTCTGCTTGGAGCACTTTGGTCAGACTTAAGACAAATAGTGTAGATCAAGATCAGCCAGGTTCTGCTTGGAGCACTTTGGTCAGACTTAAGACAAATAGTGTAGATCAAGATCAGCCAGGTTCTGCTTGGAGCACTTTGGTCAGGCTTAAACAAATAGTGTAGATCAAGATCAGCCAGTTTCTGCTGGGAGCACTCTGGTCAGGCTTAAACAAATAGTGTAGATCAAGATCAGCCAGGTTCTGCTGAGGGCACTCTGGTCAGGCTTAAACAAATAGTGTAGATCAAGATCAGCCAGGTTCTGCTATGAGCACTCTGGTCAGTCTTAAACAAATAGTGAAGATCAAGATCAGCCAGTTTATGCTTGGAGCAGTCTAGTCAGGCTTAAACAAATAGTGTAGATTAAGATCAGCCAGTTTATGCTTGGAGCAGTCTAGTCAGGCTTAAACAAATAGTGTAGATCAATGGTTGGCAATGTTTGGCCAAAGACTAAAACTATGATCAAGTGGATGATCACACATGTACAAGACTGTGCCAAATGGACAGCTCAAGGTTATAAAACTTTTAACTGTAGTCTGATATCATCTTCATATCCTCATGCCTATGATCATTGGTCATATTTTTAATTTAATTAAAATTCAGCCATAAGATCCTTGAAGAAATTTGACTCTAGCTCTAAGTTTTATTTACGGACTGGCATCACTTGTAGGCGCATTTCACAGCTGAGACTTTGTATAACTTTGATTGCTTAGTATCTGCTTACAGTAAAATAGCAATGGATTATAATGAGATTTTTGCAAATTTATTGCTGAATTCACCAATACAATTTTTCAACGTAAAAAAAACTAACTAATCTAGTAAGCTAATCCAGACAATTATACTTTCTCCAATGAATTATGTGGGTTATAATATAAGAGCTTTTAGTAGATGGCATGCTCCACTTTTTCAGTGCTGGAAACAAAAATGTTAGCTGTAACTAACCATACAAGAAACTAAACTGACAAACTAACCATACAAGAAACTAAACTGACAAACTAACCATACAAGAAACTGAACCAACAAACTAACTATACAAGAAACTGAACCAACAAACTAACCATACAAGAAACTGAACCGACAAACTAACCATACAAGAAACTGAACCGACAGAGACAGATCTAATTATAAAATTATAGAAATTAATTATAGTGTTATCTGCCCTTTCAACTTGGGTCCCATTTTGGGCAGGGAACATGTTTTTCATGAGTGAAGGAAATATCTTTAACAGTATTCGAGAAATTGTTCTTTGCAAAAAGAACAGGATGCCAACTAGAGCCCCGAGACAAAAGCTCATTTCTTTTTTTGAATGGCGGAATAATAATGTTTTTGTCTTCATTTAGGGAAATATAAAGTACTTAACATAAGCACAAACATGTGATAGGTGTAACAAAAGCACATTTAACAACAACAACAAATCAAACAAATCACTATGGAACAAGATCACAGGAGCATTTCACCATAATTGTCATACTACTACTAATAATAATGATAGAATATGTCAGAAGATACTAAAGTAGTGCAGTTAACATATTTATTCATGCAACTATCTTTCCATATTTGTAAACTAGCGCTTACAGAAAATTTAATAGAAATGATTAAAATTGCCTACTATTTGTTGTTTTTTAGTAAAGAAGAGTATTAAAGGCAACTAACTGAAAGGTGCATAAAATGATGCTAAAATAGGAGACATTTAAAGATGAATATGTCAATGATGTGAACAATTTCTTTTTCCTTTTTGAGGTTAAAAAGTGGGATTTATTTTTAAAAAAGCAGTCACTAATCATTGTGCTGGACAGGGTGATTGACCTTTCAAGTGCTTAAAAGTATGATGTAATTATGATAGAACTTGAGTCTAAACTTTAACCTGCACATATATTGATCAGGGTTTTATCACAATTGATTATATTAGCAGGTATATTCACCAAAAAGACATACGAGGATGATTCTTCACTGTAGCTTGCATGCAAAACTTTAACCAAAAAGTCTGTTATTACAATGAAATGAAAATGTAATACATCTTACTTAAAATAAAAGACAAGAAATCCATGTGTGCAGTTTCAGTCAAATTAATTCAATGCTTATGACCATTTATGCAAAACTTTAACCAAAGAGTTATGACCACTCAGACATCCATACAAAGTTGAGTAAAACAGCAATCGTTATTCTAGAAAAGTTAAGCTAAAAGTAATTTTAACAGATATCATTAAAAAGCACAACCAAATATGACACATTTCATCAATTCAATAAAAAAAGAACACACCAGTATGAAAAAAAATTGTTTGCTATCCTTCAAAAATAATAGCTACAATTATTTTGTCTTATAATTAGAAATAATGTTAAAAAACAACAAACAAAAGTTATTCTCGTGGACTTTCTTGACTGGAATCTAGATCGTACTCATCGAGAAATTCAAAGTCTTCCTCGATATTCAAGCTAGCTGAATCTTCCGACACTTTGCGTCCCTTCAAGTCCTCAGCTATACCATGATCAAGGGTATCTGAATCCTCATAATCCCCCAAGTCTGAATCTGAATCACTCCCGGCACTTGCAACTCTATCAGAAACAGACGATCGAGTGAGATTATCGCTCCGGGCACTTGCTGTTCTTTCCTTAGCTGATGCAGATGATCGAGCGAGATTTGGGTTTGAAGCACTGGCAAAATTTTGAAGAGCACCGATTACAGAGCTTTGAATAGCAGCACTGACAGCAGAAGTTAGGGCTTTTGTCATGAAATTGTCCACACCATCGTCTTTCTGAGATGGATCAGCGTTCCAATTTCTACTTCCCTGTGCTCGTGCACGAGTTTTAGTTTTCGGTCGTACAACAGGTTCCACTGGCTCGTCATCATCCTCAAAGTCTGGTTCCAGATCTGAATCATCAAAGTGTTTTGGCATGAAGTGCATGACCTCCTCAGATCCCTCTCGTGATGATGAGCGTTGTCTCACCACTGGCATTTCAGGCTCAAGAAGCTCATCATCAGTGTGGTCTAAAGTTTCCTCAAATGAAGGCATCGTGTTTACACTCAAGGCAAACTCATCCTCAATAGCTTCCTCATCCAGAATTTCTGGGTAAAATAAAATTATATCAGCTGTTAGGGAAATATCATTTTTACTGTTACATAAATGCAGAAATGTTTCTTTCACATTACCCATATAAGACACTCATAACTTAACATAGTATAAACTTTTAGTAAAATATGAAGCCTGCAATTTTTAGAAGCTTTCAATAGACAGTAAACAGGACATAACATTTATCTTTGAAGATGTTCTGTCACAATGTGTTAAGACTTCTAAACATAAGAAAAGAAGACAACATAGTAAATCCTTAAAAGAATAAGTAAACGGAAAAAAAATATACAAAAAACAAGCAGAAAACCTCAGCAGTGTTTAATAAAAAAAGGAGAAAATAAAACAAAGTAATCCATCATCAGCAATCCACATACCATCATCTGTATTGGTCACTGAGGGTTCCTTTGACACATTTGGTGTCAGAGACACAGTGGGGGATCCGGTCTCATCCTCACTGTCTGTTATTGCATGTGCAAGTTTGGCTGACAGGAGTGGGTCAGATGGATAGAAGTCCTCCAAGTCACTCTCATTGTCAGCACATTCAGAGGTGGATAGTTTTCCATCATCACATGTCTCATTTAGGGAAACTTCAGCCCGGTCTGGACAGAATACAAGTTTGAATATAGTAGGATTTGGGGGTGATGGGAGGTAATAAAGTATCAATTAAGTTATAAATTTGTCTTTTAACCTTTATTAACAGCTTATTTTAAACTTACTGTATTATTTAAGATCATTATTAGGTAACAGTATTTCGGGGAGAATGAAACTAAGATTAACTGCAAAATTTTAACACAATCATGTGATATATTACAATATACTGTGATGTATTGTCCAAAATAAAAAGCATGCAAAAGCACATGTAATTTGATTTTTATTCCACAACAAAGTAGATTGAAGATTAAATAACCAGCAAAACAATTAACTTGCAAAAATATATAGATGTGTCTAAGTTTCAAAACCAAAGTTTGTACATGTGTATTCTCTCACTTATTTGTTAATAACAAAACATAAAAGTGAGTTTGTAACAAGTGGGCGCCAGTGGTTGAGTGGTAGAGATGTCTTGATTATATGTCGCAAATTACTGTGTGGGTTCAACATTTGGGGTGAATGTGGGAAGGTCTTCCAGGTGACTAGCGGTACACAGGTAGTTCTACATTTGTCTGGGATCTTTCTCTTCCAAAATAACTCGACTTGACCATAGTTATCTTGCTGCAAACAACACTGATTTTTACCAAATATATTCTTAAGGTTAATAGACCTAATTGATAATGTTTGTTTGTTTATTGGGTTTATTATCCCACTTACAGTATTTCAGTATTCTGGAGACGGTGTCCACAAGAAGCAAATATTGGGATGGGAAGGGAATTGCCGGGCATTTTTGCAGATAAAGTGCAGCAACATTTCTATCATTATATCACAGGGGCACTTGTGAGGTGCACATGGATTGAACCTGGCCGATCCATTATAATGACACCAACGAGTCAGATGCAATGCTGTCCCCTTGGTTCCAAGTGTTAGGAGGGAAGCCACTACCACCAACTTTAAAGTCTATGGTTTGACCTGGCCGGAGTTTGAAACTGCAACCTCCCAATCTGCAAGCCGACGCTCTACCACTTGAGCTATTGCGGCCGGTGAAGCAAATTTAGTGCTGCCTTCACTGTGTTTAGCATGCCATGCATACCTTGCATGCTACCACACCCAGTCACATTATCATCACACTGGACCAGTCATGGTAATTCCCTTATATTTGCTCAAGTGTTAGCAAGGGAGCTATATCACTACCATTTTTAAGACTTAAGTTTGTCATGGCCCCAAATGGAATCCAGGGCCTCCCGCACCTGGAGACCATGCTCTACCAACTGTGCTATCAGGTCTGGTTACTGATAATGACATGTTTATAAAGTTATATTTTTTGAGGAACTACTGTTTTAAACAAGAAGTGTAATAGAAGCTGAAAAAAGTAAGCCTCTTAACCACAGACCTCCCAAATACTGGCTAGTCTCTCCATCAAGTGAGCTATGGAGGCCATGTGAATGAAATACCAGTGAAACTGCTACACCTCATATGATTGATTCTATTGATATTATTAAGTTTTGATGTTAGTGATTTGCATACCTCCCTCGTATCTCCATTTGTTTTTCACTTTCATGGAGTAATCCAGCTTCATAAAGAGTGGTTCACACTTCATGTAGATCTTCTTTAGAAGGTTGTGATACTGAAGACATGGCCATAGAACTATACTCATGACTGCAAGGAAGAAAACAAAGGTTAAGCAAATGCACAATTTAAGTAATATGAAAGTATATAGCGATTTAGTTTGATTTTAATCTTTTAATGTTTTTACAACAATAAATGGTCATCTATTAGTTAGATTTTAATCTTTTAATGTTTTTACAACAATATACAGTCATCTGAAGACTATGAGTTTGCATCATTTTATAAATATGTCAATAAAAGTGGCAAATTCAATAAAAAGTAACTGAAAGTTTAAAATGGTATGCATATAAAAACTTTTCATAACAGGGAGGCCTTATTCATCACTTTTAATTATTTCATCAACTTTTACAAGCAATTGTAAAACTAGGTTAGCTGTGATGATTGATAACAGAGTTTAATAAATTCACAGATCTCTAGACCTACTTGTAACATAGGTAATAATGAAGCATCTCAATGTGATTCTGTTCTACACTCACTTAGGATACAAATATAGTATGCAGCAGTTAAAGTTTGGATTGATAACTAAGACACCTCACTTACTGATAATATAAGACAGCATGACGCCTGATATGTAGTGTCCAATTATCGCAGTACATGCAAAGATGAAACAGGCCTCTATACAGAACTGGAAATAGAAATACAAATGCTAATAGGATGGATTGTGGACTGTCATTGACAGCTTTGTTTATTAATATCCTGATGGATTGTGGACGGTTATTGAAAGTTATGCTTATAATTATCATGATGCATTGCGGACTGTCATTTACAGCTCTGTTTATTAACATTACGATGGACTGGGGACTGTCATGTACAGCTATGTTCATAAATATCCTGATGGACTGTTGACTGTTAATAAATATCACGGTGGATTGTGGGATGGGATTGGGATTTGCTGGCAGTTTTGCCAATACTGTACAGCAAAATTTCTATCTTTATAGCACAGGGGCACTTATGAGGTGCCCAGGGACTGAACCCAGCCAGTCCATTATACTGACACCGATGAGTCAGGTGTAATGCTAACCTCTTAGCTCTAAGCCTTAGAAGGGCAGCCACTACTACCAACTTTAAAGTCTTTGGTTTGACTAGCCGGGGTTTGAACCCGCGACCTCCCGCTCTGCAAGGCAACGCTCAACCACTTGAGCTATTGCTGCTGGTAGGTGGATTTTGGACTGTCATAAATAGCTATAATTATAAATAAGTTGATGGCTTCAGGACTGTCACTAACAGCTATGTTTATTTATTTTATGCTGGAAAATGGACTATGTTAAGTAATCATACCTGATTGTGGATTGTCAGTGACAACTCTGTTCAATAATATCATGATGGATTGTGGACTTGTCATTGATAGCTATGTTCATTACTATCATGTTGGATTGTGGACTGTCAAAGACAGTTCTGTTCATTAATATCATGTTGGATTGTGGACTATCAAAGACAGTTCTGTTCATTAATATCATGATAGATTGTGGACTGTCAAAGTCAGTTCTGTTCATTAATATCATGATAGATTGTGGACTGTCAAAGACAATTCTGTACAATAATATCTTGATGGCTTGTGAACTGTCATTGACAGCTATGTTCACTCATATCATGATGAATTATGAACTGTCATAGACAGTTCTTTTCATTGATACCATGATGAATTGTGAACAGTCACTGACAGCTATGTTCATTAATATCATGATGAATTGTGGACAGTCACTGATAGCTATGTTCATTGATATCATGATGGATTGTGAACTGTCACAGACAGTTCTATTCATTGATATCATGATGGATTGTAGACTGTCACTGACAGCTACAGTCAACTCTCGTTATCTCAAATTTCAAGGGACCGTAGAAAAAAGTTTGAGATATCCGAAGTTTGAATTATCCGAATTTAAGGATAGTTTGTGTAAATCTTAAAAATCTTACCTGCTACACGATGACTGGTAATGACTGAAATTCCTTGTTATATCTGCCACTGTAAACTAAGTTTCTGCAAGTTTGTGTGGTTTTGCATGTTTAAAGTGTTATTAGATTTTTTACAATGTAATTTAATATTCTTCTTTTTATTGTAGGTTGTTGCGTCGTCGTAAGTGCATGGCCTAATTTTGTATACCTAAAGCTGATACCTGCAAGTTCTCAAAAACTTTTACAACAACAAGTACAAACTGAAACACTTTAATCAGCGTTAATAGATTAACGAAATTGTTGTTCATTAAATCAGCTAATTAAATAATAATCGATTAACCTCTTCTCTAAATTATGTGAAATCCTGATTGCCGATAATTGGCGATAAAACTCGCGCCCAAATCTTCGCGAGTTTCACGGTAGGTGTGAAAATCACTATTGTTGCCGATTTGCATCTTATAGCAATTTGAAGTTTGAGATAGACCAACTGATTTCAACAGTTTTATACGTGTGGGGACAAAGAAATTAGTTTGAGATATCCGATAATTTGACATATCCGAATTTGAGTTAAGCGAAGTCAAACTATATAGAAACTATAGGGAAAAAAACGGGACCGTAGAAAACAGTTTGACATAACCGGAAATTTGAGATAACCGATTTTGAGATAACGAGAGTTGACTGTATGTTCATTGATATCATGATGGATTGTGAACTGTCACTGACAGCTATGTTCATTGATATCATGATGGATTGTGGATTGTCATTGATAGTTTTGTTAATTATTCAGATCAAAAACATATTATGGGCATGTAGGTTTGCAGATAATAATTATGTTAGTAAACATGCATTTAATGAGACAAAATAAATGTTCAATTAAATATATTTTATCGTCATTATTAAATGGTGAATTCCAAAATGATACATCATTTTCAACTAAATTAACTACATATTTTTATTGTTATTTTTTCATATAAACAGTTTATATTAAAACATATTGAAAATACATACAACAGATATTAAGTAAAATGATGCAGACATACTGTTGTATGCCATTCCATTAAAGTAATTACTAAAGTTATACAATCTGTATCATACTAATGTTAAATTTAAGTCCTTCCCTTTAACAGTATTTTTTATCAACAACTGCCACAATGTTTTAGCAAATGCTGTAATTCTATCAATTCTAACCTTAAAGGGCCTGTTCCTATGCAGTCCCATCCAGTACTTCTACAAACTGCATCTGTTAAATTCTGTAACATTATTTATTCTCACCTTAAAGGGCCTGTTCCTACGCAGTCCCATCCAGTGCTTCTACAAACTGCATCTGTGAAATTCTGTAACATTATTCATTCTCACCTTAAAGGGCCTGTTCCCATGCAGTCCCATCCAGTGCTTCTACAAAATGCATCTGTTAAATTCTGTAACCTTATTTATTCTCACCTTAAAGGGCCTGTTCCTGCGCAGTCCCATCCAGTGCTTCTACAAAATGCATCTGTGAAATTCTGTAACATTATGTATGTATGCTAATACGAAACGTTTCCACTTATAATGTGACATTAGAAGTAGGATTCACCCAATGACATTCTCACCTTAAAGGGCCTGTTCCCACACAGTCCCATCCAGTGCTTCTACAAAATGCATCTGTTAAATTCTGTAACCTTATTTATTCTCACCTTAAAGGGCCTGTTCCTGCGCAGTCCCATCCAGTACTGACAACACTGGTTGAGATAGCAATAGCAGCTGGCTAGATGTTCACATAGCTCAGGTACACTAAGGAGCTTGGGATGAACAGGTGTCCAGCTAGAAATACCAGAAACCGTGTCTATCATAAACAGATGCAGTGTAATTATTTCAGCTATGGCTCACAGTAAATGATTCATACAAATGGTAGATAAAAATGATAAAAGTGAAAAAAAAAGATCAGAATTCTAACAACAAAGACATAAAACAGAATTCTGACAATGAAGAAAATGACAATCATACAAATGAAATTTAACATTTGGTTTGATTGTGATTTGTGAGAATCAGAAACAAAATAATGGTTATTATTTTTAATTCTAGCATTCTTTTTGTACAAAAAGGTCCCAGACAAAAAACATCATGATGGAATCATTACATACCTGTCAGCAGAAAAGACTCATGACAATAAGTGTCTCAAATAAATCTAGACCACTGAAGTGTTAGCTTATTAAATACTGAAGTATGTCTTCAAAAAGTAACAACAGAAGTTGGTCCATATTTTCCAGTGACATAGCAGGGTTCGATATGGTTTGGGATTGAGTTTAAAAAATTCTTTAATCTTTGACTCTGTTTTTTACATATTTAATAATAATCTGGTCTTACCTCGGAGTTTACTTAATATAGTGAATACACTTACTCATCAGTTTCCAGTTCTTTAGGGGGGACTGAAGTATGAATAACATACAGTAAGAACATGTTACAAATTAACAACATACATATATATTTCAGTTTAATTATAATTTTGTCTTTTATGTTTTATAAACAGTCCTTTTGTTTTGACAATATTCTCACTTGTAGACAAAGTGTCAACAATATGTGACAATCACAACTCTTCTGCTTGAAGAACACTTTGATTAGTAGAGTTTGCAATTTGTCAGCAAATCACTGGTTCTATCCAAGAGCATTAATTACATATGAAAATAAAGTGCTATATAAATAGTCTCTAAACTATAAAAACTGCCATGTAACAGGGGACAGTTTACCTCTTATTTCTGGCCATATTTTCTTCTTCCAAGTATGAAGCATATATACAATCATGATGGCTGTGCATATAATGGTGTAGAAATAACAGCTGCTAAAGTTGAGGAACCTGAAATACAAAATGCAAGAATTAACAGAGAAAACAGTTATATAGACATGCTATGCCTAATTTGATCAAGTGTTATAATAATGATATAATGTAATAATGTAATAACATAGTGAATTGACTTGTTTATTGTCTATAGTTATCTTGGTCGTTTGTGTAGTCATTTATGTTTGTTTGTTTATTGGGTTTATCGTCCCACCAACAGTATTTCAGTTATCTGGAGACGCTGTCCACTTGAAGCAGATATAGTGCTGCCTTCACTGTGTATAGCATGCCCTGAACACCTGGCATGATACCACACCCAGTCACATTATCCTGACACCGGGCCAACCAGTCATGGAACTACCCTTATATTTGCTTGAGCGTTAGCAAGAGAGCTATGCCACTACCATTTTTAACGACTTTGGTATGTCGTGGCCCGGGATTAAACCCGGGGCCTCCTGTACCTAGAGCGGACGCTCTACCGATTGCCCTACCAGGTCCGGTCTGGCATTTATGTTTTGTGTTACATGACGCTAAGCTGCCTAATGTGTACCCAGCATTAAAGTTATGGAACTAGAGGAGTTCATGAAGACACTGCACATCTTTGTTAATTTTGTTTTTCATGGCATTAGAAATCAAACATAATAAATAGGCAGGTCTCATACGGCCAGATTTCTGCAGCTAGTTAGCCAGCAGGCAAAATACAATAAATTTAAGGGTAAAAACAACAAATTGCCTGAAGGTTTTGTCAAAATGTGATGATTTCTTTCCGAAAATACTGTCTGTCTATAAGCTGTTGGTGATGGTAGAGTGCACTTAGCCCTTTTCATTGGTGAATCGTTTAAAGGCAAGCAAGGCCATTATATGGTACAGATGTATTATTTGAGCATATTTTATATCTTGGGTGTTAATGAAATCACCAGTACAGTATCAGTTATGCAACTTTATTACACATACACATACATTTACATTGTTTAAAGTATGAACAAGTCATTATTCTATTACTAATATTAGTATTCCAAGAGCAAATTGTAATGGCGAATATATTCCATTAGTAAAGTAGTGTAAGACACCTTTGGTGTACAAATCATGTGGCTAATGAATTGAAACAATAATGACAGACACCAACACAAGCCCGGATTCTAAGGGTGAGGTAGGGGTGTCATAATCACTAGTAAGTTGTAAGTTGCTACAAAAATAATATTATCACTTTGATTACTATAAAATGCAGAAAGCCAGAGAGAGAGAGAGAGAGAGAGAGAGAGATGACATTAAATATGTATATGTATAAATTAACAAATTAAACCATGTTTAATATAATACTTATAACAGACTACAGCATAGCCTTATATTAGCCATGCAATTACATTCACTTTACACTCAATATATATTATTTAGCTCTAGATAGATTTTTTAAAATAAGTTTACCATGCCTTTTAAGTTCTTTTAAGGGTGGTGGTTGGTTAGGTAACAGGATTCTCATTTTAGTCATTTTTTTTAAATTCATCACACATACACAAATTATTTTAATGGCAATGTTCTATATGAAAGAGTGAAAAGAGTGCATGTAAATTTACACTTGTAACAGCTTGATTGTGAAAACCAGAGAGACTGCCTATAATGGCTTATGTCTATTCTTTGGTCAGTTGTGACTTAAAAAAACATCTTAAATCTTACATTTATACAATGGAACTAATATTTTTTAAGCTTTAAATACAGTTATATTTAACTGAAGGAACAATGTGTATATATCGGGATAATCTATGTCCCTTTATAACTTGATAAACCACTATGTGTCATTAACTGATATTAAATTTGGCATTAGACTTAAGATAAACATTAAGCAATTATTTCATTTGGTTAATTTGTCCAACACACTTATTAAAATTTGTAACAGTTGGCTCATTTTCTATAGCACTATATGCACTTCCAAACAATTTTTTATTAATCCTAGTTACCCTTCTTCATTTATTTGCACTAGCATTTGGGTGACCCAGATGTCTGTGTCAGGAAGAGACTTATATTTAACACTTCTTTTATAAGATGTTGCAATGCTGCCCCACTCCATCACCCATCCTTGAAAACAAACAAACATCATCATCATAAAAACAAGACACCTCTTCCTACACTTCAAATCTTAACGTGACTTACAACTATTTATTTTAATTAATGGTTACAAGTGCAGTATAACATATATTTTCATTGCCAGATGCTGCTGAATGAGAATCAAAGACCACTGTATCTGAAAACTCTAGCATAAGCAACAAGTGGGGTCAAGAGCAATGAAACAACTCAAAATGTCATTGAACTTACAGCCTAGTGGCAATTAACATGCACACACCCTTGATGATTAATTGACCTACTTTAAGAAAATATTTGTTCAAATGAGCATGACCCAGTTTCAGTGCCAAAACGTTAATTATGGATCATTTATGATTTAAGATGTTTATTTCATAAAAATATCTAAGTTTTTGTAGCATACTAACCAGAACAAACAGTGCACTCCTACCAACAGGACAGCACTCTTGGCTGGCCTTTCCCAGACAAGGAGACTCTGTAGTTTCATAATAGTGGGTTCCATTGGACTTAGAGCTTGCTTGAAATTCTCTTTTAGTCGACATATCCTCCTGTCATGTTCGTCTTCCTGTGGCCTTTCCATGGCGCATATAATAAAAGGAAATAGTTCACTAATGGGTCTGTTTTCTACGACGAAATTTGTGTTGACATCTCGGCCTCAGTTTTGTTTTGAAAATGACGTATGGTCACGTGCTATTATTGAGCTTTTCGGACTTTTTATGAACGTACTTTTCTTGCAAATATTTCAAATGCAGCTACATTATATAAAAATACATCAACATGAAATTCCAATTAAAACATAAAAAATAGAATATGTACATACAAAAATGCTTAAATGTGAATGCAATTATAAACATTTATTCCAAAACTCAGCCGAACTGTCATTATGAGCTGGCTATTTGTACGCATCAGTGAGGCAAAATACACAACTAGCAGAATCACTATGAGTAGAAAAATTGAATTTATTAGCAGCAAATGAGGCTAAAAATATATGTTTAAAACAAGTTTAATTCTAACTATGACAATTACTCTCTAAATGGTTAACTAGTAAGTTCGAGTCCAAAGATTTCCTCGTTTCTTGAGTTCCTTTTACGTGCAAATAGCCGTAGTTCATTCTATTTGCGAATTGACTATTTCTCACGTCTTTTAGTTCGCTTAGGTCTCACGCATTTGCGTTTCTTTTGCATAACCCCGCCCACAAAATGAGGATCGCAATGTACATGTATACTAACTTATTGAATATCTAATAAGAAGATAATATGTATCTAATTAAGTACTTATGAACTCAAAAAGTACGACCAGACTTTATTTGTTATACAAAGAACGTTATTTTATCGTGTTCCTAAGCCAGCTACTGCCTTATAGGTGAGTTTTAACAAAACTATGATAAGATTTGGTGATGTTACAGCAGTATGAGCATACTAACACAAAACTTGTTTATAAAACAAAACAACGTTTATTATTCAGCTGTTCACTTATTGTATCGAAATGAATTATAATAAATTATAATTATAATAAATGATTATAATTTTTTCACTTTATATATATATTACGTCCCATCTCAAGCAGTTGCGTCCCATCTCAAGCAGCAAGGTCCCATCTCACGCAGTAACGTCACGTCTCACGCAGTAGAGTCCCATCTCACGCAATAACGTCCCATTTCACTTAGTAAGATGACATCACACGCAGTGATGTCCTATCTCACATAGTAAGATCATATCTCACGCAGAAAGGTCTCATATCATAGAGTAGAGTCTGGTCTCACGCAGTAACGTCCCATCTAACGCACTTAGGTCCCATCTCACGTAGTAACGCCCCATATCACGCGGTAAGGTCCAATCTCCCGCATTAAGGTCACATCTCACGCTGTAACATCCCATCCCACGCATTCAGGCCCTATCTCACGCAGCAACGTCTCATCTCGCGCTGTAAGGTCCCATGTCAGGTAGTAAGGTCCCATCTTACGCAATAGGGTCCCATCTCTCGCAGTAACGGACCATGTCACGCATTATAGTCTATCACAAGGATGTAACTCTTTTAAGTTAGATGTACCGTTAATGCGTGCGATGGGAAGTTACTGCGTGAGATGGGACGTAACTTCGTGAGATGTTCCCTTAATACGTAATAAAGGTCCTTATTGCGTGAGATGGGACCTTACTACGTGAGATGAGAGCTTACTGTGTGAGATGGCACTCTACTACGTGGGATTCGAGTCTACTAGTTAAGATGGGACTCGACTGCGTGTAACAGGGCCTTATTAAGTAATATGGGGCCTTACTGTGTGAGATGAGACATACTACGTGAGATTCGACCCTACTACGTAAGATGAGACTCTAACTGTGTGAGATGGGATCTTGATACATGATACGAGAGGTTACTAGTAAGATGGGACTGTATTATGTGAGATGGGGCTCTACTATGTGAAATGGAACTTTACTGCGTGAGATGGGACCTTACTGCCTGAGATGGTGCATTGCTACGTGAGATTGGACGTTTCTGCGTGAGATGGGACGTAACCACGTGAGATCTGACTCTACCACGTGGGATGTAACTATTTTAATTTAGATGTGTCGTTACAGCGTAAGATGGGACTCTACTAAGTAAGATGGGACTCTATTACGTACGATGGGAAGATACTGCGTGAGATGGGGAACGGCTTCATAAGATGGGACATTACTCCGTGAGATGGGACCTTACAATTGACATTCGGTTTTTAATGCATGATAGTTGACGCTACTGCTTAGATGTTTCTAAAATGCTCGATATGCGACTCTACTCCGATAGGCATTTCTATAATGCGCGATATGTGACTCTACTGCATAGACATTTCTAAAATGCTCGATATGCGACTCTACTGCATAGACATTTCTATAATGCGCGATTTGCGACTCTACTCCGATAGGCATTTCTATAATGCGCGATATGTGACTCTACTGCATAGACATTTCTAAAATGCTCGATATGCGACTCTACTGCATAGACATTTCTATAATGCGCGATATGCAACTCTACTGCATAGACATTTCTAAAATGCTCGATATGCGACTCTACTCCGATAGGCATTTCTATAATACGCGATATGTGACTCTACTGCATTGACATTTCTAAAATGCTCGATATGCGACTCTACTGCATAGACATTTCTATAATGCGCGATATGTGACTCTACTGCATAGACGTTTCTATAATGCGCGATATGTGACCCTACTGCATAGACGTTTCTATAATGCGCGATATGCGACTCTACTCCGATAGGCATTTCTATAATGCGCGATATGTGACTCTACTGTGATAGACATTTCTAAAATGCTCGATATGCGACTCTACTGCATAGACATTTCTATAATGCGCGATATGTGACTCTACTGCATAGACATTTCTATAATGCGCGATATGTGACTCTACTGCGTGAGACGTTTCTATAATGCGCGATATGTGACTCTACTGCATAGACGTTTCTATAATGCGCGATATGTGACTCTACTGCATAGACGTTTCTATAATGCGCGATATGTGACTCTACTGCATAGACATTTCTATAATGCGCGATATGTGACTCTACTGCATAGACGTTTCTATAATGCGCGATATGTGACTCTACTGCATAGACGTTTCTATAATGCGCGATATGTGACTCTACTGCATAGACATTTCTATAATGCGCGATATGTGACTCTACTGCATAGACGTTTCTATAATGCGCGATATGTGACTCTACTGCATAGACATTTCTATAATGCGCGATATGTGACTCTACTACATAGACGTTTCAATAATGCGCGATATGTGACTCTACTGCATAGACGTTTCTATAATGCGCGATATGTGACTCTACTGCGTGAGACGTTTCTATAATGCGCGATATGTGACTCTACTGCATAGACATTTCTATAATGCGCGATATGTGACTCTACTGCATAGACATTTCTATAATGCGCGATATGTGACTCTACTACATAGACGTTTCAATAATGCGCGATATGTGACTCTACTGCATAGACGTTTCTATAATGCGCGATATGTGACTCTACTGCATGAGACGTTTCTATAATGCGCGATATGTGACTCTACTGCATAGACATTTCTATAATGCGCGATATGTGACTCTACTGCATAGACATTTCTATAATGCGCGAGACTCTACTGCATAGACATTTCTATAATGCGCGATATGTGACTCTACTGCATAGACGTTTCTATAATGCGCGATATGTGACTCTACTGCATAGACGTTTCTATAATGCGCGATATGTGACTCTACTGCGTGAGACGTTTCTATAATGCGCGATATGTGACTCTACTGCTAAACATTTCTATTATGCTCGAAATGTGACTCTACTGCATAGACGTTTCTATAATGCGCGATATGTGACTCTACTGCATAGACATTTCTAAAATGCTCGATATGCGACTCTACTCCGATAGACATTTCTAAAATGCTCGATATGCGACTCTACTGCATAGACATTTCTATAATGCGCGATATGCGACTCTACTCCGATAGGCATTTCTATAATGCGCGATATGTGACTCTACTGCATAGACATTTCTAAAATGCTCGATATGCGACTCTACTGCATAGACATTTCTAAAATGCTCGATATGCGACTCTACTGCATAGACATTTCTAAAATGCTCGATATGTGACTCTACTGCATAGACATTTCTATAATGCGCGATATGTGACTCTACTTCCTGCGATGTGTAAATAATGCGTGAGCATTGACTACATTGCTTGAGATGTGACTGTTACGCTTGATGTGAAAATCTGTGCTAGAAATGTAACTGTAGTGGCTGAGTGATGACTATAATCTCTCAGACTTGTTTGTATTTAATACGTGATACATACAAGTGCTCAACACTTCTATTTAAATTGATTGACACTTAGGTTTTATACACAACAGATATTGTTTTGTTATTCAATTAAAACTTATATATGAAGCATTTAAGGAGATGAGTACATATGTATACCCACAAAGAAAATGTTATGTATGTTTAAGTAGGCTCACAGACAGGCAGGCAGGCAGGCAGTCGGGCGGGCGGGCAGGCAGGCAGGCAGACAGGCAGACAGACAGACAGACAGACAGATGTCTGTCAGACATACAGACAGACAGACAGACAGACAGACAGACAGACAGACAGACAGACAGACAGACAGACAGACAAAAGTTGTTATCAAATGTGTTTTGTGCAATGTATCCATGTATACTTGTGCAGGAAAAATATGAGAAAATTAAATGAGACATCAATCGACTTTCACATCACCAAATATTTTTAAGTTTCATATATTCGTTGCAAAAACAGATGCTGTTTTGTATTATTTTTCAATTAAAACTCATATAGAAATCATTTAAGGCGATAAGTAGGCCTACATATGTATACTCACAAAGAAAATGTGTTACATGTAAAAGTAGGCTACATAAATACAAGCCTATGCGGTTTTGCAACAGTGTGGTAAAATATAGAACAGTTATGGGAATGAAATTATGCTTTTATGTTCAATTTATTTACCATGATAATTCAGATTCATTTATTAAATTAAAATCCATCTATATATTTATCAAGAAAAAATGAAACCTTATAGATAGTTTCCGCATCAGATAAAATCCCTTATCTTGGCAGCCATCTTTGATGGTAACTTCAAGGGATTTTCATATGAATTGTATAGAATGGTATTTTTTTTCTCGTAATTTCTTCATTTGTGGTCCGAAAATTAAAAGCAATACACCATTGGAAAGCTCTTGAAATTCATAATTTTAGAATACAATATTTTTACAATTGATAAATGCACACAGAATTAATACACAGAAATATATAAAACTATTGGCTCATACTTAAAACAAAAGGAACAGTGTATGATTTTCGGTTGTATTTCTTTAACCTTTTAAACTATCAAAATATAGTTCTGATATTTAAAATACTTTATAAAAGCTGTTAAATTTGATATAAAATTCAGTAAAAAAGACTGAAAAAAAAACAACACAGTGGTGAGTTTAATATAGCACATTTTTCCCGATTCGGCCTGCATTAGCTTCTGCCCACAAAGATGGCTGCCTTAAAGGCATCTCGAAATGAATGTGGTATCCCACTGAGCCAGGCCCCCACATGCTATGACCAGACCTGCTAATTGCTGGTCATCACTGCAGGGAGTCTTTAGCCAACATAGTACTAATCTGTCACAGTAATACCTCTGATGGGTTAATGCAAAACTAAATTACCTGCTAGTATGGATGTGAGACAGTAGGCTAGTTTTACACAAAGCCACAAACATTATTGTTAGTGATAATGTGGGTTGTTTACTATATGATCCCTTACAAATTCTTAATTGCATTAATTACTAGGTTTTAGTATTCAAAATGACTCTGAAGGACATTATTCTGACAATGAATGACTTTTTAAATTGCTTTTGTTACATTTTGTTACGTTTCGTTGCATTTTACAAATCAAAATAAAATACAACTTTAAATATACATGAGAACTAAAAGAATGAAAGAAATAACAAAATGTATAAGAAATAACAAAATCAACCAACAAAGTAAGAAAGAAAACAAATAAAGATTTATATATATTGGATTGCGTAATTGGTATATTCACACCTGTTTCCTTTACAAACTGTGAATGACTATGTTCAACCCCCATACATACACTTGGATCTTGAACAATACCTGTGTGACAGACACATCGTTACAGACTGTGGCAGCCTGGCTTATCAGAAAACAGATGCCCTCACATGCTGGGGGGGGGGGGGGGGGGGGGGGGTCACTTATATAAGGCTTTTGAGATGCCTTTAAACTGTCTTATCAGTGTCGATGACATCACATGGAAACTATCTATTGTGAAAAGAGAGAACTCGAACGTACATGTTATTAGTTGCAGTGGGCGGGGTTAAGCAAATGTGTGTGAGACAATTTACAATCGTGATAAAACTGCTTTCTCTGTGCAGAAATCTATGTTTTTCACGTTTAAATGACTTCAGAGTAGTTATTACAGTAAACTTAACAATAGTTATCTCTCTTATGTATTTTGAAGCTAGTATATAGTTATTATCCGTTTTGGGGGCGGGATTATGCAAATATAACTTAAGTGCTTGAGATCTAATCGAACTGTAAGGCGTGAGAAAAAGCCGCTTCTATTTGGAACCAGTCTAAAGAAATATGGTTGCCGCCTAAGTTTGAGCAAGTTTTTTCAACATTTTACTGTGTTGATATTCAACGAAGATCATGCCACGAGAAATAATTACTCTACAACTGGGACAATGCGGAAATCAAAGTAAGTCATATATTCATGTACATCACTTAATTCTCATAGAATGACAATCAGATTTTATTTTTAAACCAACAATTCCCTTTTCAGTAATTGAAAACAAGATTAACTTATGTTATATCAGCAGTAAGTTATTTTGGCTGTCATATATAATTTGCTTTATGCAATAAGTATTAATTAAAAGCCAGGATGTGAGACATTCCAGGCGACCCAGAGAGATGCTCTTTAAACAAAAAATGACTAGTCTTGGAAGTGAACACTGTCTTGAACTGTGGATTCATGACATATTTGAGAGTAACAAACCATAACTCTGATGGGAACTAGACTGCTACTTTTCGTTCTTCCTTGTTTTCTGCTACATTTATATTTACAAGCTTTATTATTAACATCAGCATACTGCGCATTCCTATAAATGTCTGCCACCTTTTCATAATTGCAGGCTATGCTGCGGCTTGTGTTGAAAGTTGATTTTTCACTCCTTGATTGAAGGTGTAAATTGTAGTCAAATCATGCTTTAAGATATTTATCCTATTTGTTTTATAATTTATTTTCATATATTTGGAAGTCTTCATGTTTTATAATCTGTATAACTGGTAATAAAAGATTTGCTTTATTCCTATTATGTTATTATTGTCTTGTAATATAAAGTTATTTTGTGGCAAATAATTTTGTATACATCTATTCAGTTAGAAATTAGTTACCAGTCACTAGCATTTAGTTTATATCTTCTACATTTATCCACCCTAAAAAAAAGAATAAATACAAAATTACACATGGCAAACGACGACACACCACCAAAACAATTTACACCCTGCAGCTCTGGTCCCGCCCTTTACACCAGCCTCACACTACAGTATATATATAGGGCAAGATGTCTAATGCAAGTTAATTTGGGGCGAGTTGTCCCGTCACCCTTTTTGGGGTACGCTTCACATTATGTAAGTGCAGTTGTTTATGTTTTTCCATGTGGCCCTTTGAAAATATAAAAAAACAATTCTTTTGGCCAGTGTTTGTATCATCAATTGCTTTTGGTTGATGGGAGTCCGCAGGTCATGACACAACAATGCCAAACCCCCTTAGAATTCCACAGGTAATGGCGAAGTTTAAACAAAACATCTGCAGAAAGTATATGTGTGGTTAAACTTATATACAGTTGTCATGTTACCAAAAGTTATATTCAAGTTTATGTTACTATATAAATATTGTATTTATGTAAAATATGGAAACATAGTCAAGATTTTGCAATTTTAATAAACTGTCCAATAAACCTCAGTTGAGATATTATTGATTTTTCACTTAGGGGTTTATCTGACAGCTCACATTTTTGTTTGCTTTAGTGTCAAGCCTATTGTACACATACATATTTGTGTGTTTACACGAAGTAGATTGTCAAATAAGTTTCTAACTGAGTGTGAATGACAGCTGGATTCAGTTTGATCCAACAAATTCAAGGGTTGGTCGGATTGACCCCCATTTATTTACTGTTGCCTGGTGGTATCCGACAGTTATTTACTACCATAAAGCCTTATTGATAAGACGCGTTTTTTTTTTTACTAAATTATGATAAAAAAGTGGGGGGTGCATCTTATCCATGTGAATTTAAGTTTTCCCCTTTTTTCCCCGAACCAAAATTGACCCTTAGACTAAACCCACTGCAGAGACAACCGCCGATAGTAATGGCCATAGACAACAGTATTGTGCTATTCAAGGGGACATTTACATTGTTTTTACCTAAAAAATTTGATATTTAATGTACAAATGGACATTTAAATTCATTTCTTAAAAAAAAACACAACACAACAATATGTAATACATTAAACATAACTACTTCTTTATTCAAACAAAATCGGCGACGTTTCTTAAACCGGAAATGGCTATTGATTTTTAGTGAAACGGGCATATTCACTGACGAAGCTGTTATTATCATCGTCTAAGTAACATAGTACCATTCAATTGATTAGAATTTTTTTCTTTTGAATGTACGAATAAATTATAAATTGAAATTAAAAACCTACTTAACAACAACAATAAAATATGCGTTGGCAATTTGTGCAGACAAGTTTTCACACCTCTTTTGATGTTAATAGATTGTCTTTCAGCAGGTAATTACACAAGTGCGTAGAAATAATTGTTTGTAAGCGGTCACTTCAATACTGTGGTGTGAAAATAAAATAACTACATTATGAAGCCTTAATTTGTTATTTTAATTGTCATTTGTGTGTTTGTCCCATGTGTCGAGAACTTAATTATCGGCCAAGAACTTAATTGCTTTTTGACATGCTGGAGAAGTATGTATTTAAGTTGAGGAACTGGTCTCACTCGTCGCTTTCTGTTCTCAGACAGCTTGACATGCAGTTGTCTTATTTACCTTGCAATTGTACCAACTGACTACCGTCAGACCTTTACCTTGCAAACTTTGCAATTGTCACATCTGACTTTGACCATAACCACAAAATGGGAAAGGAGTGTTGTTCTTACACAGCTGCTGAAAAACTCACTGCGGTGTAGTTCCCTGAAACCCATGGGAATCACACTGCTGGAAGAGAATTCAACGTCAACGAGTGCTCGATTAGGCAGTAGCGACAGAAGAAAGACCGACTGCAGAAGATGCTGAAGACCAAGATGGCCGATTGTCGACGTGAACCTATTCATCCAGAATTGGAAAAGAAACTGCTCTACTGGCTACATGATAGGCGATTGCAAGGAATGGCTGTAACTGGCGTCGAGCTTCGTCTTAAAGCAAGGCTGCTTGCAAAGGAGTCCGGCTCCACATTTAAGGCCTCTCCTGGGTGGAGCTACGGTTTTATAAAGTGTCATCAGCTTAGCTTCAGAAGGAGAACCCACATAGCTCAGAAGCTTCCTAAAGACTTTGATGACAAGCTAAAGAATTTCAGCGCTTCATCATCAAAATGTGACAACAGCTTACTATCTCCTTTCCCAGATGGGGAATGCGGATCAAACACCCCTGACGTTTGATCTACCTCATTCTATCACCATCAACAAGACCGGAAGCAGAGATGTCAACATCTGCACTACTGGCAATGAAAAAACAGTCATGCTGGCCTGTATAGCTGATGGGGGAAAGCTTCCCCCTTACATTGTATTTAAGAGCAAGACATTGCCCAAAGGTATGAAGTATGAAGGGGGTGATTTTCCATTACCAGGACAATGGATGGTTTGATGATCGCCTGATGGTAGACTGGGTCAAGACAGTCTGGGCCAAACGACCGATGGGGGCGATAAGCAAGGGCCTGCTGGTGCTAGAGGCTTTCAGGTGCCATAAATCAAGTCAAGTAAAAGAGACCCTGCACCGCGAAGCCAACTCCCACATGGTGCAGCCCCTAGATGTCAGCATCAACCGGCTCATGAAGGCACTATTGCATAACAGGTGGACAACTTGGTATGCTGAGGGCCAGCATACATTAATTTTACACCTTCCAGGAAAATGAGAAAGCCAGACTTTGAAGAAATATGTTAATGGATAAAGGAGGAGTGGGACGAAATTGACCCAGGGATGATCGAAGAAGTGCTGCATATCAAACAGCATGGATGGACAAGAAGATGACATCCTCTGGGCTGACATGCAGCAACAGAAGGAAGACTATAATGAAGACAAAGAGAAGGCTGATGACTTCTACCAGGAAATCCCCGACGATGACAGACAAGGAATTCGCCAAATTGTTCGAAAGCGACGACAGAGACGGATTGGACGGCTTCTAGACAAAACTCCACAACAATCAACAGCCACAAATTCGCACGAAAAGTGTGCCATCAATTCCCTTTGATTTTAAAAATCAACATATAAAACCTCCGATCTTTTTTATTTTAGTTATTGACTTGATCATTATCATTCATCTCTCAATTGTGTAGGGCTGGGATAGCCGCGAGAACATCCTGTGTGAACGTGTGAATGATATACTGGGACAGAGTGTCATTACGTAACAAAATACACACGGTCTTAGGCAAACAGTTTCGACATATTATTCAAGTCACTTAGAGAATAATAAGCAGTTGGCGCACACACCGATTTACGGAACAATTGGAACATGTTCTGTTACTAGCAGTTGTTTCATACATTGCATTTGTAGCACCACCTGTAAAAAGTTTACAGAGGCAATATTTTGTGAAAACTGGGACAATAAATAAATTAGGGCCAATATGGAAATACTAGGCCAATATGGAAATGGAGAGATTTGATTGGGTAATGTAACAGGGCCAACACTAAAAAAGAGGACCAGTATCAAGATAACACAATTAGATTGGCTGACACAACAATATAATGCTGCTATAATGCTGCAAGTGTGCTCTCTATTTCCCACCTTCTTGCCTTCCAGTTGATGGAGTTGTGTTAAAATATTTTGATTAAGAAATTAAAAAAGTTAAATGACATTCTTATTTCAGTTGGAATGGAGTTTTGGAAGCAGCTCTGTGCTGAACATGGTATCAGTCCTGGTGGAATGTTGCAAGACTTTGCAACAGAGGGTACTGACAGAAAAGATGTATTCTTCTATCAGGTAAACTGTAAAGATTGTTTTTAGAAGTGTATAATACCTGTTATTTCATGCATTCAGGCCATATATTTTAGGGATGTCAACAAATTCCTTTTTTACTGTCAGAGTGTCAGAAGTCACAGATGTCATGTTACTAAATGCTAAAATTACTTTCTCATTCAAATTTAATCGAAAACGTGAAATATTCCAGTTAAAATGATTAGTAATTGCATTATCCATGTTTGTCCAAATGCTATATTAACAGTGTGTTTCAAATGCACATTAACATTTTCTGTGCTTCACTTTTCTTCTTCCAGTCAGTTCAATGACATCAGCAGAATGTCTGCAGCATGCCACAGACAAAAGCATAGTGTGGTAGTATTTTGTAAAGGAAACAGAAGGATCGTAATCATGCATTGAATGTGTGAACGTTAAACCCAGGCTCCCCACCCTCTTACCGTCATCACATTTAAATGTCCCAATCTCCCAACCAAGATAGATTCCTAGTTACCATCAATCTGGTAGTCTAAGCAAACTATGTGTCTCAACCAACCAGTATCTATTCAGCGTATATGGTAGTGAAACTGGTAGCAGAAGCGTTTATTTATGAGCGAGTTATATTTGAATAGATTTACACCACCAATTTTAATGAACTACATGTACATTAAATTGTTGCACTTTCAGTTTTTGTTGATTCAAACATTGTTTAAATGATGGTTAAAATTATTTACTTAATGTAAACTACACTACTTGCACTTACACTTTATATAAATTACACTACTTTTTACGCACCATCCTGAACATGGCAGTTCAAACCTATGTTCACTTTTTGGGGATTTGTGGAACAACAATTTGACGATTTTGGTAGCTCTACACTCAGTATAAATTTCGATGCAAATAATTTAAAATGGTATGCATTGTACTGTAAATGACTTAACTATTATTAATTGAGCAATCCGCTTTCTTTGATTTTGTGAGACAATTCTGGTATTCTGAATCATTTGTTGATATTCCAAAAGCAGTTATGTTGTCTTAAATATTTATTAGAACAGTACTTTGTAGTAGATCTACTAGTTAAGTACATGTAATACTTATTTGTTAACAGTAATAGGAAAACAATCAACAATGTCATTTTATCTTAAGCAACAAATTGTCTTAAGCAGCCATTTATAGGCTTCTCTTGAATGCCTGCTTAATTCAAGTTTGACTGTAGTGTATTTTGTACATGTCAATTCTTATACACAGTCCACACATACAAAGCTACAACTGTTTTTATGTAAACATAATAAAATATAATTTGTATAACATTTTCTCAAAGCTTTTATTCTTGTGTTAATAACTTTAGCCCCCTGAATCAACCTATCTACCTAACACATATAAATAAGTGACATTATATTTCATATGGATATTGTGTTGATACAAATATTGTAATGAAAGTAAACTGGTCTAATTCAATAACATACTGCCAGATCATTGTTTGCGCCATCATATCTTTGATAATTTCACTTTTATATCATTAATAAATAAGAAATGCATCTTGGAATGACATTTCACCCTTGCAACTGATGTTTCCACCCTTGTGATTATTCTCTAGGCAGATGACGAGCACTACATTCCACGGGCAGTTCTGTTAGACCTGGAGCCACGTGTGATAAACACCATCATGAAATCACCGTATGGTAATCTATACAATCCAGAAAACATCTACTTGTCCAAACATGGAGGAGGGGCAGGCAACAACTGGGCTAGTGGATACTCACAGGTTATTCCTTTGCTGATTATTTGAGGTCATTATTATAACTATTCAAATTGCATTGTGTTACCTTCCCTTTGGAAGATAATCAATATTTTACCAATGTTCAATCTAGAGTGCGTCCATGTGCCCATGGTTCCTAAAATGTGTTTTGTGCAAATCCCTAAGCATTGTTTGGGCTGCTGAGGAAATGCAGACTGTAATTTGTGATGTGACTGAGATCAAGATGAAGCAGAAATTTGCTTCTGCTAGTGCTGATCTTTCGTGTGATAGTAGGAGGGTCTTTAACAAGAGCAGCAAGTGTTATTTTTAGATTTAAAGACTATGTGTGACAGCAACAAACTTGATGTTTTAAAGTAGATGTTGATTATTTTGTTATTTAGGTTATGTCCCCCATTTTTAGCTAACCTGAGCACAACATGCCCAAGGTGAGCTTTTCTGATATCCCATCTTCTGTCGCGCAGCATCAAATTGGCTTGTGAACACACGATGGGTTCAGTTTTTATCCAGTCTTTATCTAATTTGGTCAGAATGTTTAAATGCAAAAAATCTTGAATGGGTTCCTTGTTGGGTTATGTGGGGTTAAATAGTTGGCCACTTGGTCAAATCTTAGTAAAACCTTGTGAACACACTCAAAGCCACATTTATAGCCCAATCTTCACCAAATTTAGCCAAAATCTTTGTCTGCATGCAATCCTTGATTAATTCATTTCTGGGTCAGGTAAGGGTCAAATAGTAGGTCACTTGGTCAATTCTTAGAAAACACTTGTGAACACATTAGAGGCCACATTTGTGGCCCAAACTTCACCAAACTTGGCTAGAATAATGTCTGCATAAAATATAACTGGATCACGTGGAGTCAAAAGGTAGGTCACTAGGTCAAATCTTAGAAAATCCTTTTGAACACACTAAAGACCACATTTATGGCCCAATCTTCACTAAACTTGGCCAGAAGGTTTGCCTGCAGGAAATCTTGGAAAAGTTCATAATTGGTTCAGCTGGGGTTAAAAACTAGGTCACTAGGTCAAATTTATGGTCAGAATGTTTGCCTGCATGAAATCTTAGATGAGATATGAACTGGGTCACATGGGATCAGTAGGTCACAGGTCAAATCGTAAAAAATGTTAGCAGCCCAGTGGACACAAATGGTTCAATCTTCACCAAAGATTTCTGAAGTAAATAACTTAATTACTTGACGCCCAACTTGAGCCTAATAAAAGACTGTATCCTCAGGTGAGTGGTCAAGGACCATCGTGGTCGTCTTGTTTTGGAAGGCCCCACTCTTTTAGAGTCCATAGCCTAAAGGGACCCCTTTTGAGCAAAGCTAGATTGAACACTAAATACAATAATTGCTGTTGAAGTATTATCAAAGTTTCCCCTTGTTTGAATAATCATATAAAATTTAGACTGCAACATGCACATAACTTTTTTTTACATTTGTGGAAATATATATATAAAAAAGAAAACTTTTAATAAGGTAAATCAACAACAGCAAACAATGCCAATAGTAAGTCAAGAAAATTTCTATTAAGTATATGAAATAACCTACCCACAAGAGAGACAAGCATTAGTTTTTATTTCATTTCAAAAATGAAGAATACATGGTCCTGATATTTTAAAACCAATTCTTTTTTTCTTTTGAGAATGTTTAGTACATGATGTATTGGGGGTGGACCTTTGTCATTAATTATTCAAAACTTTATTATTATCCTTCGGCTCAACACAACAGCCAAAATAAGACCATACAAACTGCCATAAAAACGGAAAAAAAAAGATGTTTGCTGAAACAAAATGATTTCATTACACCATACTACAGTAATCCTCCCCCAATATTACCACACACACACTCACACAAGGAAGCTTGGTTTATCTATTGAACCTAAAATACTAGTATTCCACATTTACTGCATACAGACCCTAGTAGTGAGTATATTTAAGTGTTTTGTTTGTGCTTTGTTTTTATATCTGTCATGCAAATATTGTCTTCTTTCAGGCAGAGAAATTGTATGAAGAAATATTTGACATCATAGATCGAGAGGCAGATGGGAGCGACAGTTTAGAGGTTTGTGACATTTTTAACAGGCTGTGGAATAAAATTATAAATGAGTGCTTTAAATAAAAATACTCTAATCAAAATAAATTACAGTCCACTCGCATTTTCTCGACTACTTTTAAGTCGATTTTCCGTTATCTCGACCAGGTTTGTTAAGTCCCAATTTTGTTCGTTCTTTATCTATAATAAAAATAAATGTTTATGTCGATCTTTTTATCTCGACAAATTCATTATGTTGACTAGAAAATCTAAGTCCCAAGCTACTAGATTGCTATTTAATGTCACAGTTTATCTCGACTCGCGAAATTATCAGTGGCGACCGCGAGAGGTGTGAATAACATCACGCGCCGCTCATCACTCGCTGCTAATTGGTGTCGCAAACTGATGCCGTTAACGAGTGTCGTTAATTACTCAACGCTGTTTGCTTCCATACCCAAGCTGAATAAACAAAAGTGTTTATGTAATTAAATGTAATTAGTGTCGTGTCAAAATATGAGCAATTCTGCAAGGTGTATAAATAGCGTTAACAAAATTAATGTCTCCAATCTTAGTTGTTTGCAACCATTTGTAATTTTCACGTA
The DNA here is from genome assembly GCA_007844125.1 of Sinonovacula constricta. Lineage (NCBI taxonomy): Eukaryota > Metazoa > Mollusca > Bivalvia > Cardiida > Solecurtidae > Sinonovacula > Sinonovacula constricta. The sequence goes on along the minus strand of CM017567.1, from coordinate 11,668,561 downwards.
GTGTAAAATTTCTGGTGCTCTAATACTGCAGAGTAACTCCCCTTTAGATTAAGTGTGCCATAAAAGCCACAAAGCGACATGAAATATGAGAAAATGAGGCATTTACAGTCAGAAAATAAATACAACTCACATGGAGAAATAAATTGAAAATATATATTACAAAACACAAATGGAAAAAACGAGTTTAATGTCATTTGTTTTAAAATTAACGATTTGAAGAAAAGAACCAAGGAATAATCCCCAAATAACACAGCTACTGTTATCTCGACAATCTGATATCTCGACTTAATTTGAAAAGTCCTGACGATATCGAGATAACGAGAGTCGACTGTATGCAGATCTACTGCATACATGTTTAAGTTGTGATCTATTTTTTGAAACATTTTGAGGAATTTCTTTATGAAAGTGTTTATCTTTTGTTCATTAATGAAAGGTAATCTAGTTCCAGACTGTTATCCATCTACAATGTTCAGTTCTAAGTATTGTTTGTTTATTTCTTCTTCAGGGATTTGTGTTGTGCCATTCCATTGCTGGTGGTACAGGTTCTGGTATGGGGTCATACATCCTGGAAAGGTTGAATGATAGGTACAAATGTTAATGATTATCTTGTTCTCATTAAGTGCTTTTACTTTGGTATTTAAATACATTGTAGTTACCAATAATGGCCAGTGTAGCGTTGTCCGTCTATTTTGGTGTAGGAAGACCCCAGGCAAATGTCTGGGTAGAACAACCTGTGCACCACAGATCAGCTCGAAGACCTTCTCATGTTAAGTCCTTTTCCCAGAATTGGATTCAAACTCACGTGTTGAGGGGCTAAGCAGTCTGAGAGTAAATGCTGTTTTACCCTCGTCCTGCTACATAACTTCAATAAGCAACACAAAATGATCTGGATCTACATGAGTTGCCTGATCATGATTTGCTTAGCAGGCCAAAAGTTGAAATCAAAACATTTACAAATCACTGGCTCCCCATGAATTTGGACAGACTCAGCCCATATCTGTTACATTATAGAGTCAATCAAATAGCATCAAGAATTGATCTTGGCATGACTGAGATACATAAATAGGTAATTGATTAAGGAATTATTTACTGGCCGCCATAGCTCAGGTGGTAGAGCATCTGCTTGCGGATCGGGAGATCGTGGGTTCGAACCCTGGCCGGGTCAAACCAAAGACTTTAAAGTTGGTAGTAGTGGCTTCCCTCCTAACGCTCAGGGCTAAGGGGACAGCATTATGCCTGACTCGTCAGTGTCAGTTTAATGGACCAGCCAGGTTCAGTCCCTGACACCTCATAAGTGCCCCTGTGCTACAAAGATAGAAATGTCGTTGCATAGCATCGGCAAAAATGCCGGCAAGTCCCAATCCCAAGGAATTATAAACATATATGCACATAAATTTTTTTGTTCTTTTACTACAATACTTGATCAATTATTTTATGACAACTTCCCCCTGCTTGTAAGAGAAGATTATCAGTGAGTCTCAATAAAAATTACTATTGTATGTTCTCAGGTTTCCCAAGAAGTTGATCCAGACCTACTCCGTTTTCCCAAACCTCGATGAAATGGCCGATGTTGTCGTACAGCCCTATAACTCCCTTCTTACACTTAAACGCCTTACACAGAATGCAGACTGTACTGTAAGTAATCTGGGAGTACAAAAATCAGCTTAGACAATGTTGGCAGATTAAACTGTTAATGCCATAAGCACTAGGGTATTATATTTATCTTGTTTCTATAAAAGCTAGAGATCTAATGAATTTATTCTACATCACAATATATACATACAAAAACAACCACAATAACTTGGGCACATGGAAGTTTTTGTAGTTTTGCTCATGTAAATCTGATGTGATTTTTTTTTTCTTTTTTTTCACTTTTGCATTTACCTTGTTTGCCTTTGTCTACTGGTAGATAAAATTTAAATATCTGTTAGAGTTTTGATAGGACCTTTTCTTATTTACCTATTCTAGCTTTTGATGATATATTTGTTAAATGTTATAAAGTAATTCTAAGAGAAATGGCATAGTTTTAGGTCTGTTTCTGTGTTGACTTGTTTTTAAGAAGTTGACTGGAGTGAATTTAAGGTTTAAACCATTTTTTCTATATATTCCAGGTGGTATTAGACAACACTGCACTCAACAGAATAGCTGCAGAGAGACTTCATATAGATGCACCATCATTTGAACAGATTAATCAACTGGTATGTTGTAGTATGTAATTGTTGTTTAGGTAGTCCATGTTGTTAGAAGCACTTTTATCGAAATTCAAATGGACTATGATTTGCCCCTTGCTTCTGTTAAAATGAACAACATGTATTTAGAATGAAACTTAAAGTTTATAAAACCTTTCTATTCATTGTATGTCAAATGTGTACATCGTTTTATAATTCATCTCACTTTGTTGATTTTCAGGTTAAAGTATTTTGAAATTGAATACATGTATGTATAGTAAATAATTATACATCTTAGGCTTAACCAGATTCCTACAAATTCAGTTGTGCAGATTCCTACAATTTCAGTTGTGCAGATTCCTACAATAATGAGAGTGATACATGTAGTTATTGTGTGCTTTGCGACAGTGTAAAATGGTATATGGATAAACAAAATAGTACATCCAAAGTTTAGATCATATTCATCTAGAAATAGTAAAATGATGCTAATAAGAAGAGAGTGTTTGTCCTGTCTTGTAGACAAATAAGTTACTAAAATGATAACTACACCATTGTTGCAATTCCATTTTTTTCATTTTGGTTAGTGATGACAATGAAAGTTTCTAAAATATCAAATATGTTTGACTTTTTAACATTGTCTATTTTGACTTGAAAATTAAACGTAATGCAACAAGATGTTCAAACTGATGAATCAGATGCTCTCAAAAAGTTCTTTAACACTCCTCCAGTCAACTGCAGACCATATGGAAGATGTTGCTGACTTATAAACAAAATATTATTTATTTTCATGCACTTTGTAGCTCACCCAAGCACAACATGCTTTAGGTGAGCTTTTCTGATAGCCTTTCGTACATAACATGTTGCGCGGCATTAACAATTTACTTGCTAGAGGTTATAGCTTTTATCCAATCTTCACCAAACTTGGTCAGAATGTTTGTCTGCAAAAAAATCTTGGATGAGTTCATAATTGGGTCACATGGGCTCAAAAATTAGGACATTGGGTCAAATATTTTAGAAAAACCTTGTGAACACACTTGAGACCACATTTATGGCCCAATCTTTACTAAACTTGGCCAAAATGTTTGTCTGCATGAAATCTTGGATGAGTTTGTCATTCTAAAAAAATGTTAGCCCAATTGCCACACTAATGGACCAATCTTAACCAAAGATTTCTAACTTTATAACTCTTTATTACTTGATGTCAGATGTTAGCCTACTTGATGCCAGAAGTTAGCCTACTAAAAGCCTGTGTATTCAGGTGAGCGATTGAGGGCCACCATGGCCCTTTTGTTTATAAATACTACAGTTTTTTTATCGTGTTGTAGGTTTCCACTGTGATGTCAACCTCAACCACGACCCTACGTTACCCTGGTTACATGAACAATGATCTGATTGGTTTGATTGCCACCCTCATTCCAACACCCCGCCTACATTTTCTCATGACCGGATACACACCTTTGACAACTGATGCCCAGGTAAGTACAAGAGAAATCTGCATGTACTATTTGTCTGTAAAATAGCCTACACTTGGCAATTAAAGCGAAATCTTAAATCATAAAGATTTGCAGGGACATAGATTCTAACAAGTAGATGACCCTGACTGGCTTTGGGATCATTGTTCAAAGGTCATGTTTACAGAAACCTTGAACATGATTTTATTTTCTGATCCATATCTAGAGAAGGCACAATACCTCAATCTTCAAGACAGGAAGCAACATTGATAATAATGAGTAGATGACCCTGAATCCTTTTGGTGTCAGTGGCACATGGTCAAGGTAACAGTGACCTTGGATGTAATTTTTGTTTGTGTTTTGGGGTCAGTGGGTGAAACCAGGCAGTGAGGTGGTTGTGGGGTGGGGCATGCTTTAGAAACATCTCTTGCTTAAGATTTTAGTTTGTGACCCTGTTACTCTAGATAACCTCTAAGCTCCAGCTTGTTGTTTTACATTATAGTTAGAATGTGCTGTGAAGTCTAGACCATTACCAGCAGGTATTTTTTTCACAGGTGGAAGCTTTCCTTACTACCTTGAAATCAAAAGAGCATTGGCCCTATGTACAGGCAGTCTCTGGGTTTGAATCAGGGGCTGCGACATAACAAAGTCTTTAAAAATGGTAGTGTTAGTGCTCTCTTGCTAATGCTTAAGCAAATATAAGGGTATTTCCATGACTGGTTGGACTGGTGTCAGGATGTGACTGGGTGTGGTATCATACCAGGTGTTCATGGCATGTTATTCACAGTGAAGGCAGCACTATATCTGCTTCAAGTGGACACCATCTCCAAGTAATTTAAAAAAAGTTGGTGGAATGATAAACCCAACAATCTTGCAGCTTATTTACTGTTCTACTGAGATTTACTGAAGTAATGGTATTAACCAGCATGGAGGTAAATAAATTATTTAAGCTGTTGGTGAAGATGAGTCAATTATATAGATTTAAAATATTTGACTCTCTAATTGTTTGTATCACAATAGTATAAAACATTCCTGTGTGTGAAAGGTTGCCAGTGTGCGTAAGACCACAGTGCTGGATGTGATGAGACGGCTGCTACAGCCCAAGAACATGATGGTGTCTACACCTGTAACAAGACAGACCAACCATTGCTACATCTCCATCCTGAATATCATACAAGGGGAGGTGGACCCTACACAGGTGAGTGGGTAAATAGTACATAAAAAGGATTAGGAGGAGACCTGTAAAAGATATCCCATCTTAGTTTCAAGACTAAAAATATAATATTGACCTTCATTCAAAATGATAGTAATATAGGCACAAAGAAAATCATAAAGGCCAAACTTTATAACTTCAAAATGTGTTTTGCCACAAGAAAACATGCCTTGATTTGTTACTTTAAAAAGGCCATATTCATATGCTATTTTCAGAAATAATACCAGATTTTTTAGTCATGCGATCTAAGAATGACACTTTATGTATTTCAGTAATGAAAACTTACCATTTGTTGATCCTGATGATGACCCTGATATAGGTTGAAACTACAGTTGAACTTCAGTTATTCAATTTCATCCGGTACTGCTGATTTACTTCAAACAATGCATGGGTTGGAATAATCCAAATTGCTTTCACTTACAAAATTGTTGACTCGGCATCCTTCATTATAAATTACGTAATTGGTCCGCAATTGCTGGGCCCTCTTGTTTACACTGTTCAGCAAAACTTTCACCAGACATGCTTGCCATTTCTTAATTGAGATGGCAAGTGATGTTGGCCAGCATTTATACCTACCCACCCAAACATTTTGCAATACCGCTGTGAGACAAAGTGACTACAAGTCAATCTTAATTGGATTGTTTATCTGCTTAATTGATTATATATCTTACTTTGTCAAAGTAATCAACATATGCTTCAACCAACAAATTAACTAAGCCAAACATCAATGTTACTGCAGTAACTTCCCTTCACAGTTTGGTGACTATACACAATGGTCATTCAACCGATGACACAATAGGGCTTTGGATAAGATGGCCAAGGATAGCATTAAAACTGTATGTTGGCGAGAAAAATGGACTTTGAATAATGTCAAAACTTTTATTACTGTAAATGGAGAATCAGAGGCATTTTAAATTAAATTTCATTGGGATTAAATCGGAACCAACCACTAACTTCGAGTAATGCATTCGCTTTGGACAACCCGAGTTTGAATATCCAAGGTTTGACTGTAGTTTATAATTAAAACTGTTAAACAAATAACAGTGCTGGCCGTTCATTCCATCCTCTATTTTTGTTGTATTTCTTAAAAGGAAACAGTGCAATCAATGTTGTAAAAACTTGATTCCTAAAAATACAATTAGGTAGTATTTCTCCTGATTCATGGTCAGCAGTTTTTCAGTCATATTTATGTTGATTTTGTTTCATTTTCAAATGGTATAAAACTGTAAGTACAATCTCAGTAATTGACATGACAGTGAACTTAGTCAGAAGCAAATGAGCTGGCATTGCTTTACTTCATTGTTTAAACTATTAGCATCTTAGATGCATTGCCAATTAGTTTATGTACCAGCAACAAGATTAACAAATAGTTAATAATGAGCAAAAGATTATAACATCAGTGCAAGTGTGCATTTTTGATGACATTATCACCTTCATCAAGGCATGTCTTATCATGGTGTGACAGAAAATTGAAAGTTCAAATAGAAATACTTAGGCTATAACAACTTTGTGGTAAACCAAGTCATAGATCTTGGTGAGGAGAATGAACTGATTTACTGTAGCAAAAAGTGGTTGTACACTGCGGTAAAGTCAGTATCTTAAGATAGTTAATCCTGAATCTGCTATATTTTTTAAACCAAACCATAGTTATCCTTAGCTGTATGCTTTGTCCAACAATAATTAAACATATTAACTGATCTATATCTTTACCATAAGCCTAGGCTTAATCATTTGGAGCTTAGCAAGTTTAAATTTAAGAATTTTCAAATAAGGATCTTCTAGTTTTGCTGTCAGGGGACATTTGACTCAAGCTGATGGTGCAATTTAAAGAAAATCAAAACAAATACACACTTGAGGTCTCCATCAGATTACTCTAATACCAATGGCTTGTTTCTCTCCTAGGTTCACAAAAGTCTCCAGCGGATCCGGGAGCGCAAGTTGGCCCAGTTTATTCCCTGGGGACCGGCCAGTATCCAGGTGGCACTCTCTAAGAAATCTCCATACATTCCGTCTGCTCATCGAGTCAGTGGTCTCATGTTAGCCAACCATACCAGTATCTCAACGGTAACAGGATTTTCTTATTTGTTTATGAATTCATTTCTATTCCAGTCTGATGAACAGTTCGATTGCTCTTAACATAAAAGTTCAGGTCTTATTTTGGACAGGAAACTTTTGTGTGTAGAGGTCTTGGGCCTTTCTCCAACATTTACAGATGAAAAATGCCATAACTGCTTTCATTTGTCAGTGAGACATATCATAAAGAAAAGCTATCTATTCTTCTATCACTCCATATAGTTATTTGGCCGCACCCTGCAGCAGTATGACAAACTGAGGAAGCGAGAAGCATTCTTGGATCAATTCAAAAAGGAAGCCATCTTCAAGGACAACTTGGATGAGTTCGATGATTCCAGGGAATCCCTTCAGCAGCTGGTGGATGAATATATGGCAGCCACGAAACCTGACTATCTATCCTGGGGGGCTCAGAAGGTGAGTGGATCTAAATATTTATCCTGTGTTAAAAGTTAGTGAGTGGTCATCTGCATTCATTCATACAATTGAGACCTTCTGGATTTTAGAAAACAAACATTTCTGATTTTTTTCCTGTTGGCAAACAGTTGATTGGGCAGACTTCATTTCCTGGAAGCTCAAAGGCTTAAGTAAATTGACTGATTGACCACTTAAAAGAGCCTGTTTTTCCATGGTCCCAAGTTGTCAAATATCAACTTTTACAACCACTGAAATGTCACACTTGTGAAAATAGATAATATTAAAATGTAGATCCAACGAACTTTAAGGATGGGTGTAATGTGATAAAAAGGTGACCAATCTTGTGCTCAGATATCATAAAATGAAGATCGCAATGTTTGCTGTACCACCTTATTGGATTTATTTCAGTTTAATCTTTCTTTTGATTCACATGGGTAAACATACATGTAGGTATACAAATTAGTAAGCACACAGATACACATATACTCATGGGAACACACAAACACATGTGTACAACATATAAAACATATATTTAAGTCATGTACATGTATTATTTACTTAAATTGATCACATTTAGCGTTTGTGCAATCTAGATTTGTATAGCTAGCTATAATAATTTAGGTGCTATATGCTGTGATTATAATATATTAGAATGTTTTCCTGTGTCACACCATGCCGTATTCCAAGGTCCATAATGGAAATAAGAATTTTACAAACTCTTTTTTTGTGTTATCCTTGTTATGTAATGTTTGCTGACATGGCCAATTTATTTAATTCATGCATTTTTGTTGTTGTTGCAAGCTCATGTATGTTTTGATTTGTTAAATGCCATGGGTACAGATACACATGGGTACACACACACACATATGGGTAAACAAACACATGGCTACACATACATTCAGTATTTTTTTAATGTTGAATAGGTTACAGTATGTATTGCTAAGCTGCAAATAGTGTAGATTCTGATCAGACAGCTTCAAATTGAGCTAGGTCATAAATTTTGCAGGCATCGTTGATGGCACCTGCAGCATGTAAATAGATCCTTCCATGTCAGTGATTATAGAATAAGTAAATTATTAACAATTTATCTTGACTTATTTATTAACATAGAGGTCCGATTATTATTTTCACAATTTAAAGACAATATCAGATAGCTTCAGAGAGGAAGATTTGTCACTTAGAAATCAGGTGCAGGTTTTCCACTGTATCAAATTGTTGTTCATCCATTTAAACACAAATGTTATTGGTATCAAACATTGTTTTCTGTCATTTTCAGGCTGGAGAAGAGGCTAGTCACATATAGACAGCTCATAAATCAAGAAACATTGAGAAACAAAATTCAGCACAGCAGGAGAAGGGTCTGCAACGTTGTATCATAGACTGTTAAGTCTATGTTTCAGTGAAAAAAGAGTAAGAACAATGATGCAACAATCCCTGATGCACCCTGATCATGTTGACAAACACATGTGTTTTAGAAGCATGTGTGTGTTTTGTCTGTAAGATCTGAGTAATATTTACATCACCACTTTTTGGTGAATATTAACTCTACTCAACTGATATTTGATGTAGAGTACCCCTGTTTTATCATAGTCATCCACTGTTGCTTATTATAACTCACTAAACTCCACTGCAAATGGCCATTTTTGAAAAACCTTCAAAGATATTCACTTAGTATACATGCTTACTGTCAAGAGGGGAACCCATTTCAATAGAGCAGGTAAACCTCAAATTAATTTTGGCAGTTTTTCCGATTTTTCATCTTGGAATTTTTATTTTACTATTGACTATCCAGCACTGAAAATTAAGGAGCTAGCTGTCAACATAAAGCTCTTGTTTTATTGCAGCTGTATGGTAGTAGTAGTGTTGTTTTTTTGCTCCACCATTAATGTACAATCAATATAGACTGTTAGCTGCTTACATAAGCATAAAGGAAAGTTGTGGTTATTTTCTAGATTAATCACATCTTTTTTAAATTACAGCAAACCAAAAGCAAACAGTAATAGTGCATATTGAACATGCTTGACTGAAAGTTTTGGGAAATGACAGTATTGTGATAAGTAGGTAGACTGATCTAATGTCTGGAATTTTGACAGCATACTAATAGCTTTCTGTTAGCATGCAAATAATCTTTTATCATAATCTTCTTACGAAAGAAGTGAATAAGGCAGTTATGTGAAACAAATGGGAAAAAAGCAACAATAATATGATAATACGACTTCTTAGCTGTTACCAGTATAAATTTATGCCAAATCTTTATAGAAATCAATATTTACATGACAACTGCATATTTATATGATGACTTGGTAGTGTAATATTTATTGCCATAGATGTGCTAGAATGGCTTGTGTTGTGGATGTCATGCTGGTATAATATTATAGATAAATAGTCTTTCTCATATTTGATATCACTTTTAGGATTGGCTAATGTTGTGCTACTTTTAGAGAGTCAGAATTTTGTTTATCTTTCATCAAATCATGAATAATTTTTATAAATCTAGTCTTCATAGAAAGAAAAAAAGAACTGAACATTATGAGTTAGCAAGGTCCATCAGAATGGTCCATTGTACTTGTAGAATTTTCTAGACCAACACAGTAATTTGGTGGACTCCTTCCATAGCTAGCACATAGTTTAAGATTAAGATTTTTGAAATACAGCACAGTAACATTTAAAAACAAAATCCTTTGAGAGTTTTTAATTGAAATGCACCTATTTTATCATTTGTGAGAAAGTCACTTTTGAGGAACTGTGAATCTGTGTAATTTGTGAAATGTTTTAAGTTATGTTAAGAGGATAAAAACAATCTTTGTAAATATTGTAAATAAAGTTTACTGATGTTACCCACAGCTTTTATATTTTTTTTTTCCAAATTAAAGACTTTTTTTCATGTATAATTTTGTGTTTTTAAGTAACAGCATCTGATTAGAGGTGTTCCATTACATGTATACATAAAATTCTATAATGTTGGAGATGTATTTAAAACAATTAAGGCTTAAATCTATTTTTTTCTTGTAAGAAAAATCAAATTAAAAGGAAATGAAATACAACAAATTTAAAGTAAATTATTGACTTTAATATACATGAACAAAACAAAATCTAATAATGATATTTTGTGCAACTCTTTTCCAACAGGCAACTGTGGCCAAGCAGTTAGCCCCCGACTTGTTATAAGTTGTATCTTCCCAGGCTTTCACCCCGTTGGTTCAAGTCCTGGTAGAGAGCAAGAACTTTCATGAGGTTTTCCAGCTATCCTGCGTTGTGCCAGTGGTTCTAACCAGTCCTAAGTCTGGAGTATTCCTAGACTAATAGTTAGCTAGACATCACCAATATGACCATAACTGTGCTGGTGCAATGTAACAAAAAACAACTCTTTTTCCTAATAATTTTGCTCTTTACCAATGCTTATACCTTGAATGATTTCTGTTTTTTTCTACAACTGTTGTACAGCTAAAATTTATATTGTAAAAGGACAGTTTTATAATGCACATTTAAACACGAGGCCTTGTATCCTGATAAATATACCGGTACCCTTACAGTCTGCACTTATGACCATGACAATTTTCTTTCAAGGTGTAGCCGCTAACCTAAATGTTATTTCACAGTTATTGTAAGTGTTGCATAAACAGTAACCATAACATTAAACAGGTTGTCCATCTTAACTTTAACTATTATGCCATAATTTACACCTATTTTTTTCATTTTTCCCTGAGACATGTAGCATAACTGAACTGCTGCATACTGCCTTCAATGAATAGCTCAGTCATCTTTAATAACTGTTACAAAACCTTACATTTTATTTGTGCTCCTTTCTGGTTTAATGGTACTGCTTGTTTGAACAGTTCATGAGGCCATAGTCCCAGAAAGCAGGATTTAAGATAGCAGGTTTAAACAGGTAACTTGACCTTCAACTTGATCTACAACTGTTTCTACAACTGCAAACAAGAGACAGTTCTCACTTGCAGCATAACCTATAAACAGATGTAAACAAACATGTCTGGTCTGTAGAAAGAAGTGCCTTTTCTCCACAGTTGTCATATACACACAGGGTTGTGGTTTTCCTCCCTCACACTGGAATGTTGGCCTTTCTTAGAGTGAGACATCCTGTCACAAGGTCACTCGGCATCATTCTAATTCTAGAGTACTCTTCTGCAGTTGTGTATCTTAACTTTGTCTGAGGATCGACATACTTTGCCTGCATGAAGAGTGAAGAGAAAAATTATGTTTACATAGAGTAATTGTTTGTTTATTGGGGTTATTTTCCCACCAACAATATATTTCAGTTATCTAAAGACAGTGTCCACATGAAGCAGATATAGTGCTGCCTTCACTGTGCATAGCATGCCTTGAACACCTGGCATGATACCACACCCAGTCACATTATCCTTACACCAGGCCAACCAGTCATGGAACTACCCTTATATTGGCTTGACTACCATTTTTAACGACTAGTATGTTGCAGCCCGGGATCGGACCTGGGGCCTCCCGTACCTGGAGCCAAAGCTTTACAGCTTGCACTACCAGGTCCAGTCCTAGAGTAATTGTCTTAAACACTTTAGCTCAATAAAGTTCATTTGAAGGATAGTTTGTTTCATTTTGCAACATCACACTGACACAACTATTGTCATAATTTATGACATCTACTAACAGAGGAGGAAGATGCAAGACAAATGTATGCATAGCATTAACGGTCAAACACAGGCAATGTTAGAAGTAGAATGAAAAAAACAACGAACAGTATATAATAGCTCTGATCTGAACAAAATTAAACACAAGAGGGCCATGATGATCACTCACCAGAAGACATGGGATTTTACAAGGCTTATATCAGGCATCAAGTAATTAAGAGCTATTTACTTTAGAAATCTTTGGTGAAGATTGGGCTGTAAGTGTGGCCTCTGGGGTGATCACAACATTTTCTAAGATTTGACAAAGTGACCAACTTTTTGACCCCAAGTGAACCAGTTACGAAATGATCAAAGATTTCATGTAGGCAAACATTCTGGCCAAGTTTAGAGAAGATTGGGCCAAAAATGTTGTCAGTAGTGTGTTCACAAGGTTTTTCTAAAAGTTTACCTAGTGACCTATTTTTTGACCTCACGTAATCCAGTTACGAACTAATCCAAGATTTCTTCCAGACAAACATACTGACCAAGTTTGTAGAAGACATGATAAAAACTATAACATTTTGAATAATCACAAGTAAATTGTGTATGTCACACAACGTACAATGAACGAAAGGTTATCAAAAAAGCTCAAGTGCTCATGAGAACTAAAACCAATCAAAAACTGCTCAATTTAATACTGATATTTACAAGAAACTAGGAATGGCAATGGTTTCTGTTTCATGTCTTCACTTGGGTTTTATTTTCCACACTGAAAAATCGTTTTAATGTTTTCAATTATTAGTATCTGTCAGAAATATGGAGACTGATACACCCTTTTTGTGCTACATTGAACCAGGGCCTTTCTCTTTTTAAATCTGAAGTTTTTGTTTGCATAACAAGGGTATGCTTTGGAGTTAAAGAGGAAGAATGTACTTATACAAAAACAGTGTGTTTGCAATGCTTAAGAATGCTAAATATGGCATTACGAGATCAACAGACTTAACAATACCACATACAGGGAGCCCAGACAGGTCGGAGTACTTCAGGTGAGGTTTGAAGGAGGGTGGAGCATCAATCATCCCATCTAAAATTGGAGAAGGATTACTTTAAACATATTTGAACTTTTGCAGTGTTTATAGAAACATCTGTAAGTTTTACAATCATTTTGTATGGCAATTTTCATTAAAAGCCTGTGCAAATTATATAAACCTTGTTCAAAATAATGGTACAATTTAATTAAGATGATTTAGGTACCAACTTATTATGCAAGCGCTTTATATTTTTTTCCTGGTTAACAAAAATTTCATCTTTGTTTTTACAATAACTATCAGACTTTGTCCCAAACTGTATATGTGTTTTCAAAATGATCTTTTACATTTTAAAGTTTATATATATTAGGTAAAAACTAACTATTAGGCTTATTTTCTGGACTATCTTGTTAGTAACTTATCCATCTTCAGGAATGAGATTTTAAAAACACTTGACCTTGTATTGTCATATACTTAACAGATGTCATAAGGAGGTTGCTTTAAGACAAACATTAATTATTAAAATTTCAGTCAACATGTACAGAACAAGATTTAAATGGAACTTTATTTTTGATTTTATATCCCTGATTGTACATACATGTCACATCCTCTGGGTTCCATGGTAATGCTTTATCTGCTGTAACAATCTGCTTGAGGTTTTTCCAATTTCTTGTTTTTCTGGTGCTGTTTGAGCCAATGCTGGAATGCTATAATGTACATGTTAAATTTACTCATCATTTTTAAAATGAATATTTGTAGCTAAAGATTTTTGTTTAAATTGTTTGTTTAGTCATTAGAACAGAAGAACAGAACAGGACTGTCTTTTATTTGTTTAGTCATTAGATGAAAGAGCATTTTTCTTCTTCCTTTTTCTTTCCATTTAACAAATAAATGCTTCATGGTCTACAGCTGTTTCAGTACCAATAATACATTAAGTGCTTCTTTTCTCTTTCCTTTTCTCTCCTCTTAATGCACATGCAATCAATTGTAATACATCATCATGTTGCCAATGGTAGCCTCCTTAAGTTTAATGCCACAAGATGAATGAATACGCTAGAGAATTCCCTTACAAATGACATAGTGTGTCTTCTGACCACATCCACAGCTATATGCAAAAACAACAACAAACTAAAGAAGAAGTGTACCATAAAAAGAAATAATAATGTCACCTCAATCAAAATTGTTTGTACTGGTAACACAGATAACTGGGTCAACTTGTACACAAACATTAAACCAGGCTGATTTGAAATTACATACCACAAAGTTTGGATTCTTGAATATTGGAACTTTCTCAGCAGACGTTGGTGCATCTGTTGTATCATCACCATCCATGGATGCATCTTGGTCAAACAATGATAAGGAAGCCTCACTCTATGAAATAAGACTTTGTTTATATTAGTTTCTATTTCTATCAGATACTGGCCAGATTCAGTAATTTGCACATTATAGCCAGGTGGTGGAGTATAAAGAAAAAGATGAGACAAATAAAAAATTGATATGGCAAAAAATGTTTCTAAAATATCGGACATTCTGAAGTGCATCTAACTGACTCTGAAAGTCTAAAAATGTGAAGACAAAATGTTTGAATGATGAGCTAAAAGTTGTCACATGGTTGTGTTAGTATAAATATAGCTAACTGTGCAGCGAAGCTCAGATAGGAAATACATGTTTGAAATGACGAATGTGGCATTATGTTTCACTTGTCAGACAGGTGTAGGACATCAATAAACAGCATTTTGCGAGATGTCAGGTAACAAAGGTTTATTATGATGTTTAACAAAAATAATTTTGCTCCAAACTGATGGATACCACTTTTAAGTACTATTGCTATACATGGAGCTTCCTACAGCTGCAGATCACTAAAGTATAAAATTACTCCCAACTTAGTAATATATCTTCTCTTTTTTGCAACCTGATACGTAACTCTTGAACCCTGGGTTATTGCTAAAAATGGAGTAAGTCTAGTAAATACAATGATAATAACATAATTTTGTCCGTCTATGCTTAACTGGAAGGGATTTTGTCCGACAAATGATAGAATTATTGCCACTGTTTGTGTTTTTATTTAGCCTGGATAGAACATAAAATTGCATTTTGTTTCTATTCTATGTCAGAATCATTTTTAAAGCTGTCTAAAAGCTCGAAGCTTCACATAAAAAAATCTTGAACCCTGGGTTACTGCTACAAATTGAGCAGGGACAAAATCCTTCGATAACACAATTATTCCTGTTCATTTTAGCAAAGGAAGACAAGCAGTCTCCCAGATAAATCCCCTCTTGTAAATTCTCCACATTTTTCAATAATGTTTTTTTGATTTGCACAGTTAAGTCTAGTCTAGTAAATACATTGATAATAACATCGGATTTTTTTCTGATTAAATTCCAACTTCAACATACATTTTACTGTAATTAATTTATTGGAGTGATTTTGTCTGTTTTTTCTTTTTTGTGTGTGTGTTAAATGTTAGATTTTGTCCGCCTATGCTTATCTGAACAAAAGGGATTTTGTCCAGGGGATATTTTTTCTAACAAATGATAGAATTATTGCCACTGTTTGTGTTTTTATTTAGCCTGGACATAACATAAAATTGCATTTTTTCTCTATTCTATGTCAGAATCAATCTCAAAGCTGTGCCCTAAATATTTTCACACAAAAAAATCTCCTTATCATAAAACAACAGTTTTTGTTGATGCAAGGTGAAAAACAATTGGAACACCTCGGCTAATAACGTCTGCATCACAGCAAATGAGTGTCGATAAAGCTCCTTAGTGGGGCTGTGTATAGCCAGTGATTGCAATATACACAGCGGATGTTGTACATATGCCAGATGGCCTCATGGGTCTGGCTAGCAGCAGGGCGGAGAGGGGGAGTGAGTGGCCCTAATTACTGCTCGGGCTGCTCAATATACAACATTCTGAGGGCCTGAGATAATGTGTTTATATCTACGCATCCTACATAATGTGTGTGAACAGGGCATTTCTCAGTAGATACAGTAGAGAAAAATTGTATGATAGGGCTGACTTGAGTGTGTGTGTGTGTGTGTGTGTGGGGGGGGGGGGGGGGGGCATGGCTCCCTGGTCAATCCTGGCCAGATTTTGTGGTATTTTGCTTAAGTTTAACTTTTTTACCAAAAGTAACTTTTAAGCTGTAGAAATAACTTCACAGTATCAACTCAGTATGTGTTCTGAAAAACAAAATGCATATTTGCCTCAAATCCAATGATAAATTCAAAACAGTTGTGAACATTTAAACAGACCTACTACGACCTGTTATCGGGGGTAACTTTCCACTCTGTATATATATAACTTGTATAGGCAATGCATAAAATCAGTGAATATCCGAAAATCTAATATCCGGATATAGGTCTGCTTCAAGACAACCATCAATGCATTTGATTAAAACCCTGTTATTATTGTTAAACATTTGGAAAAAGAAGAGATTTATATTATAATGTATTTGGAAGTAATTGTCATTTACCTTTTTTCTTACAAAAGAAGGGCTTGAGGATGATTTTGTTTTACTTATTTTGCGAACTTTACTGGGAGTCGCCATGTTGTATTTGTTGTTATTGTAAAGTAATGTGTAAATGGAGGCACCAAATTCCGTTTCTGGCTATTCGGTTTTCGTTAATGATTTTTATTTTTGACTAAATTGGGAATAAAAGCAAAGGTCAATAAACGATACACAAAATTAATTTTATTATAAATCATTTTGCTTTAACACATAATAAAGCAAGAGTAGCAAATTATGTGGAAATTGGTTATCTGTTTTCGTGAATAAAAAGTAGAAAAGTAAAAGAATACGCATGGATTGTGTTCAATTTGATACAAAAATGACAAACACAATTTTTAGAAAAATTTCAATTTGACTATTAAACATGTTTAAAAACTTACTTAAGGGATCATATATCTGATAAGTTCATAACTATAACAACAAAAAAGCAACATCAATACGAGTTATTTTTTAAAAAAATATTTAAATATTGCAACATCAGCACATAGGACATATTTTGAAAATGCAAATCATAAGCATATTTCCATAATTTTATCCAGTATTAAGCAAATGTTCCAGAAACAGATCCTAGAAAGATTAAACCATTAAACTTAATATTGCACTTAATTTTCTCACTTTTTTATTCCAAGTTGAATAATATGCATGTTGTATTGAATAGCTTTCTTTAATAGCAGGCTTGGCTGGAAGTAAAACAAAACAAAGAAGAACTGATATAGACCTATAAATTTTATTCGAAAATGAAGTAAGATTTCTGTTATTAATATAACAACATATTTTTAATATATACCAGTAACTTCAATGATGTATACCATTATAACCAAAAAATAATGGATGTCATGTGCACAAATATTTAAAAATATTAAATTAACAACATAAATAAGAAGAGTAAAATAAAACATGATTAATGTCTTTTTAAGATCCATGTTATTAAAAATCAATACTGCCGGAATCATACAAGTACAAAGATTGAGATGTACCTGTCTGTATTTGTGATTTTTGTTTTTATTAGGTTTTAATATAAAAATATTTCATTATAGGTATGACAATATTTTATTATATCAACTTAGCATACTTGAAAAAAACAACAACATTATAATGGCATAACTATAACACAATTTATTACTTGCACTGGGTATAAATATTCAATTTGAATTTAATGTATGCAATGCAAATATACTAAACAAGAAAAACATTTTAAATGAGATATTTAACCATACAAATATGTTAATTTATATCCAGCATAAAGATATTGGTTCATCAAAAAATGTTTATTTTCCTGCTGGAACCATTATTTAACTCTTTAACCACTTACTTGCTCAAAACACCATTCACACCTTTAAAATAAAAATGACCCCACCCTCAAGGTGTTTCCTACAAGTACAGGGATTAAAGGTCAACTTTATGCAAGATTATTTAGAGCATAGTATGTGTATTTTCTTAGATAAGCAGTTCTAATTGAATAGTTTAGGACTTTCTGATTATATATACAGTTTCTATATATACTGTATATTTCTGAACAATATTACATCTTTAACAAAATTTACAAATAAGTCTTCATATTTTTTCAATAAATGACATTAATTAATAACAACATTTTTAGGATAAATAAAGCATTTTGCAGTATAACCAAAAATCCATGTATTTTTCAGGCCATAGTGTTGGCTGGTCCACTTTGTTAATTACCATCGTCAATTTTTATGCGAAGCTGAAAAAAAAAATAGATGATCAACATTATTTATGGAAACATTCATTTGCTAAAACATCAACAAAAGAAAAAAAATCAGATATGAAAAAATTTAGAAACAGATTTTAAACCGGCTATAACAATCTTCAGATCATACATCTTGTTCAACCTGAATGGCTTTCTGTTCATTGTAAACTAAGAAAGACATGGCAGAATGTGTCAAGAGTCACCTGAAGTGTACAGTCTGTCCAGCACTGATCCGCTGAATAGAGATGCATGGACAGTGGGTGTAAAACACTCTAGTCACCTGCTGCCTACCTCAGAATCTGGTACAACAGCAGCAGTAAACTAAAATCTGGTCAGACAGACTGACATTTTGGAAGCAAGCTATACCATTTACTTGCTGGTAATACTATTCTTCATATAACATATCCCACCTTAATGTTGTGTTACTATATGGACTGAGTATCTATGTTAGAAAGAAGAGGAGATTCTCAGGCTTCAAAAGCATTTTTAAATGAAATATGTAGGAAGAAATATGACCACAGCCTCAAGCATTCATCACATTTTTTTTCTTTTATTAATTGGTAAAAACAGATTTATTTAATTGTATACAAAAGTTATAGGTTTAGTCATATAACTGTATAATCACTTGGTAATAGATAAAGCAATTGCTAATTTCATTTTTTGTTTCTTTTTACTTTACAAAAATTGTTAATAGTCAAATAATCATGACAATGCACATAATAAAGTAGGCATCACTCTGCTATTTAGTTGGGAAACTTGGAAATTATCATTAATTTATAATCCCAGCCTCTCTGTTTGTAAGTCTGATAACAAGTCAGGGGAAAACTTTTATGTGAGAAGGTCCTTCCACTGATCTGCAATGGCTGGCTGATAAATCTATCCAGATAATTGTCTGCAGTCAACCCTAACCAATGTTTGCTTCAGAGCATATAATATTTTAAATTAAATGGGAAACTTAACATAAATCCCAGCTGTGTGAAATAAAACATTACTTGCCTTTTCCATTTCCTGTTCTATAGACTTGATGGACTCTTTAACCAGAGCCAGTCGCTGCTTCTCTTGGGAGGATTGTTGTTGAATCTCATCACATTTTTCCTCATAAAGACTTCTCTTTTCTTGCAGAGAGACCAACTTTTGCTGAAGTTTGTGTATTGACTCATTCACTGCCCGTTCCTCATCCAGAATATGTTCCACATGCTCATGTTCATCCCTTAAATGGAGGGATATTTGGCGAATAGAATGTGCAATGTTATCAGATTCTTCCTTCAGGATTTCTCGTCTTGTTTCTAGATTCTGGAGTTCTTCTCTGTATTTCTTGCCTTTGAATATAGCCTGACTTTCTGAAATTTCAATATGTTTTCAATCTTAATATGGTAGTACAATGTATTTTGAAGTAAAGAAATACTGATGTGTTATTATAAACAATACATGCCTTATCATCTGAAATACCTATGAGAACAACAAATAATATGGTTCTTCTTATATTTATTGTCGTTTCTATAAATCAATCTTTTGAACATATACTCTACATTAATTATTGCTGACCAAAAGCATTAGTTTGCATGATTTAGAGATTACATACATATTTCATGGATTATGGTATGTTATTGGTATTTTTCAAAGAGACCTTTTATAACAAATGCTGCAGATAAAAATAGAATTAAAATAAATAAAAATAACATATACAATATGTTCTTTTTTTCATCATGCCATTTTTTTCTTTTTTGTATACACTTAAAATTTGCCCATACTTGAAAGCTCCCTCCTTCTGTCTGCTGACTCTTGTTGCTTGTGAAAGTTGGTAATGATCTGTTCTAGCATGATGTTGGCTGTGGTGTTATGAACAGCGCAGCTACAGATGCAGCAGAACTTGACTCTTCTGCAGCAGGAGATACAAATGGTGTGACCACAAGGTATCAGCAGGGCTGGGTTATTTTCTGGAGGCAGCTGCAAGAGAGATGTTGGTTAATTGAAGTTAAAAAGTTCACAAACCAACATTTGTTGTTTTTTTACTAATCTACATTATTGCTATTCTTTTTAATTTTTTAATTATTCATAATTGAAGTACATTTACATGTTTGAAATGGTGTTTCTGTTGGTGCATAAGGATTGGGTTTATAATTGCCAATCTAAGAAAAAAGTCCACCATGTTCAACAGATTTCTCATAAACTTAGAATAACAAGTAAATGTTAAAGTGATATGTTTGTTATGCCAAAAAAAGCTAAGAGATTCAATTATTGTTATGGAACATTTTACATTTGTTACAATAATGAAAAAACGTGTACCATCACTTTTCCGCAGACTGGACAAACATGGCTGGACAGTTCAGATCCACTACTGCTATCACCATTATGAAGACCCTTGGACTTGGACGACTGTAAACCATGTGTGCTATCTTTTGACACATTCTGCAACTGGGTTAAATTCTGTTTCTTACTCAACTGTGTCTTTATTCCCATTTCACCTTTTACCCTTGCTATTATACTATCGGCTACAGAGTCAAACTGGTCTTGTGACAAGAGGGTGGCTGCAGTGATTTCCCCTGTTTCATCTTCACTACCCCACCCAGTTTCAGGGGAGGCAAATCCAGGCGACCGATTGCTGGGAACATGTAAAACATTCACTTCATTGGTGCCTTTATGGTCTCTGTAGGCCTTGTCTGTGTAATGGTTATCATCATACTGCTGACTATTGTAAGGCTTTCTTTCATTACTGTATGAATGACTGTCACTATAATCCTCATTTAGATCTTCATCTTTGACCTCTTTGGCCTTAAGCCAGTTCTGAAATTTAGCACCAGATTTCTTGGAGGCAATAACTTGCTGAAGTGGATCTGATTCACTCCTATAGTCTCCTCTGTTTTGATTTGTTGGTTTCTGGGCACTGCTTTCATGACTCACTGAAAACAAAGAGGTTTGGACAGTTTTGTGGGTGTTTACTATTAATGTTTTCTATTCAATTCATTTTAACATAACTAACAGTGACACAATAGATGGTTATCGTGTGACGTCACACATTTCCCAGCATGCAATGCGGTCGGCCATATTTGTGGTAAAGCCATTGTTTACTAATGTCTGCTTAGGTCCCTACAATTCGACGATTGAATCGATTTTTTCGCGAAAGATGTCGTGTGTAATGGTTACAAAGTGCAATAGGACTATATTAATACACTGGAGCTATTGTGCGTGAAAAGGACTTGAAGAAGACTAATTTGATCGCTTTTGATCCGTACTCGTCTTCGACGACAGCCTGATGACTTGCAGTCGGACATTGCATATCCAGACAGAGTGAACTATCTAGTGTTTCAGCAAAGTGCGACATCCAATTAAATATTGGTGGAGCTAGATCCTAGACTTGTGCCAGGGTAGAACCACTGCGCATTGCAGGTTAGCTGGTAAACCTCCACGACCAGGACTCGAACTCATGCACTGGGAGGCTGAGGAGTTACAAGTCAACAACTGCTTGGACAAGGGCACTGCTAAACTTTGGTTTTAAAACAGGGTTATTTATTATGTGTACTGTTTTCAATTCTTTACATCATGTTATACTATTTTTTCATTGCTTTAAGTTCCTTAAAACCCATGTTATGGTTGTCATATTTATTATATGTAATCGAATACCATTACATGCTCCAACTTCCTAAGCAGTCTGCTTTTGCTTTTCCTGTTTATTGATCGATGAATTTACTGTCATTAAATATTTTTTACCGTAAAATGTGTTGTTTTTAATTCAGAAATGGTGTGGTTCTAAAAGAAGTACTGAAACTTGAATTTAATTTTCTGTGAAATTATTATTCTAACATAATGTAAGTTTGTTAAATTTGCTGAAAGGTAGGACAATGATAAAAATAAAAACACTATGTGCTATTATTTATTGACAAATGTCAATGTTAAAGCAAAACCATTTTAAATAGTTAGCTGTAACAGCTAGTTCCGGCTCGTTCTGAAAACAGTTTGTTTCTTACACTTTATTAGAGCTGGTATCTGGCAGTTTGGACGAAACAATTTTCTCTCATGCATTTAAATAAATGATTTTTGCTTGTAAAGATCCCGCAAAATGCTGTTTTATATTCCGGACTGGATCCTTTGGCTTTATTATGAATAGTATCTTGGTAATGGTGTGGAGTGAAGTTATAGAAGTGGTGATGACAAGAGAAATTAAAAACGTTACTCAGGAATGAAGCCATACAGTGGACACTCTAGCTCATGCCATACTCAATACACAACCATTTACTTGTACCAATACAAACTGTCTAGGTTATGTATGACATTTTATTTTTGCCCATGTTGCCCCTGGCTATTTACAGCCCCTTATCTGAAACCTGTTGTTTTAATAGTCTAGACCATATGGCTTTGCTTCCTGCGTGTCAAAGGCCAGGTGCAGGTGGATTAGCATTACTTTCTCACGTGTATTTTAGGTTAAAAAAGAATTTTAATTAAAATATCTGAGTAATTTAATTATCAATATGATTATACATTATTTCAAGTTAACTAAATTAAGATTTCTGCAGTATTTTAAGTAAAAATAGTAGTATTTGCCACGTTGGGGAGTATTTTCCAGCAGGTAAATGCCAGTAAATACCACTGGTAAATATACCGGGGGTTGAATTTACCGCCCAACCTTGTTCTTACAGCCATGTAAAAAGTAAAGCAAAACACAATGCCTGTCATTACATAAAGGGTTTTTCCTATCTGAGATAACTTGAAATCATCAACGTGCCTATTTAAAAATAATGGACATTTAATGCGATATTTTTAAGATTCACACTGTCGAACAATACAGTAAGTGTAATAACAGTCTTCACTTTAACTAAAGTTTATTCGAGCATTATGTATAAATTTCCAAGAATATTAGTAACATGTGTTGTTACATGGGTACAATATTAGCAAATTGTCGGATACCACATTACAACCAATACAGGGCGTTCTATTTTTATGTCACTGATGACAACATTTTGTCTAAAATTGACCTTGATGGAAATTATCGATACTGTTGGTTGCTTTTTAGTTTATTTAGGACCAGTAAATAAGCAATATATTTCTTAATTGTTTGTTAATTATATGTATCTTAATAAAAACAATAAAATAAACAACAACATAGCAATTAACATTATAATATACATATTTTCTTTCGACTTTTAATGCAATCCAAAACACTTAAAAACGCTTAGCTACAATGAATGCTCCGTTCAAGCACGAAAGTATGACGTCCGAAAGTTCTCTCGTCCTTTTCCCTTAGTTTGTACTGACGGCTGGTAATGAGAAAAAATATTTCTGATCCGGATTATATATTTTGTGACATTTCACAACACTACAAGAATTAATCATCGTCTTCATTGCCTGTAATGGTCAATTTAAAAAAAAACTGCGCTTTCACGGTACTGATATGTTGATTCACCTTACCACAAAGATGGCGGACAAACAGGTGCGCGCGCACCTTGGTGAAAAATCGATAACCATCTATTATATTCATAAAGAGCAGCCTTTAGTTTTAATTACAAACAAAAAGACCCAAGACAATTATAAGGTTAAACCACAGACACAAAACCTGTAAGCTTGACATGTCCTCAAATAAAAATGTTTGCTCAAATAAGACCCTAAAAGATTAATCTTTTTTCTTTGGTCTTTTATGTGTAAAATTTATCTAATATTCTTTAGGAGAAAATATGATCAATATGTGATTCAAATTAATGATAACTGGACAGAAAAATAACAAATATAAAAAGAGCTTTGGAGGTTTGGAATGGAGGCAGTTTTTCAAAGTTTTAAACAGGCATCTTGTCTCATGTTGTTTTTGAATATTTGGAGTATTCCTGATATCTTGGTCATCAACTTGTATACCTGACTTGCCTACAGACTCTTGCACTTCACTGGTTTCTGCTCTCTGTTTAAGCCAGTTCTGTTGTCGCTGCTTGATTTCTTTTACCTGAAGCAAAGAAATATGGATAATCGTTTTTAAAATTCTAAACATTTTTGTAGGTTTTGTTCAGTAGAAATATGTTAAGTGCTGCCTTTACTATGTTAGCATGTTGCAAATACCAGCCACATCTCGTTTTAGCTTTATTGTTTCCATATTATTAAAACGGTGATAAAACATTTTTTTAACTTTCGATTTTATGTTATCATAAAATAACACATAAATAACTATGAAAAATCTCAGCATACTCTTTTGTCTAATATGATTATCTGCCCCTCATTTTGACATGCCTCCACCTGCTATGCACACATCTTTGGTGTATCTGTGGCCATAATGGACAACACCATATCAATTTGACATAGCTGAAATCAAGACGGGAAGGGTTTTGTCTGGGTGTAAAAAATTACAAGAGAGCTTTTGTAGGGGTGCGAAAATTCACGGGAGGGCTTTTGTCTGACAGACATCAAAATTGATGGGTGGGTTTTTGTCTGGGTGATTTTTGTCCGACATTCATTTGTCAAGTCTAGTTACTGCAAGAACCCATTGCTAAGATCGGCTCCAGGTATCGGAGGCCCTGGGTTCGATCCCAGTCCGCAACATACCAAGTCATAAAAAATGGTAGTGGTATAGCCCCCCCCCGCCTGCTTACTCTCAAGCAAATATAAGGTTAGTTCCACAACTTGTTGGCCCGGAGTCAGGATAATGTGACTGGGTGTTGATAAGTCTAATGTCAGGTATTCACAGATACAAATAACCACAACTGACCATATGCTATTCTTTATTTTCCAAGCCACATCTATCGCTTCCACTAGTTACCAAGCATGCGCATCAAACATATATACTGGTAAAAAAATACAACATATAACAGGTGTTGTATCATGCCAGGTGTTTACGGCATGCTATACACAGTGAAGGCAGCACTATATTTGCTTCAAGTGGACATCGTCTCCAGATAACTTAAATACTGATGATGGGCGATAAAACAAACAAACATTGCTAAGAAGAATGTGACTAAAGCCCATTTGTGGAAGGTTCAATTGGATGTAGGTCATTTCGTGCAACTTAATGTAATTAGACAAACTGGCCTTTTTATAACCTATCAGCTGATCATTTTGTAACAAATTTTAATATGACTTGAAAAATATGAAAAGTATATATATTGTAATATTTTGTTGTTGTCAGTATATAAAATTACTGTTTATCATGAATTTAATATTGAGCTCACTGTGATTTTGATTAATACAAGACCAAGTCAATCTTATCACAAGTGATGATAAATGACACTGCTGATATATCTTTTTTACACCTAATAGACAGTTTCCATGTGATGTCAAAGGCACTGATAAGACAGTTTAAGGTAGACATCTTTGAAGGCAGAAGCTAATGCAGCCTGAAATCTGAACATATGTGCTGTATTAAACTCACTGTGTTTTTATTTTTCAGTCTATTTTACTGAATTTTATATCAAACTAAACAGCTTTTATGAAGTTTTTTAAATATCAAAACTATATTTTGATAGTTTAAAGGCTTAAAAAAATACAACCAAAAAAGATACAATGTTCATTTTGTTTAAGGATGAGCCATAACAATATTTACTTCTGTGTATAAATTTACCATTGTCTGTTTATTATTTTGCCTGACATTTTCATGTCTATTTAACTCTTTACACGTTCATCAATTTGATGTCATTTATTTATTATAAGTTTAATTTACATAATATACCATAAGTAAACAAGGTGTAAAAATGAAATTCAGAAAGGCTGTGTATTGTTACTCACTGTATCAAATCTCATTTTGTGGTGAGCATTGATTTAATATTATTAATGAAACTTTTATATAAAACATGTATAGTATACTATTAAAATAGGTCTTCTTCTTCCCGGAATGGAGTGGAACTCATTGTTGAGAGTTAAAACTCCATCTCTTGGAGATCATTTATGAAATGAACATATGATTGGTTAAGAAAATATCATTTTTGCAGATTACAAAACTTCATGGTTAGGAAAGGATGAACTACCTAACTGTTTACTAAAATAATATTAATATGATAGAGTAAAAAAATCATAGTTGTAAAAAACAAACACCAAAAAAGACTTTTTTTAAAATTTAAATTACATCATAAAATACACATTAAAACATATACCTTCAACAATCGTATTCTTGTTTCGATTATAAAATACTGGGTAGCGAAATGTCCTGGACCAAAGTAAAAATACAAATTAGTGCGAAATATCTGGGTGGCTAACATTAATCAACCGTTCATTCATTTTTAATTTGTGATTCTGTGCTATCCTATCCTACACCAATATACGAGAAGTTTTACCTTGTCTGCAATATCTTGCTTCTTTGTATTTCGTTTCATGTTTCTGTTAAAACAATTATCAAGAATAAATTCTCAGTCTCATGCAAATTCTTTCGTATCAAATGTAAACAATCCGATAGCTGGTTCCCTGCATCGATTTTTTAAACTGCATTGCACGGTATGACCTTGCGTTGCGTTGGGTACCAGACAAGCGGCAACGCGAAATACATTTGTTATTGTTTGCAAATGTTTTCTCTATGAAATGTCATCAGAATACGACGAAGAAAAACTAAAAGAAGTACAGGCATTTTTTAATACGTCTGGTACACATTTGTTTCGTTTGCTTTCACACACTGTCACATTTGCGGAGCTCTGCAAGTAATCGGCAAAACATGTTTAGTCTTGCAGCTTGCACCTCATCTAATGCTTCTGCCCTGTGCATCGTTCTCTATGTTTGTGGCGTTTCACACTAAAAGGATAACATCTGATTATTGCATTCTTGTGCAGGTATAACTGAATTAAACATACTGATTTAACGCCACTTCTATGGATATTTTAGTGTTGGGATAGACCTTCGGCAAAATTGAATAGGAGGGGTATGCTATACTTGTAAGACCGATTCAATCATGAGAAATTAATCTGACTTTTCATCATTTTCTAATTTATTATAGACACATTGGGCATTTCCCCCAAATGTAGACCTTAAATCTGATGGAAAACCTTGTTTTTTTTTTTTTGTGTGATATGAATTATTGTTATTTAGCACAAAATTTACTATTAAAGAACCATAGACTATTGTTATTTAAACTATGTGTTTGTGGCAAAGTGGTTTCAAACTCCTGGTGGCTTGTTCAAAAATAACTGTTGCATGTGCAGAGAACGGATTCACACCACTGAAATCATGATTGTGGAGACACAAGACAATTCCCACACGAATCTAGAACATCAACAAGCAGCTTTCAGCAAAACCTTTTAAAGTTAACCATACAATGTATGCATTTCCTTCAATGTTATTTTGAGCTCAAAGTGTCAGAAACCATGCTCAATCTTAGAGACGCGTACCCAAATATGCACCGATATCTGATCATAATTCTTTCTTCCTTTAAGATTTTACAACTCCATAGTTTTCAATGGGGGTGGCTAAATAATATTTACTAACAAAACTAATTTGACCTTAAATTTTATCTTTGTTTCTATGGGGTTCAGGTCAGAGTTAACCTGATTACTGACTACAACTTATTTAACAATATGGTATTTGGATGCTTCACTTTTATTTGTGCTTAGAGAGATTTGACCATGAGGATGCGGTTAAAGTTGTGTCAACTTATTATTTTATACCCTATCACCTATGAACGGAACCACATTTGGTCATGCAAGAACCTTTTGGAGAAGAGGCCTTGCAGCTGAGATGCGTTAATTTGAAAGTTCTGTCTACTATCTCCCTCTATTATTGTATATTATTGCATTAGAAGTCACTGTAATTATCACAGTTATGTCATTTAACTTAAATATGATAAATATTCTTTTGTACATAATCAATATTTACTCTGAACAAAGATGGCAAAGCTACTTTGACTATGTACAACTACATTTTATGGTTTGCCTCAATGGCTGCATAAATGGTAGGGCAACTGTTAATGTAGCATGAGCCAAAACATTTCAAGAGGACAACATTTGCAAACAGGGATTCAAACCGGAGACCATTCGAAAATTGAAAAAGCTTTCAACCAACTGAGCTATACATGCTTTGTTTACAAGTAGCCAGTGAAACTGTTTGGCTAGTGCTTTAAAATGCAAATTGTTGATTCTAACTATTTCATAACATAACTGATGAAAAGTTGTTTTTTTTATATATTATTTTACAAGTTTTGAATCACTGACATTAACCAATATATATTTTTTTGTTGCAGGTTGTGCATTAAATTCTTGCCAGAAGGTAACCCCAGTTAGACCAAAGGCAAAGATGGAAGATAAGGAAGAGACAATGTCAGGCATTCCTAAACTTGACCTTATGAACTTTGAAGATCCTCAGTATGAGGAGAGTAAATACGTCCTCACCAGTCCTCGGTCACTGGAGGCCTGCTCTAGACTCGGTGTTAAGGTTAGCTAAATTAAATTTATCATAGATTACAATTTTTTATCCATCAAGTCCCACATCAGACTTTTAGTCTATGCAATTGTCCATTCTTCAGCCATCTACCCATTCATATTTCCATTATGCTTCCACATTTTCATGAGGTTTTCCATGTTAATATGACTAGCTGGAGAGATGCATTGATTAAAGGCTTGATTTTGACTTAACATTGTAAAAAACTCGACCTAGTATAGATCGAGTGCACCAGTGCCACATGTCACATGATATTTTCTTTTTGACCTCACTTAAGTTTTAAATAAAAATGACACCAGTATGAAATTTAATTTTTATTCTTGATGTAAATCAGGATTCGTGTGGGGTACATTGTAAGTACCAAACTGAGTTGCATGTATTTTTTTCTTCTCATGACCTTGCAGTTATGGCCATTTGTTATGATTGCAGTAACTGGTACAGCAGTATCTGGTGTCTATATCATTTTTGATGTTGATTATCGTTTCAGCCTGTTGACTTGCTGTATAAACCTCTTGCTGAGTTCCAAGAAGAACTGTTACCTCAGGACGTTCCTCTGCGTACTATCTACAATATATATGATGAACATGAACAGAATAGAGAGCGTAAGTTAATATATATAATGGGGATATTGATGTATAACACTTGCCTCTATAGGAACACCATAAAACCAGTAAATAATAGAGGTATTTGGAGAAAGTTATTAATTTAATTTAAGACAAGATATAATGTCTAATTGGAAGCCACTTTTCCTCAATTATTATTTTTTGTAAATGTAGTTTGTTTTACCCTTTGCATAATGCAGTGTCAAAGATGTATGATTTGTAGTTTTTACAGGCCAATGTATTTTGCCAAAATATTTTCAATTCACCAAAAAAAAATAAAAAAAATTGAAGGATACTTTTTTCATTGACATGAGAATCAGTAGAACTTGAAATAAGCCATTTGCCATTGTACATACAATACTTTTTTTAATTAGAAGCATTGTTGTTCATAATTTTTTAAGTTTAAATTCTCTGATCCTCTAATTTTGTATCTGTATGTAGGTAAGCTAGCCCTGTGTCGAGAGGAGAGACAGAGAATCATGGATGAAGAAAAAGGCCATCCAAGTGACCGCACCAAGCCTGTCGTCTCAAAGGGCAAGAAATCTGCCCCAACCTCTGCTAGGGCTACCCAGAGAAAGTCCAGGCTAGTTCAAGGAAAGGCTTCCCTTTCAAAATCTGGTATATATGAATAATATTTAACAATGTAGCAACATTTATAACATGATGAACATTAAAGTAATTAAATAAATAACTTATAATAGCAGCTATGATGATAAAGTTTATTTCTGTTTAACACACCTTTGTACACCAGATAACTAATGTGTTGCAATAAATTATTTTTACTACTAAGGTAAAATCACTATTAAAATGTCTTTAATCTGCACTGACTTGAATCATTTGGTCAAATTGTTTGATCCGATATAATTTCTAAACTGAGTAATGTTGCCAAATACAAGTATCAGATGTTGTTGGTATTGCTTATATATAGTGTATATGTATATGTAGTGTCTTTTTAATATGATTATAATGTCATTTCTGTGTACCTGAACTGATGCAAAACTACTTGTTCTTATAGAGTTTGTATTGTATTACTTACTTTATTACTTGTCACTTTATGGGTGCACAGGCTAAGCTTTTAGGGTGGCCAAATTATAATGTCTCTGTCCCTTAGTGTGTGTTCAAGTTCCAGTCAAGGCAAATACTTAATGTGAGGAGGTCTTCTGGCTAACCTGTATGTCTGGTCCCAGTTACAAAAACATTTCTCACTTGGGCTAACCTGTATGTCTGGCCCCAGTTACAAAAACATTTCTCAGTTGGGCTAACCTTTATATCTGGTCCCAGTTACAAAAACATTTCTCAGTTGGGCTAACCTTTATATCTGGTCCCAATTACAAAAACATTTCTCAGTTGGGCTAACCTTTATGTCTAGTCCCAATTAAAGAAACATTTCACATTTGAGATTTTGCTTAAGCACAATTTATTGATTGCACATTATTTACTAATTGTATCTTTAACACATTTATATTTCATTTTAATATCACAACCTTTCCAAGTTGTTTGGATAGAAATGTGTAAGCAGTTCTCTTGCAGTCATTATTTGAGCTTGAGCAGGAACTCAACTGATACATGTTTTTGCAAGTGGAGCCTGGAGTCTTTATCCACCAATTATAGTTGTATGTCTGAGAAATGACTATAGCTGTGTTTTGTTGATGCATTCAAAAACATTTAGCAAACAGCTGTGTATGGTATTTTATTGTAATTCACAGAGGAGAACCTGGACAGAGGTAGTCTACAGCGGAAGAGAACTGCTTGGGCGACATCCATCGGTCATGAGAGGATCACCAATGATGAAATTAATCAGAGGTGAAAACATTAACTGTCTTGTAGATATAGTTGTTTCACTAGAGAGATAGAAAAATATGCAATCTGTTTGCATAAAGTACTGCTGGTTTGTTTTTACCCTTTTGTGAATGGGTCGGGTTCTGGCCAAATTGTGAAAATTTGCCAATGTGAAATCCTCTAAATCTTGAAACACGTAGTAAGGCCATCAAACAGATTATGAATTTCAGTTAACCATGACAAATTAATTTTTTTTTAATTTTTTTGTCTTATTACTTATAAATGCTGCTTTGGCATTTGTTCATGTTGAAAAAGTGTAGGATAAACCTCTCAGCATTCCAGTTCCCCATTATACCCCTTAGATGTTCATATTATTTCATGTTATATTTATGGAAAGTTTAAGCGGTTGGTTGAAGTTGTTTTAAATGCTAATGTTCTGGACTAAATTGCACCCAATAACATTGCTCTGCAGTGGTATGGGAAGATTGAAATGATAAATAAAATTAAAAAGAACAAGCTTGCAAAACAATTTGTTTGAAAATATACATTTTTTGTAATTGTGAAGATCCTTTTACCGGACCCATTTAGGGGGCGCCCATGGCTGAGCGGATAGAGTTGCTGACTTTAAACTCCTCAGGCTCTCACCACATGGGTTTGAGTCCTGGTCGGGGCAAGAACTTTCATGTGGGGAGGTTTTCCAGCTAACCTGTGGTGTGCTGGTGGTTCTACCCAGATATTAGTCTGAGGTTGTCCTCCACCAATACTGGTAACTAGCTGGACATCGCCAAAATGACCATAATTGTGTCGGTGTGATGTAACATAAAACAAAACAAACAAAACAGGACATATTTAGAAAAGAAAAAACAACAGTGCTGAAAATAATTAAGCCGATATAATATCAAATGGTCATTTCCCTGAGGCCAATCAAAGAAAACATAATATGAAACAGTAAAAGAGGTTCTAGCCCAACTTAACCACTAAACATCTATTGAAAGGTACGGTTGGAGAGCAGCGATATGAGAAAGTCCCATCCATTGATTGAAATATGGACTATAAATGGATGATGATGGTCATTCTCGAACAAAATCTGTTATCTATCATGAAGCATCTGTATTTCTATAATAATACTATATATAATACTGTATTTCTACACAATTGGCAGTTTTTTATGATTTTTCTTTTCCTTAAACATCAGGCAAAGTAGCACTAAGGTTCATATTTCATCACATTACTTAAACTAGATTGCTTTTGACCTCTGATCATTAGTGCCTTGTCATTATTTGATAATGAAGGATTCAATAAAGTTATTTAGATAGTGCAGCAGATACCTTTAGGAATAGTTCTGAACCGACACACATTCATGTTGCAATCAATAATTTATTGTCCTATGTAGAATGAAGGAGCTCCACAATGAAAGCACAAAACTACGACAGGAGCTGCTGTCTAGGAAGGAAGCACGAGCTATACGGAGGTATTTAAACCTATCTTTATATCAAATGACAAAACATCTGAATAACTGAAAGATTTGATAATATATATATGTCATAACATGTTAGTTTTCTTTTGATAATCCTATTTAAAATATAAGTAAGGCTATTTGTCAATATTCTTTCTGCCAGATAATTTATAAGCAAATTATAATATTCTTTCTGTCCAATAATTTATAACAAAATTATAATATTCTTTCTACAAGATAATTTATAAGCAAATTATAGTATTTTTTATGTCAGATAATTTGTCACCAAATTATAATACTCTTTTTGCCAGATAATTTATAGGCAAATTATTATCAGATGTTATGATCTTACGTTACTTCATATCAAGTGTATTTATATAAAGTACTGATTAATTTTTATGTACTGATCAAGAAACACATTTGTAAAAAAAATGGTTAACAAATATTTGCAAAGAAGCATTAAAGTTGATAAATGCATACTTTATTAAAAGTAAATGTCTAATGGTTTATTCATATATATTTATATTTTTGCCTGTAATAAAAAATTATTAATAAAAAAAAAAACTCACTTTGCTATGAGAAAATTCAAGAGAATACTTTGTTTGATAGGAAATCAGACAAGAAGGGGACTGGTGAAAGACCCAAGAGTGCCCAAGCTTCTATAAATCGAAGTTACAGTGCCTCGGATCTCAGTCTTGCAGGAACATCAATGTTGAGTCGAACACATCTGACATCAGCGCGCCCAATAACCAACTCTAAACTGCGGAAAGCACTGCCTAAATCTGAACTGAAGAAAGCGGAAGTTACTCCAGAGGTAAAGCTTTCTGATTGCCTTTAAAATAAACGTTAGTATTCAAAATATATCTACAAAAGTTAAAAGTAAATATGGACATTTACAAAACCTCGACATCCACATTTACTGTACCTAACTATAATGTAATTTTATCAAATCATATTTGTTTATGTTTCTAACACAAACTGATTCAGTATTCTTTTTTGAAAAATCCATGCAAAGGTTACTTTAAGTATTGTTACCCTCACAGCAGCAATTACTTCAGAATCTGATCTTACAACTCCCAGAGAATGCTTGCTGTTATAGTCTGTATTATACTGCAGTTAATTTAAGAGCTGAGAGATTTTTATCACTGTTATTTCATTTTTCTAGGATGAAAAAATCCTCAGTTTAATAATGAGTAAACATGAGGGAGAGAGAGCAGAGATGAAGGAGAAACTGCTGCGAGAAATTATCTGGGAACGACAGAAGAAGGAGGAAGAAGCAGCCAGGATGGCCAGTGAGATGAGGAGAAGGAGAATGTTGGCAGAGGAGAAAAGGATTAACTCTATGAAGAAGGTAGGTATGTTTAGTTATAACTTCAGTTATAGGTTCAGTTATCAAGATATATTGTTTCCTTGCAGCATTTTTAGTTCAGTCTCACTATGATTGCTTGTCTGAAACACCTTATATAAAAGCACTAGCCACAAACAATGTACCAGTTTTCCTGTCACTGTTTTCTGACTCTTGCCAACGACTTTTTTTAAATGTTTCAATAAACTATTTATTGTAACCTATCTTAAAATTATGATTTACTTTAATTTTAAATATTTTAACTGTGAAAAAACAGTAACAGATAATGATTGACTGTTTTGTGTTTTACAGACTGACCAGGAAGCCCGACGACAGGAGCAGGAGCGCCAGCTGTTGGAGGAACAAGAGAGACTATTGAATGAGAGCAAGAGACGCTGGGCGATGAGGTTCTCCTCTCAGCGTAAAAATAAGGATCAGAAGTTTATCGAGAAAATGGAGAAAGAGCAGCTACGGAAGCGTATACAGGTATGAACTTGTTTGAAAGTTTCTGCAAGAATCATAGACTTGACATGGTTAGGAAATTGAAAATAGATTTTAATGGTGTAAGTTTGCTCTGTTCAAGTGACTTAGATACACCAATTTTAATATAAACACTAATATCATAAATAAGATAAAGGAGAAAACTTTGTTTTAAAAAAAGTCTTGAGGTAAAGGTAGTAAAGTTTTTGTCTAAAGTAAGATCATTTATTATATAAGGACAGTTTCATGATTTGCTAGTAATTCATCCCCCTATTGTGATTTTGACATTTTCTGTTTGCATCCAAGTCAAGTGCACACAAACAGTATTACAAACAAAACACAACTGTTCTTTTGTGTAAAATAGAACAACTGTTCACCCTGTGTAATACACTAAATGAAAATACTGATTTATGTTGACATGCTTGACCAACCATTTAGGCACCATCTGTTATATTCAGGCAAGGAATGTAAAGGCCCTAGAATTATATTGATAATTACTATCTTGACAGTCATAAATCTTGCTTTAATTTTGCTCTGTCAAAGTGCTGGAAAAGATAAGCTGTTTCTATTATCAGTGTGTGTTTATATATTTTCATTGCAAGAAGCTATATTGTTATACATGTATTTGTCTTTGCAGACACTACACAATCTTTAAAAAATTTGATTATAAAACTATTGTGTAGACACTGTCAAGGCTTATTTACATCTGGTTTGCCGTGTTTCCAAAAGGGAACAGATTTGTAGCAAAGGTTATTGTATAATTTTATCAGGAGAGTAATGTGAGGGCATTGGAGGATGAGGAAGAGGAAATGAAAGAACTAGTTCGACAGAAACAACAGCACCAAATACTTACAGCTGCTCAGAAGAAGGAAGCAAAAGTGCTTGAAGAATCAATGGTAAAGCTTTGTAAAATAATTAATCTGAAAAACATCCTTGTAAATTTAGTTGATTGTAGTATGAATAAATACACCTTCTTTGGTTTATTCTTTCTGGTTGTAAGAAGTTCCTATCCCCTACAGAACACACATTTGTGCTGTGAACAAATGATTCGTGTTTTCTCTGAATAATCCTGACAGGTACTCTCTTAACACATGGGTTGAGTGGCGTAATTTGAAGTTGATTTCTTGCTTAATTATAGTTAAGTCTTATTTTTGTTGCAGAGAGTTATGATGAAGAATCGTTCTGAGCGAAGGCAGTTTGAAGATAGATGGAACTCTGTCCTCAAAGAAACTCAGTAAGTTTGTTTTTCAATACATTGTTATAGTCACTTACAGTCAGCAGTTAACTGTGGAAACTCAGGTTATATAATAATTGTAAATGAAGATTTTTTTATTGCTTATTGGTTAGTGGCATTTGCATATTTTAAGAATACATTAATCTTTTTGGTAATTAATCAATTTGAAAAAACAAAGTTGTTTTAACTAATGTTAATCTTTCTTGATTGCCCTCTTTCTGGATAGAACCAATATTCAATTGTAACTTTTTAAAATATTGATACCTTTGATTCTGAGTTCACTGTCTAACCACTAAACTACTGTCCACTAGATCACATATTATGTATACAGTCAATAAAACAGTATATAATATTTACTTAGGCAAAGAACAGTTTTGATTTAGGTGTAGAGTCTTCTTTATGTGAAAAAAATGAAACAACACACAACTGGTAAGTTATGTTGTTTCCAAGCTAGTATTTATCATATTAGTCAGAATATCATGACTCAGCCATTCTTTACCTTTATGTAGTTTTTGGAAGTATCAAACACAATGGGAACTCCTCAGGTAAAAAGGTGTAGTGTATAGAATTATTTCATCTATAAACCTCTATTTATCAGTTTTATTGTTCACATCTCGTTAGATATACGATATATATTTTCAGAAGAGATAATCTTTGTTATTTTGATCACTTTATAGGCACCTTTATGTTTATTTTCGCATGTTGTCCGGTCAAACATCTGAGAGATGATTCTTGCCTGAGGCATTCCGATTGTATCAAATATTCTTCATTAGTATTTTTCGATGTGTTGTTTGCTTGACACATGAATGTTGTGGTCACATGAGGAGAAGAGGCCTTATAAGTGATGATGAGAGTTTGAAACTGCCAGAAAATTCAAAAAGGTTAAGAATTGTTTGAGTCATGAAATTGTGACCAAAGGTAAAATGACATAGAATTATGACATTATTACCAGTATAACAAATAAAAAAAAATTATACAAAATAAATTCATTTTAAATTTTATGAATTAATATTCATTTGGAGACATACTTAGCTATTTTTCACTCCAAGAGGTCATAATATATGTGCCTACATGTACAGTCTTATTTTCAAATATGATATTTATGATACAAAGACTGTTTTTAAACACTTGCTGTTACCCTTACATGACAGGCTCAGGTGTTGCAGTAAGTGCTTAGTTTGTAGTCACCCTTGATGAGAAAACTTAAGAATTCAAATATCATGCCTGATATGGTCCAGGTTTAAAGTCTCTTTGCTAATCCTGTAAAAATAATGATCCTTGCCTGATATAATAAGTGTGCCCAAGGTAGGTATCTCATACCTGTAGGGTCAACAAAGATTTCCACCATAACTTCTTTTTGTATCTGTCACTTTAGATCTTAACATTAAGAAATATTTCAAGGGTCTTCAAATAAAAGGAATGTGTAATATTCAGCGCCATTGTTTTTTAGTACACATTGATGAAAGGTACCTGGGTAAAACCGGTATATCATGTGTTCATAAAATGCCATGTTGCATGGTACAGTACTAGGACTATCACGGACATCATCAACAAAGTATCCAACTTTCCATAATCTTCCACCCATTATCTTGGTACATTCTCCAGATGGGCAGCAGCTATAAACTGCTTGTCTGTGATGGCTTCCCAGCCACCACATTCACATGAATCAAAGTCAACAGGACAACTTTTTGGCAGCCTTGTTAAGAGCCTGGACTGTAGGCTTCCTAGGAAGACCCTTGATGCCCAGTGCTCCAAGCACAGTCCATAGTGACTGCAAACATCATCAAGGTCTTGGCACTTTCAACATTTCTTTCAAATCCTTCCTGTATTTTCTCCTTCCATGGAACAAGTAACTCAACCATTTTCACCCTTCGTGGTGTATGAAACAAGAGTACTATATATAGTTGAAGGTTTGAGGGAACAATGTCAGGAAAGACCAGCTTCTGACCAAGATCTACCTTTATCTCACAGCTTTTGGCTTTGAAGTAGATCCTTGTTGCTGAATGGCTTACAATAATAGTGAAGGAAGCACTATATCTGTGTCATGTGTGAAGTGTGTTTGCTTCAGGGAGAGTATAGACCTGTTGGCAGAGTCAGTATCAGCAAAGGATTCCAAACACAAGATGAAGTATGAACATGTTGTCCAGAGACGAGAGAATGAAATCATGCTTAGCAGGTAGGGTGGGCCTTATTTAAGTTTACATCACTGTATAAATGTCAAGGATATTTGATTCAATAGTCTGAAATTCTAGACTTTATAAGCATGATTCTTCAATAGCTCAGTAAAGATTTGTATGAGTTATCTACATAGTTGAAACAAGGGGCCATTGTAGCAAGGATGGATATGCTAAAGTACTCTAAATTTCTTCAAGTAAGAAAATGTTTTAACTAGTTTCTCTACTTAGGCAGTACTAGATGTATTCTTGGAAAATAACTGCATTTAAGGTTCTAATAAAAACATGAGTACTTGCTTAGCATTCCATTTTCCTTAAAATAATATGCAAAATGTTTTTATGCTCAGCGAAGGACATGCATATAGTCGCTGCTTTGTCCATCCGTCCATCTTGTTAGTTCACATGTTCGCCCATCATAATTTTTTCTGGAGCATGACACAAAAAGTGTAAGAGTTATCAATATGAAATGTCATAGGTAGATAGATCTCAATGAGGAGGAGTGCAGTGTACAAGAACCATAACTCTCTTTTGCATAGTTCAGGAGTTTTTTTGATTGGTTATTTTTTATACTTTAATTATTTAAACATACATATTTAAAAAAAGAAGCCCTTTTGGAGCTAGCATTTATTTGTGTAACATACATATTTAAAAAAGAAGCCCTTTTGGAGCTAGCCTTTATTCGTGAAGCATCCATCAGTTCTACCAATTCTCTTGTTTCTATTTGTTTTTATTTTATTTGACAAATTGCTCATAAAGCTTTCTGAAGTGACCAGTTATTTACAACTATATTAATAACTTACATTTAAATTTGTTAAAACGCTTAATTAATGCATGAACAAGGATATGCAACACAATAATAAAATATTAGCTGTATTTTCTTTCCTTTTTAGCAGTTTTTTTGGAATTAAAAGTAATACAAGGTCTTGCATCACATAGACAGAAAAAGTGAATGCCAATGTGCCTACTGAACAAGCTTTTTTAGCTTTTGGATTAATGTTGTTTAAATACAAAATAATAACATGTATTGCAGATAGAATGGAAAGGCCAGAAAGTTACATGTGCTGCTGGAAACATGTTTTGTAAAAGTATGATACAGAGAAAATAATTTTATTACAATACAAGTCGCCTAGTGTTTTGAGGTCACTAATTTAACCATTACTTGATTATATAAAACATTTTAACTTTTAGCCTGTTATGCACACTTTAACAAAGCATAGGCAAATACATCGTCGGATACTAACGGTTGATTCTATTACGTTACTCTCCATTCATCACCTGTGGGCAAATTGCTACTCATTTCGTCGCTTTGTTTACTATGAAATGCCACAATCCGATTGGTTCGCTGAGACCATCCAGCGAATCTGCCAACCAATCAAGTTTACGCTTTCATACCACTTCAAAGCATTGTTGTAAGTTTATTTACGCACAAATTACAAGCAACGTCACTGTCTTCATGGGCGATGATACCGATTAAAACCGACGTGTATTTTTCAATACTTGCTGGAGTGCCCAAAGATCTGTAAGAACATTTGTCGCGGATCGCTGACAGACATATTTTACACTTGCGATGCGCTGTACCGGTCGCCATGATTACGTTCTCAGGTCACCGTATTGATCTTCCGTTTGAAGAGTATTTAATTTTGTAACCTATCATCTGATTGTATAATGTCTGTTCTGTTCTATTCAAACAGAACGACGAAATGAGTAGCAATTTGCCCACGGGTGATGAATGGAGAGTAACATAATAGAATCAACCGTGGGTATCAGACGATGAGGCAAATAGTGTAGTTTCAGATCATCAAATCCCGCCTTGGATTGGGATGGGATTTGCCTGCATTTTTGCCGATACTGTGCAGCGACATTTCTATCATTAAAGCACAGGGCCCCTTATGAGGTGCCCAAGGACTGGACCTGGCCGGTCCATTATACTGACACCGATAAGTGAGATGTAATGCTGTCCCCTTAGCCCCAACCATTAGGAGGGAAGCCACTATTACCAACTTTAAAATCTTTGGTTTGACTCAGCTGGGGTTTGAACCTACCACCTCCCGATGCGCAAGCCGATGCTCTACCACTTGAGCTATTGCAGCCAGTGTCTGATCAGAATTAACTTTTCTCCTGTTCAGATTCTTGCAATATATCTAAGACACCTTTGCATGTTTATGTTGGCAAATTACAGGTATTATAGATTAGTTGATGTTTTAAACAAATTTAATATGATCAGGGTAAATGAAAACAATGTTTTGCAGATTAGATAGAGAGAAGAAAGCACTACAGGCCAAGTTAGCCCAACAACAGCAGGAAAGTGAGATGGAAGAATGGAGAGACAGCATCCTGACTGCAAGAGAAATTGTATGTGCTGACATCTTAACTTCAGCTGGTTATAAATTAATGCAAATATTGAATTAAGTAGAACAGAAAATATACTGTTGTCATCAAATATTGAACAATTTTGACAAGTTTTGTTTTTGATTTGGTCAAGCTTAAACAGTTCCTGCAATTGGAATGATGTTCAGAGTTTGTTTGTTTGTTTTTTTACTTATGGCTTAGTGGGTAGAGTTTCAAACTTCTTAATCCCATGACTGCCTGGCTTCTCACCATGTGCGTTCGAGTCCCATTTGGAGTGGAAACTCATGAGGGGAGAGCTTCTAGTTGACCTTTGGTGCAGCTGTGGTTCTACAGAGATTTTTCCAGTGTCAAGTTCCACAAATAACATCTGGACATCACTAGAATGAAATTTATTGTGTAGTTGTAATTTTGTCTCGAACAACAAATAAAAACACAAAGAAAGACTCTTAGAAAAATCACTAGAACCACTGCAGGTCAATACAAAAACTTCAAAAGTGGCTGTTCTATTTAAAGGTGGCATCCGACAGTTTGAACCATTTCTTCCTTTTATTTAACCAAATAAATCCTTGTGTCCTGAAAAGATCCAGTAAAATGCTGTTTATTCACCCATGGGAATATTAAAGCATAACATCCCACTTGTCGTTATTACAAAAAGGTTTTTCCTGTCTGAGCCATGCTGCACAGTTATTTTGCACACACTATTTTATAACCAAGAAAGTATGTGACCACTTACTTTAGAATTTACATTACACGATCATCCAGGTAATCAGCTCTGATGTCGATATCTATTTTTAGCTGAAATCCCCCCATCATGCTTCTCTATAGATTTGGAAATAATGGAAAATCAAAGCGATATATTTCACGATTTTTACTGTCTTACAATTGGGGTAATGTTATAAACAGCCTTTACTTAATCTAAAGTCTAAGTTTATGCAGCAGTTCCACACACATTTCAAAGAACAGGGGTAAGATGTATTAGATATATGGCAAACTGTCCGATACCACCTTTAAAGCTATATAGGTAAGCAGTTCTCCGATTGCTGTATTGTACCTTTTGTGGTCAGAGAGTAAGTTGGCAATCAGGAAAGTGCTTTGAAATGTATGTTTTTTTTTAAGAATCTTAAACAAAGGGCTGAAGTCCTACTTCTGTTTATTTATGTCCAAAACATAATGTAATCCTTAGTGACATGTTGAAAATATAAGTTTCCATTAGATGCTTTATTCTGACATGCTGATGATGACATCGCTATGTTTTTCTATAGGCGGACAGGCAAGCACATGAAACTCTTGCTCAGACTATTGAACGGAAGGCACGAAAAGCCCATGAAGAACGGATAAGGAAAGAAAAGGAACAAAAGAAGAACATTAAGAAGTAAGTACTGGAAAATTATTGATAACATTAACTTCTATTTAGACAAATTTCTAATGGTAGCTTATAAACTAACCAACGTTTTTTTTTTGTGTTTCATTAAATCTTATTTTAATCTTTCTTTATTAAATGCTTTTATATTAAAAGCCTTTAAATGTTTTGGACAAATAGTTTAATGTTATTTTATTGTTGATTATGTTTACATACCTTTCAAAGTGTAAAGATGAACTGTATAACTTAAAATTTTTCATACATTCAAGGACGGCATATTAACAATCACATATGAATGCTAAATCTAGTGAGCTGGAGGCTTACTTCACAGGTTAGATTTGTAATCAACCATGCACATTGCTTTGAACCCTCAATAATTTATTGCATAACTTTACATGGTCAAGACATGCAAAACACTCAGCAGACAGAACCAGTCAATTTGAATCAACCAGAAACCAGTTGTTGTTTTTTTGCTTGTTAATAGTTAGCATAATTAACTAAAACAAATATTTAGAAGTTTGGAATATAACATAAAAGAACCATTTTAAGCAAGGCATTTCAACCAATCAACAGCGACAATTATTAGGCTTTTAAAAAAGCAAAGCAAAGTTACTAAGGCAAATATAAAATATTTAAGTTTTATATATATATATAATATGAAAGAGTATTGCTTATAATGTTGTGCTGGTATGATTATCAGGATTGCTCAGGAGACGAAGCAGTGGACCAAACAGATGGAGAATGTGATTGAGTTGAAGGATCGCAAGTCTGAAATCATAAAACAGGAGAAAGATCTTACTATACAACAGGTACATAATTTTTTATCTATAAGTCCAGTGTCTCCAGAGGATGAGAAGTTTGTTGAAGTGATGACAAAATGAACAATGAAAATGTCTGCTCAATCACTTTGGTAGTAGCTAACCTTAGCATTAATTAATATTTCTAAGATTAATATTTCTAAGAACAACCTCAATTATCATGTTATGTTTTAGGTATAGTCTGATAATTTCAGTGAATAAATCAATACACATTGATCTATTTTGGTAGTGGTAGTTAATAGGCTTTCAAATAAAAATTAAGTATTCTTTACTATTACTAGACATAACATTAGTTTTACAATTCTATTACCTTATTTCTACATGTGATCTGTACCTGTATTATTTTACTTCAGTCTCGTCACCTGGCTGCCTCATCACATAGGCTTCGAGATTCCCTGCGTAACAAATATGGTGGGGAGTCATTTGACCAGAAGGCATTTAAAGCTGAACTCTACAACAAATTTGAGACAGGGAACACTTTCCTGTCTGCAGCCAAAAACACATCCAGAGTGAACCTACATTGAACATCTCTAGAGAAAGACAAGGGCTATTTAGAAATCAGTTTATAAAATTAGTAAACAAATGTGTTTTATAAGGAGATGCATTTAGAACAATAACTAAGTAGAGCCTCTCATAACTACCTGTTTTAAGTGAAATACTTGCATTTAGGACAATAATTCTGCCAGTTTATGGGCACTACACTCAGAGACCTGTCTGTGTAACTGAGGATCTGTTTTCTAAACCTTCTTAAAAATGTGAAATTGGCATCTTCATATAATTCTATTGTTTGAAAGTGTTAGTTATAGATGAGGGTTCTAGTATTTACATTGTGCCTGTCTAATAATGTGTGCTTTGAACTTCTGTGATATTTGATTTTATTGGTGTGACATAATGAGATACTGTTGATAGTGCAAGAAATGATGTGTATTTTGCTAGCAGACATTCAGAAATAAATAAAAAGAATACTACAGTTCACTACTCTATGGAAAAGTGAAATAAATGGTTGGGTAAATTGTATTGTTTTACATTAAAACCTTTCCTCTATTCTATTAAGACTCTTTTATAAAATCCACATAAAACACACAAAAATAGACTTCTTAACCAAAGGAATATCATTTTAGCATCAGTGGGTTATATTGT
Organism: Sinonovacula constricta; assembly: GCA_007844125.1. Taxonomy (NCBI): domain Eukaryota; kingdom Metazoa; phylum Mollusca; class Bivalvia; order Cardiida; family Solecurtidae; genus Sinonovacula; species Sinonovacula constricta. The sequence continues at coordinate 11,625,326 of CM017567.1, read as the reverse complement.
AATGGTGACTGACACTGAAATAGTATTCATTTCATTAACATATCAGTGGTGTCCATGTTAGTCTTGCAGTAAGTTTTCAGAATAAATATCGGCTGTGCCTTAGTAAACTTGCAGTTAACAGTTCTTTGAAAAATTGATAAGTTCTTTCTCATGTACTTTCTCCTTTCTGTAGAATTGGATTTTATTTTTTTCTTCTTATCTTTGTTACACATTATACTAAGGGTTGAAGCTGTGAAGAGTAAAGCTCACAATTTAATTTAAGCTGTATTACAATGTAGATAGCCCTTTTTACATAGCACAATAGCTATAACTGATAGTATGTATTATTTTCTCTGTTATTCTAGTTCTATTTAAAACCATGCATATATATATTATATAGAGCATTTCTCTTAAATAATTTAATTTCACATTTTATGTGTTTTTATTTTACATATATTTTATTTCCTCATGTTGTGATAGTTATATTTATTTTATCATGTACAGTCAGTTTTATACAAGAAGGTGTTGCACTTGTTTAGTTTAGTTACTGTTCTACAATTATTTTACATTTAATTTTATTAAGATAAACGTGAGAGTTTAGTTGCTGTCTTTTTATCTTTTTTATATATTTGATATCTTAAAACAATCTTACTCAGTTATTTCTTGTCGAGTGTTGGTTAAAGATTTGAATATGAAATTCAGAGGCTTAAATTTGTTGCTGAGTTAGTAAAAAAAAACGTACTAGCCTTATTAATATTTTTCCGGCTTTTTGAAATACATATTATAGTTATTAGAGTTGTGTATTTGAAGTTTGGATAATCTAACATTCTAATTATTTTATTTGAAGCCTCAAATTCTTTTACACAAATATTTTGTATTCTACACTTAACTGTCTTCCCTTAAGTTCAAATGAGCATTCATATACTTAGTAATTACTTTCATGAGAGTATACATTTGTTTATAAAATTGAAGAGAAGAAACAAGACTATACAGTTCATTAGTTGAGCATTGCAGTAATTGTGTTGTTGTTGAGTTGTTTTAAGCCATGGTTAAAGAGAGATAAAGAATTAAAATATTAGTAGGACCTATTGATTTGTAAATTTATGTAGGTAATAAAAGCTAGTGATATGTTTTTCAAGACAGCAAGTAAACTTGGATAATGTTGATTATTCCAGAGATGCCAAAGTTTGTGGTGAATGGTAGAGCAGATAGACCCGTCGTGAAGCATATTTGAAGACACATTTAGCACCTTCAGTGTCATTAGTTCTTTTCTGCATTGAAATATAAAGGTTTGGCTAGAAATTGAATTATCAATTTTGTCCATTCTAATGGATAAAAAGCAAATATTTACTTGTTAATAACATAAATTATGTTAATGGTGACCAAGTTTTTTTTGTAAATATTGTTTAACTTGTGTTGTTTTTGTCAAATGGAAATTATTTAATATCATGTATTTTGTCTTGGACAAACAACAACACCAGTCCTTGGAAATGTGTATATTATCCCCTACCGAGATAGTGTTGTTTCGTTGTCAGTCCCTAGTTCTTTCCATTTATCCATCACACTAATCTTTTCAAAGCCTTGAGTTAGTAGTGTTTTGCTGGACTTTGGTAAAAAACTTCATATATTAGGGAAATGATGCACTTCAATTATTGTGACATTGAACTGTCTAATAATGGAGTTTGAGCCTTTTATTTTAAGAAGAAAAAATGTCCATCCATCACAACCTTTTTTAATGGGCCTTAATTCAGCAGTGTTATGTTGAATGTATATGAATGTTGGTAGAAAGATAAATGTGCAATGATGCATGCCCAAGGTCATGACAATAAACCTCATGATGGCATCATTGTCCTTTAATTAAAACAAACCTTTAATTAAAACAAACTTTTAATTAAAACAAACTATTACTGTTTTTCTAAATGTGCCATTGTATAATCTACTTTAGCTGGGCATGTCAGGCACACTATCTTCCTATAATACCTGAGTTATAGAAAGAAAGGTATCCTTGGAAAATTTTCTAACTTGACATTTTTTTAAACTGCACTAAATTGACATAAAATACACAGATAAAATTCAGAAAATTCCTTAAATGCATTTTCTTTAAAGGGGGAATCAAATTCGACAAATTTGTTGTTCTCATTTTTATTACCAAAGTCACCTGAATCCTACATGAAAGTTGTTTATTTGGTATAAATTTAAGGTTATTATTTAAAAATACCATTGTTTTACAGTTTTATGAGTTGTCAATTTTTATATAAGTATTAAATAACATCACATATATGAATCACAATATAAATCACAAATACCATTCCTCAACTCTGTTTAATGCTTTGTTCAACAGTAAAAGCATTACAAAACTGTTTCTGCATTTTAGAGTAGTTTATGACAGGCATTAAGTATACATTTATTCTCCAGTTATATAAATTTTTAGTACGTTATTGCATTTACTTGTAACCTTGGAAACAACTAAGGTTTTCATATTTGATACTTATAAACCTCATATTACTATTTGCTGTGATTGTATTGTTATTGTAGAACCTCACATGCAGTGTTATATATTGTAGTTGTCTTGATGAAGAATGTTAACTTGTTAGTTACGTTATTTGTTGGACAACAATACATTTGCCTGTGAGGCTTAAACATTTTAAAATTATGTCTAATAGCAACTGTATTATCAATTACACAGTTAACAGTAATAAACTGACATTAGCAAAGGCGTCTTTTGACTTTTTTTTAAATTTCTGTTCCACTTTGATTCGATAATGTTATTTATGTATTTTTTAAAATTATTTTTATTATTACTTTTAAGGAAGTACATATATTTCAGTACAACAAAAATGTGGAGATATATTTGAAGTCAGCACAGGGCATTAGTTTTTCCAGGGGTATAGGCCTTAGTGCCTCCTTTAAAATTGCAGGTGGGCACACATATCTTGCTTGTAAACAATAAATTCCCTTTACAGCAGATTAGTGTGAATAAATCTTTGGCTTTGTTTATTTGTGGAATCTATCTGGGTAGAACTTCCAGCATATGTGGTAGGTCATCCTTATCTTGGTCCCATAGCCATGTGTGCTTGCTTAAAGATGTGCATATATGTTTGCATTTATTGTCTGCATAAATAGGTGAGTTTGGCTGGTCACCAAAAGTGTTATGGACACTGGCTTATACACTGAAGGAGGATGCGATTTGGGTACTTCCCGTGTGTGTCTGATGAGGCACAGGTGCACTAGACAACCCACCCTATCTTAAATACCTGGGCCTTGGGCTTGCTTTTAAATTTGAAAGAAGGAAGAACATTAAGACAAGGCCGGGAATTAAATGAGCATTTTTAAGAAGGTTCCACATCAGTGAAGATCCCTTATCTTGGCAGCTATCTTTGATGGCAATTTCAAATGATTTTCAGATGAATTGTCTAGAAGTGTAAATTTTATTTCCTTGTAATTTCTTTATTTGTGATCCAAAAATTAAAAACTATACACCATTGGAAAACTCATGAAATTCCTATTTTTAGAATGCAATATTTTTTTTTAAAATTGATAAATGTACAAAGAAATAATACACAAAAATAAATAAAATTATTGGCTCATCCTTAAAACAAAATGAACAGTGTAACTTTTTTGTTTGTATTGTTTTTACCTTTTAAACTATCAAAATATAGTTTTGATATTTAAAATACTTCATAAAAGCTGTTAAAGCTGATATAAAATTCAATAAAATAGAATGAAAACACAGTGTTGAGTTTAATACAGAACAAATTTCCAGATTTCTGCCTGCATTACCTTCTGCCTTCAAAGATGGCTGCCTTAAACTGGCTTAACAGTGCCAATGCAATCTTTAGCCCCCAGGTTCAAGTACCCTAAAGTAGTATGACTGACCATGCATGTAGATTAGTAGGAGAACAACGGCCTTTAGTTCTCATCGCATAAACAAGCTAAACAACTCTTGACGAACTGGTTCGTAGTTTTATTGCAGTTGTCTCCCCTGTCCAGGGAGCTAACTCCATTTACCACCGTCTACTTGTTTGGGGACAAAATTGACAAAGGTAAATATCAAAGATGCGATCTTACTTGTTTCAAATTTGTTCACTTGATTTAAATTAAAATATAACTGTTTATCATTGTTGACTCAGATACATCGTGACACAAGTCTGCCTTTTGTCTGCGTCTGATTTCATTTTGTGGGTATGCAACTTGAACTTGACAATCTTTCGGATGTAAGATCTTTCGGATATAACTTGTGGCATTATTCGGTTTTAATTTTAACTTAACGTGCGTTTTGACTGCTCTATAAAATAAACGATTATTGTGTTATATACGGATAGAAACGGGCTTTTTGAAAGAGAGAAAGAGAGAAGTACGATATATCTTTGACTCTATGTTTGACTTTATCTTAAACTTTAAAGACCGTCAGATTTGGTATTAATCTCAAATGAAAGTAAATATCCAAAGTTTTTGCAGTCTCAAGCTCAAAAACAAAAAAGCGTGTATCTTTTTTTTTTAGAAACGTAAGAGATTCATTATAAAGTTACAGTTACTATAGTTATTTTTGAAATATCAAAAGAACCAAATGGAACATTTTTCTATAGGACATTCAGGGCATATAGTGTTGAAATACGAAACTTGATTTATTACAAACAATTTGTTTACCTATTTATTGTTCTAAGTATATGTGTAATTTGTGAAAAGTGTTAACTCTTCACAGAATGTTATGTACAGTAGTACACTGTGTTTAAGGTTTCGCTTGTCAGGTTAAGGGTTGTTTACCGTTGTGGTATTAATGACGTAGCATTGTCGTAACTGCTAAAAAGAAAAGGATCATGCTAGAAAGTTCATTTGTTTATTTTTAACTTGGTTTCAAAAATGTTCTGGGTTTCGTGAATGTTCTAGATTTTTTGGGTCTATGTAAGGGCATGTTAGCCAATTTAAAGGAAGTTTGCTTTAGAGCTTGGATAAAAGTTTGGACATAGAGTTTAGAAATACTTGCAGCTTCTATATTAAATCTTTCTTTGTTGGAACTTATGTGGACTTACTATATTCTACAGTGATATAAACATTTAAGTGTTGAATTTGGAATTATATCATTTACATTTGTGTATTGTTTTACCTTTGGATTATTTTAACTGTGGTTATCTACGAGGACATTTTACCGAAAACTCTTTAGGATTATTCGACGTTGGATTATTAACTGGACTATTAAAGGGACACCTCCTAAAGGGATGAACTGTAAGCTAACATTTATTTTGCTTTCTGAAATTTTTGTCTGATTTATTTGTTATTGTTTTATTATGCCATAGATTTTATTGTTTATTAAAATAAAACATTATTGAACTAGTTTGTTGCTGGCTTGCTCTTTCTGTTACACCATTTTGTTGTTTAGTAAACGTGCCATTTTATAAATAAACTTATATAGCGACACCGGTTGTAACAGTGTTTTAGTATCTAATCTAGCACAATATGCTACTTAATTGAAGCTTTAGATGGATTAACAGTGCACCACTACAGATAGAAATATCCCCACTCGTCACCATATATACCAAGTGCCAACAATAACACCCTGAGTGTTAATAGTGACCAGAATGGGGGAAACGGATCTGAAGATGTCAGTGAACCAAAACCTATTACGCATAAGGCGCGAAAGAACAATGAGTCAAACCAGTAGTACATACGAGTACAATGACGAGTATGACACTGAAAAAGATGGAGAGGAAGCATACTCCCAGCCTCCACTGACACAACAATTTGTGCAGGAACTAGACAACAAATTGTGCGGCCTTTCCCAAAAGTATTATATACAAACAATCCTGCAATATTGCCTTAACGACTACAAACGGCTTGAAGAATATAGGCATCATCTGGCAGACTGCGCCCGAGAGCTTCGAGATTGTCCTTGCCTAGTCAACCGAAGAAACTCATCTCATGCAACAAAAGAAAAGAATTGGGCGAACGATTGCAATGTTTTGAATGCGTTTATATTAGGAGAACAAACAAAAGACTTAAACAACATCTTTGCTACTTACTCGACCAATGAAACTACGACCATCGAATCTGAAACAGAGATTCATGGGGTTTGCCAGACTTAATTGCAGTTATTGTCAATATCAATGCCGAACTGGCGCGCATTTCAGAAAAATAATTGAAGGACTGGCTTATTATCGTTGCTATGCAGACTGATATAAAGCAAATAGTTAGCAATTATACGCTCTTCAACGGTACTTTACGCAGCGTTCTAGCCCGGCTTGGTGAATCGACTGCTGCCTGAGAGATTGCAACCATCCAAACCAATGTTAAAATGTCTTGACTCATCAATAGCAGTGCTAAACCAGAGGCTCCTAAACAGCTCCTCAAATAATATCCTCACAATCAGTCCTAACACTCCAGATGTTGAGATCATTGAGCCAAGTGGATCTCAATTAAACAGCCAAGGCGACTACTATGAAAAACGACAATCTACTTATGCAGAAGTATCACAACCTCTTACTTATACCACCGATACAAAGCAGCATGTGCAAAGCGAAACGATGACACATGACAACACATGACGTGCCACAAATCTGCCAACAAAGCCGCCAAACTCTTCAAGGAATGCCAACAATGACATATACGGCGACAACAACTATAGAAGAGAACGCATACATCCAATGTAACACAAGTTTCAAGGTGTACCAAGAAAGAAAGTCACAGCTATTTTGTTGGAAACATTGATCCAGATGTCACCGAGAAAGACATTAATGTCTACTTCAAGGAAAAATCGGTGCATCTGACCCAAGTTCGAATCTTTGAGGGTAAAATGGATCTTCCTCGAAAAAAATTTCCAGTCAAGTTTTGAAAACACACTGGACGACGACTCATTCTGGCCAGTTAATGCCAGAAGGTGGGTCTCCAGGTAGGAGTGGTAGCATAATTGTCAGGATCTCAGTAGAAAGCCACGTAGATGGAACTGGTCCAGCCACAGACAAGAAAAAGGATGCCCCACTCGTTGGAACGACATGGAAGAGGAAGATCACTATGATTGTCGAGTCGATTCTTTATGGGACTTTAAGCGAGACGACAACTGGACGGCCAAATGGCCTTCTGCTGAACATAGCCAGTGTGAACTCGAATACTAAAAAAAACAAAACTACATCAGAATGAAATCTTTATCAATGATTATTTTAATGCTGTTGAACCTTTTGTCCTGGAATTGTCGTGGGATTATGTCATCCGCATACCCCCTATCTGAATACCTGACAAAGCACAATATAAATTTGGCTTTTTTATCTGAACACAAGTTACTCCCAAGATCCTCTGCATTCCCAAATTCTATTAACGAAAATTATTCTGCTATTGTGTCTATCGACAAAAGCGGTAATATCTATGAACCGATAAAGTGTGGTACCGATAAATCAGGAACAGCAGTGATGTACAAAAAATCTTTTAATGGGAGTCTACGCCATCTTGATCACATTACTACGAGCGTATTACAGGAATAGAGTTGAATTGTCCAAACTCATTACCAATGTGTGTCTTTGCTGTAAACATACCCTCATGTCATGATTTGTCTTACTACTGGTCTACCCTCTGCAACATAGAGTCATTAATAGTCAATTATAGTCAGGTTGGAAATGTGACCCCGGCTGGTGATTTTAACGGACAATTTCTCCATTGGAACAAATCAGGCAATACAAAGTCTTGAATATTAAAGCAATTTTTTTATGCCAACAATTTATCATCAGTACAGTATATAACAGACAATAAAGGCGAGTATACACACCTTCCAACTAAAAGAACCCTTGATCACATCTTAGTCGGACGCAAATTGGTGCCGTCAATTAGCGTCATTCCAAGCACAGACGTCATAACATCTGATCAATTACCCATATTCATGACATGCGAGGTTGAATGCCATTACCTACAGTACCCTTCCCCACGTCACACTATCGCGTGGTCTAAGAGTACAAAACAAAATACTTCAGTATCAGCGCATCTTGCAGGATAATCTAAGGTGTTTAACGGAAACAGACAGCTCTACTTGCGACCCTAAATTTTTAAATGTGACCATCATCAACGCACTTAAAATGGCCGATGCTCATGTACCGCGTAGTACTTTCCACAAGCACACAAACCCCTACTGGAGTTTGGACATCAAAGCTGCGCATAACCGTGCATGGCAGTTAAGACGTGAGTAGATAGCGGACAATCAACCTCGTCGAAATGAGCATCAAACATACTAAAAATACAAAATGGCTAAAACCGAATTCAGACAAATCGGATTAATCCAACGGCAAAGGCAATTAGAGAAAGAAAACGATGATATTGATAACTTAATAAGACGGCAGAACTTAATTATAAACAATTCTGTAAATTACTAAAGCAGTGTGGAGGAAGCCACATAGACGTCTGTTATGAAAAAAACGTAAATAATACAATATACAGTGGCAACAGTATGGCAGACGGCTTTCGTGAGTACCTTAAACAAGTATTCAGCCATGAACACAACTTAACAGAAAGTGACCATGGAATTTCTAAAACAGTACACAACTTCGTGAAGCAAGAAAACACGGACAATATTATTACAAAAGAATTTACAAAAGCTGAGATGATAAACGTGATTAAAGAACTGAAAAAATGTCAATCGCAGGGAATTGACAATATCTTTAATAAGCATGTTCTTTATGGCCGTGAAACAATTATTGATGTGTGACTTACCTTATGCAACACTATTTTAAAACATGAAACTCTACCAAATTTATGGAAAACAAGTATGATCATACCGGTGAAAAAGGAAAGGGGAAACTTGAATCGGATCCGAACAGTTATGGGCCTATCTCCCTTTTGGCGTCCTTCTGTAAATTGTTCGAAAAGCTATTATTAAATAGGTTCCCTTCATTCTCTAAACTTAATATACACCGATTCTGTCAGACCAACAACAGGGGTTCCAGAAGGATCTCAGCTGTATTACAATGTGTTTCAATTTCCAAGAAGCAATATTCCACCAAATCGAACGTGGCAGTAACACTTATGTAGCAAGTCTTGACCAGAAATCTGCGTTTGATGCCGTTTGGCATACAGGTTTATTCTACAAGCTAGGGACACTAGGCTATACGGGTAGGATTTCACAAATAGTACTGTGATATTATTATAAGGAAACTGATGTTGTTACACAAACTACTCAGCCTTCACAGTGCCAGCGTCTCGAAGAATATTTTTGTAAGACGTTACTATGGATATATACATTCATCAAGCTCATGTTATGGTTTTATCCCTGATATTTGTTCGATTTTGTATAAATATGACTTGTTTTATTTTATAGATCAAACTCTAACAGTTCCAACATCATTACCTGCAAAATCTATTTGGAAAAACTTTGTTAAAAAAATTGTACCGGTATACGGATCAGACGAACAAGAGTGGTTGAGAAGAATAACGTTAAGTGATGACTTTATTAATTTTAGAAGACTACAGATCAAAGTGCAACCCTCTGTGATATATAAAGTTTTCAAATTCAGCCCAACAAGAAAAAACATGCAGACCATTGCCAGTCTCTGGTGCAAAAAACCCATCAATAGTCCACAAATGTGTGTAAAATGTGCAAACTTCTCTCCGGATAATATAGTGCATGTAGTCAGCGATGTGTAGCATGACAATGAGTAGAAGACATCAATTCTTCTCCAATAGTTCAACATACAGAGCCTGCTTAACTCATGAATTGTTATCACTAGATAAGCAATCATTTACACTATGCTTGATCGGAGCCCCTTTACTTCGAAGCCTAAACGACCAGAACTATTTTTCCTTCCTAAAACTTGCTTTTCGATATGTGTATGATTGTGTGATCGATCTTCAACTATGAAAATAAATATGCATAGACATCTTTAACTAAACATAAAGAACGATAACAAGCCGAAGTATTTGCCTTGAACTTCCTTTTCCTTGATATACTAATAGTTTGTCGGGTATTTTAATATACACATGTATATTTAACCTTGTATGCGAGTTCACGTTGTTTTATACATATGCTTTCTTTTTACCTTTGATTTATTTTTATTTTTCCTTCTCCTTTCATTCAGTCTAACATGTTCACTTTGTATATATATATATATATATATATATATATATATATATATATATAAAATATATATATATATATATATATATATATATATATATATATATATATATAATATATATATATATATATATATATATATATATATATATATATACATATATATATATATATGTGTGTGTATATATATATATATATATATATATATATATATATATATATATATATATATATATATACATATATTTATCGATAATCTCTGAATTGAATTGAATTAAATTGGTCTGGAATCAGGTAGAGTTAGTTTTCTTTGCGTAGATGGTAATTACCACAGAAGTGTGTGGCACTGCGATAATTCATGAAATGGAGCCACATGATATTGTAGAGTTTTATGATGAGGTTGGATATGTTCTGAGGTTGCAAGTGTGTTGAGAAATTTAAAATATTGTTGGTTGATTCAGTGTTGTTGTTGGTTCACATTCAGTCATGGTTGTTGGTTTTGTGTCTGGGCTTGAAGACGTGGTCATGAAGTTTTGATTTCAATGTTTTTCAAAGTAGTTGTTGAAGGCTGAGAATTTAATTTCTGGAGATTTGTTCTGAGAGGTGAACTTCAACTTCATTGATGATATAGTCTAATTTGGTGGCTATTCTGTCCAGGATTTCTTGTATGTTATGTATGAAGCATACTTGTGGAGCATTAGCGGGCCAAGAAACACTGGTTGTTGTTTGGTGTCTCAGGTTTTTGTATATGATTATTGTAGCATAGAAAGAACCAAGGTTGAATGTGCGATCGATACCTAGTTGGTCACTGTGTGGGTGTTAAAGGAAATGTTTGAGATCTTCAATCTATTCTTCGGTATAACATATGATGGAAGGAACTTGGTCTTTGTTGTGTGTGATTGTCTGTACCAAAGGGTGAGTGTTCAGCATTGATAGAACTTCCAAACTTTCCTCAGCCACGTTCTGTCTAAGAGGTGTCTTCTTCTTTTTCTTCATTTCTTTTTCTCTAATGACTTTAAAGTCTGTTACAACAATATAAAAGATCATCAGCCTTGTATACTGTTCCGTGCATACCTCCTTGAAATTTTTGCTTCTGTCGACTAGTTTTTGTTTCACTTTGTCAGAGGCTAGATTTTCGGAGTCAGTATGGAACCAAGTTACACCATCACAGAAAATGCTGTCATTTAAGAATTTTGTCTGAAGGCACAGCTCAGCCAAAAGTATGTGTAATTTTGCTTTTTGTAGGAGGCATCATTTTAACAGTCAGACACTTTACAGGGAAAGTGTGTGTACATAACATAAGACTTTAAAATGTACCCTTATTAAGTTGGTACTAACTGTAAAAAAACGCATTATCAACTCAATGTAATTAAACATCATTACCAATAGATTATGCTAAAAATAGTTCCATACAAAAAAGTCTCAGACATAATTAATATTGCCTGTGTTTATAATTAAAATGTCAATGCATTTAGCAGGTGATAATTACACACAAGTGCAGCACAAGGCCTTTGTTAAGAACATGTAATGGTTGAATTTTGTCTTAAAAAGGTTTGTTTGTTTCTTTAAAAGTTACCTCTTTCTTTTCTATGTTTTACTAAAAACATACTCTCCAATATTTATCTGAATACTTAGAAGACTGCATGATTGATGTACTAGTATACTGAGAATGAATACTCGAAAGTTTGCTTTAATTAGCATACAGATATACCATCTTACATTGATAACAATTATTTCCATGCTACAGGTATAAATATGTAAAAATTTAAACTATGCAAATAAACTGTGGAACAATCGAAATGATACATGACTAAATGGGTTTTTTTTGTGTTTTTTTTTTTCAAATAGGAATATGATTTCGCCCAATTATTGCACACCTAATTTTATGTGCTTTTCAGTCATTTACAATGCATAGATAAATACACAGACATAAATATACATTTTAAAACCATGATTGTTCATTTTGTGGACTTTTCAAGTGTTTTCACTCTCCTTTGGGGTGCTTTAATTTTTTTGGGGTTCTTTGGGGGTATTTTAAGTTCTTTGGGGTATTTTTTGTTGTTGTTTTTAAGGTTTTTTGACGAACCATAGGCAAGTTGTAATGCCAAAAACAAAACATTGTATATCACATTTGTTTTTCATCATTTTAAATGCTGATATTTATAGTTACTTTTAATTGCATTAAAGTAAAACATAAATAAATTGAATGAATGAATATGAATAACATTTTGTTAGGAGTGAAACACAATATGCAAGTTCTTATTAAGAGGACTTAGGCAAGTTGTAACTGAAAGATTAAGATCTACCTGTATTTTTTCTGTATAAGATATATTTTTTGCATAATTAACTTTTTATTTCATTGACAGTGATTGACATTCACTCCAACCTGTCAGTCCATGAGTGTTTGTATTCACTTTGGGCCACTGATCCATCAGTTTGTCCGGTTAAATATTGAAAAATAAAAATATTCAAGCTATAATTTATTATTTCCAAAGCCTTTATTTTAATCTATAACCACAATATTTCTTGTTGTTGGCGACAAGCTATATTATGGAATGTTTACAGAAATTTACACATGGGGAGAGTTTGTTTTGTGGACTTTCTAAACATGATCAATACGGATCCTTATTCAGTAAACATTGTCTATTTTATGTTTTTGTTTTTATATTTATTTTTGTGTGTCTGTAACTTTCAAAATAAACAAAAATATACTGAAAAAACATACTATGTGCATGAAAAATACTATCTGAACAATACTTATTTATGTAATGTGAGGCTGCTGCACATGTGCAATTTCTGCTAATACGCTTTAGTTTTATGGTTAGTTATAATAATTTTGCATTTTTGCTACATGTGTAACCACTTAGAAAACCTATTAACTGGTGTTGGGTTTTGCTCTTTATATTGTTTTAAACCATTCTATGGTCTCAGGAATATAATTTATACAGGCTTTTCTCAAATAATTTTAGTATACTGAAAACTTTCAAATAAAAACCATGACGTTTCAAGTGTCTTTGTTACTTGCTCCCATATTGTTTTTTATCTCTGTACACCTCCAGCTTTTTGCGTCGCCTTTGATGCTTCGCATCAACGACTTTTCTTGTTTATCATCTCTCAGGATTCAGTCCATAATGAATGACACACAATTCTGTTTTCCCATTTCTGATTGTAAGTCACAGGACCTTTTAAAGTCCAGTTGGAGCTTTCATTTATCAAGTTACACATCCTGTGACCACCTTAAAATAACCAGAATATCAAACCCAGGTTAAAGAAGTAAAGAAATAATTTCAAAAGGATCAGGAATTCTTCTGAAATGTAACATATATAGTAGCTGACTCAGTTATTTTTAGTTATCAGTTACTGATGCACTGAGGACAAATCAAAATAAAGATCAGATATCTTTACCATATTTTCTGTAGGAATCTTAAGATAATCAGCAAAAACGCCTGAAGGTATTTGGAAGGAAAGATCTTATAAAGTAAAATAACTTGTATAATTATAATAAAGACATTGATAATTAATTTGAAGCTGAGTACAATATTAACTGGGCCGAGAAGTACCAATATAAGTGGCTTCTTCACCTGTAGTTGTGTGGTGCTTCTGAAATCCTCATCATAGACTTGTTAAAAATGATCATAAACAGACATGTTAAATATGATCATAAACAAACATGTTAAAATGATCATAAACAAACTTGTATGATCATAAACAAACTTGTTAAATATGATCATAAACAAACTTGTTAAAAAGGATCATAAACAAACTTGTTAAATATGATCATAAACAAACATGTTAAAATGATCATAAACAAACTTGTATGATCATAAACAAACTTGTTAAATATGATCAAAAACAAACTTGTTAAATATGATCATAAACAAACTTGTTAAAAATGATCATAAACAAACTTGTTAAAAATGATCATAAATAAACTTGTTATTTATGACCATATACAGACTTGTTAAATATGATCATAAACAAACTTGTTAAAAAGGATCATAAATAAACTTGTTATTTATGACCATATACAGACTTGTTAAATATGATCATAAACAAACTTGTTAAAAAGGATCATAAATAAACTTGTTATTTATGACCATATACAGACTTGTTAAATATGATCATAAACAAACTTGTTAAAAAGGATCATAAATAAACTTGTTATTTATGACCATATACAGACTTGTTAAATATGATCATAAACAAACTTGTTAAAAAGGATCATAAATAAACTTGTTATTTATGACCATATACAGACTTGTTAAATATGATCATAAATAAACTTGTTAAAAAGGATCATCAACAAACATGTTAAAAAGGATCCTAAACAGACTTGTCAATTATGATTATAAATGAACTTGTTAGTTATGATCATAAACAAACTTGTTAATTATGATTATAAACAGACTTGTTAAAAAGGATCATAAACAAACTTGTTATTTATGATCATAAACAGACTTGTTAAATATGATCATAAATAAACTTGTTAAAAACAAAAAAAATATACACACATAAACTTTATTTTTTTGTCATGCAAACATTAACTTTTTCCTTTCATAATAGAGCAGTAATTATTAAATCAGTATTTTATACCTTCAGGACCTGTTTGGCATCTTCTCTTCAAGCTAGTGCTTCAGAATGAAGGTGGCCTGGTCCCCTGTGAACTCTTGTAAGTTCATCAGCTATTGCAACAATGTCATCAACCTGTTCGAGACACAGGATATTGGCCCAGAAGGAATACCCAAAGGTATATAGTGAATGTGTTTATTTATTACATAGACATTGATTCTTAATTTGACTGATAATGTAAAGTAAATATAGTAAATATAAGATATAACTAAAATGGCTTTATTTAAGATTATGTTGTGTATCTGATTGGAGTTTCTTTTCAGCAAATATTACTTAGTAATATAATCATAAATGTATTATTGTACTCTCAACCAAACTATTTTCAATGAATTTGAATCTAAAACTGAACTAAATATAAACTTATATTACCTTTAAATAATGAAGTTAGAAAATAATGAAGTAAGCATGAAATATTTATGCTTGTTGCACGTTACATTGACTGTCTCTCCCTTTATCATTTTAATGCATAATTGGGTTTTATTATCTTTGATAGCATCCCTTTAGCTTAATATTTATGTTTCTAATTGCAGGTTGCATGGCCCTTTCAGACAAGCAGTATGCCAAGAACATTGCCAGTCTCTCTGACATACCACTGATGAAGGTATTTAAAATACAGCCTTCCAAAAAAATGAAGTCAGTCTGATTCTGTTTCAGTGTGGACTCATAGGTAGAGAATGTGTTAATGGCACAGCTAGCTCAGTAGGCATAGCTATTGCACAGGTAACTTAGGGTTAATTTACATACCTGAGCCCTCTTATTAACTGCACAATTATCACCCTTTGTTACATTGGCCAAATCATTACTGCTAAATTGATTGAAGTGTTTTTAGTTGCTTCTTGAGCAGTTTGGTTCCTGAAGATTTTGTGGAAGAATTTCAAGTTGCCTGTGATGAATGTGGCCAGGTGATAGACTTATCTGGAGAGATTGTTTAAGTGGCATGGTTCTTTTTGGTAGAGCCTTGCTTGTTAGTGAAGGGTTTCGGGTGTAAGCCCCATACTGGCCACAAACTTTTCTCCCAATTATAGTGTTTGGTCAATATGGATAAATAAAAAGCTTTCTTTATAGGGATCTCTTTAAAAAAACACATTTTTGCGTGTCTATGTTTTTTTGTAATTTTCAAGATTTTATCAAGTTATTTGAGACTTGTAGACTTATTTTGTTATGGCCACTCTTCATTTTGCATTAGATTTGTGATTTAATTCCTTCAATTTGTTTTAATTGGTATATCTTACTTTCTTTACTGTTTATATCCAATTTTGTAACAGATAGGGATACTATTTCCTTTCAGTGTGTGGCCTGGTATCCTGGGAAAGACAATGATAACCTTTTAGCTGTGGGACATGCCAATGGGAAAATACTTCTCTCTAAGTAGGTTATCACACACCTGTTGTCTGATATTTTATTTTAATAAGTCAAACCACAAAACCATGGTCACTCCTTATTAAAGGAAGACTCTATATTGGCAGATATAAGTGTTGACAGATACTCCACAACTAGAAGATTTCTTAAACAGGTTTTCTCAAGGTCGGGGATCAACTCCTCTGCTAAACTATAATATTGTCGCCATGGACACTTCCTGTCCTTGGGAGCTGTGATAAATAAAATATTTTGGTCTGTGACTGAACTTATCAGTGACTTAAAGCAGACTTATTTTTAAATTAAAGCATGGACAAAGTTAAGTTAATGTTGTTGTCTGTTTGTTACAACACACTGACACGATTATGATCATATTGGCCATGTCCAGCTAATTATTGATAGAGGAAGATTCCAGACAAATCTCTGGGTAGAACCACTGGCACACCACTGGTCAGCTGGAAGACCTTCCCACACTTAAAAGTTCTCACCTTGACACAAACTTGAAACCTACACGGTGAGGTGCTGTAGATTTACAGTTCAGTGGTTTAACTGCTCGGCCACAGGGGGCTCCTATGTATGTGTATAATGCAAAAAGATTCATGATCAACAATACATTTCATTCAAAATATTGCTTCGCTATCAGGCCAATTGGTGTACTCAATATCTCTCATAGGACAATGTGTTCACATGTAACCATATAATCAGGGGTAATTTTTAATAAAGTTTTACAAAAGTTATTATGAGTTTTTTTTGCGGTGATGGGGCAGGGAATGAAATAAAGACTTACTGTGTCTAGACCATACTTATAATTACGAGAGCATCTGGTGGCCATTATAAAAACAAGAAAGTATATAAGCTTGTCATGTTAGCATTGAGCAATATTTATATATTATTTTTATGTTTTGTGGCAGCAGATTAACTGAACTGAAAGCATCCAGGTCAGAAGCTTAATCCACATATTTCAATATTTTTTGTTTTTGTGTATGCACTAGATACATAATTTTATGACCATGTTTATTACACTTTGATGATGGTCAGTCCTCTGCATGAATATTGGTGAACATTTTGTCTGTCATATGAGTGTTGATTTCATTACCAGTTTTGGGCAGGCAACCAACAGTGATTTGGCAGGAAAAGAGTTCAGTAAGTAACAAACCATTTCTGATCCTTTGTTTTAGAACAACAGACAAATAAAGTTGACAGTCATCTTTATTTTCTATCTATATATTTATATGCAATATCCTAATAGTATCTACTTGTATGTTATGTAATGGCTTGTGTGTAATAAAGCGAATTAATATTAAACATTGTTTCATGTCTGGTTCCTTGTTTTTCTAAGAGTAAGTGCATTTGTTTCTTTTTTTACTTACATGTCATAACAAATAATATTATTACATTATACATGAAAAAGAGTTTTAAAACCAGCATAATTGTTTTGCTATATTATGCTAGTAACATGGTAGATTCTACTAGTGAATGTGTTTTCATTGAAAGACATTGGAAAATAACTTAAATCCAGTTGAGTTGTATAACAACGTATTTTGGTTCTTTGAAAATGTGTTTGGTCTGTTCTGTGTTTCAGTTCCCAAGCATTTACGACAGTGTAATTACCTGGCCTGGAACCCAGTTAATCACAATCTGGTATGTTAATACCTCAATACAATCTCTGTGTTTAGCTTGTTAGTCTCCTTCTTTGTTTGGTTTATCATCTCACCAACAAATTCATTTTTCTGGAGACGGTGTCACTGTATAGCATGCCATGAACACCTGGGATGATACCACAACTAGATGCATTATCCTGATGCCAGGCTGACAGGTTGTGCAGCTACTTTTATGATTGTTTGAGCGTTATTAATGGCGCTGTATTGCTGCCATTTTAAATGTCTTTGTTATGTCACTGTCAGGGTTTGAACAAGGGCCTCCTGGGCTCTGCCCATTGCATTACCTGATCTAGTTTGCCTTGTTAGATCTTGATCATTAATTCTAAACAATATTTGCATTATTAAAAATTTGTAAAAACATTCACACTTGCCAGACTCCTAGGTATCATTTTGTTTTTAGGCATAATTTAAACCCTTTTGCATGTATTCACTTCAAAATTTGGAAATTAATACCTTACAAGATGAAGAAGTGCAGGGGATACATTCTTCACTGTAGCTCATCAATTCTTGAGATACCCTCCTTTGTTGTTTTTCTGCCAAAAAAGAATTCAACTATTCTATGATAACAACTTCAGTGCAGGCAACACAGGTGTTATAAAATAATGTGGAGATTAAAATATATGCCAAGCCTTTTTTGAAGTTCACACATGATGTAGAGAAGTGGCACTAAACATACATATTAGTTGACCAATGGTCAAGTGAAATATAACAGAGGCTACACCCTCAACACACATGCAGGTATTGCCCCTGGATGTCGATGTGTTTATTTGTATGTTGAAATAACTTATTAGCATATATATGCCCTAAGCCTGTTTAGTATGTTAAAAAGATGGCTATGGGTGGCTATAGAAGTGTTTTTGTGATTGTGTGTTTTATGCATGTCTGATGATGTAAATTCAGCAAAACATAACAGTTGTGAGGAGTCTGGTTCATGTTGTGTGCATGTATGTATTGATCAATTTATTATGTACAGTACACTAGAGAGACTTTTGAGATAGTAAATTAAGAATTTGCTTTCTTCTTGATTGATCATATAGTTAGCTGAGGGTTTGGACAAACACCGAAATGACTGTTGTGTGAGCATCTGGGATGTGAACCAGCGACCCAACGCAGACCTGTATGAGAGACAGCGATATACCACCTCTCTCTCAGAGAATGCAATTTTCAAACCTTGCCTTGATTTTGGTAAATGTTTTATTTCCTGATTATTTGCTCTTAATGACATGAGAATACTTTTTGCATAGATAGTCAAACGTGTGCTAGCAAAGGTGTTTAGAGCAGCCACCATGGTGTTATTGGCCAGTTCAGGTCCTCCCAAGTAATTTGTTCTTTATTTATCATCAAATCAGTGGTCACATGTCTTCTGGGGCATGTGGTTAATTTGATTGGGCAGTATTTTAAATGTAGTGATTTTAAATTTGCTGCTTTATTGGTTAATACAAGTTTTGCTGTCTTGGCATTGGTTAACATTATTGCAAAAGTTAATTTCTAAAATAACAACATCGAAGATGTACTTCAGACTTGGAATACAATGTACTTGTTTTCATTGAAAAGTTTATCCTGTTTTAATCTATAGCCATTACAGTATATCTTTAGTACTCTCTTAACATATACCTGTATTATTAGCAATTAAATTAAAATAGACTTTTAATATTTGTAGCAGGCTACAGGTAAATTAACTTCTATGTAACCACTGAGGTATAAATGGTTTATATGAAATGAATCCTTAATTATCATACAGCCTTTTTTTCCCTCTAGGTATGGGTGAAACCACGTCATCATTTGCCTGGTCCTCATTTTCCCAAGCAGCCTAGTGTGTTTGTGTCTGGGATGAACCAGAAATGTCTCCGACTGTATGACATCCGAGGTATAGTCTTCTTATCTGCAAGTACTGATAAAGCTTTCATTATTTAAACGTGATCAAGGCTAAATTGATTAGAAAGCTTAACCATTGTACAACATAAAGTTTAATGCCTGGTGGTTGTATATGACATTAATATTGTAGTTTGCATGACTGCTGGTAATGTATAAATATCTAACCTCAGATTGTGCTCATTTCAAGTAGAAGGCTTTCTATTGTGTATGATTGTTTTAATGACTGTTAAGTGTATGACATTAATGGTAAAGCTAACAAGACGTGTCATCTTGATATTAAACGTAGGATAGACTTGATGCAGTAGAAGTTTAAACCACTGTGTACTTTATTATATTTTAATGTCTGTTAGCTGTATGATAATAAATACACAGTTTGATGTCTATTGTAAGGAAATACATAAATATACCCCATTTAAATGAATTGTGTTTAAATCCATTTAACACAAAAAACAATCATTTGTAAATATATTTGTATTTCCAGAACCATCAAAGCCATATCTTGTGACACACACCAAGTTAGTGAGTGGAACCTGCACAGACACACTAGATGAAACTCGGGTGGCCTCATATTGTGAGGTGGGTGCCTGGGGTTAATTTTCTCGATGTTACAATAGTAACCTTTATGCTGTTTTCTTAAAGTTGCATTGAAAAAATAATTGAAAAAAAATTTAATAAATCAGGTGTACCTGCATGACCAACAGTAAAACAATTTATGCCATATTAATAGATAAATTTAATAAATTTAGTATTCATTTTGGCACCATGTATGTTTGAGTAAAGGTCTGGGCAAGATATTTCATGTGGGGAGATTTTCCAGCTATCCAGAGGAGCACAGGTGGTTCTACTCAGACATACTGAAAGTCTTGGCTTTTGCTGAGGTTTTGCTCCACTAATAACTGGCTTAATGCTTGCTAGTAGGACCATAAATGTGTTGGTGCATTGTAACAAAAAGATACACAACACAAAAAGAATTGATGGCAAAAACTGCATGTATTGTAGCCTTCTCTATAATTACTCTTGAGTACCAGGGGGTGTCTCATTACATTATACACAGAGATAGTTAATCTAAAGTATAACAAATACATTTTCTATCTTTAAGATAACATCTATTTTGATTTTATTTCATGTATCAAATTTTTTATTTTGACATTAATATACCGTAATTTTATTTGTACATTCAGGCAACCGTAGCAGTTTGGGATGTGAGAGTTTTTGACAAACCTGTATCCTTTATGCTTAACTTGTACTGCCATTATCACATTGACTTTGTTTAAGTCATATCGTGATCATAGCAAACAAACATAACTTTTGTTTCTTTTTTAAATGAAATTCTTTATAATTCTGATATTTTTCTGCAATATTCTTTTATTTCTTTTATTGGACCTTATTGCAATAAGGTATTACTAATAATGTGTAGATTGATTGAACGATGATGTATATTTTCTTCACTAGTTATGTCTCTGAAGGGCTGCAGAAAGCTGTCACACTGTCCCTCCAACCTTTTGTCTGTCCATTCATTCTGTGTGCTTTTCCCTAATCACGTGGTAGCATTATTTGCCCATAGTATTGAAAACATACTATTTGATGTACAATTTAATTGCCTTATGTATTTGAATTATGGCTTTTGGCTTATTACATGTATATCTTGCCTGAAAATTTGATTTTCTTTTATAGTATTTAACTAAGTACTAAGGATTGTAGATAAATCATGTATTTGCATAAATATGCAAATAAAATTGCAAATACTTAAAAATGATGTCTATCAAACAGCAATTGAAATGTCCTGTCACACACTTATCTTTAAACAGCTGCATAACTATGCATAATATGCGTGTAATTGAAATCACATGTAAATTGAGGCTGAAAGTGGAGATTAATTATGAATAGACTTCTGGGACAATGCTATCAAAATTGTATTACATAAAAATATCTGATATTTTTACTGATGGAGCACATTCTTATGCAATCATAATGTAAATCTACTTTAAAACTTGGTAAAATTTTATTTATTTATTTATTTATTGGGTTTATCGTCCCACCAACAGTAAAATTTTATATAAAGGTGATGAATCATTATGCATATTGATCTAAATCACCTTCTTGAAATTTAGGTTGAATTTTTATATTTTAAAATAACCAGTACCCAGTAAAAGTAGGGAGTAAAATACTACCCAACTCATCAAATAATTATCTCTAGCCATGGGTGTAACTTGCAGCCTTTTTAGTAAAACAATCTTTAAAATCTATATTTCATGTTTTTTGTATTCCTGTTATTCATTTAGCACACTTTGCTCTTAATTAAACTTTAACCCATAAACAGATCATAACCTTACCTACAGACAAAAATGTTCTGAAGATCAAATGGTGTACTCTCAGGTAATAAACTTGTAACCTTCATGTTTATGTAGCAGTAAGCATTTACGATCTTAGCTGCAGCTATTTTTGTATCTTTTTTTCCAGCATACAACGGTACATTTAAACAATCATTTGATGTTTACTTAACATTTGAATCAATACATTTACTTAATGTAAGTACACACAAATATGTTTATACAAAACACCATTTTATACCTAAAATTTATGTTATCTTATTTCATTCGTTTTTACTTGAAGTTTTCATTCGTTGTTACCATCTTTTTTCACACTCACACATACAAACATACATATACATTTACATTCTGTACAGGCATTTGTCTTTCATACAAGGAGTTATATTCCTTGCAATCTAAGTTTTTGGTTAAAGTAAAAACAAAAATTATTTTAACAGAAATGTTACAAAATAAATGATCACTAGCAATGTCTACTTCCACTAAAATAGCTGGACATCGTTATAATGATCATAAGTGTGTTGCAATCTATTTCTAAAACAAAAATGAACAAAACAAGATACCGATACAATAAATCATAATTATTGCAAAACATATAGTTATGTTTATGGCTAAATACCTAAATAAAGATTATTCTTGTATGCAAGACTAGTGTGCTAGCATTTCTCACCCATAAAAACCCTATTATGAAGCTATTTATGTCATGATATTGCATTGAAATCACCACTGTCATTGATAATCATATATGCTGCAAGTTTAAAGCCTTTTAAAGCAACAAAATTATTAACATGTTAAAGCATCCAGGTTAATAGCATTTTAAAGCAACAAAGTTAAAAGTATTTTAAAGCAACACAAACCAAGAATGCCTGACTGTTTGTGTCTGCAGGACGGGTGTTCTAGCAGTCCTTATACATGAGAGCCCCATTGTAAAATTGTATGATATCCGCCACTCCCTCACTGGAACTGACGAGTTTGAGCCCGCCATCTTTGAGCGATGTATTCAACGTAGGTAGATTTTATTGTTATAGCTTCAATTAAGCTGTAGAAAGTGATTTCAATTATAAACTTTTTATGCTATCTTATGTTCAATGTTTAATATATGTTTAATAATCATTTTTTAATTGGACTGATTTGTTTTCTTTTTGGGGTTTACAAAATAATTGTCTCCCTGTAAAAATTGACTCTTGTTTTACACAATATCAGTATGATATTGTATTATCAGTCAGTATTCAGCACTGTTTACATTATGTTTTTGGATATTGTTTACTTAACACCCTGAAAATACACACGGCATCAACTCATACTTAAATGCCACTTAACATTTATTTTGGTAGAGCAGAGAAAATGATTATTGGTCAATAGTTTATTATAAACAGTTTTTTTAAACACTATATTGCTTCTCTACTGTTCATTTTCCTAGATGAACCAGTACTCAGTTTGTAATATCTTAGGGCAGTTCATACTGAGTTGCCTCCCAAGGACTTACATCTCTTCACAGGTCTGGTTAAGCCAGGCACCAGCTGATCACTAGTCACAGATTTTCACTGATTCACATAGGCAAAAACTTTGGGAAAGTTTTAAGTCTGACATAACATAGGCAAAAACTTTGGGAAAGTTTTAAGTCTGACATAACATAGGCAAAAGCTTTGGGAAAGTTTTAAGTCTGACATAATCTATTATGATATACTTGTGCATCCTTTTTTAAAGGGCAGGCAATAAATCACTAATCTTTTTGTGTGTACCATATATTATATATTTTCTAATTACCAGTAGACATGTACTATGTCTGGATATTACCCAATATTAGGTAAAATATGTTTTGAAATTAATTGTTTATGAAATCAAAGCCGTGCCCAGCAATAGAAAAAAAAGATGTGTTTGTCCACTTCCCAGCTGACAGACATCAGAACATTGCCCACTTTGCCTGGCACCCTCTCTTGGAAAACCATATGATGACAGTGACAACAACAGGCACACTCAAGAACAACCAGATCTTTGAAAAACTGCCCATTGTGCGTACAATTTAAATTATTCTTTCATTTAGATTTAGATAATAAAAAGAAACATTGTGTATTCTTTTTTTGTACAGTAATTTTTTTATTGTCTTTAGAGGAAACTTTTTTGTAAAAAGTACATTTGGAGTATCCTAATTAAAAGTAGTATGGAGGCATTTTACTTTTATACTCATTCTCAGGGTACATTTTTAATAGCAAAACAGTTTTGAAACTTTATTTTTTTGTCAGCTTCATTCTGGTAACATCTGATTGGTCAGATTGTAAATCTTAAGCTATATAAATGATACAAAAAATGCTCCCCAAAAATATACCATTATATTTATTTGTAAAATAATGTGATCTTCAGATCAGGTAGTAACCCAGTGGTGTTTTGTTTTCAGAGTTTGTCCCCAGCTATGGACCTTGGATGGGTGTTTGGTCGAAAAGTGTTGATGACAAATACAGGTTCACAAGACATGTCCATGAAGATGAAAGAAAGAGCTCTCAGAGGTTATGGTCTACATGTAGGTATATTCTAAAGGGAAAGATTGTGTTAACCCTGGTTTATGACCTTCTAGTTTTAACAAGTTCCAATTAACAATATCATTATGCATATATTTTATAACACAATGATCATTATCATTTTATCAAGGCAATAAGGCCGTATGAAAATGGGTATCATACATAGTTGTTACGATGATTATGGATATGATTTTATTGTCATTAAAGCCATAACACCAAGTATAATATTAAATCCAAATGATTTTATGTCCATGTTAAAATGTCATATTTTATTTGATTGGCTTATCATTGTAAGATTTGACCTGCATTTGGTTTGTTTTCTATATTTTGTTTTCTGTTACCATTGCAGAATGAAAATCTATGGCATAATGCTGTGGTCATGGCTGAAGAACCACATCTGCATGCCCTCTGGCACTGGCTGGATTGTATCCTTGTTTTAATGACTAAAACCTTGTAATTATATCTTTGCTCCACTTTTTGATAGTCAGATTTATTTTTACTGGACTTTATGATAGTCAGATTTATTTTTACTGGACTTGTTAGTATTAAGCCTAGTTGCACATATCTTGCATGTCTTCTTCAGGTGGATTTTAACTGAGTTATGGCCCATTTTTATATCTATGGATTATATTACAGGAATGTTGAAAAGCAGTATCTAGGGGAATTCGTCATCTTCATCATTTGTTTGTTTGTAGCTACTCTTTTTAGCGCACCTGAGCACAACGTGCTCAATGGGAGCGTTTGTGTTACCGCTTGGTCCGGTGTCTGGCGTCCGTTGTCAACATTTTAGCTGGTGAACAGACTGGAGGCCACAGTTTTTATCCAATCTTCATCAAACTTAGTCAGAACGTATGGCTCCATAAAATCTTGGATGAGTTCATTATTGGGACAGCTGGGGTCAAAAAGTAGGTAACTAGGTCAAATTTTGGGGAAAGTTGTGAACACACTAGAGACCACATTTATTGCCCAATCTTCACCAAACTGAGTCAGAATGTTTGACTGCATGAGATCATGGATGAGGTCGTAACTGGTTCACGTGGGGTAAAAAGTAGGCCACTAGGTCAAATCTTAGAAAAAGCTTGTGAACACACTAAAGGCCACATTTATAGGCCAATTTTCATCAAACTTGGGCAGAATTTTTGGCTACATAAAATCTTAGATAAGTTCGTTATTGGGTCATGTGGGGTCAAAAAAGTAGGTCACTAGGTCAAATCTTAGAAAAAGCTTGTGAACACACTAGAGGCCACATTTATAGGCCAATCTTCATCAAACTTGGTCAGAATGTTTGTCTACATAAAATCTTGGATGTGTTGATTATTAGGTCACCTGGGGTTAAAAGTTGGTCAATAGGTCAAATCTTAGAAAAAACTTGTGAACACACTAAAGACCACATTTATCGCCCAATCTTTACCAAACGTAGTCAGAATATTTGTCTGCATGAAATCTTGGTTAAGTTCCTAACTGGGTCACGTGGGGTCAAAAAGTAGGACACTAGGTCAAATCTTAGAAAAAGCTTGTGAACACACTAGAGGCCACATTTATAGACCAATCTATCAGACTTTGTCAAAATGTTTGTCTGCATAGAATCTTGGATGAGTTCGTTATTGGATCACGTGGGGTCCAAAAGTAGGTCAGTTTGTTAAATTTTAGAAAAAAGCTTGTGAACACACTAGATGCCCTATTTATAGCCCAATCTTCACCAAACTTGATCAGAATGTTTGTCTGCAAGAAATCTTGGATGAGTTCATAACTGGGTCACATGGGGTCCAAAAGTAGGTCAGTAGGTCAGAATGTCTGCATAAAATCTTGGATGAGGTTATTATTGGGTCATGTTGCCATTATGAAATCTTGCATATGTTTTGAAGTGGGTCATGTGAATTCAGTAGGTTACTTGGTAAAATTCTAGAAAATGTTATCAACCCAGTGGCCACAGTAATGGTCCAATCTTCACCAAAGATTTCTAAAGTAAATAACTCTTAATTACTTGATGCCAGATTTGAGCCTTCTTAAAGCCTTTGTTATCTAGGTGAGTGATTAAAGGCCATTATATCCCTCTTGTTATTTATTGTATCATTTTATGTTGTCATGATCATGATACTTGGCATATTGTCTGATTAATCTTAAGTATGCAGTTTAATGTAAGTAGGTTAATCACATATTTAACTTTTTGTTAACACCTGTGTAAGTGTCTGCATCACTGCTGTCCTCATGTTTGTGCTCGCTCCTCATTGCCTGTTGCCCTGGTATTGGGTCTTATCATCATTTTACTAATCTTATGTCTGTCATTGTCAGTAGTTTAGTTATCTATTTAAGTTTCTCACCTTGTATGTTCTTAGTGCTGAAGAGGAGTTATCGATTACCCTCTACCCTCTCCTCTTGTTTCCCCATTATTTTGCCTTTACTTACATGTCAGTATCTGCATCCCTGCTGCGTGCTGAAGATGGTGTGTCCAGGAAGGGGTATCGTATGTCCAGGTTTGTGGGGGTCATTGATGTTCTGGGACTCGAAATGCTGGAACAACCCAGCGGGTTGGCCAACAACTCATGGCAGTATCCAGATGGTTCACGCAGCAACACCCGAGAGAGGATCCTTGTCAATCAGTACAGGAGTGAGACAAGGTGCGTCAATACCGCCATTTGACTTTCTACACATTTCTGTGTAAACATACTTCTGAAATTATGTATATCACACTATTTAAGTTGGTATTACAACTTTATCTTGCCATTCTTGCTAACTAAGAAAAAGACATGTTTAATGTGTCTGAATTTTACCAAAATATATTGTGATAATTTTAAATCTAAAAAGATCTTTGAAAAGATACCTTAAAAAAGCTACCTTCAATTCCTTAACCTTTAAAAGGTCTGATTAATTGTGGCTTTAGAAAGTTAAAAACCTAAAAATAAGAAAGCTTTATAGTAAAGTTGATTTGGATCATCTCCTTTTTCAGGTCACGCGCCCTTCAGCTATGTGGCTGGTGGTATGACAGTAAGGATGGCGGAGATCCCCTCACACAGCTGCTGGAAAAGTGAGATTATTGTTAGATTGATTTGTGGGGTTGTTTTAACGTTAGTATTATCACAGTCATATGGAGATGGTATCTACATAACAACCTGTAAGCCTAGAACTATATTTACATTGTCATATTTGGCTTGAAAGAGGATAGTGCCAAATGCAAACCTAAGGTGTGGTCAGCTGGACATATAGAACCACATGGGCACCACAGGTCAGCTGGACATATAAAACAACCAAGGCACCACAGGTCAGCTGGGTGTATAAAACCACCAGGGCACCACAGGTCAGCTGGGTGTATAAAACCACCAGGGCACCACAGGTCAGCTGGGTGTATAAAACCACCAGGGCACCACAGGTCAGCTGGGTGTATAAAACCACCAGGGCACCACAGGTCAGCTGGGTGTATAAAACCACCAGGGCACCACAGGTCAGCTGGGTGTATAAAACCACCAGGGCACCACAGGTCAGCTGGGTGTATAGAACCATCAGGGCACCACAGGTCAGCTGGACATATAGAACCACCAGGGCACCACAGGTCAGCTGGGCATAAAAAACCATCGGGGCACCACAGGTCAGCTGGTTGTATAAAACCACCAGGGCAACACAGGTCAGCTGGGTGTATAAAACCACCAGGGCACCACAGGTCAGCTGGACATATAGAACCACCTGGGCACCACAGGTCAGCTGGGTGTATAAAACCACCAGGGCACCGCAGGTCAGCTGGACATATAGAACCATCAGGGCATTACAGGTCAGCTTGGTGTATAAAACCATTGGGGCACCACAGGTCAGCTGGACATATAGAACCACCAGGGCACCACAGGTCAGCTGGACTTATAGAACCATCAGGGAACCTCAGCTCAGCTGGACATATAGAACCACCAGGGCACCACAGGTCAGCTGGACTTATAGAACCATCAGGGCACCACGGGTCAGCTGGACATATAGAACCATCAGGGAACCTCAGGTCAGCTGGACATATAGAACCATCAGGGCACCACAGGTCAGCTGGACTTATAGAACCATCAGGGAACCTCATGTCAGCTGGACATATAGAACCACCAGGGCACCACAGGTCAGCTGGGCTAATAGAACCATCAGGGCACCACGGGTCAGCTGGACATATAGAACCACCAGGGCACCACAGGTCAGCTGGACTTATAGAACCACCTGGGCACCACAGGTCAGCTGGACATACAGAACCACCTGGGCACCATGGGTCAGCTGGACATGTAGAACCACCTGGGCACCACAGGTCAGCTGGTCATATAGAACCACCTGGGCACCACAGGTCAGCTGGACATAGAACCACCAAGGCACCACATTTCAGCTGGTCATATAGAACCACCAGGGCACCACAGGTCAGCTGGACATATAGAACCATCAGGGCATTACAGGTCAGCTGGTCACATAGAACCTGCAGGGCACCACAGGTCAGCTGGAAGACCTTGGGATATAGATATACCCACAAACCCATGTGATGAGGAACTGAGGAGTAAAACGTCAATGACTCTAACTGCTCAGCCACAGACACCCCTGTAAAATGTAGCTGCAAAATATTATTAAACAAATGTATTACCAGTATTCAATGACTTAGGAATTCTTCCTTTTCTATAACCATTAAAAACAATATCTTAATATCAGGGTTGCCTCTATTTTCAGTCTTGTGAATACCAATAAGGAGTATGAGAGAGCTGCGGCCATTGCACTCTTCAATCTGAAGATTGGAAAAGCCCTGGAGATATTGAGCTCTCCTCAGGCTGTAGAAGGTAAGAGAATGGGAAGATTTCTTGTCAATTTTACCTGTCAATTGCATACATCTATCAGGTTCCATGATTTCTAAATGTTTAAAAGCATAATTTTTAAGTGATTAAATTTTGCAGAGATGTACCCTTATTAATAATTGGTAAGGCAAGTCTAGCATGAGCTCTGTCAAAGCTCCAGAAGTGTTGTCTTATAGCTAAGCCATATTTAGCTCTTTCAGTATATTGCTTGTATGAAGTCCCTGACTTGGTCTTACAAATATGCTTTAATGTTTCTCATAAGTGATGTTCTTGCATTCATTCCTCCAGAGAACCAAGGATTGACAGCTGTAGCTATGGCATTGGCTGGTTTCACAGAAGAAAGGAACGCCATGTGGCGGAAAACCTGCTGCGATCTAAGGAACACGTTCAGAAATCCCTACCTTCGTGCCATGTTTGCATTCTTGGCCTGTGATAAAGAGAACTATGAAGAGGTTCTGGTGAGTGGTAAATGTAAAGATAAAGATAGTGATTTGCTTCATTTCTCTTCCCAACTATACAAAGCTGGTACTCATAATTGTCGACCAATCAACAGCTACACCTGAAATTAACTATTCTCTGGGACCTGACAAGTCAGAGAGCTTGTTTCTTTTGCATAACTTTTGACAAATCCTACAAATAGAGGAATGGTATGAAGAAATTTTGATCAGTTATTTTACATGATTTTAAAGTTTTAATGCCAGGATTTTTGTTGACAGTACAGAGTGCAGATCCTGAATTTGATTGTTCTGTAAATCAAAATAATAGCATTCTGTTTTACCTTTCATATATTTTATACTCATTACTGTACAAAACAAGTTGAAGTATGACATAACTGGATGCAAATTACCAAATTGCATTTATTTGATACTAAAATGTGTGTCAGGGTTGAACGAAGATCTGTCAGGGGTGTAGTTAAACTGGCTCTATGGATCTGCCAAAGTTTTGTTAAGCAGCAGCCCTTGTCTTGTTCATAGCCGTATTAGATAAAAAAAAGAGATAATATTAAATTATATTAAAGATTTTTTTGCATAGTCTTCTAAAAGCAATTTTTCAGTTGCATAACATTTTTTTTAATGAAAGTTTATTAAGATAGTTGGATATAATTGGCTATGCACTATTTAGCTCAATAAAAATAATGTTGAAGAAATAAACTTAATGCTTACAGCTTCTGCTTTTAAGGAAAAGAGCAAGCTATTTTCTTTGCATAAAGTTTAATCAGTATTTTAATAGA
This sequence comes from Sinonovacula constricta, assembly GCA_007844125.1. NCBI lineage: Eukaryota > Metazoa > Mollusca > Bivalvia > Cardiida > Solecurtidae > Sinonovacula > Sinonovacula constricta. The sequence goes on along the minus strand of CM017567.1, from coordinate 11,594,911 downwards.
ATACTTAATAATATATACAGACTGCAAGTTCCTTTAAAGCAAAGGAAACTGTTGCGATGAGGGAGTGGTCTCCCTTGAACCCCTACAGGCATTAGTGTGTTTTTGATTTTTATAATATGCTTAGTATTTAATAGGCTTGCAGACAGGAATGATATTTTGTTGAAACACATCATTTTGGCTTTTATCCGTTTATAATGTTACTATTTTTTATGTAAAAATTGACAGTTTCTTCATAAAAGTTAATCAAAAAAATATCTCTTTTTAACTTTTTTGTATACCATAGATATATAAGTGTAACTGATGGCAAATGTAAAACACTTCCTGAACACTGTTAAAAAATTACTGATACGAAGGTCAAGGGAATACAATAATTATTTTAGTACATTAAAGGGATACAGAATGTCACCATTTGTATGAAGATTTAAACCAGATCTCATTACTAGTTTTATGTTCTTTCTTTGTATGTTTTCTTATGAGAATAGTTCTAGCCCTTGTTGAAAGCACATGTAAATCAAAAGTTTCATAACATACAAGGTTAGTCATATAAATACTGGATAACCCTTTTTTCGTAACTTAACTCTAAGCCTGTATAACATGTCTGTATTAGGCCCAGGCAAAAAGTGTAGCCCTATATTAGTTAGGTTCCTGCTGGGAGCTGTCTGATCGCGATAACACTACTTTGTGCTAAGTCTCTGTTAATATGTCTTGTTATGATTGTATGAAGTTATTAGCAAAAAGCTAACCATAAGAATGAGTTATTTACAAATACAACAGAGTAATAGTTATATTTCATTTTCCCCTCGTTTTCAGAAGAGCATCATAAAATTGTTAGACTTTCCAAAGAATTTCACTAACAAATTATTGACTTTATGTATTCAGACAGAAGAACCTGGGATGGCTGTCAAGGATAGGGTAGCTTTTGCCTGCATCTACCTCAGTGACAGCAAGGTATGTAGAACCAGTGAGAGTTAAGTTATGGGCTATTTTGTCACACTTTTGTGCCATTTCTTTGCCAAGTCAGTATTATTTTAGTTATATATACATGTATACCGTAAGTTTACTGGAGCTATATTTTTCATTAAGGTGACCATAGTAGTTAGAAGAAGACCCCAGATGAGTAAATGAGTCAAACTTCCACCACTCTTTAGGTCAGCTTACATAACTTATGAGATAAAAGAACTGACTAATGCAACTTTTTGTGCCTCTTCTAGTGTTGAGTAAAAGTATGAGCATTATTTTTATGAAATTTAAATTTATGTGCGATAAAAAATGAAAAAGTAGAGCCAGGCTAGACAAAATCAATAATCACTACTTTTTGCAAGTATTTTTACTACATTAAGTTATTATTAAAACATTACAGTGATGTTTATTGTTTTTCAGCTGAACCTTTACTTGGAAGAATTAAGTCAGAAGTTGAAACTGAGTGGAAACCTAGATGGACTTCTCCTTACAGGTATGTATTTTATATATCCTATTTATGATATTATTATTTTCTTCAAAAGTTGTATTACATTGTTAACTCCAATTTTCGAGGGAAAATAGTGGAGCTTTTGTCCATTACTTAGAAAAAATGGAACACACTGTCTTCAGACTGTTCTTATTTAAACTTTATTGAGCGTTAGACACTCAACTCTTTTTAATCAGTATTTTTTATACATCTGAGAAAGGAAAACGACATAAAGGTAGCAAGTTTTTTTTTTAAAAAGTGCATTAAGTGTCAGAATAACCTGTTTGTATGATCTTTATCATGTTGCAACATGTTACATTTAAAACTATCTTCTTTTTTTTTAAATGTTGATTAATGTAGGACGTTAGTTTCACTCACTTTTATTTTATACTGGATTGAGAAAATAATCTACGTAAATTAAAATGCAGTCTTTAGAAAAGGGAAATATTATCAAATAGATTACGGGATAAGAATTAATAATTATTGCTGATAAATCTACAAATACAATGGAAGAACTGATAAACTGTTTTATGCAATAGCTGCTATCACATTTCTACACTTTATCATCATCGTCAGGTCTGACTGGAGCTGCGGGACTGGAGCTCCTGGGTAACTACGTGGACATGACCACTGACATCCAGACTGCTAGCCTGGCCATCGTCTACACAGCTCCCAGCGACCTTACCCGGGATGAGAGGGTTGCCACATGGATAGAGAGGTAGCAGCATTGTTTGTGCTGATAGGATGTTATTGTTGTACTTATACCATGCTATATGCATAGAGAGGTAGCAGCATTGTTTGTTGATAGGATGTCATTGTTGTACTTATACCATGCTACATGGATTGAGAGGTAGCAGCATTGTTTGTTGATAGGATGTTATTGTTGTACTTATACCATGCTACATGGGTAGAGAGGTAGCAGCATTGTTTGTTGATAGGATGTTATTGTTGTAATTATACCATGCTACATGGATATAGAGGTAGCAGCATTGTTTGTTGATAGGATGTTATTGTTGTACTTATACCATGCTACATGGATATAGAGGTAGCAGCATTGTTTGTTGATAGGATGTTATTGTTGTACTTATACCATGCTACATGGATTTAGAGGTAGCAGCATTGTTTGTTGATAGGATGTTATTGTTGTACTTATACCATGCTACATGGATATAGAGGTAGCAGCATTGTTTGTGCTGATAGGATGTTATTGTTGTACCCATGCCATGCTACATGGATAGAGAGGTAGCAGCATTGTTTGTGCTGATAGGATGTTATTTTTTATCCATACCATGCTCCATTCATGTGTGTTTCATGCTGATTTTTTGTACAGGTATATTTCATACTAAATAGTTACTTATTTCCTACCACTTCTTACATAGTGAGGGGTTAAGGAGATACAGGTCCACACCTCAAATCACTTGTTCATGGGCTTCTTCTTTAATCTTCTATAATGTTAAAAAAGAATTATTCTGATTATAATTTGTCAGACTAATTGCTTTAAATTTTCTCAGTATAATAAACATTAATTTGTTTTATTCTATGTTGCAGTTATAGATCACTACTAGACACCTTCCAGTTGTGGCACCTTAGGTAGGCTTAATCATGTTAATAATTTCAATTTTCTCTTTAGAATACATGGTCATCTATTTACTTATATTAAGTGGTGTACATCACTTCGCAAAAGTCACATTAAAACATATGATGTTAAAGTCATTGACAGTTTCATTAAGCGGTACATTACCAAATTAAGTAAACTGGTACAATGTCATCTTCTGTCTATTCAGCAATAACATTTATGTGGTTATTGCTGTCGTTTTACTGATGATTTTCTAAAGAAACAATGGTTTATAAATGTATAAGAGAAAATATGATGAATGTATGATGACTTTTTAGGTACATGTTAAATTCAGAAGTAATGGAAAATAATTCTTGTGTAATCCTGACAATAACACTGTGTATTATGGACTGTTCCAAAGGTGTTGGTGAAGTTTACATACGTTAACTTATCTGGTCAGTGTAAGCTTAATAAGTAAATGGTTGGCTTACTTTATACAAAAGAACATGTACTTGGGCAGTAAGCAAAGAATAGAAAATTATGTTATTTTTTTAACAAGAACATTAAGAAGTAAGGAAGCCATCAATTGTAAAAAATGTTCCTCTTTTATTATCAGGGCAAAGTTTGATATTATCCGTCACTCCATTGATAACATTCGTGTACAAGGTCAGGCATTTGTGAGCTGTAACTATTGTGGCAAATCAGTTGCCTGCAACATGACCTCGGCATCAAGGTCACGACAAAGCAACTACAGCATGCTCCCTCCCACCAACAGACCCAAGGTAGGCCACTCTTGTGGTTTCACATCCTTTCAGGAGTATATTAGATGTTTAGTAATATGTTCTGTATATCTGTTGTATGAGAGTGGGTTGATAAATAAATAAATTAAAAAAAAAAATGCAAATTTTAAATGATTTGTGGCAACTTTAATGGATTTAGAGGCTGAATATACACATTGATTTGATCTTTTAATCTGGAGTTCTTCTATTGGCAGTTTTAGCCTTGTCAAAAGCTAAACAACCTTGATGTTTAGAGGGGTGGACAGTTACCGGTACTATCTGTATATCTCACTGTATTTACCCATGCATAGAAATATATGCAGTAAAATTTTTGTATTGTTACTTCTTATCTAAATGTATTTAATAGTGAATTATTTTAAGTTTATTGCTTATTTTTTGTTTCACAGTTCAGTTAAAGCATTTACAAGAACAAGAAAAAATATTCATCTTATCAGATCTGTTCACAGATCACATGCTGCCCTGGATGTAGGAAACCCTTACCTCGCTGCGCCCTCTGTCTTACAAACATGGGCACACCCTCTGGGTTAGGACTGTGTCAACTGAATGAAAACACAGGTAAGAAAGAAGTACCATTCATTCGTCTCATTTTATAGACTTCTCCTGGGACCACTAAAACAAATAAGGTCACCTATTAGAGTTGCACAGTATTACTGTCAAACCAGTGAGCTTGTTTGTTCAACTCATAGCTTTTATAAACTGTTAGAAAGAAGAATTGTTACGGAAATGTCAGTGATATGTCAGAAATTCCTACCTTGTTGACGAAAGTTAAATTTAACCCATTCATTCATAATGCACGTATATAATTGTGAAAATTCACCTAATTTTTGTTCTTCTTTGAAACAGTGTAACGTATATCTAAAACATGTATGTTCAGCTTATAATTAAAGATCCTAGGCTAGACAAGTCTACAAAAAACTCAGAGCTGTGTAGATTTCTACTGAAGATAAAAAGTAATTATTGTCAGTGCTTTACAAAGGTGCAAAATGGCATATGCATGCTTAAAAGGGTTAAACATTTGTTTGTCAAGTTAATTATGAAAGGTTATAAGATTGTTTTTGTATGCACAGTTGAAGGTTAAATTTATTATGGATACTACTATTATTTTAACATTAAATTGTATTTATGACATTAAACCAAGACATCTTGTCAAATAAGTGTCTGAAATGTTTGCAGCTTGATAATTCAGATTGAACTTAAAATATCGCTGGTTCTTACATGAAATAATACAACACAATATGCCATTGTTGTTGTGAACAAGTTATTGATCACCAACAGTAAGATGCATCATCTGCAGTAACACTACTAGTTTGGGTACGACATGTGATTCAAGATACATTGTATTGATATAAGGTCATCTAAGCAGATAATCCATGCATTATGCTTTTTTGCAAGTTGACACATTATTTTGAATGTCAAGGATGAGAACTGCATCTGTTTTTCTTACTAAGCAGCAGGGAAGTTTCTTGTTAGACTAAATCTCATTGAACAAGTTGAAACTGATGGTCCAAATGATTCTTGTGGTTGTCTTTTGTAATTATGTTACAATTTTTCTGGTCTGTTTAAAGTTAATTATGTCTACTGTATTCAGGTTAGCCATATAGAACCGTTATAGCTTTTCTCTTTCTACTAAGTAGGAATAAAAACTCGTTCATCATGATGAAGAAATGAATTTAACAAATGTGCTCACACTTGTCTAAAGTTTTTATTTTAAATTAAATTTTTCGTAGATGTTGACGAGTAATTTGAGATATGAGCTAACCTATCAGTAAATAATTATGCAAATAGTTTGATGTATGCTATAAATAAAACAGAAAAAAGCATACATGCATACTTAATTTAAACCATTAAATCAGATTAGGAAAGAAAAACAATCCAAACCTATACATTACACTGCAAAGTTTTGCAAAATGCTGTAGTTTAAAGATTTGGTGGGAGACCTGACTGAAGACTTCGTGGCAAAGTTTTGCTTACTTGTAAACCTTCCCCACATGGGCTGGTTCTCATGGAGGAAAAAAGTAATATGTGTAAGGGTCTTCAAGTTTACTTAGGATGGGCCAGTGGTTCTACTTAGATTTTTGTCTTAGATCTTCCTCCACAAATGTTTTGCAAAAGCAAACTACAAAACAGCCCCCCCCCCCCCCCCACACACACACACACACGCACACACCCACACAACCAACAATTTTCCACTTTTCCTTATCCTAGACATCCTGTTCTCCTACATCAACTGCCAGGGACTTAATTAGGTCAAGTTTCAAACCATTGACCTACCTTTTCTTAGGGTCCATTGTGTCTTAATGACTGGCCATCATCAATGATGCATTCATATAGAAGTTTTCTTGGGAGTAATTGTTGCACAGAACTGCCAACTCTTCATACCTTTCACTGCATTACTATAATGCTATAAAAACACTGCCTGACAACTATAAGAAGCCTGTGAAATTAACAATTTCAACTGTAATGTGTTGTTTTTTTGTTACATTACACCAATACAATTATGGTCATATTGGTGATTTTCCGATAACTTTTGCTTGAGAACCTAGATGTATGTCTGGGTAGAACCAATTGCATGGCACTACTTTAATGAGAAATCAAGAAAAAAATTAGATTTAGTCGATATGGTTACAAAGCTGACATTCTCTAGCAAAATGGAGGCACATAGATACAGCAGTAAAGGAATAAAAATGTTATTTTATTATTTAAATGTTTGAAATGATATCTGGTTTTCATAAAGGTATGTGAGTACATGTATCCTAGGTTGGAAATGTGTAGAGTTTTGTCTTCATAAAAGTATGTATTCCTGTACTCCTGTACACTAATGTTCTTTGTTTTAATGTATGCTGAAGATTTTTTGTAATTGATCTAGCTGTATATTTTCTAAGCCTTCATTTAAGAGAAATAACTGAATTGCGAACAGTTATTTGTTAAAATGAAAACTTTTCATTTTACTTTTGATAATTCAATATACATGTACTCCAAAAAAGTCACTGACATAGGTAATTGTAAAAGTATACTTTGTTACATGTCTAACATGAAATCATCCCTTGTTTTCAGATTTTGACACTAAACTGTCACCATTTGAGAACTGGTTCACATGGTGCCAGTCTTGTCGTCATGGTGGCCATTCTGCCCATGTTACTGACTGGTTCCAGGAGCACAGAGAGTGTCCTGTGACTGGTTGTACCTGCAAGTGTATGTCACTCGACATGACCAGCCCTCTGAGAGCAGAAACTACCACAGTTCAAGTTGCGTCTGCTGACTGATAAACTCTAGTCTGTGACAGTAGGATACTAATGCTTCTTGGAAGAATTGTGATATCAATGCAAGTAGAAGAAAGATATATAATATTTATAATTGTGAAAAAGTGAGATAGCAACACTTGTTGGAATAAACACTTAGTTTTGTAAAAAAAAGTGTGATATTAATAAACATTTGATTGATAAGGTGTGATATAAAGATGTGTTGGAGGAAGGTTTGAATTATACATTCATCAAAATGTAAAGAAACCACTTTTTAAATAAGCAGTTGTCCAAGAAATTGTGACATTAGAGTTGGCATTTGTTGTTGAGAGAAATTGAAATAATGAATTAAATAATAATTGAAACACCTATACAAGAGATTGTATTATTTACACTATCAGATGAGATGGGATTCATTCATTGTTTCACCTTAAGACTGTCTAAAACTAAGACTGATTCTCTATTCAGACAACTTTTTCTCTGACCCATTTGTGGGATTGGAACTGTCCTATGTAACTCTATTCCTATGTGTTTATATACAGTCACAGTCAATCCAGCACTGAAACATTAGTGTCATAAGTTGGCCGTGTGCCAAATATTTGACTAGGAAACATGTCCAAAGTAATGTGTCAGAATTTGCTCATTTACTAATCACCCTACATTTATTTGTGCCATGCCTCTTGCGTTTTTTTGTGTGGTTTTTTTTTTCCATTTTTTTATGCGTTTCAACCTCTCCTCATATCTAGTATAAGACATTACATTTTGACTTGCGATACCTGACCCCTCAGACCCTCACTGTATGGGTTCAAATCTCAATAAAAAAACTTTTATGCCTGGTGTTTTTCAGCTGACTTTGGCTGTGTTGCTATTATGGCCATAAATGTGTCTGTGCAATGTTTAAATATACAAAAAAAACAGAAACTATCTTCCATTGAAAGTGACTTATACACCATTACATGTTTTGCACTTTCACGCTTGCCAGAAGTACATTGATGAATGTATGATCAGCCATCACCCATGCATGAGCTATTGTGTACCAAGGCTTTGTAATAGGACTGACAAACTTGACTGTTGCTTCCAGCAGTAAACTTATATCCTGTTTCTGACATTCCATATGAAGTTACAATTATAAAACACTATTTTTGTATTTTTTGTTTAGTTTTATTTCCACTTCAAATCATTCAGTCTTCTGCATATATCAGTATAAGTTTGTATGTTTGTTGTATTATTGGATAATTTAAGTAAGGTCTGTTTGTGCTTCAGTAGGATGTACACTGAGGAAGAGTATGAGTTATTGGTCTGGGAACAGCCTTAAACTTGATTTCAAGTCCAAGGCCATCCTCAACTTCTCAACAACAACAATAACAACAATAATCTTTATTGCATTCAAGCAGGTACATGCTTATAACAAAACAATTATTGGACAAAACTTCTCAGAAATCTGATTGGTTATTTTTGAAAAGAGTTTTCAAGTCAATTAATCATCTGCTTGATAATGGTCTCTTTATAAAGTCTATTTAATCTTAATTTTAAACTATTCCTGTCTATCTAATTCTGACATATAATTTGATCTGTAACTGCTTATAGATTGTTATTGTTTTGGCAGCAGCCCCTGCAATTTATACTTTAAATATAAACCTTAACACATCAATGTTATAAAATGTCTTATACTTAAAGTGCTCAATGTTAATATTATTAATATCTAAGTATAATAAGTACTTTGTTGCTTTTTGCAATGATTTTAAACATTAAATTGGTAGATAGTTATGACAAATGAGTAGAATTAGTGTTATGTTACTGTTTTACAACAAGTTAAGCATGTGTGATGTTACATATATTTCTTAAAACATTTATCAGTACTATCAAAGTGCTTTTGTTGGACAACTTTGATCAAATGTTGATACTTTGTTTTCCAATTAACTCAAAATATCCTTGCTTTAAACATACATATCAGTAAGCACCTGTAGATACGTGGTTATGATATTGGTCTCAGAATCACAGGGTCATGGGTTCAACGCCCGGAACAGGCATTGAATATGTTAGTCCTTGGCCATAATATTTTATAGTACATGGAGCCATGTACAGCATACAGGTAGTAACAGTTCTCCCAGAGTACTGGTTCTCTAATGGAATTGACACTTTTCAAAAACTTAATTGCAAGAAGGTTCCCAATCACAATAAACAAGTTGACCTTTAATAAGACGTGTGTTATTATGTAGAAGTTTGTTTCCAAATGATGTGTCAATTTAATTTTTGTGCAATATGTTTTTTTGATAAATAAATGATGTTCCAAATAACTTTGTTGTTTTAATACAGAGTCATTGTAGCTAATTGCAATATGTTTGCTAGTTTATCCTATTCAGTTTTAAAGTCATACGCAGATGACCTATTGCCCTTTATGCAGATGATTTTATGCCCTTTATGTAGATGATCTGTTGCCCTTTATGCAGATGACCTATTGCCCTTTATGCAGATGATTTTATGCCCTTTATGTAGATGACCTATTGCCCTTTATGCAGATGATTTTATGCCCTTTATGTAGATGACCTATTGCCCTTTCTGCAGATGACTTGATGCCCTTTATGCAGATGACCTATTGCTCTTTATGTAGATAACCTATTGCTCTTTATGCAGATGACCTATTGCCCTTTATGCAGATGACCTATTGCTCTTTATGTAGATAACCTATTGCTCTTTATGTAGATAACCTATTGCCCTTTATGCAGATGACCTATTGCTCTTTATGCAGATGACCTATTGCTCTTTATGTAGATAACCTATTGCTTTTTATGCAGATGACCTATTGCCCTTTATGCAGATGACCTATTGCTCTTTATGTAGATAACCTATTGCTCTTTATGTAGATAACCTATTTGTCTTTATGCAGATGACCTATTGCCCTTTATGCAGATGACTCAATGCCCTTTAAGCAGATGACCTATTGCTCTTTATGTAGATGACCTGTTGCCTTTTATGCCGAACAATTGTTGGTTTTATGCAGATCATAGTTGCCCTTTATGCAGATGACATGTGGCCCTTTATACAGATGACCTGTTGCCCTTTATACAGATGACCTGCTGCTCTTAATGCAGATGACCTGCTTCCCTTTAACTTTATACAGATGACCTATTGCCCTTTATGCAGATGACTTGATGCCCATTATGCAGATGACTCGATGCCCTTTGTGCAGATGACCTGCTGCCTATTATGCAGATGACCTATTTCCCTTTATGTAGATGACCTATTGCCCTTTATGCAGATGACCTGCTGCCTATTATGCAGATGACCTGTTGCCCTTTATGCAGATGACCTATTGCCCTTTATGCAGATGACCTGCTGCCTATTATGCAGATGACCTATTGCCCTTTATGCAGATGACCTATTGCCCTTTATGCAGATGACCTGATGCCCTCTATGCAGATGACCTATTGCCCTTTATGCAGATGACCTGATGCCCCTTTATGCAGATGACCTTTTGCCCTCTATGCAGATGACCTGATGCCCTTTATGCAGATGACCTGCTGCCTATTATGCAGATGACCTATTACCCTTTATGCAGATGACCTATTGCCCTTTATGCAGATGACCTGATGCCCTCTATGCAGATGACCTGATGCCCTTTATGCAGATGACCTGCTGCCTATTATGCAGATGACCTATTACCCTTTATGCAGATGACCTGCTGCCTATTATGCAGATGACATATTGCCCTTTATGCAGATGACTCAATGCCCTTTAAGCAGATGACCTATTGCCCTTTATGCAGATGACCTGCAGATAACATGTTGACCCTTATGCAGATGACCTGTTGCCCTTTATAAAGATGACCTATTGCCCTTTATGCAGTTGACCTAGTGCCCTTAATGCAGATGACCTATTGCCCTTTATGCAGATGACCTTTTGCCCTTTATGCAAATGACATGATGCCCTTTATGCAGATGACCTGCTGCCCTTTATGCAGATGACCTGCTGCCTTTTATGCAGATGACCTGTTGCCCTTTATGCAGATGACCTGCTGTCATTTATGCAAATAACCTGTTGCCCCTTATGCAGATGACCTGTTGTCCTTTATGCAGTTGACCTGTTGCCCCTTATGCAGATGACCTGTTGTCCTAAATGCAGATGACCTATTGCCCTTTATGCAGATGACCTGCAGATAACATGTTGACCCTTATGCAGATGACCTGTTGCCCTTTATAAAGATGACCTATTGCCCTTTATGCAGATGACCTTTTGCCCTTTATGCAGATGACCTGATGCCCTTTATGCAGATGACCTGCTGCCCTTTATGCAGATGACCTGCTGCCTTTTATGCAGATAACCTGTTGCCCTCTATGCAGATAACCTGTTGCCCTCTATGCAGATGACCTGTTGCCCTTTGTAAAGATGACCTATTGCCCTTTATGCAGTTGACCTAGTGCCCTTTGTGCAGATGACCTATTGCCCTTTATGCAGATGACCTGATGCCCTTTATGCAGATGACCTGCTGCCTTTTATGCAGATGACCTGTTGCCCTTTATGCAGATGACCTGCTGTCATTTATGCAAATAACTTTTGCTCTTTATGCAGATTACCTGCTGCTTTTAATGCAGATGACCCGCTGCCCCTTAATGCAGATGACCTGCAGATGACATGTTGACCCTTATGCGGATGACCTGTTGCCCTTTATAAAGATGACCTATTGCCCTTTATGCAGTTGACCTAGTGCCCTTTATGCAGATGACCTTTTGCCCTTTATGCAGATGACCTTTTGCCCTTTATGAAGATGACCTGTTGCCCTTAATGCAGATGACCTGCTGCCCCTTATGCAGATGACCTGTTGCCCTTTATGCAGATGACCTTTTGCCCTTTATGCAGATGACCTTTTGCCCTTTATGCAGATGACCTGTTGCCCTTTATGCAGATGACCCGTTGCCCTTCATGCAGATGACCTGTTGCCCTTTATGCAGATGACCTATTGCCCTTAATGCAGATGACCTTTTGTCCTTTATGCAGATGACCTGTTGCCCTTTATGCAGATGACCTTTTGCCCTCAATGCAGATGACCTGCAGCTCCTTATGCAGATGAACTGTTGACCTTTATGCAGATGACCTATTGCCCTTTATGAAGATGACCCGTTGCCCTTCATGCAGATGACCTGTTTCCCTTTATGCAGATGACCTATTGCCCTTAATGCAGATGACCTTTTGTCCTTTATGCAGATGACCTGTTGCCCTTTATGCAGATGACCTATTGCCCTTTATGAAGATGAACTGTTGACCTTTATGCAGATGACCTGCAGATGACCTGTTGCCCTTTATGCAGATGACCTTTTGCCTTTTATGCAGATGACCTTTTGCCCTTTATGCAGATGACCTGTTGCCCTTTATGAAGATGACCTGTTGCCCTCTATGCAGATGACCTGTTGCCTTTATGCAGTTGATATGTTGCTCTTGTTAGCTATTTTAACCTTTATTCTACGATACAATTTGTTTTTGTTGTCGTGACCTTTTACCCCTGAGCAGTTGAGAAACAAAATTTGCAAATGTGTATTTTATGCAAGGCATTTAATGGGCATAATTCTAACTATCCACATGTATGGGAAACAAAATCAACATTTATATAATAATAGAGCTGCTAGTGACTAAATACTTTTTTTATTTTGGTAGAAAATTATTTCGCACACTATGTCCTACGTTGTGTACAGTTTTATAATGCAAATGGGCATCTCCATTGAAAGAGTAGCGAGTTAAGTTTGGGTCAGTGAAAGTTTTTTCCAAGTACGTTAATGGCATAGTTATTTTGTAATAAAAAGATTGGTACTTAACATTATTTGTTTCCGATGTTGATAAAAAGTTAGAATGGTGTAGGAAAATAAAGTAACTGCATCATTATCATTTGGTTAATAAACAAGCAACGAACCAATACTGCATTAATTTAATATTTTTATTAAAACCATGACACCATTTTCACATTAAAAATATTATCACATTGACTTACATAAAGCAACAAGTACAAAACGATAGGACATGAAAAGTGATAATTGCGGTGGATGTAAAGTATCATATAAAACTGTCTTGTATGCCAGTATAAAATGTAAAATTGAACAAATGTCTTCTTGAATGGACTGAATCAACAGATGTCAATATGGAACATTTCTCTACTGAAGTTTTATTTATAAGTCTTGTTGAAAGACATAATTGACTTAAAGGATTGCAAATTCATTCGAATTGTTATACAATATACAGGAAATTTACAACCATTACCATGGAAACAGTACAGGTACTTGTATACATATGAACAAAATATTTGGAGGAACCAATAAAATTAATGCACCGTCAAGTTTTAACGGATTATTTGCAGCGTATACACAAATAGCATGCAAAAATCAACTAAAAATGTTTTATCTAGATTCTATGTACAGTAGGGAAATAAAACTCATCACCGGCAATGTTTGTTAATACGCATGAGTAATTGGCTGTAATTTCCATGCAACGTCACACAAGTGCAGCTGCAAGAATTACTGTTGTCTTAGATGCAAATGGGTGATGATCCTAATCAGATAGCTCGCAGCGAGAGCTGGTTGATTTGGATGTGTAGTAGTTGCACTGGTCTTGTCAATTCATGGTTGACAGTTTTAAGTGTAAACTGAACTGGCTATGGCATCTAATTTGTAGGGTTTACTGTTTCATGCGGACATCGATAAACACTGTGTTGTCTTTACAGTACTGTTCAGAGAGAAACTTTTCCTTTAACATAAACCGAAGTCGACCTCGCATGGCGGAGTCTCCTTCATTTCTGCAGACTTGCATCTTCTCACAATGTATGGTCATCGTGTGGTTATGATTGCTTGACTCTCGTGCAAGAACCTTGGCCTGGAAGCTAGCATGGAATGGAAACATTAGCTCGTCATCGTATTGTCCTTTCTCAAGATGCAAAAACAGAGAGACATACTTCGTAGGCGCTTCGCCGACCCCATCAAGGTCGATGGAGATGCGGAGTTTGTATCCCGGTCGACCAGTGTAGAATGAACGGCTACTGTAGATGGGCTGGTTGCCCTGGATTTTCACCTTCCACAGCAAGTGACCATCATAGCTCATGTTGCTCGTCTCCAGCAATTGATGGCCTGTCAGTTGAGATTGCAGTTTCTGCTCCTCAAGCATGCTGAAATAAAGTAAGATAACTATAGCGTGGCTTGACTTCTATATATATGTTCATAAGACACCAATTAATCTTTTAGTTTAATACATGATATGGTCAACATAGGTCTGCTAATATAAACTGAATTGCAGTTGGCCTATGATATTTATTACTTTTACTACTTATTCGTATCAAAATTAACACCCAAATATAAGCTAAATTTGGCTATGTATTTGTTAAGAAACGGGGAAAATACATAAGAATGCTAACTCCGCTATTTTAATTGGAAAGTAACCAAACGCGACTATTTGCTTTATTTTGATATCACGTATTGACCAGAAAGGAAAACTCGACACACGCACACGCAGTATCACCAACGGACGCGCGGAATGACTTGATATACCCTCGCCATGACTTGACGGCTAGGGGGCGCAGAAACAATAATATTATACGCAAGTCTACAATGTGACGCCATAACGACATTATGCTATTTTGACGATACTGAAGGACCACAAGCCGTTTCCAAGTCACAAAATGCAACAACAACAACAACTCTAGCCTTAATGCAAATCCTAATAAATCATCGAAAAAAAAGCACCCTGGAAAATAACAATTCACGGACTGCCGAATGATGCACATACCTGGTCAGATCACCGATTTCGTTGGTCAGCTTGTTTATTTTTGTGGACTGTGAGACGACTCGTTGTTCCAGTAACTTCAGGTGAGAATGGACGAACTCTTCTTCGTGACTTCGCATCAGAAAACGTTTGCTCTGTTTGGAAAACAAAATGACATTGACAAAAATCTCTATATAAACGTTTTTTAAACATTTTTTAGAGCAGCGGTGGCTTTATTTATGCATTCGTCTTATGGCTTCCGTTTAGAAACAAAAGCGAAAATCTTCATATTTATTTTAATTTATAATAATAGTCTTTGTCTAAGTATTGGTTTTTCTACATATTGGGCTACCAAAATTCGCTTTTTCAAAACCAACAACAAATAAAAATGATATGCTTGTTATGTTTAGACAATTTCATTGTCATCATGTAGGTTTATGAATTTATTTTGTATTGCGAAACATCTCTAGGATCTTTAGGCATAAATCAAAAGCACTTTTTGTAAACCCGTGCCCATTTTAGCAAACTAATAATTAAGTGATAAGATTATTGAAACAATGTAGATCAAGATCAGCCAGCTCCGACAGGAGCTGTCTAATCTGGATCAGCATTAGTTGCTGTGCTCTTTAGGAATATGTCGTTTAACATTTACATGTAGTTGCATAAACTTAATAGTAAGTTTGGGCTTTCAAAGACATAAAAATGTCTTATGATTATAAATGACATGTTCACGTCCGCAAGAACCTCACCTGAAAGCCACATCCGTACTGGCTGTACGTGCAGGGCACAGTGACGTTGGGGCACTGCCCTGTTGTTTTGTCCAGGTGACTTTGGATGTCCTGCCGCAGAATGCCCGTCTGACTACACAGGCTGCATTTCACGGGGAACTTGGCGCAGTCAAGCAATTGGTGCCGCTAGAAATTTACAAATGTTCAGTCAATACTTTGAAAAATCGCTCTAAATACATTTATGCAGACGTATCAGGAAGAACGAGCACATAGTCCGGCCGATTTCCACAATACAATGTTAAGACGTTACAAAGTAATGTATATTTGTAAATTATACATTGCAAAGAAAGAAAAAGTGATTTTGTTTAAACAAAATAACTTAAATTCTAGTTAAAGAACAGCAATTATGGCAATTTAAATTTAAGGTTATAATAAAATAAATGACTTGCTTCCTCATACCGAAACATATGAGATTTTGTAACGCCGCATAACTGTTTAGTAAACACTGGAGTGACGCCGACATTACCTCGACCATTTCTGCGAAATCGGAAAGCGGTGAAAGTGCTGATGTGTTCAGTTTATCTGGCCTCAAGAAAAGATATTTACTGCGTTTCTAACGCGTTTCATATGACAATCAGGTCTCTGTTGGCCACAAGAACAAATAGTTTATGCGTTTCACCTTATAATCTGGTCTCTGCTGGCCACAGGAACAGATATTTTATGCGGTTACCATATTATAAGGTCTCTGTCGTATTAACATCATCACTTAATTGGTCCTGTCTGCCAGTTAGTTAATACGAGAAAAAAAATGAAAGCATATCATGTCCCGCCTTTCTATATATAACTCTTAATGTTACTGTATTTTTTCACCTCTAAACATGATGTAAATTATGTACAAATGGTCGTTTATGAATAGAATATACGATGTGAAATGTACACACAAACATTGCCTTTAGAACGTTTTTATTATTATCAAATGTTTATAAGTAGTCCGTGCCCACTATCCATTGCGCGCTTTCACACAGGTTGGTCTCCAGTCTGGCCTTTACACATTGCTTGTACAAACGAAAATGCTGCGTTAATTAAAGAAATACACAACTGTAGAAGTAACTTGTAATAAACCCGCAAGCCTTAGTCCTGGTTCAGCCATAATGGAAACTTGACAAGATGATCATTAACTTATCTCAAATTTTGATTTAGATCATTAGATTAAGATCTGCTAGTGATACAATGCAAATTGCATTAATAATAATTGAATTTAATAAAAATATATTTGCATTTCAGTATTTAAAATCTAGGGTTGCCATTTAACTTTTTTTACAGACGAATAAATGACGTCAGTAACTAGAGCTAGGACAATATATTGCTTTTGAATTTTAAATGGCATAATTACTATATTAATATACAATAACACATTGGTAGTTCTGTTAAAATACTGCAAAACCTCATTTAATTTTGGAAACGCAAAATATATCTAACAAAATTGCTAGCTCTACCGGATCAAGCCTTTGCAAAACATTATTTAAAATCACTTTGTGTATCTTCTTTTAAATTTCGTAAATAATTACCTGATGTTTGTTTTGTTTTTGAAATACATTGCAGCGACAATTTATGATCATTATAGCAACGTGCAGCTTTTTGGTTGAGGAAGACTCAAGACAAATGTCTGGGTAGAACCACCGGCGCACCGCAAGTCAGCTGGAAGACCTTCTCACATTAAGTCCTTTATGTGAACTTAATGAGTCCCGAACGGCACTCGAACCCACGCTAGGCTTATCAGTCAGAAGTTACAAATCGGCGACTTTACCACTACGCCACGGGAGCCCATATTTACTTGATGTATATGCTTTAATGAAAGATCGCTATTCAACGATCTTTGCAATGGCAAATATTCTTACCCGGTTTTCTGATAGAATTCGCGAGTGATCGGATATTCGCCGCAGCACTAATATTTAGAACTTACTGTGACGTTGATGAAAATTATATCCTTGTTGCAGTGTTCGCATTGGACAGGTCGATGACCACACACCTCCATGTGGTCTGTCAGCTGACGGCGCATAACCATCGCGCTGCAACCGAACTCACAGGTTACCAAGCCGCAGGGGCAGTTCTCTACATGGGGCTTCAAAAAGAAAATAGACTGGTTAAAATTATACACGGGACACTTTTGATGTGCAATGTTAAGCTTCATGGCTGCCAAAAAAAAATATATATATATATAATGTACATTTTATTAGTTGTGGAAGTCCCCAGGTTAATATTTAGGCAACGGGTCAGCGCTGGAAGATGTCTTCACGTGAAAGTTCGCTCCATAACTGGCACTCGAACTAACGACGTGGAGTGAGCCGAAGAGTTCCAATTGTGCGAATAACCGCTCGAAAACACGCGCCTTTGCAAATGTATTGGTGACGGAAGATGTCCGGGTGATACAGTCGACATAGAAGGTCAAGACATCATTGTTACATAATCTTTTACAAAAACTACCTCGCTACTAGCCAGCATTGTTTGCACAGTAGACGTGTCTTCATTTCCCTGGATCGGGATTTGGTTCCCAGTCGACACAATACGAAGTCTTTGCATCGATCTTTTTCATACCTTAACTACCGTGATATCGGGATCGGCAATAAGGCTTTGCTAAACATGTATCTCGACTTCTTTTTATCATATAAGTGTGTCTCTACATTACGTCAACAAAAAGCAAACTTGCCTACCTCCAGATTCCTATATTCCCCACTCCAGACGCATTCGAGATTCGAACATTTTACCTCAAGAGACATTATTTCTCGCTGGAACGCCACGTCCGAGTATATCTGAGAAGAAAATACTTGCCATTAACATTTTACTTGTTAAACAAATACATATTTAGCCACTATTTTATGTAATTATATTTACTGACGGGAAGCAACCCCAAAAAGTGCTGACTCTGAAATCCAGCTTTCAAAAAGACAGGCTGATCTGGATAAAAGGCATTTCCTCATGTTTTATTTATAAAGAGGTTACAAAACTCGGTACCATGGTGTTTATTGTGCTGCCAATTCAGATAAGTTGAACGAAAAATAGGAATAAAAACATTGTAGCCATATAAACTTTTGCGACAAGAAACAAATGTTCTGTATACAGTGATATTTTCAAACACGTGATATACACTATGGCGGAAGAGGAAAAGTTTATGCAAATTAACTTAAGCACAGTAATTGTTGGACACTATTTAAATCAAAAGAAACTTTAACTGTAGGGCCTGACCTCGTTGGAGCATCTGAACAAAGTGTTATCGACGGGACATTTAACCAGTGGTTTGTCTCTGAAATAGAAATCATGGGATTGTTTAAGAAATATACATTAACAGAAATTTCGTAGTACATGCATATTATTTCTTAAAATACCTCCTATTCTCCACCACTTCAAATGTGGCATGAGAGATTTTGTCCATGTGAGGTTTTGTCCATGGGAGGCTTGTCCATGGGGGTTTTGTCCATGAGAGGTTTTGTCCATGAGAGGTTTTGTCCATGGGAGGTTTTGTCCATGGGAGGTATTGTCCATGGGAGGTTTTGTCCATGGGAGGTTTTGTCCATGGGAGATTTTTTTCCATGGGAGGTATTGTCCATGAGAGGTTTTGTCCATGAGAGGTTTTGTCCATGGGAGGTATTGTCTATGAGAGGTTTTGTCCATGAGAGGTTTTGTCCATGGGAGGTTTTGTCCATTGGAGGTTTTGCCCATGGGAGGTTTTGTCCATGAGAGGTTCTGTCGATGAAAGGTTTTGTCCATGAGAGGTTTTGTCCATGGGAGGTATTGTCCATGGGAGGTGTTGTCCATGAGAGGTATTGATCATGAGAGGTTCTGTCCATGAGAGGTTTTGTCTATGAGAGGTATTGTCCATGAGAGGTTTTGTCCATGGGAGGTTTTGTCCATGGGAGGTTTTGTCCATGGGAGGTTGTGTCATTGAGAGGTTTTGTCCATGAGAGGTTTTGTCGATGGGAGGTTTTGTCGATGGGAGGTTTTGTCGATGGGAGGATTTGTCCTTGAGGGGTTTTGTCCATGAGAGGTTTTGTCTATGAGAAATTTTGTCCTTGAGAGGTTTTGTCCATGAGAGGTTTTGTCCAGCTCTGGGTTGTTTACACTATAATGTCGACTTTCAAAAAGTCAGACATCATTACTAGTTCATGCAATGACATTATGACTCTGATCGAGCTCCAGGTACGAGTTTGTATAAACAAACTAAACAGTGCAAATTTGAATCGGGCAAAAATCATGATTTTGGCTCTTCCTATATAGTATCAGAATTGCGATTCAGTGTTGCAAAACACGGAAAAAAACAAAACGCGTTTTAGTTTAAATCATTAAAAATGTATATTCTACACAATCATTACCAGGATCGTTAAACACTTATTTACTCGTACTTGCACACTTTCCGAATACATCTGGCACAGAAGCGATGGCCACACACGGTCTGCATGGCGTCTTTGATTACTGCCAGACATATGGGGCATATGTACTTTCGGTCAAGCTCCTGGGCAAACGATGGTTCCTCCGCATTGCGGTTGGGCTGGGGCCCAGCTTCCATCACCGAGCTACAGGAGGTCGTGGCTACACCGGTTTCCATGCCGACTGTCTGCAAGTAAAACTTGTTTGAAAATATACTATGTCATGATATGCGCCAAAATAATTTTAATTACCTTAATACTTTTTCATCAACAACAAACTTACTTGCTGAAATCTAAATGCAAAGATTACAACACCTATCGCTGGAGACTGAAACATCCCTTGACCACATGACATAATATCACATTCACTCACATATTGACACAGGGCCAAGTTGTCGTGAACACTACTCATAGACAGTGAATATAGTTGACGAGCTACGGTGCAGTTTTAAGACTTTCGAGTGAACTATCTGAGAATTCAACATCCGGTCACACAGAGTCCATGTCCATTCTATCACGCTACCCACACTGAGTTCAGCCATATTTTGGCCAGTGTCTACTACATCTAAAATAACGAATACTTAAGTTTATTGAAAAAAAATCCATACTTCCCAAATCCTTTAATGTTTACTATGATATAAAATTTCAATTTGTTTACGTGTATTCAAAGGACTTACCCGTCTAATGACTTGTAGCGTGTACTGCCAAAAACAGACTGCATGTAATATTTACACTTGTATCAACAACACCCCATCTCAATATCACCTGTGTAATTGTACCCGCTGATTGACAGGGCAGTTGACTTTCACTCAGTGTGTTCGACACCTCTCGGTACTCAGATAATCTCTCACTGATTGGCTAATCCTGATTGTACATATTCTAACCGTGAACATGGCATCGTGGTCGGCATGTGTGTGATTTATTGATCACCGCATTTTACCTTAAAAACAGATTAATCGCATTTTACCGTAAAAACAGATATATATTAAATAAACATATGGCTTCTAACATTGCATTTAGTAAAACTTTCTTAAATATATATGTATTAAATCAATATGGCTTCTAACATTGCATTTGGTAAAACATTCTTAAAAATAAATATTTATTTTATTTATAACGCAAGTGATTAAAAAAATATAATTAGCTTCGGTAATTGATGTTTCAAACTTAAATATAAATTATGCACTGAGACATAATATACCCATTGATCATGGTTAACAGTTCATCGTTTTGGGCTCCAGTCTTAAATTGACGTCTATTACTTAAATAACTTATACTAAATTAAAACGACCATATTATAAAGAATCAAATTTAAGCGATACCCACATGATTTGAAGAAAGCAAAATTTTGCAACGTGCAGCTTGACTTAGTTATAAAATCGAGGTTATAATTTATTAAATTATGGTATCTGAGACTTGGTAAGTCCTTGCAAAATGCCTGTTAAATACTTTAAGGTCTCAACTTTTGTCAGCAAGGCCATATGTTGGATGGGAGATGTCGGTGACTGAAGACTTTGTCAGGTCTCAACTTTTGTCAGCAGGGCCATATGTTGGATGGGAGATGTCGGTGACTGGAGACTTTGTCAGGTCTCAACTTTTGTCAGCAGGGCCATATGTTGGATGGGAGATGACGGTGACTGGAGACTTTGTCAGGTCTAAACTTTTGTCAGCAGGGGCATATGTTGGATGGGAGATGTCGGTGACTGGCGACTTTGTCAGGTCTAAACTTTTGTCAGCAGGGGCATATGTTGGATGGGAGATGACGGTGACTGGAGACTTTGTCAGGTCTAAACTTTTGTCAGCAGGGCCATATGTTGGATGGGAGATGACGGTGACTGGAGACTTTGTCAGGTCTCAACTTTTGTCAGCAGGGCCATATGTTGGATGGGAGATGACGGTGACTGGAGACTTTGTCAGGTCTAAACTTTTGTCAGCAGGGGCATATGTTGGATGGGAGATGTCGGTGGCTGGCGACTTTGTCAGGTCTCAACATTTGTCAGCAGAGCCATATGTTGGATGGGAGATGTCGGTGGATGGCGACTTTGTCAGGTCTCAACTTTTGTCAGCAGGGCCATATGTTGGATGGGAGATGTCGGTGGCTGGAGCCTTTGTCAGGTCTCAACTTTTGTCAGCAGGACCATATGTTGGATGGGAGATGTCGGTGGCTGGAGACTTTGTCAGGTCTCAACTTTTGTCAGCAGGGCCATATGTTGGATGGGAGATGTCGGTGACTGGAGCCTTTGTCAGGTCTCAACTTTTGTCAGCAGGAGCATATGTTGGATGGGAGATGTCGGTGACTGGAGACTTTGTCAGGTCTCAACTTTTGTCAGCAGGGGCATATGTTGGATGGGAGATGTCGGTGACTGGAGACTTTGTCAGGTCTCAACTTTTGTCAGCAGGGCCATATGTTGGATGGGAGATGTCGGTGGCTGGAGACTTTGTCAGGTCTCAACTTTTGTCAGCAGGGCCATATGTTGGATGGGAGATGTCGGTGGCTGAAGACTTTGTCAGGTCTCAACTTTTGTCAGCAGGACCATATGTTGGATGGGAGATGTCGGTGACTGGAGACTTTGTCAGGTCTCAACTTTTGTCAGCAGGGCCATATGTTGGATGGGAGATGTCGGTGACTGGAGACTTTGTCAGGTCTCAACATTTGTCAGCAGAGCCATATGATGGATGGGAGATGTCGGTGACTGGAGACTTTGTCAGGTCTCAACATTTGTCAGCAGAGCCATATGTTGGATGGGAGATGTCGGTGGCTGGCGACTTTGTCAGGTCTCAACATTTGTCAGCAGAGCCATATGTTGGATGGGAGATGTCGGTGACTGGAAACTTTGTCAGGTCTCAACTTTTGTAAGCAGAGCCATATGTTGGATGGGAGATGTCGGTGACTGGAGACTTTGTCAGGTCTCAACTTTTGTAAGCAGGGGCATATGTTGGATGGGAGATGTCGGTGACGGGAGACTTTGTCAGGTCTCAACTTTTGTAAGCAGGGCCATATGTTGGATGGGAGATGTCGGTGACTGGAGACTTTGTCAGGTCTCAACATTTGTCAGCAGGGCCATATGTTGGATGGGAGATGTCGGTGACTGGAGACTTTGTCAGGTCTCAACTTTTGTAAGCAGGGCCATATGTTGGATGGGAGATGTCGGTGGCTGGCGACTTTGTCAGGTCTCAACTTTTGTCAGCAGGACCATATGTTGGATGGGAGATGTCGGTGGCTGGCGACTTTGTCAGGTCTCAACTTTTGTCAGCAGGGGCATATGTCGGATGGGAGATGACGGTGACTGGAGACTTTGTCAGGTCTCAACTTTTGTCAGCAGGACCATATGTTGGATGGGAGATGTCGGTGGCTGGAGACTTTGTCAGGTCTCAACTTTTGTCAGCAGGGCCATGTGTCGGATGGGAGATGACGGTGACTGGAGACTTTGTCAGGTCTCAACTTTTGTCAGCAGGGGCATATGTTGGATGGGAGATGTCGGTGACTGGAGACTTTGTCAGGTCTCAACTTTTGTAAGCAGGACCGTATGTTGGATGGGAGATGTCGGTGACTGGAGACTTTGTCAGGTCTCAACTTTTGTAAGCAGGACCTTATGTTGGATGGGAGATGTCGATGACTGGAGACTTTGTCAGGTCTCAACTTTTGTCAGCAGAGCCATATGTTGGATGGGAGATGTCGGTGACTGGAGACTTTGTCAGGTCTCAACGTTTGTCAGCAGAGCCATATGTTGGATGGGAGATGTCGGTGACTGGAGACTTTGTCAGGTCTCAACGTTTGTCAGCAGAGCCATATGTTGGATGGGAGATGTCGGTGACTGGAGACTTTGTCAGGTCTCAACTTTTGTCAGCAGGGCCATATGTTGGATGGGAGATGTCGGTGACTGGAGACTTTGTCAGGTCTAAACTTTTGTCAGCAGGACCATATGTTGGATGGGAGATGTCGGTGACTGGAAACTTTGTCAGGTCTCAACTTTTGTAAGCAGGGCCATATGTTGGATGGGAGATGTCGGTGACTGGAGACTTTGTCAGGTCTCAACTTTTGTAAGCAGGGGTATATGTTGGATGGGAGATGTCGGTGACGGGAGACTTTGTCAGGTCTCAACTTTTGTAAGCAGGACCATATGTTGGATGGGAGATGTCGGTGACTGGAGACTTTGTCAGGTCTCAACTTTTGTCAGCAGAGCCATATGTTGGATGGGAGATGTCGGTGACTGGAGACTTTGTCAGGTCTCAACGTTTGTCAGCAGGGCCATATGTTGGATGGGAGATGTCGGTGACTGGAGCCTTTGTCAGGTCTCAACATTTGTCAGCAGGGCCATATGTTGGATGGGAGATGTCGGTGACTGGAGCCTTTGTCAGGTCTCAACATTTGTCAGCAGGGGCATATGTTGGATGGGAGATGTCGGTGACTGGAGACTTTGTCAGGTCTCAACGTTTGTCAGCAGGGCCATATGTTGGATGGGAGATGTCGGTGACTGGAGACTTTGTCAGGTCTCAACTTTTGTCAGCAGGAGCATATGTTGGATGGGAGATGTCGGTGACTGGAGACTTTGTCAGGTCTCAACGTTTGTCAGCAGGGCCATATGTTGGATGGGAGATGTCGGTGACTGGAGCCTTTGTCAGGTCTCAACATTTGTCAGCAGGGCCATATGTTGGATGGGAGATGTCGGTGGCTGGCGACTTTGTCAGGTCTCAACTTTTGTCAGCAGGGGCATGTGTCGGATGGGAGATGTCGGTGACTGGAGACTTTGTCAGGTCTCAACTTTTGTCAGCAGAGCCATATGTTGGATAGGAGATGTCGGTGACTGGAGACTTTGTCAGGTCTAAACTTTTGTCAGCAGAGCCATATGTTGGATAGGAGATGTCGGTGACTGGAGACTTTGTCAGGTCTCAACTTTTGTCAGCAGGGCCATGTGTCGGATGGGAGATGTCGGTGACTGGAGACTTTGTCAGGTCTCAACTTTTGTCAGCAGGGGCATATGTTGGATGGGAGATGTCGGTGACTGGAGACTTTGTCAGGTCTCAACTTTTGTAAGCAGGACCGTTTGTTGGATGGGAGATGTCGGTGACTGGACACTTTGTCAGGTCTCAACTTTTGTAAGCAGGACCTTATGTTGGATGGGAGATGTCGATGACTGGAGACTTTGTCAGGTCTCAACTTTTGTCAGCAGAGCCATATGTTGGATGGGAGATGTCGGTGACTGGAGACTTTGTCAGGTCTCAACGTTTGTCAGCAGAGCCATATGTTGGATGGGAGATGTCGGTGACTGGAGACTTTGTCAGGTCTCAACGTTTGTCAGCAGAGCCATATGTTGGATGGGAGATGTCGGTGACTGGAGACTTTGTCAGGTCTCAACTTTTGTCAGCAGGGCCATATGTTGGATGGGAGATGTCGGTGACTGGAGACTTTGTCAGGTCTAAACTTTTGTCAGCAGGACCATATGTTGGATGGGAGATGTCGGTGACTGGAGACTTTGTCAGGTCTCAACTTTTGTCAGCAGGGCCATATGTTGGATGGGAGATGTCGGTGACTGGATACTTTGTCAGGTCTCAACTTTTGTCAGCAGGGCCATATGCTAGATGGGAGATGTCGGTGACTGGAGACTTTGTCAGGTCTCAACTTTTGTCAGCAGGGCCATATGCTGGATTGGAGATGTCGGTGACTGGAGAATTTGTCAGGTCTCAACTTTTGTCAGCAGAGCCATATGTTGGATGGGAGATGTCGGTGGCTGGAGACTTTGTCAGGTCTCAACTTTTGTCAGCAGGGCCATATGTTGGATGGGAGATGTCGGTGACTGGAGCCTTTGTCAGGTCTCAACTTTTGTCAGCAGGGCCATATGTTGGATGGGAGATGTCGGTGACTGGAGAATTTGTCAGGTCTCAACTTTTGTCAGCAGGGCCATATGTTGGATGGGAGATGTCGGTGACTGGAGACTTTGACACTGTCATATTAACTAGTTCAGTCAAATGATTTTAAGCGAGCATAGCGAGAAGTTATACCAGCTCCACAGAATGTTCCTATGGATTTTTTTAATTTCCGTTTTCACCGCATAAACATTCCACTTTAAGTTAAGACTCCCAACGTGCTGCATCGGAACGGCGATAGTAGAGGCAAAACATCGCGCAAGTTACTTGAATAGAGTCAGTATATTACTGCAGAACGGTAACAACAGAAAGCGGTGTTTTGGCTTTTTGTTCATTATTGAGTGGGCAATGTGATATAGTTGAAGAGCAGCTCATCCGCTCTGCAGGGCCGGATCCAGAAAATTTTGGTGGGGTGGGGTGGCTGGCGGTATGAATCCAGATCCGTTCAGCTTTATCGCAGTTACTAGATACTAGAAAGATATTGTATATATACACAGTAGAGGACCCTAACGTCAAACTAACAACATATACTTAAAAAGCTTAGCATTTTTTAAGCTCACATGTATGTGTTTTCACAACACTACTCTTGTACCTGGTTGGTGGGTGATTGTGTGTGTGTGTGTGTGTGTGTTTGTGTGTGTGTGTTTGTGTGTTTGTGTGTGTGTGTGTGTGTTTGTGTGTGTGATTGTGTGTGTTTGTGTGTGTGTGTGTGTGTTTGTGTGTGTGTGTTTGTTTGTGTGTGTGTGTGTGTGTGTGTGTGTGTGTGTGTGTGTGTGTGTGTGTGTGTGTGTGTGTGTGTGTGTGTGATGCATCCCCCATCCCCCGCCCCCTGAACCAGTCCCGCCGCTCTGAAAATCACCTGTATTCGGTCTCCAAATGAAATTTTTATCCTATAAATGTCCGGTTATTACTATGACTGGACATTTGAGTATTAAAGTAATATAAAATGTAACTAACACTTTAAGAAATCATAAGCCAAAAATCATGTTTTATATACTCATAAAAAGAACTTAAAGATTCTTATAATATTGATAATAAAAAAGTAGATGTGATACAATTTTAGATATGTATAAAGACCAACAAATTGTACAGATTATTAAATAAAAAACAAAGCATGTAAATTAAAGAAAATCAATAAAATGGTCGTGTCAATCGGATCGCTATTGTTGAAACATGGATAAATCTTTGAGGAATATTCCATGTAAACACCGATAAACTTCACTGCATTAACTGACAGCAGAAAAAAGTAAGTGGGCAAAGTAGGTAAGACATGGATCAAAGTGGACAAAGTGAACACAAACCGGGAAAATTTGCGACAGAATTCCGAACATGTAGCAAATTTTCTGTTTTTTTTTCGGAGAGCTCAGCTAATGACAAGAAAAACATTGATGCAAAGCATTAATGACGACGCAAAAGTATGTATTGTACCAGTAAGAGAAATATGGTAAAAATAAAAAGAAACACAAGATTCCCATAACAATAATCTCCATTGCTTGACAAATCAAATTCAAAAACAATACTATATAAAAGATAATAATAAAATAAATAATCGAAATTAAACATATTTTTGACTATCATTAACTGACGACAGTTTTTTTATTGTGACAATAACGACAGTTTTTGATGTGACATTGGATTTTTTAAGACATTTTTTTTAGATTATTGCTTGACAATGAACCGAAATTTCTGATTACCGCTTTGATCCTATTAGTAAACATCTTGGTCACATGACACTCACGTGGCACTCAGCAAACATGATCACAGTAGACTCCACGCTCCAGCGCGTCGTCAATGGCAATTGAAGAAATTACGGACCCCGAATCAGAACAGTGATGTTTGACACTGTCAGACAAACAAAATACGTAGAAACCACCACGGCACCGGCTTAGAACGTTCGTCGTCGAGGCACGGAACTTACAGTTTAATATTGGAATGTTAAAACAAACAACACAACAAGCGGTGTCTCGAAATCAAATGTGAACTACAAGATGCCAAAAAGACACCTCTTAAAGTAAATTAGAACATCCAGTCAAATTAAACTGACTAAGTGTATAACAGCAGAAACCACTTGAAGGAATTGCTAACACCACATTTAGGTGCAATTTCTGCATTTATTATTCCAGAATCATCAACTTGTCGCCAGGAGAATGTTAAAATGAAGCCTTAGCAGAAGCTACTGATCACACATTTGCAAGGAAATCCAACATATATGAACAGAATTCCATAAGATCGCCACATCATATCTTGGACATTTTCTCGTAGGTCTGGTGGGTGGTGGCGGTAGTGGGTGGGGTGGGGTTGGTGGCGGGGGCTGGGTGGGGTGGGGTTGGTGGCGGTAGTGGGTGGGGTGGGGTTGGTGGCGGGGGCTGAGTGGGGTGGGGTTGGTGGCGGGTGCGGTTCTTTTGTAAGGTGGGGTTGGTGGCGGGGGCTGGGTGGGGTGGGGTTGGTGGCGGGTGCTGGGTGGGGTAGGGGTTGGTGGCGGGGGCTGGGTGGGGTGGGGTTGGTGGCGGGGGCTGGGTGGGGTGGGGTTGGTGGCGGGGGCTGGGTGGGGTGGGGTTGGTGGCGGGTGCGTTTTTTTGTAAGGTGGGGTTGGTGGCGGGGGCTGGGTGGGGTGGTGTGGGGTTGGTGGCGGGGGCTGGGTTGTGTGGGATTGGTGGCGGGAGCTGGGTGGTGTGGGGTTGGTGGCGGGGGCTGGGTGGGGTGGTGTGGGGTTGGTGGCGGGGGCTGGGTGGGGTGGTGTGGGGTTGGTGGCGGGGGCTTGGTGGGGTGGTGTGGGGATAATAGCGGGGGCTGGGTGGGGTGGTGTGGGGTTGGTGGCGGGAGCGGGAAGGGGTATGTGTAACTAAAAGATGCAACTCTATAAATCCTAAAGTTGATCCCATAAAGTTTTATTTAGCTCCATGATTGAACCCCGTGCCCGCTCCTTACAACGGTCACCACTATTTGCTTTGCTGCAGTAATCACTGCCGTCTCGGAAATCACGTGACCATAGTGAGAATCATGACTGAGTACACCAATATCCGTGTTAATGTAAAATTATTCAATAATGATCTAAATTTTATTAAACGAAAATGTTTTATTTTTTCTTTAAATTCAAACATGCTATTAATCTTATTTTGTTAAAATAAAACTATAATGGTGTGACCATTTTAAAATATAAATAGATAAAAACGTCATAATCTCGTTCAAATCTCACTCGTTCATCTGGTTGATTATGGAAGTGTTTTCCGTAAAAGCCGTGCGTTTAGATCAATGTACAAACACACCAAACCTAAGTCTGTCATGACCATTGTTATTCCCGCTTTTCGTATATAAAGGGACTCTACTCTAACTATTAAAAACTATATTCTTACCTCCCTTGTCTGTAAGTTTTTGGTAAAACTTAAGATTTTTCTAATTTTGAAACGTTTGGAAAACACTTAAGACTGAAGCATACGCATAAAATGGAATCTTAATGATTGAGAGAAGAATTTGATAGGAAGGTTGAGCGCTTTTCTAAAAAATAAGCAACTTAAAAATTAAATTTATTATATTATATATAAAGTATATGAAAATACCTGTCCACAAGGGAGATAATTAAATCATTTCTTTCATTACGAGAATAGGCAATTACCGCTTGTGTAGGTGAAAAGAAATCGCCTCTTTACAAATGCAGACATTATAAAATTGAAATTATAACGCGAAAAAATAATCGCTCATAATACAACACTTACAATGAAGTGCTAATATCGTGTAATTCTTTGTAATATTCCTATGAAATAGTAAGACGTACAATATTACCAGTATGTTGTTTACAGAGATTGTTTTAACCATAAATCAAGTTTAAACGCCGTATAATTTCAAACAAACAACAATACATAAAACAATCCGTAAACCAGTTGTCAAAATAATTGACAGGTGTATGTAGACTTTATTGTCCGTCATCAAGTGACATTTTTGTCTCCTTTCTGTCATTTGAATATACCTGCTTTTTCTTTTGCCGGAATAAACGTCACGGCAAGATGTCAAATATAGACGTACAGGAGAGAAGCCAAGTATAAATTCCCGCTGGTCGTATCTATAAAAAACTCTATCAGACAGTTTCGATTGTGGTACAATTGCATTACTTTCATTTAATTGTAGAAACTCGACTTATCTTAAGGTGATTAGGCGCCGTCGGACAGCTAGAAAGGAAATCAGGCTCAATAAGTTGTTTGGATGAAAACTCGTCCATACAAATTGCAGTAGGAGCGTTAATTATGAAATACTTCTCACGACTTTATTATACTGTAACGAAGTGCACATTTCGTTGAATCTTCGTCAGTAACCTGACTTAACAAGAAAGTGGACATAAGTAAGGACATAACTCAGATGTCGGTGCATAGCCCAAGATAATTCGTTTGTTGTCTCTGAGTGTATTGGGATACATTTGGATCGGCAGCCAAAAACCCTTCGTGTGATTCTTTGTGACACTTGTGCGATTGGGTGCCCCAGTAGTGTGTGATTTCATGCTACATTTATGTGTGATTGGGTGTCCCAGTAGTGTGTGATTCCATGCTACACTTATGTGCGATTGGGTGTCCCAGTAGTGTGTGATTTCATGCTACATTTATGTGAGATTGGGTGTCCCAGTAGTGTGTAATTCCATGCTACATGTATGTGCGATTGGGTGTCCCAGTAGTGTGTGATTTCATGCTACACTTATGTGCGATTGGGTGTCCCAGTAGTGTGTGATTTCATGCTACATTTATGTGAGATTGGGTGTCCCAGTAGTGTGTAATTCCATGCTACATGTATGTGCGATTGGGTGTCCCAGTAGTGTGTGATTCCTTGCTACATTTATGTGCGATTGGGTGTCCCAGTAGTGTGTGATTCCATGCTACATTTTTGTGCGATTGGTTATCCTAGTAGTATGTGATTTCATGCAACATGTATGTGCGATTGGGTATCACAGGAGTGTAATTTTATGCTACATTTACTTGTATGTGCGATTGGGTATCCCAGGGGTGTGATTCCATGCTTCATATATGTGCGATTGGGTGTCCCAGTAGTATGTGATTTCATGCTACATTTATGTGCGATTGGGTGTCCCAGTAGTGTGTGATTCCATGCTACATTTGTGTGTGATTGGGTGTCCCAGGAGTGTGATTCCATGCTACATTTATGTGCGATTGGTTATCCCAGTTGTGTGTGAGTCCATGCTACATTTGTGTGTGATTGGGTGTCCCAGTTGTGTGTGATTCCATGCTACATTTGTGTGTGATTGGGTGTCCCAGGAGTGTGATTCCATGCTACATTTATGTGCGATTGGTTATCCCAGTTGTGTGTGAGTCCATGCTACATTTATGTGCGATTGGGTGTCCCAGTTGTGTGTGATTCCATGCTACATTTGTGTGTGATTGGGTGTCCCAGGAGTGTGATTCCATGCTACATTTATGTGCGATTGGTTATCCCAGTTGTGTGTGAGTCCATGCTACATTTGTGTGTGATTGGGTGTCCCAGGAGTGTGTGATTCCATGCTACATTTGTGTGTGATTGGGTGTCCAGTCGTGTGATTCGATGGTTTATTTTTGTAATTAGGTGTACCAGTTGTGTGATGGAGTAACATTTGTGTGATTGGTTGTTTATTTGTGTGTTTCGATGTTATAGTTGTATGATTTGGTATCCCAGTTGTGTGATTCGAAGTAACTTTTGTTTGTTTGGCTGGTTACATGTGTGATTCGATGTTGCAGTTGTATGTTTGACTGTCCAGTTTGATTCCATGTTGCAGTTGTATGTCTGGGTGTCTCAGTTGTGGGATTCCATCTTAAAGTAGTATGGTTAGGTGTCTCAGTTGTGTGATGCCAGGTTGAAGTTGTATGCCTGGGTGTCTCAGTTGTGTGATTTCATGTAACATTTGTATGATTTGGTGTATCTTTTGTTTGATGCATGTGTTGCAGTTGTATGATTGGGTGTGTCAGTTGTGTGACTCCATCTTGAAGTTGTATGGTTAGGTGTCTCAGTCGTGTGATTCCATGTTGAAGTTGTATGATTGGGTGTCTCAGTCGTGTGATTCCATGTTAAAGTTGTATGATTGGGTGTCTCAGTCGTGTGATTCCATGTTGCAGTTGTATAATTGGGTGTCTCAGTTGTGTGGTTCTATGTTGGAGCTGTATGTTTGGCTGTCCAGTAGTGTGATTCCATGTTGCAGTTGTATGACCCGCTGTCCATTCGTGTGATTCCCTGATGCAGTTGTAACATTGGGTGTCTCAGTTGTGTGATTTCATGTTGAAGTTGTTGTGTTGGGTGTCTCATTTGAGTGATTCCATGATACATTTGAATGTTTGGCTGTCCAATCGTTGATTCCATTTTGAAGTATGATTTGGTGTCTCAGTTGTGTGATTCAACCTTACAGTGTTGTGGTGTGTTAAATTTGCGTGATTGGCCGACTAGTTGTTTGGCCAATGTTACATGTGCGTGATGTGTTGACCTTGTAGTGTCATTCGACAGTATGGCTGTGAGATTGGGTGTCCCTGTTGTGTTGTTCGAGGTTACAGTACTTGCTTAAGCAACCAGAAAGACCAAATGCCAATGTTGTCATTTTCTGCTGTTCATACGATTGGTCTTTTCTACCTTTAATAGTGAACCTCAGATGCTAATGTTTAGCGGATATACCAGCTCAAATATAATTAACGCCTTGCTTGTCAAAGACTTCTGTACAAGAGTTGTAACGTCTTTGTCTTTAAGCTTAGTCTTAACGAGGGCAGCGACTGGAGGCTGGACATTTAAAGAGCCTCCGTATCATTTGCTATTCCAGAGGAAACTCAAGTTGATGAAGGCCGGGGCAATTGACATACTAAATTAGATGCAAATACAATTAGTTATTAGAGTTTTATCATGTATGAGACTCGCGAGATGTCGTTAAATGTACAACATCATGGCCGTGCAACAACAAACCACTCTGAGTGGAATTATCGGTGAATATTTGTTCAGAAGCAGACTTAAGGGAATGTTGATTGGTAGATTAACCGCTTTTGAATAAATTATCAATTTAAATTTGAGAGAGACAGCGCAATTTCGATATGGTTGTTGCGTATATGAGATTTTTGTCTTGTCTTGTCTTGTACTGCCTGCCTGCCTGTCTGTCTGCAGTTATTTTGAACCTACTGTATAAACAATAAGGGACGTAAGAGTTGACCATGTGCCACTCTCGGCTGATTTCGTCTGCTGTTGCCTTCACAGCGATGCTACCGGCCTCCTCCTCACCAATTCCAGTTCATCTGTATTCCAGGACCGGTAATGTTTTGTAGGAGTACAACATGCCCACTGGGTAAGATGGGAAAGAAATTGTTTTGTAAAAGGTTATTGTGACACTTCTTGTATTTTCTTGAGAACATATTATTATTGTATGTAGTATTTATTTGTTATTATCTCGAACCTTCTACATCTATATTAAAATGTAATATTTAGTTTCGTTCTTCAGCCATTAGCAATTTTAGCGTTATTACCAGTCTTTATATGGTTTCAGCCACATGGTCTTATCCCCAGTATTCCACCAATGTGCGATTTTTAAATGATCTCATCTAAGTTTACAGCAACACATTTTATTGCATTAAGCAACTCATTGTTTACAACCCTATAATGCAAAAAAAAAAAAAACACAACAAAAAACAAAAAAACAAAACAAAAAAAACAACAAACACACAAAAAAAAAAACCAAAAAAAAAAAAAAAAAAAAAAAAACCGACACTGAGCGAACATGGTTAACCAAAGAGCAAGATTTGTAACTTACAGAATTGGTTACAATCACAGTATGTTACATAGCAATAAAATACATAACGTTACTGATTACAATGGAAATATTATTGATACATACTTATACAATAGCTATTTTCTTTTAAGAGTTGTTCGATGGTGTTAAATTGTTGTGTAAAGTTGTCCACACCTGTCCAAGCCCCCGAGTGTTTATTCGATGTTCATTTTACTGACTGATAGAAGTTTCCCCTCATGTCTGTGTGAATAATTAATCTGTAACTTGGGATGTGTCAGCCCCATGATTGGCGGAGAAAGTGATTGTGATATAATACAGACTGGTATCATTTATTCCTTACAAATGTAGACTCTTATTTATACAGGTGTGTTTTTTTACTTTCTCACGTGTTTTGAAGTGGATGTTTGTCAAGACACGCAGTGTTTTGTATATATTATTTACAATATTATTCATATTTTTTTTCGAAATAAAATGTTTTGTATATTCGGGAGAAAGGACGGGTATTTTTTATAAAAATAATTAAAACACCACATAAAACATAGTCATGAAAATAGTATATTGGATGCGTCTTAAAATCTATAGGTAATAAAATAATCGCCAACCACGGTTGTTACTCCGGTTGACAGTGAAAGTTACTGCGTCAGTAAACATGGACGGCTTTGGTAAAAGACCTATAAACCCACGGAGTTAATTAAAGCATGATCAGTTTTTTACCATTGTGGCACATTAAGAATCTTTCTCACTTCAATTAGTTCTCTCTTAATCTTTCCCCATAGAAATTATGATTAAAGAATCTACTCTCAAGCATTTGAATTATACCAACCTATTAGTGCTTGCTAATAGTAACAACACAAAGACAACAAGAAACAGCAACCACACGAAAAGACATGACTGTATATTTCATTAACATGACGATGTTAAGAGAGTATCAATAGATACGCCAATATTTGCACGATAGACCATGAAATGTTATGATTTATCAATGGAATTAAAGTAGTATTACCTCTGTTATTTGGTATTGTAGAACTAAGATCAGAGTGATGTTGGTCAATGGGATGTCCATGGCGTGATGGTAGTGTCGCCATCTTGCAACTAATCTGACCACTTAGCCTTTCACCTCGTGGGTTCGAGTCCCGTTCGGGGCTTAATGTGGGAATGTCTTCAAGCTGTAGCGCGGTTAGCCGGTGCTTCTACACAGACATTTGTCTGGGATCCTCTTCCACCAAAATAGCTGGACGTCGCTATAATGATCATCAATGGTCGCTGGGATGCATTTCAAAAACAAAACAAAACAAAATTGGTCTTTCAATACTGATTTATCTCTACATTTCTAGATCTATAAATGATATCCTTTTTCATTTTTTACTAATTTTGTGTGCGCGCTTTTTAATTAGAAAAAAAGATATGAAGAAATAATCTTATCATTTAAGTCATTATTTCAAATTGAGTTGGTTGTATTTAATCTTAAGTGCAACTTGCAGAGAATGGGGTACCAAGTGTGTTCTATGCATACCATTGATAGTGTGTTTCGGTGTAAGATGCTTTTTATTTCATCTTGTGATTTAGGTGAGCAAATGTCTAAATTCTTTATAATGGATGTGAATTCATGAGAAGCTCATTACGGTTGTAGTTAAAAAAACAAACTCATAAATCTTGGTGGCATTTTTTATTTAAGGGGCGCAACTCCACCATACATATCGTTGACTTATGCAGCAGGAGTTGTTTTGGTGCCAAAGAGATAATATATACAATTTCCATTGATTTAATTGGTCGTTTGTAACTGAGTTACTGAATGTTGTGCAGTTATTTAAAACCTAATAACTTTGAATCTTTTTATTATAAAAAACTAAGCAGACAAGTCTGTTTACATGCAATAATATAATACTACAACAACATGACCATTTTTTGGTAAATATGAAGCCTCAACCATCATATGAGAGGGCATTTAATATTGATGGGGTGAAACAGTGCTACGCTACTCGTGAAAATACAACTTCGTTGATCACTAGAAGAAATAATAATCGACCATACACGGGGAAACAGATATCCTCTATTAATTCTACTGCTTACACAAACACCGCTTTAAGATGCTCAATCAAAGCCAAGTCGTAATTG
Source organism: Sinonovacula constricta (assembly GCA_007844125.1). NCBI lineage: Eukaryota > Metazoa > Mollusca > Bivalvia > Cardiida > Solecurtidae > Sinonovacula > Sinonovacula constricta. The sequence continues at coordinate 11,559,275 of CM017567.1, read as the reverse complement.
AAAAGCCAAGTGGATTTCCCAGCGCTCGTATGAATTAACTTTTTCCAGACAGTTTCGTTTGTCCCACAATTGCGTTACACACATTTAATTGTATGATTCGGGTTGGTTCTAAGGTGATTAGACGATGTCGGCAAGTCTGAAAAGAAATCCATTTCAAACTTAGTTTAGATGCAAAGTCATTCGCACTAATCTCATTTACATTAATTTTCGTGACCTTTATTATGCTTTCAGGATGTACCCTTCCTTTTCGTCCATATGAGAAATAAGTTATGACATGTTCATTGATTTCTTTTTATTCATTGTAACTGTTATTTGACAAAGTTGTGTGCAACTACGAAAAAATATTAAAGAAATGAAGTGTTTACTGTTCAGAGACACCATGATTGTCAATATTTACAGCATAACTAGAGTATAATTATCGTTTATATGAACAAAATACTAATATATGTCTTAAACTTAACAAGGTTATTAAAATGCTGATGTTAGTTGTTCTTTGTTCGAAGGCCATTAAAACATAGGCAGTTTAAAATTTACTTGTACTAGAAACTAATTCACGCAATTTGAAGGTATATGTATTTGTCCAAAAATATGGTTTTATGTAAATGTTTCTCAGTTTAGTAAAGAACGAAAATTCTACAATATGTAATTAATCTTCTAATTTATGACATTGATTACATTCTCTTTGTCATTTACATTGAATGGCCATAAGTGACATCATTACTATGTATTGACTTCGTGCAACTGAACTTCACTCATAGGCTAATCGTATACATGTAATAAAGCTATACTTAAGGCATTTCTAATGCATTGTTTAAACAAGTACATTGAGAATCTGAAAGACTGTGTGATTTATTTAGTCCAATCCTATGCACGTATCTATTGGCGCCACTCTAGAGAACTGTGTGTCTCTTATGGAAAAGCATTTTAATGGGGACACTAACGCAGCAGGCAATGCCAGGAAATCGTAACTGTTTGGTATATCCCTACCCCACCCCACCAAAAAAAAAAAAAAAAAAAAACAAGTGTAAAATTCTGGGGCCATATTCATAAAAAATCTGAGAATGTTTTTCTGATTTTGACAAAGAAATTGTCTTAAATCTGAAAAAATTTTGTTACATATAAGAAAAATTCTTCAATGCCAGTAATAAAACCATCAAACCTAAGAAATTATAAAGATTTTTTCCAAATTAATGGAAATTTCTTAGTTTAAGTAAGATTTTTTTGTTGATTTTGATAAATTCTACCCGAGCTTATAATTCTAAAATATATCAAAACAGAATCAAGCAACAGCAGACATTCGCACCTTTTTGTAGAGGTTACTTTTAAGAAAAGAGTCGAATATACCGAAGTTAATTCTGCAGTACGAAAATGTTGTTGCTACATATTCTTGTTTAAAGGGCATACTCTCTGCGGCGTCCTGTACAATGCTTGATATTCATCCCTACCTATGACAACAACGTTGGTGAACGTTTCTGAAGGCCTGATGCTCGGCCAATAAAGAGCTAGTGATTCCTTGGCTACGTCAATTGAATGTAAATAAACGAGGGTCACGGAATCTACATACACAATTGGACAACAATGCAATTAGTAATTAGAGATGTACCCTATTTATGACTTGTGCGATGTCATTCTAAGATGTAAAATCATTTCCGCGCAAAAACAAATTATTTTGAAAGACAATGTCAGTTTAATTAGTATTAGGATCAAGTTAAAGCAACACAAGGTATGCATGTTTACATTTTTCATATTGCAGGTTAAACGCATTTATTGTTTTCTAGTTATGCATAGTTTAGTTACCTATGCATTATACGCTTGAACACACTATGATAATTCAAAGTGTTTCTTGTATAGACCGGAATATTTGTAAATAGATCAGAGCGACATATTTATGGTTACCATAGCAACGTTCAGATATTTTAGTTTTGAGGAAGACAACAGTTAAATGACTGGATAGAACATTGTTTGTAAATGGTATTCTTTAATTTCGCTTCTCTTCTGATGCAGCATCCTACTGCAAATTGTCGAATTGTGACGAACATGGCTTCAGACTGTTTGTCCTTAAGAGAAGCCACCAGGAAGTGCTAGGTTCAAGATCTCTATAAACCGGTTTAAGCACCTAAGTCATCCTTTTACCGAAAGACCGTTCAAATGCCTCAACTGTTGTTTCTGTATTAATTAATAATTAGCTTCCGAGGGAAACCGAGATTTTCTTACAATTTTAGACTATTCCTGTAGCCATCACGACAAAAATGTAGTTTTACGTATTACCATTATGGTTGTGAAGGCAAACTCACAGTTCCAATCATGTAGCAGTAGAAAATCCTGATTGGCAAACTAGGATAACGTCATCGCCATATGCCTGGGAAATCCCTTTGCAAACAAACAAGTTTTTTAATTGCAATTTGGGGTTTTCCGCACAAGGATAAGACCCGTTTACCGAAGCTCCAAACATTCGTGGCTGACTGCCTATGAACCCATGAATTATCACAATTAAACTATCTAGCATGTTTACACTAGATGCAAATGTGATTAAAATGCAACACTAAATATCTTCAAATTTATAAATAAACCAACAGGGAACTTAGAATACATCATACATTGTAGTTACAGTCAAACGTGGTACGTGTGATGCAACCTGTAACGGCGATAGTGACAATGTTTTCCGTTTTAAAGTTGACTGATCGGTCTTAATTCTCGACACTTAAAGTTCTGTGTATGTCCACTACATTAAATGCGGTGGTTTTATGTTTGGAAAATAAACGGTTAATCTAACACAGACATGATTCACGACACTTTATCTACACAAGTTCCCATTATCTAAAAATATGACTACTTTTCCAAAACAGTTTATACTTCTGTGCTCGCAGCGTTTTTATTGCCCTATTGTTGTTATGTTTTATCATGGCGCGTTTAGAAACATTTACATTTAAATTGCATATTTATTCCCTTGTGCATTGCTAGTTCAAATATTGAAATATGTGGTGAATCCCATAGGACCTTATCATATGATCTGATTCCTTGACGAATCAGAATGACCAATTATCTGAATGGTAATATGATTTGGGAACATTTACCATTATGAAGATCAACAACGTCTGGGCACAGCTAACAATGGCGAACCCCCGATCAATCTTACAATTTTGACGGTATATTTTTCAATGAATTAATTAGCAATTTAGATTTTAATTACATTTGGTTTCCTTATCATTTTCCTTTGTAAGCACACTGCGAGTTAAGTAGTAAATGCGAAACTTTGTGGCAGTTCTATATCTACGACAAGAAATATGTGGAAACAATTTTGTTAATACTTTTTATCTCTTTCATTACACGTAAACATAACAAGCCGTGTTAAAATATGTTTTTGCAGAAAGTCAATATGACTTAGCATACAGGCAAACACCGACTCACTAGTTCAATGCACAATGAAACATGCAAGCTAATCGTTTTACAGTTATCAGATGTTTGTAAGTTCAAAAAGAGAGGAAGTCATAAAATTGTCGTTATTTTCTTATACCATTGAATAAATTGAAACTTTGGTGAAATCATTTATTGCACTTAGTACCGATATAACAAAGAAAATCTTTCTTCAAAAAGTAAGTTTAATTTGTATTTTAGTTGATAAGTTAATAACGATATGTCAGTTAAATATAATGATAATATGTTTAGTAGAATCAACAATAAAATATTCACATTCCGGATCACAGTAGAACATGGATGAAAAACAGGCTAGGATGCCAAACTTTAATTCAAAGAAGTTACTTAACTACTGAAGAAAAAGAAAGCTAATACTGATACTTTGGCGGATAAATACATTGCTCTTTTTGTCTATTAACAAGACGTAAATTCAGTTTTCGGGGCATAATTCAAGGGCATTAGCAATGGTATACCTTCCAACAGGATCTCTTACAGACCAGAGGCTTTTATCTGTGAACAGATCGATGTGTTCATTTTGAATGATTCTGTCATACTAGTCAGTTGGCACTCGTTTTAGTTGATAGATTCTTATTGCATGATTCTATTTCGACGGCTAAGCCTTTTTACGAAATGTGACATAAATGCTCTTATATACCTTTTTAGCAATGCTCTTTTACCATAGCAACTTGAGCGAAGTTGGTCTGATTAGTTTCACTTTTCAAATATCACCTCTGATTTACTTTTTTATGTAATTTACAGCTTGATTTCCAATTCATTCAGTAAATTTGATTTTCTCATGTGCCTGATTCAGAAACTGTGTATAAAGAACAAATGATTTGTTCCTCAAAATTTTGTGACAATATATATTTTTTCTAGTCGATCAATTAATTTTCTGAATCCATGACCCCAAACTTTTTAATCCTTTTATCCTGTTACTGGCAGTAGTCATATCGGCTAATTTCTTTTTATTTCCCCTCGTTTAAAGCAATTCATTTTTTGTTATCTCCATCTTATAAAAAACACAAAACAAAATGCAGTAGATTTCCCAAGTGTTAGAAAGTGCTACAAAATAAATACAACAACAGAAAATGAGTGTTAAATGATCGTACCAGAAAGATCACGGATGTGTGACATCCAAAGCGCTAAAGAGTGCATGCGCTTGAAACAAGAAGATGACAATCATGGGAACTAGACACTTACACCGTCAATTCATAGCCTAATTGTGTGAGAGTAACAAACGATAACTCTGCTAGGAGGATGGGAACTAGTTTATCTTCTCTGCTTTCTCCCATGTTGTCTTATATATCTTTTTGTAATTACAAGATGCACTATTTACATCGCGTACTCGGTTTTTTGTTATATTAGGCCCAGCCGAACAAGTGCATTTTTATTGCCTGTTTATACAAATGCAAGCTAAACTTTTAACCGCGGCATACCCGGTCCTTTATTCTGAAAATGGTCACGCCAAAAAGTTGCGATTTCCTGTTGTTGCCTGTTACAATATTGTCCCCATAAATATTGTATTCCATAAGAATATATGACAAAGTCCTATGAGCATTGCAACATATACCAAACTCCGAAAAGGCACAGAACAAAGGTATTTCACAAGCAAGCCGCTCTCAAGAGGGGCGCCAAATAGACGATTCATAGACAAGACGTTAACTCTTCTACAATTCAGTGCTACTAACGTCTGGAGTACTACATAATAAACCAAATAAGTGCTATGCAGATTCTCATTGGTCAATGTTAGCAATGTGAATGCGGCAAGGGTCAGGGTCACAGTTACACTGCGCACGCGACGACTACTGTTTATTCTATATTATTATTGTACTGCTGAAGCATTAATGTTCCAAATAAAAAGAATGTGTCCATCCTTGTGTTTATAGGGAGGATATCATCATTGGACTGTACCAACTGCTGCTGGGACAGTCTCTTATTGACAATATGCGTCTCCAGTGACAACACAACTTGACAACTTGTGGTTGAGGAAAACAGGCATACCTACATCGTCATAAAACCTTTGTATTGTTAAACATTTGATCCTTTGGAAGTTGTCCTCCTCAGTCATGTGCGAGTGTTTTAGGGCTTGCTTCTATAATTCCATTGAAAGAACATCTCTTCTTTCTGTTCGGAGGCAGAGAAGACTTGATTTTATAATTTCTGTTCAGACCATAAGATAAATACTTTTTCTTCATTGAATAATTTTGTTCAAGTTGAAAAACAACAACAACAACAACAACAACAACAACAACAACAACAACAACACACACTTGTATTTAAAAATGGCTCTAAAAGATGTCCTATTTTAGGTTGACTTAGGTCACACGACCAGTTAATGTTACCAGGACCATGTTATTGCAATCAGACAGACTGGTTTTCAGGCAGGTTTTAAAAAAGGTGACATGATGGAACCATTTCCAGGCTGCTTAAAGCATAACAAATGAAACTACCAAGAACATAATTGGACCGCTCTAGTATAAAGACGTGTCATGTTTGTACGTTAGCTTATTGCTTTGCTAGTTCATTTAAATATTTAATTAGTTATTTTCTACTTTCATATGGTATGTCGTTTAAATATTTGAATACTTATTATCTAGTTTCTAATGGAATTTCATTTAAATGTTTTATAAATTATTATATCGTTTCTAATGCTGTTTCATTTAGATGCTTTATGACTTCGATATAACGTCTTATGGAATTTCATATAAATGTTTAAAATCATTATTCTAGGCCTTTGTTTTAAGTTCCAATTGTTATTATTAAGAATAGATTTTGTTTGGAAAGATAACGAAACAAAGAATTCGGCTGACAATATTGTTATAATTGTTTCATAATCACCCTTGTTTTTTTTGTAAGTGAATTAATAATTAAAAGTTCCTCTTCCTGTCGTGGAGAAAGCATACCTGTTCAATTTAATATGTCTCGTATTTTGTTGGTAAAACTTTATTTTTCAAGCTTTTAATGGCCATAATGTTAGCTCCAAACTGATGTCAATTGTGAACAAAGTTCGCTGGTTCAAGCTCCAAGTTGACGTGTGACATAAGTATGTTAGCACGTGTCTTATAGTGTAAGTCCAGGATCCTACCTTAATGAAGGAGTAACATACACACTTTTGTGTTGCTGCAGATTCTTGAAACAATACGACGATAGTTAACTTTCATTTATATTCTTGTAAATGTTTATTTTTTTCTGTAAACTATGTTTGGGACGTCTGGTATTTTCTGAACTTGAAAACCTTAATGATAAGATCTGTGCTCCTCCGAAAAAATGTAATGCAATATTCATGCAAAGATGAAATCAGGCTTCATTCGAGTATTTTTTACATATATACATCCATTTGCCTTAAATTCTTTCCCAAATCATTTAACTATATTATTGCCGGATTTAATCTTTAGATTTACTCTAATATGACAAAATCTCGAGCGTACCGTTAACGCGGTCCCCGGCACCGATGTCATGGGCAACAGGACAGAAGCTTCTCATGATGACCTCAGGAATAAACATATTGTTGCCTTCCGGTGAAACTTGACGTTGTCAAAGTATTGTTGGCTGGTGTCTGCGCTGTCAACCAAAGACAATGGGCATTCAGACGTGACTAACGTCAAAGATGGGTGATCCGCGTATATAGGGAAGCCTAGGCTTATTGGGTATAAACTAGATATGTGCTGGATGGGACACATGCCTTGCTCGTCTTGCGGACGATTCTTATGACAGCATAGTTATCTCGAGTGCTTAATTGTTCATTAACGTCAATTCCGTTTTAAAAAACCTTAAAATATATACATAGGCTCCTAGAAGTACTTTAGAGAGTGTATTTATGTTATTAAATTTGAAATTAATGTTTGAATGTGATTTTTCATTGATAGTAAAGATAGAAATTTGAAGTGTTCGTTATGTTAAATTAAAGTCTTTATGACTCAGTGTGATTCGGAACTTTGCATCCAATGGGAAAACCTCAGATAATTCACAAATCATTTCTCGAATGTATGTAGGTAGTTGGATCACCTCTGCCATTTCCCTAAATGGGACTTCTTTTGTGATAGACGTCAAAACAAAAATGGCAGGTCGGATGACAGCTCACTAAAGTACGATGCCTGTAAAATTCACTTTGTGGCTGCTTCAAATTTAAATCATCCAAGCTTAATTTACCCAGAGAAGCAAACACACAGCAGTCAAACGAAGCCGTTGTTTATGTTTTTGCGAACTACATTTTAAGCATATTCTTTCCAATTCCGGCGAACAAAACGATCGTGATTTCTCTAAGTATCATTGCACAACATACATCCAAGGGATGATTGGCCCGAGTACGGAATTACCCGAGGAGTTCCGATTGCTTTGCGTCATGTAGATTCGTGGATATCAAAGAGATCCATTTATCGCTAGAACATGTTGTTATGTGAGTCTATACGCCAAATTGGGTATTAGATGTATCGAATCAATTTTGATATATTTGTCTATTAAGTCGCGACCCTCGTAGTAATCACAAAAAACAATTTTTGCTATATTAAGATACAAGAAAGATCATGGATATCAGACATCCTGGGCGCCGCAGAGAGCATGGTTGAAGAAGTAGATGTAACAATTTATCTAACTGGCAACAAGGTTAAGAATGCCTGACAACAGTAGCTAACCAGGGGCCGTTAATATTCTAAATTAATATTATGATCAGCATGAATGTCCTTGAATTAACTTTCCGTTGAGCCGCACAAGCTTGGACCGCTACAAATACAACTGATAAGCGAAACTGAACGGTCAACAAATACGGCAAAATGGGAAACATAATTATAGCGGGAAAAGAATTAAAAAATATTAGGAATGTGAAACATTGGCATAGTAGTACATCGCACTGACACAATTATGGTCTGTAATGTACAGTAATACACCAGCGTTTAAGGTTACGCTAGTCAGGTTAATGGGTTGTTTATGAAAAGGATCATGCTAGAAAATTCATTTGTTTATTTTTAACTGGGGTTCGTGAATGTTCTGGAGATATCTGCGTTCTAGAAGTTCTTTTGGTCTATATAAGGGCTTGTTAGCTGATTTGAGTTTAAGTTTAAGTTTGAACATATAGATTGGAAATACTTGCAGCTTCTATTCCACAGTGCTATAAATATTTAAGTGTTGGATTTGGAATTATTTTAATTATATTCATGTATTTTTCTACCTTTGGATAATTGCAACTGTGCGTATCTACCAGGACATTCTACCGATAAATCTTCAGGATTATTCGACGTTGGATTATTAATTGGACTTTTTAAGGGACACCTCCTAAAGGGACAAACTGCGAGCTTACATTTATTTTGCATTCTCTAATTTTGTCTGATATATTTTTTATTATTTTGTTACGCCTTAAATTTAATTGTACATTAAAATAAAACATTATTGTTCTAGTTTGTTGCTGGCTTGTCCCTTCTGTTACACTATTTCGTCGTTTAGTAAACGTGCCATTTTATAAATAAATTTTAAATAGCGACACCAGTCGTAACAGGTCTTATTGGTGACGTCCAGCTAATTATTTGCGGTGGATGACCCCCAGATTTATATCTGGGTAGAACCACCTTCACACCTTAGGTTAGCTGGAAAACCTCCCCAAATGAAAGTTCATTCTCCTACCGGGGCTCGAACCCACGCGGTGAGCGGCCGAGGTGTTTCAAGTATGCGACTCTAACCGCTCGGCCACGGGCGCCCCCACAGCCAGAAGTGTAACAGCGTCGACAATGTTATATTGATATCTCACCATAAATAAATATTGCATCATGTTAGAAGGTACATTAAAATATTTGTTGTGACGATTACTATATGCAGACGATTGTGTTCCATAAAATCATTTAGTGTAACGGAAGAAAATGGCAAACAATTATCTCATATGCGGACTGAACTATCTAAATCTACAAAATAATATAACAATTTACTGCAGGACAAGTGCTTTTACCTTTTACTGAATTGTGGAAAATGTTCAACCTTGGCTTGTGCTGAAGAAATGCTCAATAAGTTAAATCAACACATTTTTCGGTTGAGAATTTGGACGTGAATATTTCTTCACACTGATGTGTTGTACCACTGTAAATTTATAAAATAGTATTTCAGTGACAGCACATAAAGACGTCTTTATTAGAGAACCATACTCTATATAATGTCATAAAAACAAAACAAAAAACGAATCTTAGATGATAATGATATGCTATTGTATTTCCAACAAGTTAAAAGTCCCTTTATATGTTAAAACCGGGTGTGATCGTCATATGCATACTGATGGTTTGCCGACGCTGGAAAAGCATTACTTTCCGTTATTTTGAGATTGCATCAGAATCACCAGCTTAGTGTCGGACAGGTGATCATACATGGGGGTTATGTATCTAGCTAGTCTGTAACAGTAGAATGCCGAGCTACTATTGGCGCAATGTTACAGTCGATCTTAAACTTGACAAGAATAAAGAATAACCTATAAAGAACGATTTCGGACTATAGCTATGCAGTTCCTTCAAATATGTGTAACCGCAAAAGTTGTATGTATTGTAATCACAATTTTAATTTGTTAAAACAGTGATTATAATTAGAGGTGTATCACTCGTTTACCTTAAAAGATAATGGATAACTTTTTAAACGGATAAGAGGCCCTTATCACGCTATTTAACCCTTAACAGAACAACATTAAATTGTGTTTAGATCAATGCGTTTTGTTGAGCACGACAATAACGTACGTTAAGTTCCTACATGTAGCTGGACAAGATGAAAACGCCAATATAAAAATATGACGTAGTGGTCTCATTATCGAAAATACCTGTTAATACATGTGTACATTATAACAAGGAGCTGACTAAGCAGCAGTGACGCGACCTGTTTATACATGTGTACATTATAACAAGGAGCTGACTAAGCAGCAGTGACGCGACCTGTTGATACATGTGTACATTATAACAAGGAGCTGACTAAGCAGCAGTGACGCGACCTGTTGATACATGTGTACATTATAACAAGGAGCTGACTAAGCAGCAGTGACGCGACCTGTTGATACAAGTGTACATTATAACAAGGAGCTGACTAAGCAGCAGTGACGCGACCTGTTGATACATGAGTACATTATAACAAGGAGCTGACTAAGCAGCAGTGACGCGACCTGTTGATACACGTGTACATTATAACAAGGAGCTGACTAAGCAGCAGTGACGCGACCTGTTAATACACGTGTACATTATAACAAGGAGCTGACTAAGCAGCAGTGACGCGACCTGTTAATACAAGTGTACATTATAACAAGGAGCTGACTAAGCAGCAGTGACGCGACCTGTTAATACACGTGTACATTATAACAAGGAGCTGACTAAGCAGCAGTGACGCGACCTGTTAATACACGTGTACATTATAACAAGGAGCTGACTAAGCAGCAGTGACGCGACCTGTTAATACACGTGTACATTATAACAAGGAGCTGACTTAGCAGCAGTGACGCGACCTGTTGATACATGTGTACATTATAACAAGGAGCTGACTAAGCAGCAGTGACGCAACCTGTTAATACATGTGTACATTATAACAAGGAGCTGACTAAGCAGCAGAGACGCGACCTGTTAATACATGTGTACATTATAACAAGGAACTGACTAAGCAGCAGTGACGCGACCTGTTGATACAAGTGTACATTATAACAAGGAGCTGACTAAGCAGCAGTGACGCGACCTGTTAATACATGTGTACATTATAACAAGGAGCTGACTAAGCAGCAGTGACGCGACCTGTTAATACATGTGTACATCATAACAATGAGCTGACTAAGCAGCAGTGACGCGACCTGTTAATACATGTGTACATTATAACAATGAGCTGACTAAGCAGCAGTGACGCGACCTGTTAATACATGTGTACATTATAACAAGGAGCTGACTTAGCAGCAGTGACGCGACCTGTTAATACATGTGTACTTTATAACAAGGAGCTGGCTAAGCAGCAGTGACGCAACCTGTTAATACACGTGTACATTATAACAAGTAGCTGACTAAGCAGCAGTGACGTAACCTGTTTCTACACGTGTACATTATAACAAGGAACTGACTAAGCAGCAGTGACGCGACCTGTTAATACATGTGTACATTATAACAATGACCTGACTAAGCAGCAGTGACGCAACCTGTTGATACATGTGTACATTATAACAAGGAACTGACTAAGCAGCAGTGACGCGACCTGTTAATACACGTGTACATTATAACAAGGAGCTGACTAAGCAGCAGTGACGCGACCTGTTGATACAAGTGTACATTATAACAAGGAGCTGACTAAGCAGCAGTGACGCAACCTGTTAATACATGTGTACATTATAACAATGAGCTGACTAAGCAGCAGTGACGCAACCTGTTGATACATGTGTACATTATAACAAGGAGCTGACTAAGCAGCAGTGACGCGACCTGTTAATACATGTGTACATTATAACAATGAGCTGACTAAGCAGCAGTGACGCGACCTGTTGATACATGTGTACATTATAACAAGGAGCTGACTAAGCAGCAGTGACGCAACCTGTTGATACATGTGTACATTATAACAAGGAGCTGACTAAGCAGCAGTGACGCGACCTGTTAATACATGTGTACATTATAACAAGGAGCTGACTAAGCAGCAGTGACGCGACCTGTTAATACACGTGTAAATTATAACATGGAGCTGACTAAGCAGCAGTGACGCGACCTGTTAATACATGTGTACTTTATAACAAGGAGCTGACTAAGCAGCAGTGACGTGACCTGTTAATACATGTGTACATTATAACATGGAGCTGACTAAGCAGCAGTGACGTGACCTGTTAATACATGTGTACATTATAACATGGAGCTGGCTAAGCAGCAGTGACGCAACCTGTTAATACATGTGTACATTATAACAAGGAGCTGACTAAGCAGCAGAGACGCGACCTGTTAATACACGTGTACATTATAACAAGGAGCTGACTAAGCAACAGTGACGCGACCTGTTGATACAAGTGTACATTATAACAAGGAGCTGACTAAGCAACAGTGACGCGACCTGTTGATACAAGTGTACATTATAACAAGGAGCTGACTAAGCAGCAGAGACGCGACCTGTTAATACATGTGTACATTATAACAAGGAACTGACTAAGCAGCAGTGACGCGACCTGTTGATACAAGTGTACATTATAGCAAGGAGCTGACTAAGCAGCAGTGACGCGACCTGTTAATACATGTGTACATTATAACAAGGAGCTGACTAAGCAGCAGTGACGCGACCTGTTAATACATGTGTACATTATAACAAGGAGCTGACTAAGCAGCAGTGACGCGACCTGTTGATACATGTGTACATTATAACAATGAGCTGGCGAAGCAGCAGTGACGCGACCTGTTAATACATGTGTACATTATAACAAGGAGCTGACTTAGCAGCAGTGACGCGACCTGTTAATACATGTGTACTTTATAACAAGGAGCTGGCTAAGCAGCAGTGACGCAACCTGTTAATACACGTGTACATTATAACAAGTAGCTGACTAAGCAGCAGTGACGTAACCTGTTTATACATGTGTACATTATAACAAGGAACTGACTAAGCAGCAGTGACGCGACCTGTTAATACATGTGTACATTATAACAATGAGCTGACTAAGCAGCAGTGACGCAACCTGTTGATACATGTGTACATTATAACAAGGAACTGACTAAGCAGCAGTGACGCGACCTGTTAATACACGTGTACATTATAACAAGGAGCTGACTAAGCAGCAGTGACGCGACCTGTTGATACAAGTGTACATTATAACAAGGAGCTGACTAAGCAGCAGTGACGCAACCTGTTAATACATGTGTACATTATAACAATGAGCTGACTAAGCAGCAGTGACGCAACGTGTTGATACATGTGTACATTATAACAAGGAGCTGACTAAGCAGCAGTGACGCGACCTGTTAATACATGTGTACATTATAACAATGAGCTGACTAAGCAGCAGTGACGCAACCTGTTGATACATGTGTACATTATAACAAGGAGCTGACTAAGCAGCAGTGACGCGACCTGTTAATACATGTGTACATTATAACAAGGAGCTGACTAAGCAGCAGTGACGCAACCTGTTGATACACGTGTACATTATAACAAGGAGCTGACTAAGCAGCAGTGACGCGACCTGTTAATACACGTGTACTTTATAACAAGGAGCTGGCTAAGCAGCAGTGACGCGACCTGTTGATACATGTGTACATTATAACAAGGAGCAGACTAAGCAGCAGTGACGCGACCTGTTAATACATGTGTACATTATAACATGGAGCTGGCTAAGCAGCAGTGACGCAACCTGTTAATACATGTGTACTTTATAACAAGGAGCTGGCTAAGCAGCAGTGACGCAACCTGTTGATACATGTGTACATTATATCAAGGAGCTGACTAAGCAGCAGAGACGCGACCTGTTAATACACGTGTACATTATAACAAGGAGCTGACTAAGCAACAGTGACGCGACCTGTTGATACAAGTGTACATTATAACAAGGAGCTGACTAAGCAGCAGTGACGCGACCTGTTGATACACGTGTACATTATAACATGGAGCTGACTAAGCAGCAGTGACGCGACCTGTTAATACATGTGTACTTTATAACAAGGAGCTGGCTTAGCAGCAGTGACGCGACCTGTTGATACATGTGTACATTATAACAAGGAGCTGACTAAGCAGCAGTGACGTGACCTGATAATACATGTGTACATTATAACATGGAGCTGGCTAAGCAGCAGTGACGCAACCTGTTAATACATGTGTACTTTATAACAAGGAGCTGGCTAAGCAGCAGTGACGCAACCTGTTGATACATGTGTACATTATAACAAGGAGCTGACTAAGCAGCAGAGACGCGGCCTGTTAATACACGTGTACATTATAACAAGGAGCTGACTAAGCAACAGTGACGCGACCTGTTGATACAAGTGTACATTATAACAAGGAGCTGACTAAGCAGCAGTGACGCGACCTGTTGATACAAGTGTACATTATAACAAGGAGCTGACTAAGCAGCAGAGACGCGACCTGTTAATACATGTGTAAATTATAACAAGGAACTGACTAAGCAGCAGTGACGCGACCTGTTGATACAAGTGTACATTATAACAAGGAGCTGACTAAGCAGCAGTGACGCGACCTGTTAATACACGTGTACATTATAACAAGGAGCTGACTAAGCAGCAGTGACGCGACCTGTTAATACATGTGTACATTATAACAATGAGCTGACTAAGCAGCAGTGACGCGACCTGTTGATACAAGTGTACATTATAACATGGAGCTGGCGAAGCAGCAGTGACGCGACCTGTTAATATATGTGTACATTATAACAAGGAGCTGACTTAGCAGCATTGACGCGACCTGTTAATACATGTGTACTTTATAACAAGGAGCTGGCTAAGCAGCAGTGACGCAACCTGGTAATACACGTGTACATTATAACAAGTAGCTGACTAAGCAGCAGTGACGTAACCTGTTTATACACGTGTACATTATAACAAGGAACTGACTAAGCAGCAGTGACGCGACCTGTTAATACATGTGTACATTATAACAATGAGCTGACTAAGCAGAAGTGACGCAACCTGTTGATACATGTGTACATTATAACAAGGAACTGACTAAGCAGCAGTGACGCGACCTGTTAATACACGTGTACATTATAACAAGGAGCTGACTAAGCAGCAGTGACGCGACCTGTTGATACAAGTGTACATTATAACAAGGAGCTGACTAAGCAGCAGTGACGCAACCTGTTAATACATGTGTACAGTATAACAATGAGCTGACTAAGCAGCAGTGACGCAACCTGTTGATACATGTGTACATTATAACAAGGAGCTGACTAAGCAGCAGTGACGCGACCTGTTAATACATGTGTACATTATAACAATGAGCTGACTAAGCAGCAGTGACGCAACCTGTTGATACATGTGTACATTATAACAAGGAGCTGACTAAGCAGCAGTGACGCGACCTGTTAATACATGTGTACATTATAACAAGGAGCTGACTAAGCAGCAGTGACGCGACCTGTTGATACACGTGTACATTATAACATGGAGCTGACTAAGCAGCAGTGACGCGACCTGTTAATACATGTGTACTTTATAACAAGGAGCTGGCTAAGCAGCAGTGACGCGACCTGTTGATACATGTGTACATTATAACAAGGAGCTGACTAAGAAGCAGTGACGCGACCTGTTAATACATGTGTACATTATAACATGGAGCTGGCTAAGCAGCAGTGACGCAACCTGTTAATACATGTGTACTTTATAACAAGGAGCTGGCTAAGCAGCAGTGACGCAACCTGTTGATACATGTGTACATTATAACAAGGAGCTGACTAAGCAGCAGAGACGCGACCTGTTAATACACGTGTACATTATAACAAGGAGCTGACTAAGCAACAATGACGCGACCTGTTGATACAAGTGTACATTATAACAAGGAGCTGACTAAGCAGCAGTGACGCGACCTGTTGATACAAGTGTACATTATAACAAGGAGCTGACTAAGCAGCAGTGACGAGACCTGTTAATACATGTGTACATTATAACAAGGAGCTGACTAAGCAGCAGAGACGCGACCTGTTAATACACGTGTACATTATAACAAGGAGCTGACTAAGCAACAGTGGCGCGACCTGTTGATACAAGTGTACATTATAACAAGGAGCTGACTAAGCAGCAGTGACGCGACCTGTTAATACACGTGTACATTATAACAAGGAGCTGACTAAGCAGCAGTGACGCGACCTGTTAATACATGTGTACATTATAACAAGGAGCTGCCTAAGCAGCAGTGACGCGACCTGTTAATACATGTGTACTTTATAACAAGGAGCTGACTAAGCAGCAGTGACGCAACCTGTTGATACATGTGTACATTATAGCAAGGAGCTGGCTAAGCAGCAGTGACGCGACCTGTTAATACATGTGTACATTATAACAAGGAGCTGACTAAGCAGCAGAGACGCGACCTGTTGATACAAGTGTACTTTATAACAAGGAGCTGGCTAAGCAGCAGTGACGCAACCTGTTAATACATGTGTACATTATAACAAGGAGCTGACTAAGCAGCAGAGACGCGACCTGTTAATACATGTGTACATTATAACAAGGAACTGACTAAGCAGCAGTGACGCGACCTGTTAATACAAGTGTACATTATAACAAGGAGCTGACTCAGCAGCAGTGACGCGACCTGTTGATACACGTGTACATTATAACAAGGAGCTGACTAAGCAGCAGTGACGCGACCTGTTAATACATGTGTACATTATAACAAGGAGCTGACTAAGCAGCAGTGACGCGACCTGTTGATACACGTGTACATTATAACATGGAGCTGACTAAGCAGCAGTGACGCGACCTGTTAATACATGTGTACTTTATAACAAGGAGCTGGCTAAGCAGCAGTGACGCGACCTGTTGATACATGTGTACATTATAACAAGGAGCTGACTAAGAAGCAGTGACGCGACCTGTTAATACATGTGTACATTATAACATGGAGCTGGCTAAGCAGCAGTGACGCAACCTGTTAATACATGTGTACTTTATAACAAGGAGCTGGCTAAGCAGCAGTGACGCAACCTGTTGATACATGTGTACATTATAACAAGGAGCTGACTAAGCAGCAGAGACGCGACCTGTTAATACACGTGTACATTATAACAAGGAGCTGACTAAGCAACAATGACGCGACCTGTTGATACAAGTGTACATTATAACAAGGAGCTGACTAAGCAGCAGTGACGCGACCTGTTGATACAAGTGTACATTATAACAAGGAGCTGACTAAGCAGCAGTGACGCGACCTGTTAATACATGTGTACATTATAACAAGGAGCTGACTAAGCAGCAGAGACGCGACCTGTTAATACACGTGTACATTATAACAAGGAGCTGACTAAGCAACAGTGGCGCGACCTGTTGATACAAGTGTACATTATAACAAGGAGCTGACTAAGCAGCAGTGACGCGACCTGTTAATACACGTGTACATTATAACAAGGAGCTGACTAAGCAGCAGTGACGCGACCTGTTAATACATGTGTACATTATAACAAGGAGCTGCCTAAGCAGCAGTGACGCGACCTGTTAATACATGTGTACTTTATAACAAGGAGCTGACTAAGCAGCAGTGACGCAACCTGTTGATACATGTGTACATTATAGCAAGGAGCTGGCTAAGCAGCAGTGACGCGACCTGTTAATACATGTGTACATTATAACAAGGAGCTGACTAAGCAGCAGAGACGCGACCTGTTGATACAAGTGTACTTTATAACAAGGAGCTGGCTAAGCAGCAGTGACGCAACCTGTTAATACATGTGTACATTATAACAAGGAGCTGACTAAGCAGCAGAGACGCGACCTGTTAATACATGTGTACATTATAACAAGGAACTGACTAAGCAGCAGTGACGCGACCTGTTAATACAAGTGTACATTATAACAAGGAGCTGACTCAGCAGCAGTGACGCGACCTGTTGATACACGTGTACATTATAACAAGGAGCTAACTAAGCAGCAGTGACGCGACCTGTTAATACACGTGTACATTATAACAAGGAACTGACTAAGCAACAGTGACGCGACCTGTTAATACACGTGTACATTATAACAAGGAGCTGACTAAGCAGCAGTGACGCGACCTGTTAATACACGTGTACATTATAACAAGGAGCTGACTTAGCAGCAGTGACGCGACCTGTTGATACATGTGTACATTATAACAAGGAGCTGACTAAGCAGCAGTGACGCAACCTGTTAATACATGTGTACATTATAACAAGGAGCTGACTAAGCAGCAGAGACGCGACCTGTTAATACATGTGTACATTATAACAAGGAACTGACTAAGCAGCAGTGACGCGACCTGTTGATACAAGTGTACATTATAACAAGGAGCTGACTAAGCAGCAGTGACGCGACCTATTAATACATGTGTACTTTATAACAAGGAGCTGGCTAAGCAGCAGTGACGCAACCTGTTAATACACGTGTACATTATAACAAGTAGCTGACTAAGCAGCAGTGACGTAACCTGTTTATGCATGTGTACATTATAACAAGGAACTGACTAAGCAGCAGAGACGCGACCTGTTAATACATGTGTACATTATAACAAGGAACTGACTAAGCAGCAGTGACGCGACCTGTTGATACAAGTGTACATTATAACAAGGAGCTGACTAAGCAGCAGTGACGCGACCTGTTAATACATGTGTACATTATAACATGGAGCTGGCTAAGCAGCAGTGACGCAACCTGTTAATACATGTGTACTTTATAACAAGGAGCTGGCTAAGCAGCAGTGACGCAACCTGTTGATACATGTGTACATTATAACAAGGAGCTGACTAAGCAGCAGAGACGCGACCTGTTAATACACGTGTACATTATAACAAGGAGCTGACTAAGCAACAATGACGCGACCTGTTGATACAAGTGTACATTATAACAAGGAGCTGACTAAGCAGCAGTGACGCGACCTGTTGATACAAGTGTACATTATAACAAGGAGCTGACTAAGCAGCAGTGACGCGACCTGTTAATACATGTGTACATTATAACAAGGAGCTGACTAAGCAGCAGAGACGCGACCTGTTAATACACGTGTACATTATAACAAGGAGCTGACTAAGCAGCAGTGACGCGACCTGTTGATACAAGTGTACATTATAACAAGGAGCTGACTAAGCAGCAGTGGCGCGACCTGTTGATACAAGTGTACATTATAACAAGGAGCTGACTAAGCAGCAGTGACGCGACCTGTTAATACACGTGTACATTATAACAAGGAGCTGACTAAGCAGCAGTGACGCGACCTGTTAATACATGTGTACATTATAACAAGGAGCTGCCTAAGCAGCAGTGACGCGACCTGTTAATACATGTGTACTTTATAACAAGGAGCTGACTAAGCAGCAGTGACGCAACCTGTTGATACATGTGTACATTATAGCAAGGAGCTGGCTAAGCAGCAGTGACGCGACCTGTTAATACATGTGTACATTATAACAAGGAGCTGACTAAGCAGCAGAGACGCGACCTGTTAATACATGTGTACATTATAACAAGGAACTGACTAAGCAGCAGTGACGCGACCTGTTGATACAAGTGTACATTATAACAAGGAGCTGACTAAGCAGCAGTGACGCGACCTGTTAATACATGTGTACTTTATAACAAGGAGCTGGCTAAGCAGCAGTGACGCAACCTGTTAATACACGTGTACATTATAACAAGTAGCTGACTAAGCAGCAGTGACGTAACCTGTTTATGCATGTGTACATTATAACAAGGAGCCGACTAAGCAGCAGTGACGCGACCTGTTAATACATGTGTACAGTATAACAATGAGCTGACTAAGCAGCAGTGACGCAACCTGTTGATACATGTGTACATTATAACAAGGAGCTGACTAAGCAGCAGTGACGCGACCTGTTAATACACGTGTACATTATAACAAGGAGCTGACTAAGCAGCAGTGACGCGACCTGTTAATACATGTGTACATTATAACAAGGAGCTGCCTAAGCAGCAGTGACGCGACCTGTTAATACATGTGTACTTTATAACAAGGAGCTGACTAAGCAGCAGTGACGCAACCTGTTGATACATGTGTACATTATAGCAAGGAGCTGGCTAAGCAGCAGTGACGCGACCTGTTAATACATGTGTACATTATAACAAGGAGCTGACTAAGCAGCAGAGACGCGACCTGTTAATACATGTGTACATTATAACAAGGAACTGACTAAGCAGCAGTGACGCGACCTGTTGATACAAGTGTACGTTATAACAAGGAGCTGACTAAGCAGCAGTGACGCGACCTGTTAATACATGTGTACTTTATAACAAGGAGCTGGCTAAGCAGCAGTGACGCAACCTGTTAATACACGTGTACATTATAACAAGTAGCTGACTAAGCAGCAGTGACGTAACCTGTTTATGCATGTGTACATTATAACAAGGAGCCGACTAAGCAGCAGTGACGCGACCTGTTAATACATGTGTACATTATAACAATGAGCTGACTAAGCAGCAGTGACGCAACCTGTTGATACATGTGTACATTATAGCAAGGAACTGACTAAGCAGCAGTGACGCGACCTGTTAATACACGTGTACATTATAACAAGGAGCTGACTAAGCAGCAGTGACGCGACCTGTTGATACAAGTGTACATTATAACAAGGAGCTGACTAAGCAGCAGTGACGCGACCTGTTAATACATGTGTACAGTATAACAATGAGCTGACTAAGCAGCAGTGACGCAACCTGTTGATACATGTGTACATTATAACAAGGAGCTGACTAAGCAGCAGTGACGCGACCTGTTAATACATGTGTACATTATAACAATGAGCTGACTAAGCAGCAGTGACGCAACCTGTTGATACATGTGTACATTATAACAAGGAGCTGACTAAGCAGCAGTGACGCGACCTGTTGATACACGTGTACATTATAACAAGGAGCTGACTAAGCAGCAGTGACGCGACCTGTTAATACATGTGTACTTTATAACAAGGAGCTGGCTAAGCAGCAGTGACGCGACCTGTTGATACATGTGTACATTATAACTAGGAGCTGACTAAGCAGCAGTGACGCGACCTGTTAATACATGTGTACATTATAACATGGAGCTGGCTAAGCAGCAGTGACGCAACCTGTTAATACATGTGTACTTTATAACAAGGAGCTGGCTAAGCAGCAGTGACGCAACCTGTTGATGCATGTGTACATTATAACAAGGAGCTGACTAAGCAGCAGAGACGCGACCTGTTAATACACGTGTACATTATAACAAGGAGCTGACTAAGCAACAGTGACGCGACCTGTTGATACAAGTGTACATTATAACAAGGAGCTGACTAAGCAGCAGTGACGCGACCTGTTGATACAAGTGTACATTATAACAAGGAACTGACTAAGCAGCAGTGACGCGACCTGTTGATACAAGTGTACATTATAACAAGGAGCTGACTAAGCAGCAGTGACGCGACCTGTTAATACATGTGTACTTTATAACAAGGAGCTGGCTAAGCAGCAGTGACGCAACCTGTTAATACACGTGTACATTATAACAAGTAGCTGACTAAGCAGCAGTGACGTAACCTGTTTATGCATGTGTACATTATAACAAGGAGCCGACTAAGCAGCAGTGACGCGACCTGTTAATACATGTGTACATTATAACAATGAGCTGACTAAGCAGCAGTGACGCAACCTGTTGATACATGTGTACATTATAGCAAGGAACTGACTAAGCAGCAGTGACGCGACCTGTTAATACACGTGTACATTATAACAAGGAGCTGACTAAGCAGCAGTGACGCGACCTGTTGATACAAGTGTACATTATAACAAGGAGCTGACTAAGCAGCAGTGACGCGACCTGTTAATACATGTGTACAGTATAACAATGAGCTGACTAAGCAGCAGTGACGCAACCTGTTGATACATGTGTACATTATAACAAGGAGCTGACTAAGCAGCAGTGACGCGACCTGTTAATACATGTGTACATTATAACAAGGAGCTGACTAAGCAGCAGTGACGCGACCTGTTAATACATGTGTACATTATAACAAGGAGCTGACTAAGCAGCAGTGACGCGACCTGTTGATACACGTGTACATTATAACAAGGAGCTGACTAAGCAGCAGTGACGCGACCTGTTAATACATGTGTACTTTATAACAAGGAGCTGGCTAAGCAGCAGTGACGCGACCTGTTGATACATGTGTACATTATAACTAGGAGCTGACTAAGCAGCAGTGACGCGACCTGTTAATACATGTGTACATTATAACATGGAGCTGGCTAAGCAGCAGTGACGCAACCTGTTAATACATGTGTACTTTATAACAAGGAGCTGGCTAAGCAGCAGTGACGCAACCTGTTGATGCATGTGTACATTATAACAAGGAGCTGACTAAGCAGCAGAGACGCGACCTGTTAATACACGTGTACATTATAACAAGGAGCTGACTAAGCAACAGTGACGCGACCTGTTGATACAAGTGTACATTATAACAAGGAGCTGACTAAGCAGCAGTGACGCGACCTGTTGATACAAGTGTACATTATAACAAGGAGCTGACTAAGCAGCAGTGACGCGACCTGTTAATACATGTGTACATTATAACAAGGAGCTGACTAAGCAGCAGTGACGCGACCTGTTAATACATGTGTACATTATAACAAGGAGCTGACTAAGCAGCAGTGACGCGACCTGTTAATACATGTGTACATTATAACAAGGAGCTGACTAAGCAGCAGTGACGCGACCTGTTAATACATGTGTACATTATAACAAGGAGCTGACTAAGCAGCAGTGACGCAACCTGTTGATACATGTGTACATTATAACCAGGAGCTGACTAAGCAACAGTGACGCAACCTGTTAATACATGTGTACATTATAACAAGGAGCTGACTAAGCAACAGTGACGCGACCTGTTGATACAAGTGTACATTATAACAAGGAGCTGACTAAGCAGCAGTGACGCGACCTGTTGATACAAGTGTACATTATAACAAGGAGCTGACTAAGCAGCAGTGACGCGACCTGTTAATACATGTGTACATTATAACAAGGAGCTGACTAAGCAGCAGTGACGCGACCTGTTAATACATGTGTACATTATAACAAGGAGCTGACTAAGCAGCAGTGACGCAACCTGTTAATACATGTGTACTTTATAACAAGGAGCTGGCTAAGCAGCAGTGACGCAACCTGTTGATACATGTGTACATTATAACAAGGAGCTGACTAAGCAGCAGAGACGCGACCTGTTAATACACGTGTACATTATAACAAGGAGCTGACTAAGCAACAGTGACGCGACCTGTTGATACAAGTGTACATTATAACAAGGAGCTGACTATGCAGCAGTGACGCGACCTGTTGATACAAGTGTACATTATAACAAGGAACTGACTAAGCAGCAGTGACGCGACCTGTTGATACAAGTGTACATTATAACAAGGAGCTGGCTAAGCAGCAGTGACGCGACCTGTTAATACATGTGTACGTTATAACAAGGAGCTGACTAAGCAGCAGTGACGCAACCTGTTGATACATGTGTACATTATAACAAGGAGCTGACTAAGCAGCAGTGACGCAACCTGTTGATACATGTGTACATTATAACAAGGAGCTGACTAAGCAGCAGTGACGCAACCTGTTGATACAAGTGTACATTATAACAAGGAGCTGACTAAGCAGCAGTGACGCGACCTGTTGATACATGTGTACATTATAACAAGGAGCCGACTAAGCAGCAGTGACGCGACCTTTTAATACACGCGTACATTATAACAAGGAGCTGACTAAGCAGCAGTGACGCGACCTGTTAATACACGTGTACATTATAACAAGGAGCTGACTAAGCAGCAGTGACGCGACTTGTTAATACACGTGTACATTATAACAAGGAGCTGACTAAGCAGCAGTGACGCGACCTGTTAATACATGTGTACATTATAACAATGAGCTGACTAAGCAGCAGTGACGCGACCTATTGATACACACGAACGACGCGTGAGGTGTTTCAAGTCAGCGACGCTAACCGCTAATGTACAACTTATTTGCAAAACATGACATTCTGATGTTTACTAAAACGTGTGAAACTATTTAACTATAATCTGTCTGTCAGGAACGTTTGAAGTGTTCTTAATGAGGGACTTGAAAACAGAGCAAATAAAGAGATATAAAAAGTAAAGAAACAAAACAAAACAAAAAAGTGCCAAAATGGGCATAATTACATACACATACAACTAAACTTTGTGGTTTGCCCCTATTTTGCAGCCAGTTGCCATTGCTCAAATGCATCTTACCAGAGCAATGATTCGCCGCACTTCCGGTTTGAAGTCAATAATCACAGAACCCCTATTGTGGTGGTGGGGTTGGGGATCGGGGAGAGAGTGTGGATTGTATTGGATGATTCAGACACAGTGTTGCCTTCACTACTTTTGAGTGTAGTAGGCTCTTGCAATACATATTTCAATTCTTGGTAGGGCGTGGGTAGAATTTGTAGAATTAGTAAAGACACTGCTTATTAAGGAATATGGCATTACATTGTTATTATGTATTCTAGAAATGGACAGAAATTAATAACTTTACTTGTATCTATTAAAAATGAACAATTTTGTAACCACCACAAGAAGAACAGTATATATACGAAGCATTAGGGGCTACGCGAACGATGGAAAAACACATTTGGGCGGACAATATTACATTTAATTGAAAGTAAAATTCCTTAAATTACTTTTAACGGTAAGCGTTTAGGTAATATTGAGGCTAGAAACAAACAACAAAAAGACAATTCCTTAATTGATAATTGTATAGACAGATCTTTAATGTAAGTACATGTACATGTTTAGGGAGCAGCAACTACATACAGCCATACCTTGCTCTTGCAGCTTGACAGTGCTACACAAACGACGTAGATCTACATGATTTCGTTGTGTTATATGTGCATGCAATCTATTCAAACCCTTTGTTTGAGGTGATCATTTTGAGGACAAACATGCATGAAATAGTACGTTACCGTTGCTTTTTAACTGTGCTGTGCTGTAATAGAGTCTTTAAAGAACGAAGCAAGATTCGAAAATCCAGACGAATAACTACAATTAAGTTAGCTTAAGTTTACAATAATAATAGCAATATAACAAACTAAATCGAAATACATGAGCCAGTCCAAAAATGAGAATTAAATTAAGAATCTTTCGCATGTTTGTAACTGATCTGGACGTTTTCCGAATAAGGACATTTAGTCTCAAGCCCTTTTGCATTCGTCCTAAAAACCGATGACTTTTGTCAAGCATTTATTGAAAAATATTTAACGTCTCGTAGAAAAGGGCGATTAACTTAGTATGAGTCATGGGCGTGCCTGGGCTTAAGCACTTACGCACGTGCGTACAGTTGCTTCCAATAATTGAAAAAATAAAAAACGTCAAAAAGCAAATAAAAATCGTACATAACCTATGTTTGGCACTTGTTGTTAGTTGTTTCATTTTTTAAATTAGAGTTCTTTAACCCTTTTCCAAAATCTACAAATACTTCTGCAATCCTACCTGACGTATTTCTGTCCCTTCCTGCTTGTTGTACTGTGACAGAGTTTCTCCCCAGAATGCATCTACGGCGTACTAATGTAAGGAAAAGAAAATCTGGGGGCGGGGGAATGCCCCTGACCGCCCCCCCCCCCCCCAGGAATAGTGCGAGTGCGTATACTCAAAGGTCGCCGCCTAGGCACGCCCCTGTGAGTGAGGCATTAACGAGCGCAATCTATCTTTTTAAGAAGATAAGCTTTTATAATAACCGAGACACCTAAAGATTTTGTTTACATATTTGACGATAGTCGCATGCTCATTTGCAAATCTCATTTTAAATTTTCCCACTTAATAGATACTTAAAAGGATCAAGAGATATTTTATGATTTATATACTTTTATACTGCATGGAATTAATTTTGAATATTGTATGAATATTTAAAAGTACGCCGGGTTTATAATAGAAACAAAAGGGTGTATTTTGTTAGCTGGAATTTCTAACAGTGCGCACCGCTTTGATACTCATACACCTTGCGTCAGCATTTGTTAAATAGGTCAAAAGCCAGGTTAGACGCTACGCTGAAAAACACCAATACAGTGTTTAACCTGTCTTTCTTACATGTTTTAAGATAATCGGTTTTTTAAACTTTAAAGAGCTGTCAAGAATAAACGTTTTTGTTGGAACTGTTGCTTAAGCAAGTAGTTTGGATAACGTACATGTAAATGTTATGCTTCTCTTAAAGGTAGTATATAACAGTTTGCTTGTATCAATTAAATGTAACAATCTTCTACCACTGCTTTGGGGGAATCGGTGTAAAATTTTCGATAAATTCATACTTTTGTCTAATTGAAGATGGCATGAAACCTATATGATACCTTTATTGTAAGACAGTACAAATCTCGAAAAAAAAAAAAAAACACTGTAAATTTTTATTCTTTCCAAATCTATAAATAAGTATGATGGGGATTTCTGCTGAAATAAATATCGACGTCACAGCGAATTACCCGAACGATGATATACCGTCATCTCGAAGTAAGTAGATCACGTGGTTTTCTTAGTTTAAAAATAGCTAACTGTGCAGCGTCTCTCAGATAGGAAATACGTGTATGTAATGACGAGCGGATGTTAAGCTTCACATTATACATAAATGTAGTACATCGTTAAGCAGCATTGTGTGGTATCTTTTAATGTAACAATAAGTTATCTGGATGCTTGAAAGAAAAAAAAATGGACATCAAGCTCTCGGATAATCCCTTCAATAGTAAATATGATTGAAAAAATTTCTTTTGCGTGGTCTGGACTAAGACAGCAACATTACACTTTAAAATAAACTCACATTTTGCCCATGACTGCGAAAAAACGGCAATGACAAACAATTTACAGTTAAATGACAAGTGCTGATATTTTGTGGCAGAGAAGGGTATTTCACACAAAGCTGTCAACATTCCTAGGTATTAAAGACCAATATCAGTTCATATAAATGTTAGCATTGGAGTTTCTTTTGGGTCATTTAAAGGTACCCGCATTGGAAATTGAAGCGTGTCATCACTAGACTGACCAACCAGGCTGTGTGAAAGCGCTCTAGCCATACACTCAGTGTGTCATCACCAGACTGACCAACCAGTCTGTGTGAAAGTGCTCTAGCCATACATACAGTGTGTCATCACCAGACTGACCAACCAGGCTGTATGAAAGCGCTCTAGTCATACACAGAGTGTGTCATCACCAGACTGACCAACCAGGCTGTATGAAAGCGCTCTAGTCATACACTCAGTGTGTCATCACCAGACTGACCAACCAGGCTGTGTGAAAGCGCTCTAGCCGTACACTCAGTGTGTCATCACCAGACTGACCAACCAGGCTGTGTGAAAGCGCTCTAGCCGTACACTCAGTGTGTCATCTCTAGACTGACCAACCAGGCTGTGTGAAAGCGCTCTAGTCATACACTTAGTGTGTCATCACCAGACCGAACAACCAGGCTGTGTGAAAGCGCTCTAGCCATACACTCAGTGTGTCATCACCAGACTGACCAACCAGGCTGTGTGAAAGCGCTCTAGCCATACACTCAGTGTGTCATCACCAGACTGACAAACCAGGCTGTATGAAAGCGCTCTAGCCATACACTCAGTGTGTCATCACCAGACTGACCAACCAGGCTGTGTGAAAGCGCTCTAGCCATACACTCAGTGTGTCATCACCAGACTGACAAACCAGGCTGTGTAAAAGCGCTCTAGCCGTACACTCAGTGTGTCATCACCAGACTGACCAACCAGGCTGTGTGAAAGCGCTCTAGCCATACACTCAGTGTGTCATCACCAGACAGAACAACCAGGCTGTGTGAAAGCGCTCTAGCCGTACACTCAGTGTGTCATCACCAGACTGACCAACCAGGCTGTGTGAAAGCGCTCTAGCCATACACTCAGTGTGTCATCACCAGACCGAACAACCAGGCTGTGTGAAAGCGCTCTAGCCATACACTCAGTGTGTCATCACCAGACTGACCAACCAGGCAGTATGAAAGCGCTCTAGCCATACACTCAGTGTGTCATCACCAGACTGACCAACCAGTCGGTGTGAAAGCGCTCTAGCCATACACTCAGTGTGTCATCACCAGACTGACCAACCAGTCTGTGTGAAAGCGCTCTAGCCGTACACTCAGTGTGTCATCACCAGACTGACCAACCAGTCTGTGTGAAAGCGCTCTAGCCGTACACTCAGTGTGTCATCACCAGACTGACCAACCAGTCTGTGTGAAAGCGCTCTAGCCGTACACTCAGTGTGTCATCACCAGACTGACCAACCAGTCTGTTTGAAAGCGCTCTAGCCGTACACTCAGTGTGTCATCTCTAGACTGACCAACCAGGCTGTGTGAAAGCGCTCTAGCCATACATACAGTGTGTCATCACCAGACTGACCAACCAGTCTGTGTGAAAGCGCTCTAGTCATACACAGAGTGTGTCATCACCAGACAGACCAACCAGTCTGTGTGAAAGTGCTCTAGCCATACACTCAGTGTGTCATCTCTAGACTGACCAACCAGGCTGTGTGAAAGCGCTCTAGCCGTCCACTCAGTGTGTCATCTCTAGACTGACCAACCAATCTGTGTGAAAGTGCTCTAGCCATAAACTCAGTGTGTCATCTCTAGACTGACCAACCAGGCTGTGTGAAACAGCTCTAGCCATGCACTCAGTGTGTCATCACCATACTGACCAACCAGGCTGTGTGAAAGCGCTCTAGCCATGCACTCAGTGTGTCATCACCAGACTGACCAACCAGTCTGTGTGAAAGTGCTCTAGGCATACACTCAGTGTGTCATCTCTAGACTGACCAACCAGGCTGTGTGAAAGCGCTCTAGCCGTACACTCAGTGTGTCATCTCTAGACTGACCAACCAGTCTGTGTGAAAGTGCTCTAGCCATAAACTCAGTGTGTCATCTCTAGACTGACCAACCAGGCTGTGTGAAAGCGCTCTAGCCATACACTCAGTGTGTCATCACCAGACTGACCAACCAGGCTGTATGAAAGTGCTCTAGCCGTACACTCAGTGTGTCATCACCAGACTGACCAACCAG
Organism: Sinonovacula constricta; assembly: GCA_007844125.1. Classification (NCBI taxonomy): domain Eukaryota; kingdom Metazoa; phylum Mollusca; class Bivalvia; order Cardiida; family Solecurtidae; genus Sinonovacula; species Sinonovacula constricta. The sequence continues at coordinate 11,530,199 of CM017567.1, read as the reverse complement.
GCTGTATGAAAGCGCTCTAGTCATACACTCAGTGTGTCATCACCAGACCGAACAACCAGGCTGTGTGAAAGCGCCCTAGCCATACACATAGTGTGTCATCACCAGACTGAACAACCAGGCTGTGTGAAAGCGCTCTAGCCATACACTCAGTGTGTCATCACCAGACTGACCAACCAGGCTGTATGAAAGTGCTCTAGCCGTACACTCAGTGTGTCATCACCAGACTGACCAACCAGGCTGTATGAAAGCGCTCAAGCCATACACAGAGTGTGTCATCACCAGACTGACCAACCAGGCAGTATGAAAGCGCTCTAGCCATACACGCAGTGTGTCATCACCAGACTGAACAAACCAGGCTGTGTGAAAGCGCTCTAGCCATACACTCAGTGTGTCATCACAAGACTGACCAACCAGGCTGTGTGAAAGCGCTCTAGCCGTACTAGCCATACACAGAGTGTGTCATCACCAGACTGACCAACCAGGCAGTATGAAAGCGCTCTAGCCATACACTCAGTGTGTCATCACCAGACTGAACAAACCAGGCTGTATGAAAGCGCTCTAGCCATACACTCAGTGTGTCATCACCAGACAGAACAACCAGGCTGTGTGAAAGGGCTCTAGCCGTACACTCAGTGTGTCATCACCAGACTGACCAACCAGGCTGTGTGAAAGCGCTCTAGTCATACACTCAGTGTGTCATCACCAGACTGAACAAACAGTCTGTATGAAAGCGTTTTAAAGATTATGGACACCTTACCAATTTTGCTGAACATTAAACGCTCTACACAAAGACGATGATGCTTCTGTGCTTCTGTGCATATAGACCACTGTACAAGCTTCTTTAAAGGCGGATCCAGTATAGTATGGTGTGTGTGTGTGTGTGTGTGTGTGTGTGTGTGTGTGTGTGTGTGTGTGTGTGTGTGTGTGTGCATCAAGATCCATTCAACTTATTTGCAGTAAATTGTGGATAAACATATACAGTTAGGAACCCTAACGTCGACCTTAGCAGTCAACAAAGTTTACTTTAAAAGCTTAGTATTTTCTAAGCTTACATGTATGTGATTTCACACCTGATTTACCTGGTTGGTTGGTGTGGGGATGCATCCCCCATCCGCCTGAATCAATCCCTGGCTATTTATAATCGCTTGTAAGCTTATATTTATAACTATTTAATTAATACGGAGAGCCTTCTACAATCCGAAAACAAAATCTTCCAAGGTGCGAATCGTCATAGTAAAGAGGTGACTAAAATCTTATGACGTCACCGTCAGTTATAGAATGACCATACGGTTATATACAGTATTTTCCGGAGAATGCTGAGCAAGCAAGAAAATGCAAGTTTTAAAAATTCGTTACCTTTCATTTTCCTCTCTTATCGGAAAGTGATTAAAGGTAAATTTGGTCGAACGTTTATTTGAAGAACTTTTAAAAGGCAAAAGAATTTAATTCAATTTGACTTGATTCACATGATTGCAATTCAATAATCGAGTGTGTATGATTTTATAAATCATCAGGACAATGGTTTTATAGTTACGGAGACGCAAGGAAAAATGCGATCGCGAGAGGTCAAATATTTCCGGAAAATTTCGTCAAAAGGCGGAGTTATTTCTTGCTATAATATAAAGAACGCAGATTAAAGGTATATTTAAAAAAGAAAGTGCCGAAGCTGTACTAAAGACGCCTTTTTTTGCTATAAGGTTCTTACATAGCTTAATATTGAAGTGTAGTTGTCCCAAAGTATCAGCTGATTGCATTTTCGTCTATCACCCAGTTGTTGTTACACAAATACAAATCACATTTAGAAATGAATATGAAATTTGTCGACATATTTATTGGGTTATATCTGTACCTTGTCCTCTTTTTCACAGTCACTTAACTTAAGTGTTCTGTTCTGGACCAGTTCTAGGTCCTTTTAGAATTCTTTATTTTTTTAGTCAAAAGTTAAACTCGTTTGGATGCAAACGATACTTCACTATAATTATGTAAATGGCATATATTATCGTGTCATTTACATAAAAAACGGCGCAACATTTTCTCGAGTTCATGGGACGGTAACATTTAAGGCTAGAACTACCAAACCGAGAGATGCATAACACTTCCTACGTGACATAAGCCAATCAGAAAGAGCGATAAACATATTTTTCTACTTAAGTAGCAATTTGTCCAATTTTGGCTAAAGTCAAAACTTAGCATTTATTATTGCGAAAATTGCAGTATTTTCATCATTATATTTGTAATAAACAAACCAGTATATCTCTAGGCTTCTTTCTGTAAGCAGCACGTCGCCATTTCTGAACACACATGATGAATAAGGCAAAGTATTTTGTTCGTTTCTGACCTTTCTGCGAAATAAGGTTACCGCATGTTCTTAGAATACAGACAGATGTTGCTGACCACTCGAAAAAAAGAGACGATCTTAACACGGGAAAAAAGAAGAATATTTCATATTTATTTATATTTACAAATACAAATGAGTATGAACATCTGTACAAAGGGGACACTCCATTTCACGCTGAGCTAGAAACTAGTGTGGTTTAAAATGTCACTCCCTGTTTTATGTATCATATTACAAGAACTGTCTCCGGGAACTGTCATTGCATGAGGTGCCCACATCCGAATAACCAGGTTTATTTCATGCAGACGCAGGACGGAGGATAGAGACTGATGCCCCCCTAGTGTCAGATGGACAACATATAATTAGTGGCGGTGTGGGCAGCTGCGGACAGACGTTTTAGTAATTATACACCACGAGAACCGGCGATGTACCCATCACAGCATGTGTCACTAAAATCATATTAGTCAATGTCATGTCTGTTATAGCTGCTGTGCTATCTCCATAAAATTCTTTATGAAAAGTCTCTAGATGAATAATATACACATACGCATTCAGTGTTTTAATACGAGGGTTCTTGGGACAAGATTTGCCAAATCTTTTCACCTGGAACAAATGTGTCTTTCGCTTATTAAGTAAGTTTTTAATGTACAGTTAACACAATATCATACTTTAAAACCACTAAAATGTCTGCGTGTTGTGTCACATATTTAGCATCTTTATTAAACGCTGGGTCTTAAAGATACACTCTTATTTTTTTTACTTTATCTGAAATGAATTGCGTACATGTATATGCAATTTGCTTATTTTCAAGTCACTTCATTAACGACAAACCTTTCAAAATAAAATCTTGGCTAATTTAAATAAAAGGGATTAACCATATTTTGCATATGCAAGCGAAGAAAGTTGATTGCCAAAATAAAGGAACCCATTACATTGTTCAACACACTTCATAAAGGACTGCTTGCTGCGTACAGAAGCATATGAGAGACAGACTTTACAATTAGTTATGCCTTTACCTGCCTGTGACTGACGAGGTTCATTTGAACACTGGGCTAAATTGTCACTGAGAATACCCCATATCATAGAAATGCGAGAAAGCGATTGTGTGTACAGCAAATATGCCATAATGAGAAATGTTGATGGGTTAATTATGCGAGCGACCTGAGTTTATTAGATAAAAATAGCAAATGTTTTATTACAAAGCTGTTACAAAGATTTAAATAAATGTTAAAAATGCTAACCCTTGTATTAAGCCAACACTGTATAAATTTGCATTATATTTAAACGATATGTTTTAGTAATTCATTTAAAAGATTTAAACATTCACAACAGGACAACACTTTAAGTAGAAAAGCATGGCGAATGTCTGTCTTTGGTAAATTGGTGTTTTGTGTTTTGTATTACTTCTCTGGGTTTTATAGCTCTAGCCCTAAATGTTAACTTCTCTCGGAGTAGAGAAAATAAAGCGTCGCTCTAATACAAATTGTACATAAATATAATGTCTATGCCAGTGACTTAATTGTAGAATCCGAACAAAAATAAAAAAAACTGCTCCAGAACATAATACTTATGAGTTAAATGTACATCGATGGACTCTGGCAAAGCGGACACCAATGTTAAAATATACCCAAGTAAATATGTCAGGAAGTTCTATATTAAATGTTTAAATGTAAATTGCATTTAGATAAAACAACTGTTTGGTTAACGAAGATGCAATCATTTTGGTAGAGAACAGTTGCACATTGAGCCAGGTGAAAACTTACTTACTTAAAACTCATCTCCAGTATAACTTCCTGTTTGTTAAATATTACTTCGTCGTGTTTGGTTTTGTTAATCTCAGCCTTTCACCTTATGGTATATGGCGACCACTAACTATAAATTTAGCTATGCTATTTATTAGAAGGTTATAATATCGCCCTTAGACTAGTTTACGGGAAAGATTTGACTTCTCAAGATCGCATATTTCAGTGAATTTCTGAAACCGTGACGTCATTAAGTTGATCTTTTATAAAAGCTAGTCATATTTGTTTATATATGTCGCTTATGTTGATTTGGTATTATGTAAATTAAGCTTAATGGGTGTAAATCTTTTGGAAGTTGTTCAAATTACCGATAAGACAAAATCATTCGTACTACTTATGATGCCATTAACATGCTCGATTAACAAACACAAGGTAGGTGATTACCGGAAACATATTGTTTATGGTCATATGGTATGTTTAATTCAATGTTTAAAAAGCCATTATTAGTGAGCATTTCGCGATGGATAATTTAACCATCATCCACAAACATTCCCGATCTGTTACGAAGGAAAAATAACTTAGGGGAACACTTCAAAGATTAAAAAAAAAAACACCGCTGATATTAACGTCAATATGATCTTACACGGGTTTGTAATTGCGTCCGGTATTTATCCAACTTCACAAGCTCCCAAGGGATGTTGACATTTTTATTTTCACAGAAATATTTCAACAATTGCCATTTAAATGTTAAAGATAAGTGTTTTTTTCCTTTGTTGCCTCTGTAAATTTCTGTATATAAGAGTATGCACAAATATTAGGCTGTTAGTTAAGTGCTCTTCTTGGTCACACTCGTGAGTCTGACTATGGAACGGCTGTGTTATACTTTGTTTCTCCTTGCAGTCACGTCAGGGGCACGGGCAAAGGGTGAGTTCATTGTTTAAAGATTGGATGTTGCCACGATAGTTTAGACATTACAGAGTTGATTTTCTAAACTACATATACTCTTAAATGAACCATACAATTTACTTAATCTAAAGTACTTTGCCTATGCTTATTTGCTAACTGCTGTTACTAAAGATTAATATAGACATTATTTCAACGTTTAAGTCATTTGTTTATGACAAGATTATTTTAGAAGCGTAAGAAAGATTTTCTTAAGTTATTAATTTATGTTTTTAATAATACTACACTAAGTTTGTCTACGTCTTTAGTGTTTACATATAAAATATGCGGTCAAGGTTTTTTTTATAGTACGACTATTTTTATTGAATGTGGAGTGCGACGCCTGTGTCTGGTATGCTAAATGTACTTTGCACATGAGGTAAATGAGTCTATTAAGTGGATGCTGAAACTACGGACCCATGTTCTTTAAAAATAGAGTACAGTTCATATATGCACAAATGCCCAAATTAATTCTTATTATTGGAGTGGTATATTTAGTTCGATATTATATGATAAAACGTTATCATTTTTTAAACTTATCCTAAATTACTAAATGAAGTTACTGATCTAGATGTTTTTTCTATTTATTTAACGGACAGATATTGAAGTGACTATTATAGCAGTAGCAAAGTTAATAGCATCAAGGTCATTCTGTTTCTTTAGTTTTTGTTTTAAATTTGATAAGCTTTTGCAAACACATATATAATCACGTAATGTACCTACAGTTTTATCACTTTGCAAGACTAAAATGCGGCTTCTGTAAATATTCCTTCCACACAAATGAGCTCCCCACTATGGATTTAAATTAAGAAATGTCGTGCTTTTGTCACAATAGATTTTAGGTGCATACAATTAAAAGTGAATAATGCTGTAAACGAGTAAATAAAGTTCAAGTTTTATTTTAATTTGAATATTGTATGCCCAAAAGTCTTCTTGATTTGTGTCACCGATTATGCTTGGCATTTATGGTTTTATTACTTTTTAAAGTTGTTTTTTGTTTCCAGTGTTAACAAACAGACAATGCCTCTTCGAACTATGTTGCAGTGTTCGAAATGTATCATTAATTTTAGATACCATTGGAATATTAGTATTGTTCTTCTTTTTATAAATTTTCTTCATTTTGTTAAATACAAATGACTTATAATGTTATTTTCCTTAGAAAGCAGACTGTCTGCTCATACTCTAACACCTCCTCACCAGAAATGTTTATGTACCCGTATTGAAAGAGCTAACTTTACCCAAAATGGAGTGAAGCGGTCGGCTTGAAAAAAAATGTTTCTATTCTATAATCAGACTTTACCGATGACGAAATAATCAATGCGTTCGACAATGACAAGTTCATCCAATACAATCCGCACGCTGTCCCGCCTCATAGCGGTCCTTTGACTGTTGACTTCCATCCCGAAGTACAGCGGATTATTAATCTGGTAAGATGTCTTTGAATAGGTACAACTGGATGTAAAGTAGGTACACACCACTGTTTAGTTATATCTGTATGCAATTATGGTAATTTTCACTTTGTTTTGTATTTTAATTATTTCTATATCTCTAAAAAACTTCATGGGCATAATTGTCTTAAATAAAATCATAAACTACATCAACTGACGTTCTGTGGTCAGGAAAATAATATAATTGCTATCAGATTAGGCTTATTTTGAGTTATGCTCATTCAGTTTAAATTAACAATAAAAACAACAAACAAACAAAAACAGCAACAAAAACAAAAAAGATTGTAATACATTTTAAATTTCTGATATCATTAGTTTGAGATTTGTGGCTATTGTTATGATGTTTTGGCATAATGTATGAAGAACCAACCCAAAATGACATATTCGGTTCATTCAAAACTATTCAAAAGGAAATAAACCCTTCTTAATATCTTCACAGTAATTACTTCTCCTTTCTTGCAAAAGGGTGAGCATAGTGTTATATAATACATGCCTTAAAATGAAGAAGTATGAAGAAAGTAGGGAAGAAAAGTATGACATTTATCAAGGACGTAATACTTATTAATTGACCGTCTCCAGATAACTGAAATACTGTTGTGGGAGGGGGTGGGGTGGAGGAGGGTGGGTTTTGGACGATAAACCCAATAAACTTAGTAACTGAATCTCATGCCAATAATATAATAAATGTTGTATTCGTGAAAACAACATCAACAAAATTACGTATTTGTCAAAATATTAGCGAATTAAGTCAGCGCACCTGTATCTTATTCACTTTAGCGAGTCTGAAACTATTCTTCGATTTAAATTGCATGATGGCTTTTGCTATGTTATGCTTTTGTGAGTCTGTGTAAAACGTTACAGGTTTGTCTGATACCTTTGCATTTTAGGATGTCGAAAGTCAGATTCTGACATCCCATCTGTATCTGTTTTACTCCTGGACTGACGTGAGACTGCAACAATTCTACTCGGCCTTGGGATATACCCCTGACCATAGCCTTACTCTCTCTGTCGACCAGGTTTGGACACCAGACATCAGACTCTATAACAGGTACATGACCCACTTAAAAAATCCGTGCTCTGCAGTTTATACTTATACTTTTTACGCTGTACAATTCTTGAGCTCAAGATTAAAATAAGAACACATTGATTACTCTCATTGAAAAAACAACAACAACATTTGCTCCAAAGCTTGCAATGAAAGAATACATTTACTATGCAGAATTGTACGGCTGTTTGGGAAACTCTTTGTTTCCTACGACAATGTTTACCTAAAATGCAGTGACACCACATTTAGACAAGTATTTCCATGGGGTCCAACAGTGTACCATTGAGCACAGATTTTATAATGCTTTGAATGTGATTTTCTGTTAACTATATCCCATTCTACCCAAAGCCACCTTATAGAAGCGTTTAATTAAGCGTCACGCTATCTTTTTGACTTTAGATAATCCTTATTGTGCTTAAATGACCCATCTTATATACATTCCATAACTTAAAAATGTTTTGTAAGGTTGACATCTCTAAATGAATTTTTAGTGTGATAAGGACACCAAATGCGTTTAAAAATTCATTCGCCATTCGCTTTAAGATAAACGAGAGAAACACATCTAGTTATAATTATATAATTAATTTTGTGTTATAGACATTTTCTGAAAGTACTTATTCTACGAACTAATTTAACCTCGTCAAGTCTAACATCCAGGAATATCCACGATATCTACGAATATGCAAGACACAGATTTTCAAATCCAACTATGTTATACAAACTACCATATTCGCTAACATACACTCTATTTGCCCAACAGTACATTAAATGTTTAAATAAATAATTAATCACAGAGGAACATTTTACTTTAATGTTAATAACATCATTATATTCTTAGCATACTATTATAGGAACCTATATGTATATTTTGATTATTTTTTTTTCAAAATAAATTAACCTTAATGGAAGGGTAAGCTCTTGAGATAATTATGCTCTCATTAGAACCGACATCAGGACCAAAAAAGCATATCTCTCATTAGTTACATATCTAATGTTATACCCAACAAGCCTGGGTTTCCTTATGTGCGAATCACCCATCTTTGACGTGTCTCACGGCTGAATGCTCATTGTCTTTGGTTGACAGCGCTGACACCCGTCAGCAAGACTTTGACGACATCCAGTTAAGAGTTTCACCTGACGGCACCATTATATTTGTTCCTGAGGTCATCACGAGAAGCTTCTGTCCTGTTGCCCATGACATCGGTGCCGGGGACCGGGTCAACTGTACACTCAGGTAGTTTATATACTATTGTAATACCAAGGATTTAGCCAGCCAGCAATAATATGATTGAAAGATTTGGTAAACAACTTAAGACAGAGGAACGTGCAAATGTAATAAATAATATCAAAAATGCGGACTGATTTCGTCCTTACCCTAAATTCCATTCAACTTTTTGGAGGAAAACAGCTGTTGTCTTAAAGGCTTCCTTTTTGCAGAAGACACCGGACGTGTGAAATGAATAAATAAACAATAAATAAACCAATGAACTAGTAAACTAAAATAAGAATATCGACGAAAATTACCTCTCACCTTATTGTCTTTTAAATAAATAAATAATAAAGTTGCGTGTATTTTTCTTACATAACAGGTACGGATCCTGGACCCATAGTATGCCTGAACTCGACCTGGCAGAGAAAGAAACCGACAGCATCTCTTCTACGGCTACCGGTGACCTCAGCAGAGAGTGGCACATGGTAAACTCTTACGTCAAGAGACAGGAGACGAAATACGAATGTTGTCCTGAGTCATTCGTCACTCTTCTCGTCACCTTGGAGCTTGAACGAACGAACTTCGTCCACAATTAACATTAGTTTGGAGCTTGAATGGGTTAATGTGACAACAAATGATGGCCTTTTGGAGCTTAAATAGTAAGGTGTTGTCCACAAGAGACCAAAATTAAAAATTAGAAAGGTATAATTTCGCAAGGACAAGAAGAGTCTTTCAGGTCTTTCTAAAATAACCTTTGACGATTTCTTTTCAAAAAAACGTTTTAGTTTTATTATCTCAAAACGTGGGGGTGATAACAAACCAATTATACTAGTAAAGTGAATTTAAATGTTTTGTATTTATTTATGTTTCCGAACAAAATCTTTCCTTAAACAAAACAATTGAAATTTCACATAAGTCTGAAATTATCATTTAGAACATTGAAATGAAGTACCGTAAGAATCAAAATATTAATTAATCAAATATTTAAATGAACAACCATACGAAACTAAATAATATTTAATCAGATATATACAAGTATAAGCATGTTCTTTTCAATTGTAACGTTCAAAGTATGGAAGGATCAGTAGTCGTCTCGAGCCTTATGTAATTATGACCTTTACCCGTGACGCATTCATTTTTATTGTTGTTCATAAACTACGTCCAGTATGTATTTCTGTAAGTAAAAACAACAACAATGCATTGTAAAGAGGGACGAATTTTGTGTTTACGTAACGAGAGAAAACCGAATATAGCACCATCAGTAGGACTTTTCCACGAGTGACAACATATTAATGACGCGCATGCGCAGCGACAGTTAGATTTTTCCAATATTTGCCACAAATTTAGGCTTTTGTAGAAGATAATATTGTTAGGGCCAGTCATATTTCCCTTGCCTCGAATCTATGAGTTGTCTCAAAGCGCTACATATGTTTTCCTCTTTATCGTGTCAAATTTTGCTTTATGATTGTAAAATATCGGCTCTTGGATATATTATAATTTTACATCAAATACCCTTTGAATTAAATGCGTTTGTCCTGCATGAGTCAATATAAAGTGATAATGACTCGATATTGATTTTACAAGATCACCGAGAACATAATACTAATGGTCATGATCTTTTTACGCGCGCTATTCCTACAACAACATGGCGTCGGGAAAAAGGAACTGGACAGATTATCAGTGTATCTGATGACAATTTTAAAACATTTTGGGAAAATATAACCAAGAAAAGAAGAAAAAATGTTATATCGATAGCAGTAAATACTTTTCATGATTATCTGTCGAGCAAACATATGCGAACAGACTGAGGAAATGAACGCTATTGAATTGGATCGACGGCTTTAAATGTTCAAGTTAAATAAGAAGCGTAAATGGATCTTTGTATTAAAACGAACAATGAAAATGTAACCCAAAAGGTTATGTGATATAACAAGCAAAGACTTACGTTTCGGTCAATATATAGTTTTGCGGACCTGGATAATGTGATTCTTACATCAGAATGCGTCCTCGGTCAATATCACATTACCATGGCCATTAAAATTATATATTGACGTCAACACCAGTCTTTATTTGTATAATATCTGACTTCAAAAACTAATTTTATAATACATATATTTTGTGGCTAATACTACTTTCGAACACAGCTCTAAAAAGCAAATCTGGACGATGAGCTAAACTGTAAGTGTTTAAATATAACTTTTCTAATTAACTCATGTTAAAAAATCATGTTATTATACATATACCACCTGATAGAAATAAATCGTTTAAAAGTCTTCGTTAAAAATTGACAACAATTTTACCTGGTGGACGAAATGTGTACTTTTATTTATAAAATAGATACATATTTAGGAAAATAATTGTATAATTAATTATCATTATATTTAGTTGCTTGTATTAAGGAAGTATATTTTTATTTGAATTTTAAATGCAAACAAAACAATTCGTACTGAATGCAAATACATACAATGTTCATGAATCATAGTGTGTTTCCCTTCATACTTTGTATTTTAACAAAGTCGTTATGTCAGTGTACACAAACCGAACATAACACAATATGAATGAGGTAACTATCTTTACTTATAAATGAACACATATAATTCAATAAGTTTTAGTTGTGGCAGAACTTTTTAAATAAAACATGTACACAAAATGCACAAAAATATACAAACACATGCTTATATTTTTTTGAATATAACAGCACCTGCATAATAATTCTTAAATAAAACACGATCCTACAAGAACAGCCTCAAAATCTGAATTAGATAAAGATACAGACATACAAGATAAATGTATAATGTTAGAGCCCAGGCAATCGACATATAAATGACATAACAAGAGTATACAAAATGTTAAAATTCCCCTTATACAACATGTTTGCACACCAGAAAGTTATCCCACCGAGTAACCGCGATCATCAAATAAATGGCAGACATAGTCACCAAACGTAGCATGCATATTTCTTTTTGAGTTGCCGACATGAATGCGAATGAGATACAATAACCAAATGTTATATCAAATTTCAGCAAAGTCAATATATTTGTAAATTAAGGTATTGATAACAAACGTGAAAAAGGCTAATTTTTATTGTAAATGTTTATTCAAAGGCATTACCATTCTTTCTCTTTCTTTTTCAAATGGTTAGATGTCATTGGTCTCAGTAAGTTTAAGGAGACCCCAAAACCTGTATTTTAACTTTAATATGATATATAAATATATATGATTTTTAAGGTTTGCAAAGTGTACAATTAAAACAACAACTCACCAATTATATTAAAAACAAAAATATATATACATTAAAAAGGTTAAATATAGAAACTATCAATCGAACTTAAATGTAGCCTTCTGTAGGAAATGTTAAAAATATTTCCGTTTTGAAATGTGGTTATTTCAACAAGGGACATAACTTAATTCTTATTAACTGGTATAATTTCGGTTTTATGTTATTTATTACAGACCGTTTATTATCCATTACTACAGCACAAATTGGGCGAAGTTTGAACAGCGTGGCGTGCAGAATCATTTTTTTTTGGGGGGGGGGGGGGGGGGCCCCCCCCACAGCCTTATGGGAAATCGTATTATGTCATTCATTTAAAACTAAATTAACTTTAAACAAACACATTGACGGCACATTTACTTACGACTGTAACCTGAACAATTCACTAAAGAATAAACACTTAAGTCACACAATTATTAATGTTTGTTTAACATTTCAAGCGAAGAACAATAAAACGTATGAACGCAGTTAAATAATAACTTTTGCATTTGATTATAAAATACTTTACATTACAACGCCTAACTGCCAGGACCAAAAATGGTAAAACACATATGAATAGCTTTCCAAAATGAAGATGCAAACACTTTAAGTTTGCTATCGAGAACTATTGAATTAAGTAATACGATCTTATTTTACTGATGATTTTAGTTGCTAGTTGCTTAAATAGAATGGATATTTTAGTCGATGAATGTTTATAATATATTGAAACCCCCAAAACACCGTGTCAATCAGAAAGTTCATATAATACATCTCCAAACCATGTTACTGTAAAGCTTAAATTCTTACCTATTAACCAAAATCACGTTTACAAATATAAAATATATCTAATTTGCAACTGAATATCCACTCGAATTTGTTAACTATAATTAATTATGTGGTTATGGCATATAAAACAACAGAGAATGACTAATGTTTCACAAGCACTTGTAAGCTGATCATTTTACTGAAAATATCTTAAACAAATACAAGAAAATATTAAGACTTTGCCACCATATCTAGCTTTAAAGGAACATGCACATATGATTGTGGCATACATGCCTCGTTGTTTATACGTAATATTAAAGTCCTTCATTGGGCTATAATGTCAGGGAATTTCTTACCTGCAATTACTGCAATTTACTATAATTGCTGCTTGTATGAGGGCTAGACAATGTAAAACAATTGCGAATGATTAATCCGCTATCATTTTAAATAAACTACCAATGATATTACCTTTACAATTGTGATCTGGTACATCACCTAAGAAGAGGTCGCTTACATTTCTGCCATAAAAGAATAAGACTCTACACTTAAAAAATGAAAAGTGAACACATAAACATAAAGCATACCAAGCAGATAGATATGACATCACACCCTAAAAGATATTAGTTTATATTTTAATTTGGCATAAACTAATGGAACTTCTAGAAATAGTCCAAGAAACACAGTCATCATGTATGTTTCAATGTGTTTGTGTGTAAATAGGTTACCTTGCTAATTGTTGAAAATTACCGGAAACATACACTTATCTGACAAGAGTTGTATTTCCTGGCATTTTCATAGTTTGGCTTTTATTGTTCTCATGCAAACTAGTATTTTCAGAATCTTTCGAACTACAACTTTTTATAAAAAAAACACTATCAAGCATAACTTAATTCTTATAATGCCAATCACTACAAGTACACATTCTTCCAGTAAAAAAAAGAATAAAAAAGTGTTATTCATTTTGTATAGTGTAAAACGATGCAATCCGTTCCGACGTACTCACAGCGAACCTATGTTTAAATATCAATGATTTGATAATATCCAATTATAATTCTTTGAGAAAAAACTATTTAGTTTATATATTTATAAATGAAACTCAAATACCCTAGCATTTAATGTTATGATTTTTAAGAACCGATATGCGTCTTCTTTTAATAAGCAGTCACACATTTAAATACAAACTTTTAAGTCTTTGATCAAACGCCTTTATTGATTCTTATTATTTATTGCGTAGGTTTAATTTAATGACTTTGAGATAAAATAAGTCTAAGCAAACCTTACCAATGGCGCCGATAGTAAGTCATATTCGTTTATATATGTAGCTAATGTTGATTTGGTATCATGTAAATTAAGCTAAAAGGATGTTAATCTTTTGGAAGTTGTTCAAAAAACCGATTAGGCAAAATCATCCTTACTGCTTATGATGACATTAACATGCCCTTTAAACAAACACGAGGTAGGCGATAACCGGAAGAATATTGTTTATGGTCATATGATATGTTTAATTCAATGACATTATAGCTATTATAAGTGATCATTTCGCTTGGCATAACTCGACCATTATTCACAAACAATCCCGATATCTTACGAAGAAAAATAACTTGGGGGAACCCTATAAAGATAAAAAAAACACCTCTGATATTAACGTCAATATGATCTTACACGGGTTTGTAATTGCGTCCGGTATATATCCAACTTCACAAGCTCCCAAGGGATGTTGACATTTTTATTTTCACAGCAAAATGTCAACAATTGCCATTTAAATGTTAAAGATAAGTGGCTTTTTCCTTTGTTGCCTCAGTAAATTTCTGTATATAAGAGTATGCACAAATATTAGACTGTTAGTTAAGTGCTCTACTTGGTCACACTTGTGAGTCTGACCATGGAACGGCTGTGTTATACTTTGTTTCTCCTTGCAGTCACGTCAGGGGCACGAGCAAAGGGTGAGTTCATTTTTAAAAGATTGGATGTTGCCACGATAGTTTAGACAATGTACAGTTGATTTTCTAAACTTCATTTATTCTTAAATGAAGCATACAATTTGCTAAATCTAAAATACTTTGCTTATGCGTTTTGGCTACCCGTTCTTACTAAAGATTAATATAGACATATTTTCAATGTTTAAGTCATTTGTTTATGACACGATTATTTTGGAAACATCTCTTAACGTTGTTCATATATGTTTTTAATATACTACACTAAATTTGTCTACGTCTTTAGTGAATATTTACCAGTAAAACATGCGGTCAAAGTGTTTTTTCTAGTACGACTGTTTTTATTGAATGTGGAGTGCGACGCCGGTATCTGGTATGCTAAATGTACTTTGCACATAAGGTAAATGAGTCTATTTAGTTGATACTGAAACTACGGACCCATGTTCGTTAAAAAGATTTCAGTTTATATATATGAACAAATTCCCAAAATTAATTCTCCTTATTGGGGTGGTTTATTTAGTTTGATATTATATGAAAGTACGTTATCATTTTTGAAACTTAATCTAAATTACTAAATGTAGTTACTGATCTGGATGTTTTTTTCTAGTTATTTTACGGACTTATATTAAAGTGTCTGTAATAGCAGTAGCAAAGTTAATAGCATCAAGTTCATTCTTTTTCTTTAGTGTTTGTTTAAAATTTGGTAATTTTTTTGCAAACACCTATATAATAACTTAATGTACCTAAAGTTTTACCACTTTGCAAGAGCAAAATATGGCTTCTGTAAATGCTCTTTCAACAAAGATAAGCTCCCATTATGGATTTCAATTAAGGAATGTCGTGCTTTGGTCACACTCAATTCTAGATGCATACCATTAAAAGTGATTCATGCTGTAAACGAGCAAATAAAGTTCAAGTTTCATTTTAATTTGAATATTGTATGCCCAAAAGTATTTTTGATTTGTGTCACCGATTATGCATGGCATGTATGGTTTTATTACTTTTTCAAGTTTTTGTTTTGTTTCCAATGTTAACAAACATACAACGCTCCTCGAAAGGTAAGGCAGTGCTCGTAATGTATCATTAATTTTAGATACCGTTGGAATATTAGTATTGTTCTTCAAATTATAACTTTTCTTCATTTTGTTAAAACAAATGACAATATATTGTCCTTTTCAATAGAAAGCGGGTTGTCTGCACATACTCTAACACCTCCTTATCAGAAAAGTGCATGTACTCGTATTTTAAGATCCAACTTTACCCAGAGTGGAGTGAAGGCAGTCTGCTTGAAATCAAAATGTTTCTATTCTAGAATCAGACTTTACCGATGATAAAATAATCAATGCGTTTGACGATGACAAGTTCATCCAATACAACCCGCACGCCCTCCCGCCTCATAGTGGTCCTGTGACTGTGGACTTCTATCCCAAAGTACAGCGAATTATTGATCTGGTAAGATGTCTCTGAATAGGTACCACTGGATGTAAAATCGGTACAAACCATTGTTTAATTACAGCTGTATGCAATTATAGTAATTTTCACTTTGTTTTGTATTTGAATTATTCCTATATCTCTTTATTTCATCTATGTTCCAGTCTGGCTGTTTTGCTATGCGTGTTGTCATTTTTCTTTACTAGTACGTATGACTTTACTTTTATTAAGATATTTTTAAGTACAGTTAAAGGTTCGCGGAATATCTTAATAAAAGTCGATACTAAAAATGTAACTAATTAATTTATCACAATGACAATCCAATACAAACTAATGTAAGTACATGTATAAACAGAAATAAACTATTGTGATTTTGCTTTCTAAATGAATAGGGACATTGCAAAGCTGGTACGAAGTACATCTAACGAAGAAACGAATACAACTATACAGCGAACGCTTTATTGTTTTTCTCGTGTAGAATGTGTATATCACTTGTTTAAACAATAAACTTCATGGGTATAATTGTCTTAAATAAAATTCTATACTACATTAACTGACGTTTAGTGGTCAGGAAAATAATATGATTGCTATCAGATTAGCTTACTTTATGTTATAGTCATTCAGTTTGAAAACAAGAATAAAGCAACTAACAAACAAACAAAAACAGCAACAAAAACAAAAAAGATTGTAATACATTTTGAATAACTGATATCATTAGTTTGAGGTTTGTGGCTATTGTTATAATGTTTTGATATAAAATATGAAGAACCAGCCCAAAATGACACATATTCGGTTCATTCAAATATATTCAAAAGGAAACAAGCTCTTCTTAATAACTGCTCAATAATCACTTCTCCTCTCTTGCAAAAGGGTTAGCACAGCTTTATATAATACATGCCTTAAAATGAAGAAGTATGAAAAAAGTAGGGAAGAAAATGTATGACATTTATCAAGGACGTAATACTTATTAACAGACCGTCTCCAGATAACTGAAATACTGTTGTGGGAGGGGGTGGGGTGGAGGAGGGTGAGTTTTGGACTATAAACCCAATAAACTTAGTAACTGAATCTCATGCCAATAATATAATAAATGTTGTTTTCGTGAAAAACAACAACAACAAAAAAACAACAACACAAGATTACATATTTGTCAAAATATTAGCGAATTTAGTCATCGCACCTGTATCTTATTGACTTTAGCGTGGAATGGAGAAGAGAACTGAAACATGAGTCTGAAACTATTCTTCGATTTAAATTGCATGATGGCGTTTGCTATTTTATGCTTGTGTGTGTGTGTGTAAAACATTACAGTTTTGTCTGTTAAGTTTGCATTTTAGGATGTCGAAAGTCAGATTCTGACATCCCATCTGTATCTGTTTTACTCCTGGACTGACGTGAGACTGCAACGATTCTACTCGGCCTTGGGATATACCCCTGACCATAGCCTCACTCTCTCTGTCGACCAGGTTTGGACACCCGACATCAGACTCTATAACAGGTACGTGACCCACTTCTAAAAATCCGTGCTCTGCAGTTTATACTTATGCTTTTTACGCTGTACAATTCTTGAGCTCAAGATTAAAATAAGACCACATTGATTACTCTCATTGAAACAACAACAACAACATTTGCTCGACAACAACGTTTTTACATTGCTTTCAATGAAAGAAATGCATGTTTTACACATTCTTAATACATTTACTATTCGGAATTGTACAGACGTTCGTGAAGCTTTTTTCCTACGACAATATTTACATACAATGCAGTGACACCATATTTTGACAAGTATTTCTATGAGGACCAACAGTGCACCACTGAGCACAGTTTTTATAATTCTTTGAATGTGATTTGCTGTTAACTATATCCCCTTCTTCACAAAGCCAAATTATAGAAGCGTTTAATTCAGCATCAAGTTACCTTTTTGACTTTAGATAATCCTTATTGTGCTTAAATGACCCATCTTATGTACACTCCAAAACTTAAAAAAGTTTTGTAAGGCTGACATCTCTAAATGAATTTATAGTGTGATAAGAAAAACCGAAACTGTTTTATTTTATTAAACGCCTATTTTTATACAATATAATATTCAATGGCGTTGTACAAATATAATAAAAATCAAACGAGACATGCAATAAATACAATAAAATTTGAAACAGAAAATTAAGCTTTTCAGCAAGTAAAACTCACAGAATCTAAGATGTTAAAACATTAAAAGATAATCATACATACAAATATATGCACAGCAGTAAAGGTTCTTTGATTTTTTAAAGTACGCATACTTTTCCTTTTAAAACAGTGAATTGAAATAACGGAAGTAAAATGTCTCTAATCCCTTCATAAAACATCTTAAGATTCTGACTGTCGCACATCTAATGGCAGACTTTTTCATAGCACTGGGCCGACGATACAGAAACTTCTGTCACTGAAAGTCTTTCTTTTATTAAACGGAATGTTATATAATGTCCCACAATTTGCAGATCTTAAAACCGGTCTTCCTGAAACATGCTTTGTCTATAGGCCAGTTAGGTAGACGGGTGCATTACCAATGTGACAGTTGTACATGAAATATAATATAATATTTAAAATTCATCCTAGCTATGATAGGGAACCAATGTAGATCATACAGAGCTTGTGATGAACTGTCAAATTTGGTGCGACCGAGAACAAATTTTGCGCACATGTTTTGAATGCGTTGCATTTTGCGTAGTTCAAAATTGGCTATACCATACAGAATGACGTTACAGTAGTCAAGATGTGAAATTACTAACGATAGAAGAAGAATTTCTGGAGCAGCTTTCGTAAGGTATATTCGCACACTCTTAATTCTCAGATAGTTTATCATAGCAGAGCAACAATTATGTTATACGTGCTCCTTAAAAGATAAAGTTTCATCAAGGAAGGCACCTAAGTAACGCACTTGAGATTCACGTTTGATGATGTCGCCAGCTATATCAATGGCGGTTGTAGTGCACTTACTTAAATGAGCCTTGCTGCCTAACATAATAAATTCAGTTTTTGGTGTGTTCATTTTGAGTTTGCTTTTATTCATCCAGTCATTTATATGAACTGCTCACTGCTCAAGTTCTTTGATTGCACTTGATTTGGTCTCTGGTAATGGTCGGAAATGCGTATTTGCAAAATGGTCATCTGCAAATCTTTACAATGAAATAGTCTGTGGAATGACGTCAAACAATGTTCCAGCGTAAGCAAGGTAGAGCCAGGGGCCTAAACAAGAGCCTTGAGAAACGCTACATTGTAGTGGTCTCGATGACGACAATGACGAATTTACACTGACGTGACAACTACGTGGTCTTAGGTACAAGTCCATTCAACTGAGAGCTGAGTCCGCTACGCCATATTGACAATAGAGGACATCTAGCAATATGTCGTGGTCGACTGTGTCGAATGCGGCACTAAGGTCTATTGCAATCATGGCCGTCACTTCCTGTTTCTCCATTCCATCCAAAATATCATTGACTAGTCGGAGAAGCGCTGATTCACACGAGTGAAATCGCCTATAGGCAGACTGGTTCTTCGGTAGCAAGTTATGTGTATAAGCATGTACGTTTAACTTTGAGAGTACAGCTTTTTCGATAACTTTTGAGAGAAAAGAAGGTTACTCACTGGTCTGTAGTTAACAAGTTCAAGTTCTAGCCCTACTTTCTTCAAAAGTGGTCTAACGATTGCTTTGTTACATTTCTCGGGAAAAATGCCTTGCCGAAGAGAAAGGTTTACTAGTTTTGTGAAAATAGGTAGAAGATCTTCCAGAAATACTTCCAATATATGTGTTGGTAAAATGTCTAGTTCCGAGGATTTTGTATTTAGTTCACAAAAAAGTTTCTTTACCTTATTTTCGCTTAGTTCTTCAAAGCTATCAAAACTTTGTACGTTTTTCATTTCTGGCTTAAAGACTGGAAAGTTCTTCAAAGAATCACGAATTTTATCAATTTTCTCCATGAAAAAGTCAGCAAAGTTTTCTGCTAGAATGCCATTCGGTTCGCCTTGTGGCAATGGATTTTCAGTTTCGGTTCCGGTTAGTTCGGTAACAAAATTGCATAGTTTTTTAAATCTCCTTTAGCAGATAACACTTAATGATAACAGCCTTATTTTCTTGATTTATTGCATATGAATATTTATTTGGGGATGCTTTAAATGCTTCGAAAAGTTATTTTGTTCCGTATTTTCGCCACAGACTTGCATTTTTCCGCGTTTGACGTTTCAAAAGTAATATTGACTCACTAAACCATGGTTTTGGAGGTCTACAAATTTTAGTTTTTTCCTTTAGCGGCGCATGGTGGTCTTACATTCTTTGGATTTCATATTCAAACTAGTCGACATAATCATTGATTACCTTGTTTGCCTTTGTCTAATGGTAGATAAAATTTAAATATTTGTGAAAATGTTGATAGGACCTTTTTCTTTTTTACCTATTCAATTGAAATACTTTTTAAGTCGTTTGAGAATTGCCACTGATCAATATCTTGACAGTTCCGAAAAGTAATTGTTTTGCTTATGACACACTCTTTCTAAATGTTGAGAATAGTTTTCACAACACAGTGGTCCGATTTGTAGGGACCAGGTTTTCAACACCATTTACAGTCTCCGTGATTACAAGATCTAGACTGTGTCCACCGGTGTAGGTACTGAAGTCGACGTGCTGTTCTAGCCCCATAGCAAACAGCGAGTTTCTAAAATCACTGATAGCGCTAATGTCGTTATGTATATGCCGATTGATGAAGAAGGAGGTCTTTAGACACCGATGACATGTAGAATAATGTTTTTAAGAACCAGTTTCCAAATACTAAGTTCAAAACAATGTGTTGTGCCACTTTCAAATGTTCTAACGTTAATAGTATATCTATGGGCAATCGATGTTACCACCTCCTAGTCTTTTTTGTCTGTTTGCCACGGTTAACTTGTAGCCAAACTGGTTAAGGTCGGATGTTATAAACTGGTCACCAAATGCGTTTAAAAATTCATTCGCCATTTAAGATTAACGGGAGAAACACACCTAGTTATAATTAAAATTAACATTTTTACTAGACTGCACTGCAACTGCTAAGGTTGGATATTTTAGAAAAAACAGTGCGTTCCGCTTTTTGATTTATAGGCATATCCTGAAAGTACTTATTTTACGAACTAATTTAACTAATTTTATATATGTAACTAATTTAGTCAAGTCTAACATCCAGGAATATCCACGATATCTACGAAGATGCAAGACACAGATTTTCGAATCAAACTATGTTGTACAAACTACCATCTTCGGTAACAAACACTATATTTGCCCAACAGTACATTTAATGTTTAATCACAGAAGAAGATTTTACTTTATTGTTAATAACATCATGATATTGTAAGCATACTATCATAGGAACCTATATGTATATTCTGACTATTTTTTTTTAAAATGAATTAACCTTAATGAAAGACTAAGCACGCGAGATAACTATGCTCTCATTAGAATCGACATCAGGACCACCAAGGTATATCTCTCATTAATTACATATCTATTGTTATACCCAACGAGCCTGGGTTTCATTATGTGCGGATCACCCATCTTTGACGTGTCTCACGTCTAAATGCTCATTGTCTTTGGTTGACAGCGCTGACACCCGTCAGCAAGACTTTGACGACGTTCAGTTAAGAGTTTCACCTGACGGCACCATTATATATATTCCTGAGGTTATCACGAGAAGCTTCTGTCCTGTTGCCCATGACATCGGTGCCGGGGACCGGGTCAACTGTACACTCAGGTAGTTTATATACTTTTGTAATACCAAGGATATAGCCTGCCAGCAATAATATGGTTGAAAGATTTGGTAAACAACTTAAGACAGAGGAACGTACAAATGTAATAAATAATAACCAAAAATGCGGACTGATTTCGTTCTTACCTTAAATTTCAATTCAACTTTTTGGAGGAAAACAGCTGCTGTCTTAAAGGCTTCCTTTTTGCAGAAGACACAGGGCGTGGGAAATGAATGAAACAATAAATAAACAAACCAATAAACTAGTAAACTACAAATAAGAATATCGACGAAAATTACCTCTCACCTTATTGTCTTTTAAATAAATAAATAATAAAGTTGCGTGTATTTTTCTTTCATAACAGGTACGGATCCTGGACCCATGGTATGCCTGAACTCGACCTGGCAGAGAAAGAAACCGACAGCATCCCTTCTACGGCTACCGAGGACCTCAGCCGAGAGTGGCACATGGTAAACTCTTACGTCAAGAGACAGGAGACGAAATACGAATGTTGTCCTGAGTCATACGTCACACTTGACGTCACCTTGGAGCTTGAACGAACGAACTTTGTCCACAATTAACATTAGTTTGGAGCTTGAATGGGTTAATGTGACAACAAATGAAGGCCTTTTGGAGCTTAAATAGTAAGGTGTTGTCGACAAGAGACCAAACTTAAAAATTAGAAAGGTATAATTCCTCAAAGACAAAAAAGTCTTTCAGGTTATTCTAAAATTACCTTTGAAGATATTCTTCTCAAAGACGTATTATTTCATTACCTCAAAACATGAGGTTGAACCAATTATACTCGTAAAGTAAATTTTAATTCTTTGTTTTGTTCTTATTTATGTTTCCGAACAAAATCTCTCCTTAAACAAAACAATTGAAATTTCACATAAAAGTCTGAAATTATCATTTACAAACATTAAATAAATCTAATTTAATATATATAATGAACTACCATATGAAACTAAATAGTAATTAATCAAATATTAAAACGAACTAACATATAAAACTATAGGACAATTTATTGTGTTCTGATTAACTTACGTTTATATGTGACATTATGTATTTGCCAGATTAATTTTGAGTTACAAATCAGAAACGTCACGACTACGCCACCGGCGCCGACTCCTAAAGCACACAAGGATAAGCATGTTCCTTTCAATTATAAAGTTAAGAGTAAAAATTTGAATGGAAGGATCAGAAGTCGTCACGAGCGTTATGTAATTATGACCTTTACCCGTGACGCATTCATTTCTAATGTTGTTTATAAGCTACGTCCAGTATGTATTTCTCTGAGTAAAAACTACAACAATGCATTGTAAAGAGGGACGAATTGTGTGTTTACGTAGCGAGAGAAAACCGAATATAGCACCATCAATAGGACTTTTCCACGAGTGACAACATATTGATGACGCGCATGCGCATCGACAGTTAGGTTTTCCAATATTTGCTGTAAATTCATGTTAGGCTTATGTAGAAGATAATATTGTTAGGGCCAGTCATATTTCCCTTGCCTCGAATCTATGAGTTGTCTCATAGCGTTTCATATGTGTTCCTCTTTATCGTGTCGCATTTTGCTTTATGATTGTAAAAAATCAGCCCTTGGATATATTAAAATTTTTCATCACATACCCTTTGAATTAAATGCGTTTGTCATGCATGAACAATATAAAGTGATATTGACTCGAGAATGATTTTACAAGATCACCGAGAACATAATACTAATGGTTTGATCTTTGTAAGCGCGCAATTCCTACATCAACATGGCGTCGCGAAAAGGAACTGGACAGATTATCAGTGTATCTGATGACGATTTGGCAACATTTTGGGAAAATGTAACCAAGAAAAGAAGAAAAAATGTAGCCTAGCTAGCAGTAAATGCTTTTCATGATTATCTGTCGAAGAAAAATATGCGAACAGACTGAGGAAATGAACGCTATTGAATTGGATCGACATCTTTAAATGTTCAAGTTAAATAAGAAGCGTAAATGCATCTTTGTATTAAAACGAACAATGAAAATGTAATCCAATAGGTTATGTGATATAACAAGCAAAGACTTACGTTTCGGTCAATATATAGTTTTGCAGACCTGGATAATGTGATTCTTACATCAGAATGCGTCCTCGGTCAATATCACATTACCACGGCCATTAAAATTATATATTGACCTCAACACCAGTCTTTATTTGTATGATATCTGACTTCAAAAAATAATTTTATAGTACATATTTTTATGGCTCATACTACTTTCGAACACAGCTCTATAAAGCAAATCTGGACGATGAGCTAAACTGTAAGTGTTTAGATATAACTTTTCTAATTAACTCATGTAAAAAATCAGGTTGTACATATACCACCTGATAGAAGCAAAATCGTTTAAATACCTTCGTTAAAAATTAACTGCAATTTTACCTGGTGGACGAAATGTGTACTTTTATTTATAAAATAGATACATATTTAGGAAAATATTTGTATAATTCATTGTCATTATATTTAGTTGCTTGTATTAAGGAAGTATATTTTTATTTAAATTTTAAATGCAAACAAAATAATTCGTACTGAATGAAAAACAGCCAATACTTACAATGTTCATAAATCATAGTGTGTTTCCCTTCATACTTTGTATTTTAACAAATTCGTTATGTCAGTGTACACAAACCGAACATAACGCAATATGAATGAGGCAACTATCTTTAATTATAAATGAACACATACAATTCAATAAGTTTTATTATTGGCCGAACATTTTAAATAAAACATGCTCACAAAAATGCACATACACATGCTTATATTTTCCTGAACGTAGCAGTACCTGCATAATAATTCTTAAATAAAACACGGTCCTACAAGAACAGCCTCAAAATCCGAATAAGATAAAGATACAGACATACCCGTTAAATGTATAGTGTTATAGCCGTGGCAATCGACATATAACTGACATAAAAATAGAATACAAAAGGTTAAAATTCGCCTTATACAACATGTTTGCACACCAGAAAGTACTCCAACCGCGTAACCACGATCAGCAAATAAATGGCGGATATAATCACCAAACGTAGCATAAAGTTGGTTATTCAATCACGAGAAACTAATAACAATAATACAACATACTGGAACTCAGAGATAAATTTTAATGCTAATATGCATTTTTCTATTTGGGTTGCCAACATGAATGCGAATGAGATTCAATAACTAAATGTTATATCAAATTTCAGCAATACAATATATATGTAAATTTAGGTATTTATAAAAAACGCGCCAAAGGCCAATTATTATTGTAAATGTTTATTCAAAGGCAATTCTTTCTCTTACTTTTTCATGTTGTCAGATGTCAATGGTTCCAGTAAGTTTAAGAAGACCCCAAAACATGTATTTTAAATATGATATATAAATATATATGATTTTTAAGTTTTATTTTTCAAAGTGTATGATTAAAACAATAACTTACCAATTATATGCATATACATTTAAAAGGTTTAATATAGAATGCAACTATAAATCGAACCTCAATGTAGGCTTCTGTAGAAAATGTTTAAAATATTCCCGTTTTGATATGTGGTTATTTAAACAGGGGACATAACTTAATTCTTATTAAATGGTATAATTTTCGGTTTTATATCATTTATTACAGACCGTTAGTTATCCTTTACTACAGCACAAATAGAGCGAAAGTTTGAAAAGCGTGGCGTGCAGTATCATTGTGAGGGTAAACAGCTATACGGAAAATCGTATTATGTCATTCATTTAAAACTAAATTAACTTTACAGAAACACATTGACGTTACATTTACTAACGACTGTAAGCTGCACAATACACTAAAGGAAAAACACGTTAGTCACACAATTATTAATGTTTGTTTAACATTTCAAGCGAAGAACAATAAAACGTATGAACGCAGTTAAATAATAACGTTTACATTTGATTATAAAATACTTTACATTGCAACGCCTAACTGCAATGACCAAAAATGGTAAAACACATATAAATAGCTTTCCAAAATGAAGATGCAACACTTTAAGTTTTCTGTCGAGAACTATTGAATTAAGTAATATGATCTTATTGTACTGATGATTTGAGTTGCTAGTTGCTTAAAAAGAATGGATGAATGAAATATTTTAGTCGATAAATGTTAATAATATATTGAAACCTTAAAAAAACTATGTCAATCAGAAAATTTATATAATTGAATATCCACCCGGATTTGTTAACTATAATTAATTATGTGGTTATGGCATATAAAGCAACTCTCACAACATGTTCTTGGTTTCTTCACCAGACAACAAAGACATGATTAGTTTGAACATACTGAATTGATCATGCACACTGCATAAGAAATGAATCCTTAAAACATAGTGTTATGGCTTTATTATTTCTCAAATACATTTTGACGCCTTTACTTTATTCAATAAGGTAATATAATATTCTTCGAGGCTATGGCATTCCCTGTCTAGACTTTGGACAATGAGATTCAAATGATGTAATTATTATCGTTATATGTGTTTTCCATTTCCCAGTCTTGAAGTTAATGAATATAAAAGTTTCAGAGAATGACTAATGTTTCACAGGCACTTGTAAGCTGATCATTTTACTGAACATATCTTAAACACATACACGAAAATATTAAGACTTTGCCACCATATCTAGCTTTTAAAGAACATGCACATATCATTGTAGCATACATGTCTCATTGTTTACAGGTAATGTTATAGTTTTTCATTGGTCTATAATGTCAGGGAATTTCTAAAATGATTGTAAGGTTATATCTTTAAGTGAGGCATGGATTGTATAAAATAAACATAGTTTTGTATTACCTTTTACATAAGAGGTAAGAATATTTCATTACAGACGGAAGTTGCTTCTCCGAAATTACGCATTTTATTGTTCATCCGTAAAACATATCTTGTCTTAAAAAGGAACATCCTCCAAATGTGTATACTGCAGTTTACTATAATTGCTGCTTATATGAGAGCTAGAAAATGTAAAATAATTGCGAATGATTAATCCGCCATCGTTTTGAACAAACTACCAATATTATTACCTTTTTAATGGTGAGCTGGTACATCGCCTTAGAAGAGGTCACTTACATTTCTGCCATAAAAAATAAGACTCTACACTTAAAAAGTGAAAAGTGAACACTTAGCAGAAAATGAAGCATACCAAGCAGATAGATGTGACATCACACCCTAAAGTAATTAGTTTATATTTTAGTGTGGCATGAACTAATCGGACTTCTAGAAATAACCCAAGAAACACATCATCATGTGTGTTTCAATGTGTTTGTCTTGCTAGTTGTTGAAAATTACCGGATATATACACTTATCTGATAAGAATTGTATTTCCTGGCATTTTCATAGTTTGGCTTTTACTGTTCTCAGGCAAACTTGTATTTTCAGAATCTTCCAATCTGCATTTTTTTTTATAAGAAAAAGCACTTTCAAGCATAATTTAATGTTAATAATGCCACTCACTAACAGTACACATTCTTTGAGTATAAAAAGACTAGAAAAGTGTTATTCATTTTATACAGTGTAAAACGACGCAATCCATTCCGATGTACTCACAGCGAACCTACGGTTTAATATCAATGGTTTGATTGTGCCAATTACAATTCTTTGAGAAAAAAAACAAACAAATCAGTTTATTTATTTATAAATTAAAGTAAAAAATCCTAGCATTTTCTGTTATGATTTTTAAGAATCGATATGCGTTTTCCTTTAATTAGCTGTTACACATTTAAATACATACAAACATTTAAGCATTTGATCAAACACGTACATTGATATTTATAATTTATTGCGTGGATTTAATTAAATGAAATCCAAATATAATAAGTCTAACCTAACCTAACTGTCAAAGGCCCCGATAGTATTTCGGCCTCAAAACAAAACAAAACTAAATAAGAAAAAAAGAAAAATGATATATTTTGATCAATTATCTGCATATTTTGTGATTTTGTGTGTTCTACATAAATGTGGTATTCGCTTATGTATTTTTTTGAAACCAAGAATAAGAAAAAACTCGCGGAATCTTTCGCTTTCTTATTTGACGTCTTTTTCCAAAGCAGTTTATATGTAACGAATTTTCATGTCATTTATTTATGCCGTCGCCGCATTCATAAGCGACGTTCATAATGATTTTATTAAAAAAGGTATCCATTTACTTCAAATCTCTACACATCATTTCATCGCCTAGCACTTATAGCAAGATTTACTTTACTACGGTAAACGGCTATTTCAACGTTAAGACTACACACTAACTACAGAAGGAACTAACTACTGTAAAATACAGAATATTAGATCTGAAATCGACGTTGTTTTATTTCTTGGAACATCAAAGATGTAATGAATATATGTTACAAATATCATTTCACATTAACACGGTGTTTTCGATAACATAGCTGTGGGAGCTGTAATTTGCAGCATTAACAATATCATAAACACAATTGAATCTATATTTACTGTACAATGTATTATACAATGTCGCCATTTCGTTTCAGAGAGTAAAATACTTGAATTTACTCACTGATAAATGCTTCCAGTCCAGTAAGAAGGACTTTCCAATTGGAAAAAATGTTAATGAAAGCATTAAAGTATAAATAACTTGAATTTTCATTTCCATACAGACATGTGATAAAAGATTAAGCTGTCTAAATGTGTTGGCTGCTCCGCAGCTAACATGTGGCATCTATGTTTAAATGATAACAATGAACATATTATAAATATAGATAACCTTCCTGTGTATGTAGTGCTACAATTGATAAAGTTTTCTAATAAGTGTTATTCTCCGACATGTGTAAACACTTGTATCTTGGCATGCCAGTAGGTATTATTTTGACGCATAGACAAGAAGTAGTCGTAAAGAAAAGAAGTACTTTGATGAAGAGCTTGGACGGAAGATTTAGGTCAGAGGATTTTATATTTCGTTTATTTCCTCTCGGCATGGCATAATACGGTTAAGTGGAATTGATTCTGTAGTAGTCAAAGTAATGGATATAGAAGGTGGACTAATACCTTCGTATATAAAACGGCATAGAAACAAACTTACCGACGTAGGTCATTGAGAGTTGAAATTAAAAGTTTGACAAATATTAAATTTCATTCTCGAAGCAGGGAGTAGGTAAAAACAATGATAACGACAAAACTATGTCAACCAGTTTTATTGTGACCATTTATTTACATTTTTAAAGAGAAATATGTGTTAATTGCTTCGCTCTATTTTGTTGCAGTTAAGTGTTTTGCACGCAATGTCATCTTAAACGCAGAGTCGAATACAACCACTCAACAATACTGTAGATGTATTTTTATAAAGTATGTAACTTCAGGATTAATCACTTACGCGTGATTGTTTTTTTTTCTGGAAACAAGTGAAAGCAACTTATCACCTGAATGCACCACCTATACTAATTGATATTTTGTATACACACATAATATATATTGAAAAGCCCAATAAATGGACTAATCATACCACAAAACAACAACAAGTACAACAACAACAAGAAGAAAAACAAAAACTGCACTAACAACAACACTTACAACAAAGGCAACAACGACAAGCAAGTTCTTTACTAGAAACGCCTGGGTGTGAGAGTGGGTAGATTTCTCGTCATTGGTGTCATATTACTTTTAGATTCCATATTGATATCACTAAAATATAGAATCCATTATATTGAGACAGAATTGTTTACTAGAATTTAGGCCAAATCATTTATAAAAATTGCTGGTATTATATTTACCTTCGAAAGTTGGTGTAAACATCGAAAACTTACAAGAAATATATTTTTGTAAAAATGCCAACATTTAAATTTTCGGCAAATTTCCCCTTTTAAGAGTTAATCAGAATCAATGGCTCTCTTTACAGATTTGCAAAGGTCATGGGCGCTGTCATATTAGAAAACCAAAAAACATAATTAATATCGTCTCCTTAGAGACAGAAAAGGTTGTGAAATCATCATGTAGAGAAAAGCTATTTCTAGCAAATAGAATTAAAGTTTATGCAAAAAGAATCCATTTATACATTTCTATTTGCATGAATTAATAATTACTGAACGGAACTTAAGAATTCTGGATGCTGAAAATGCTTCTCAATGAATTTGTCTTTGTCGTAAATTAATGAGTTGATTTTGTTCATTGCAGATATTATATG
The DNA here is from genome assembly GCA_007844125.1 of Sinonovacula constricta. NCBI lineage: Eukaryota > Metazoa > Mollusca > Bivalvia > Cardiida > Solecurtidae > Sinonovacula > Sinonovacula constricta. The sequence continues at coordinate 11,500,197 of CM017567.1, read as the reverse complement.
TAAATCAACGCATGTTAGATAAGACAGTATAGCAGTAAAACACAACCGATCATATTCATAAGAAAATGACAATCAGATAATATACATATGTAATGAATATATGCAAATCGTTAAGTAATAGAATCCTTCTCATATCTGAAAAGGAACCTTCTTATTTTATCTCTTCCAGGCATTTCGTTATAATAAAGTCTTTATTTGATCTTTTCTGATATTTTACGTACAATATATTTATCTCGAATAGGACAGTGTAACTGACAAACATTATTCATAGAGTTCAATATTAGACATACTATGAGAGGAGAGAAGACTATTAATACGTTATGAATAAGCAATTTTTGTCAGTTGTATTTACATATATGATACACCACCTGCATCGAACATAGCGTCGAGTTTAAATAAAAATGAACCTACACACTTGTTTTGATTATGTGAAACTGTTTTTATAGACTTCGAATGTTTAAAGACTTAAATCCATCCGTCGAATAATAAAATTGATTTCTGAATGAAACATTTCATCCACATTCGGCATAGATTTTTTTATTATCGTCTGAACAAATAAATATATAAACTTGACTACGTTTTTATATCTGATGAATCGTAGACTTTATATTAAAACGTCATAAGATGTTGAGAAGAATACGCTGAGTCGGTATTTCTACTTTTACATTGGTCTAAGGATTCTAACAAGCCTAAAGGTTGTGCTTGTTTGTATGACCAAAATTGTATAAAAAATGACAAATGTGTTTTGTGAATAATGTGCGATGAATCCAATGTGCGTTGTTATATTTGCGATAATCTAAAGTGCCAAGAGCCAAATATGCGATAATTCAATTTTGTAACTTGTTTTTTAATAATATCAAATAATATATAAATTAGATACTAAACTCAGCAAGGTAAACCCTTTATGTTTGTCAAATATTGAAAGTTTCAAACTTATTCACTTAAACTATGATCTTGAACATGCTCTATGCTTAAAATGTCAGAGTTTACTCTGGTAATAGATTTTCAATCCTTACACAGACAGGAAATGACTTCTAAATGTTATGAAGATAAATGACTTCTTGTCAGGTATTTGCTGTTACAAAAATTGAATAATCTCGTCTAGAGCGTTATTATTGAGCTTACGTGTCAGCTAAACTTTATCTGATGGAATGCATCACTCGACAAAGATTTTTGTAAGGCTTATGTTTGTTAAAGTTTGTAAATTCCTCCATTACATAAAACTAATATCTAGACAGTGAGTTGCAAATACAAGTGCCAACAATTCTAATGTATTTACGCAAAACGCAAAACATGCAGAATAAAATTCAATCAAAGCAAATATGTGGAATGTGTTTTTACCTGGCACTGATATTCGTTTCATATTTGTAATATAGAAATATTGCAAGATCCTATGAGAATTAAAAAAGGTATGTACAAGGTATGTACAAAGGTGAAAGCTAAAGATAAACAATTATCTAAGAGAGATCATCACAGAAAGAGAAACAAAAAACACATTTACGGCAATTAAAATATAAAATGCAATCATTTTACAATAGTTTATATAAGTATTGTGTGTTGAATGTATGTAGTTGAGATACATGCACATCGCATAAGAATGCAAACACAGTTGGTTATTTATTCCGAAACATAGCGAATTTTTGTACGTAAGGTAAAGGGTGTATGAGGGGAATTTGATGAACTGTTGGCAATACTAGTACGTGATTTAGGCCTTTATTGTAGTAAATCTATTAGCTCTTAAAAATGAATAAAATGTTAATTAGTAATGGAAATTAAAAAATAATAGAATGAAATAGTACTAGAGAGTTCTCGTTTTCAGAGTAGATGGGTTGTTGTACCTGGAATTTCGTGTCACTTGACGGTCGTTACGGATGCTTCTTAATTATACTGTAACAAATAATAAATAAAGTGCATTGTAGTAGCGTAGAAATGCTGTAACGTTTACTTAGGTTTTACTATCCAGCACAGATAATAAAAAGACGTAGCTACTACATGTAGCTAAAATATTTTTTTTTTAGATCGGTCCTTAATACTATTTACACCAATTAACTGAAATCTTTCATGTACATTTAGACAATTAAGAACATGTTAAAGTTGTGATTAGTAGTATATGGTCTGTACAATTAACGCGATGTCAAGAAGTTTTATGACGACAATGTATGACCCATTATTTTTCTATACGAATTAACATAATTTTTACTTAGTCCAACTGTCATTGTAAGTGTTTTGTACGTGTAACATAATATTAATGCGCCATACGGAAAGCCAAATCTAAACTCAAAATGGCGGAAATGTATTTCTTGAAGTACGAATCGCTTGCGAATTAATAATAGTGTATATAAAATATACTTTTTGTCTAGAAGAAAAATGGCATGTAGCTGGGAAAATTACACTGGTATGAACTACTATAAATATGCCCACTGTTCACTGACCCCATTTCCATCCAAGCAGCCATGTGAGTGAATAAAGTATATTATTGTCACAGTCACACGACTATACTTTGACCAATGTTTGCATTAGCGAATTAACAATGCAGAGTCAATTCTTTACTTATTTGCATGTTTTCTTATACATAAGGACAAGAATGGCGAACATGTTACTTTAAAACAAACATCGCTTGATCTAACATTGCTACGCACAGAGTGTTGTTTGAACTCTCAATGATTAAGTACCTCCAAATTTTAAATTTTTCAAATCTTATAAACATTTTGCTTGTAAATGGTTTTGTTTGTTCCGTTGGAAACAGATGAAAACATAACCTGGTCATTTAGGAGTTTTTTTTTCTTTCTAAAGTGAAGGTGTGAATTTAGAACTTGAGTTGTTTAAGAATATGGAATAAGGTATGAAAGGGCGATTTAATAAATGGAAAATCTTAGAGTTTTCGAAAAAATTACTTCAATTTCTAAAGTAAAATAAAAGTGTATTATTTTGCTGGTCTATGTTGTAACTAATCATCTAAAATGCATTTAACAAGTATTAAAGCGTCTTTTCTGTATGCATCCATTCGTGTTCAATTAAATAAACAATTTCTCGTCGAACCAAATAAAAGTAAATAAAAGTCACAAATTGTTCTACATGTGCAATGGACATATAGTAAACACTGAATTATTTTTTCGTTATGTCATCTTTAAAAGCAAATGTTGTTTATTTCTAGCAAAACACTTTATCTAGAATAATGTTGCATTTAAGTTATTTAAAACGATAGGAAAGAGTTATAATTTACAATGAATTGGGGAAGACATATGTGTTGTCCTCTGCTTAGCTTCTTAATACATGACAATAAAGTTTGTCGTGTTGATCAATCCACCAATTCAAAATTATATAATATAACAATCATATAGTCTAATGAACGTCTGGTAACTAATGGTAATTCGTAGAGATTTATAAGCAGAAAATGCGAATAGACACCAAGTCCTTCCGAATATAACCTGTTAATTAGGCATTTATAATTTATTGAGACAAAAATTGATAACCAGACCGTGTGTGTTTCTTACCAAAGCGTGATGGAGGTCACCTATTGACATTACACTAATTGTTTTAAAAAACTCATAAGAATAACCACCTTTACAAAGTAATGCTTATGTGACATTAACAGAATGATTAACATAATTATTTAATTATATTTATCTACTTGAAGAAATTTATTAGGAAATGTTGAAAGCTGATTGTTATCAACATTTGCCTTTCCAAGTCAGCTGAAACAAGAAATTGATGTACAAACATTTCTTATCTCCAAAAGTTTCACCGTCAATATTGCAGTTGCCTTCTGTGACCCTTATTGCGAGAGTTGTAAGCGATTTAACTCTACTATCACATACTATCATCGCCTCCACTGAAAACGTATGTACCGTCCAGGCGGGACTTGTGTTGAAGACTTTTGCATGGAAATTCTGTACTTAAAAGTTAGTCATACTATATGATCAATAGTTCCGAGACTAAATACTTACGATGCACTTTAAGTAAGCGTGCTGTTTTCTTTTTTCTTTTCATGGGTTATTTATGATCAGGCATGGACTAGTAAATTGTTCGTTTTACTTTCAGCATAACAATGTGAACAATTATTTGTTTATCTCACCAACTAACTACTTTTTGGCAACCATTACATTTTACTATTTTTGAAATATGAAAACAATGAATGCAAAAAGCACAATTTTGTCTCCAATCCATGACAAAACATCATAGCCAAGCTTTCTTACACCTAACAAATAAATTCAACGAATGATTTCGCAATGGCGAAAATAATTAAACATGGTTATACCCATCGTGCAAGTCACTGCGTAAAACATTTCAATCCCTGCGCACATTTTTATCAAATGGATCAAATGGATAATAAGCCCCCTTAGTAAACTTAAGTCTTTACTTTTTTATTAGCTAGTCTAAATATTGTTGACAGCGAGTGTTTATAATTATATTCCCTGGTAAGTCCAATTTAAAAAACCGGCTTTAATATATGTAGACCCTCAATTGGAATTCAGCTTTTGCAGCGCACTTCATATATGCGTTTGAACAAAAAGTGTAACATTTTTAAATTGAGTCAATACGTATGATAAGCCGAGAATTCATTATTAATTTGCATTAGTTGAAATATGTCCATACAATTGATCAACAAGAAAATAAGAACATGTTCTATAAGAATTACCAAAGATATAAAAATCTTAACTATCACGAGACAATGGCATACATAGTATGACGGTAAAGCGACAAAAACACAGAGCTGAGATATTACACACACAAACAAAAACAACTGTTACTGTCTCAGAACGTCGAGCCAGCAAAAGGACCGACTGCTGTACTTTAACCCGGTGTGTAATCTGAAGGGTTTTCTCACAGTGTAAATAAAACTATCCCATCAAAGTGAGACAACTAACAACAAGAACATGTATCGGGAGTTAAACAGATAGAAATACTATTTACAAACAAAACAACTCTAGTAATTATCTATCAAAATATGCACAATATGCACAGGAGTTAAACACCTCAACAACCGTACAGTTTCAAACGAGAGAATAGTGTTAAATAAAACTGTTTAAGCGATGATTGCATTTATATTCGTTATTTAAAACATACATGGGTTCAGATATAGGAAAGAAATGTTCTGTTCTGTTCAACTTTGAAGCATTAGAAAATCCAATAAGCAATAAGTACAATAACCAAAATATAGTAAACACATGATCAAGAAAGAACAGTAATTGGACACTATCAATGTATTGTTTGGGGTTATTACGATACATATTACAGGTCTAAATTATACATACTTATTTTATATGTTTTTTACCAAATCACTCTTTAAAGTTGAAAAATAAAAAAGAACAATAAATAAATTACTCCATGCTTTTCTGAGAATTTAGGAATCGGTTCACTGACTTTGTTCTTTTATTATTTGAACTTCTAAATTATACGGCTGAACACTTCATATTCTAATTCTGAAACAGTTGTTAACACTTGTACAGCTTCGCCTGTTCTTAGGCTTCATAGCATTTATTGCTTTACGAACCACCGCATACAACAATAAAACAGCGAAAGTGGTTAGGAATGTTAATTTTAAGCACTATTATATTATTGTTATTGTCTAAACACGAAAACGGGACCACAAAGAGAGTTTGTTTGAACTTATGAAATGTTGGTTTTACACAGCAAGCAAGCTGTTAGGCAAACCGTAATATCACAATCAAGCTACAACAATTAATATCACAAAGAATGTGTTGTGTGTATATAGGTTCAATTTGAATATAAAGTTTAACTTACAATATATAACTTTTCTCATTACTGGCATTTACCAACACTAAATATATAGTATTGTGTAATAAATGTATTTGTAGTACCGAGGTATATGCACAATGGAATGCTTAATAAATTACCCAATAAATAGGTAATAGTTAAAAGAACAAAATAAACAAAATACTTTTTCTTTCTGTAGTTGAATTGAAATTACGCCTAGTGATGATTTGAGCTATAGCCTGTAAATAGAGGTAATGTGCTGCAACAAATTAGAAGATTTTATGATTTGAAGAGAAATATAAAATACGGGCATGTGTTACAATTAATTTTAACCCGACGTTTTAAAGGAGGTATATGGGACTATCTGACAGAAACGTGTCACTTACGACAGGAAGACACGATTCCTAGATTTGTCTACGAGTTTCGTTAAATGTTTAACAATGAAAATTGGTTGAAGCAGAAACGATAGAATCAAAAGAATTATAACTGAAAGACGACAGATGCTGCTGGTGGTGTTAGTTAAACGTATAAATAATTATAAAACAATGTTAAAAAGAATAAACATCAACTTTCTCTTATAATTAATTATCTGTATCGTATAATTGTCACCCGTTTTATTTCGTAATTTAAATTGGAAGTACTAACTTAATTGGGTGTTAATATCCACATTTCTCTTAAAACGAAGTTTAGCCTTATTTTACAACGATGTATGCACTAGTTTGTTAGTATATATTTACTTTTGTCATCTGAAATTTCAACGTATTGATATGTTGTTAATTGTATTACATTGAGTAAAATACTTACAACCAAGGAAAAAATTAACCATCAAATTATTTGTTTATTGTCGATTTTTTACGACAATAATATGTTTTCTCTGTGCTCAAAGTACAACTTTTCCCGAGTACGGTGACTGAGGGAGTCCTGTATCGATTGCATTATCATGACATTCTTAAAAGACACCGCACCAATACACACAAACAGATGTTTAGAACTGCATACTAGAGACATATTTGACATTGACTATTGCCTTTACATGTATGCATTATAAGAAAAGGTGCGACAAAAATCAAGGCTTTCCCTTTATATTGCTACATACTTTAAACATAACGTAGCGAGTAAATGGTTGTCGGTAGAAGAACGGACCAAGTAGGGCAGCTACATGTTAAGTCGCGCTATACGAGTCATTAGATGATTTGTTCACTGCAAGTGTATGGTCATTAAATATTTGTGTAACGTATTGAGCTTTTAATAGCAGCAATTGTAAAAATCCGTATCATTTCTAAACTATATCTTTATGACAACCCGACTTACTAGTTAAAATAATAGAGAATAGATTATATTATTATTTGAGGTGGTTTGTGCAGTATATTGACGTTATTTGGACGGATCTTTGCTCATCTGAATGCGACGATTTAGCATCATTCCGGTGTTAAAACTGAATTTAACGATTATTTCCCCGCGTTCTCTTATAAGTAGTTTTATTACATACATACGTCATGCTACAGAGTTCAAGTGGGGCTTAGATATTAATGTTGAGGCATTATTTGTTATTTCTTAGACGAAAGGAACTGTTTTATTGTACAATAGGGTTAAATGTAGTATCGGTTTACTTTGATGCCAAATTGCTCAGATTAAGGGATGGACTGAATACTATTTCATATAAAAACATACATATGAATGTTTCAGAATTCTGGGTAAGAACATTCTGGAAAAGATAAATTGTGTTTTAAAGACATATGCAATCTTTTACCGTCCTTAGGTTAGATAACAAGATATTTCAAAATCGAGCTCTGTTAAAACATTAAAGATTTAGGTTAAAGAATAAGACAGATAATTATTATATAAAATTACTGTTAACTCTTAACATCAGCTAACAGGTATTTCTCAGCATTTCTGCAGGAAGGTATGAGGATAAAAGGCTACCTTTTACAGTAACGGAGTATTCTGAGATAGAACAAGAAGGATTTGAGTCAGTAGATATAATTTTATCTAAGCATAACACGACTAGAGAAAACAAAAGTAAACGAAATCTTTTGTAGAAATAAGGAAAATAACGAAGGGCTGCTACAGTTGTTTGTTCGCTATTTAGTATTAAAGGAAATGCATGTACAATGTAATTACATTTGTAATTGCAATTAGATACTTTAAGTCACTGGCATATATAAACACATAAACAATAAATTACATGGGCAATAAAACCGTATAATCACATCCAACATTTATTATCAAAGCTAAAGATGGTATCCGACAGTTTCCGTTTATCTTATACACATAACAACTCTTACCACATGTTCTGCATGTTCTGGTGGAGTTTGTGCATATTTGCTGCATAAGCTTAAACTTTAGATTAAGGCGTTTAAATACAGATTGTTAATATCATTAATGAATTATTACACATAGCGATTCTTGAAATATATCGCTTTAAACGTACATTTTTTAAAATAAGAACGATTGGATTTCAGCTTAAAGGAGCTATCGATGTCGGAACTGATTATCTTCATGATCATGTAAAGTGATGTCAGCAGTAAAGGTTTACGTGGTTGTCTTAGTTATATATAGCTAACTGTGCAACGTGAAATGTCTGTGTGCAAAGATAAGTGAGAATTTATGATTGATCACACAGATCTAGAGCATCAATAAACACCATTTGTTCAGGATCTTTACAGGTAACAATGACATACATGGTTAATGGAGAAAAATGTTTAAGATGTGTTTAAAAATATTTTGGTGCACACAATGTCAGTTGAATCAATTAACATTCATAGTTGCGCATTAGTAAATATCTGGTAAACTGAAAGTGAAAAATACGTTTATGTAGTAGAATACCAATAGATAATAATTTAATATTCCTTAAACGTCCACTTCAATACCCTTAAATCAAATTTATAAATTAAAATATAATTTACATAAATATAAATGAAAATTGAACACGTTTCAATTTAAAGCGATATTTGTAAATTAATTGAAAATAGAAAAAAGAACTTGTTTGCTTCCCACAATGATTATGAGTTACACCTTCAATCATGTACGTTCTCGGAATCTACTTCAACTGTAGTTGGTTGGTTGTTGTAATGTCATCGGTTGGTACTTTAGAAATGAACGATACACATCTAATTGCCATATAGCGTAAAGCATCTGAATTGTTCAGGTCTATTTACTTTATAACATGCGTTACATATCAGACGGTTTGTTTATTTTCTTTTTCTTTTTAAAAAAGAAGAAGACATAATGCTTGTTTAATGCACATTGGATAATAATTGCCAAAAGGCCTAGCAAAGACCTACTATTCTACAGAAGTAAAAACATAGTTAGACATATCTGTGACGTGGTATACCACACCAAGTAACACAACATAATATAGTAATGGAAGATACTTAATTAAAAGCAATACGTTGTTATAATCGTGTAAAGACTTGAAGTAATACTTAACGACTGTAATGTCTTCCATCCATTATCCACCTAATTCACTTAATTACGAAAATATCTCAATATCCTGTGAGAATTAGAAAATAAATTAATGGTGGAACCAGAACGAGATATATGTATGACATGCTCGTTAAATAAAAAAAAAGAAATTCTAAGACGTAAAACAACAACATTTACAGAATTGGAACTGTCAAAATTGCCATTTTGGATTCTTAACCAGTTAGAGACGAGTTTCTTTAAGGAAATATAGTGGGTCGATGCATGATTATAGAAAAAAAAAGCAGACACATTTTCGACCAAAATAAGTGTTTCATTCACCTTTGTTATCTATTTTAGTGACACATTAATCACTTTGTGTTGGAAAATATTGAATATTCTAATGAAAACTCTCATTACATACAGGGTGTCCCATAATATCTGTTACCATGTTAAACCCACATTACTTATATTTGTTAATTACTTATTTACATTGAAACTATAAGAAAACAAAAGTGACATATTTAAGTTTTCTTTGGTGTACACAAAACAACAAAATTTAGCACATAATGCTAAAAAACAGGTATGTGTTTCTATGTGACGTCCCTCTTGTTCGATAACGACGTCGCAACGTGTTTTAAAATTGTCAATCACGGATGTGCAGGTTTCATTGATAATGCATTTGATTTCTCTTCTGATGTTTGCTTTGAGTGCTTTCAAAGTTGTGGGAGACGGCTTGTATACTAGGTCCTTTAAGAAACTCCACAAGTTAAAGTTTAAAGACTCAAATCAGGTGAGTGCGGAGGCCACGCGTACTGTGTTCTCAGGGAAACCACCCGGTCTTCAAATGTCCTATCGAGCCAGTCGAGTACTGCTGCCGATGTATGCGGTGTTGACAGTGCCGTCAGTAATTTTAGATTTAGATAATAACGTAGTATTCTGTGAACACTCGAACGTTTTACTGTGTTAGTAACATTTCCTAAAATCTTTCTAACAGATCTTTGTGGCGTTTCTGAGATTACATCTTGAATGCTGGCAATGTTTTCAGCGCTTCTCACAGACTTGGGTCGACCAGGATTTGAATGACGTCCGTCCGTTACAGATCCTGTTTTTTTTCAAATCTGTCTACAACTCTTTTTATTTTCATCTTTGATAGCACTTTCTTCAGGATGTCGTTTTGCCATTTCTCGGATGACTGTGGTAGGTGAGTCAGTCGAATAATACAATTTAACTATCACAGCGTCAAAATCATTTTAAGACGCCACATTGAAAAACAAATGACGTTAAATGATGTCATTTCCTCTAAAATGGAAAAAAAATCATTTTCCCATACTTTTATGCTATACTAACTTTATTTTGTAACGGTTAATTTGATACCATAAAATCTATCATTGACAACCAAAAAATAAAATAGCACACTTTCAAAATGGTTACAGATATTTTGGGACACCCTGTACCTTTATTGTAACATAATTTTGGACAATGATTAAATAAAAAGGGAATATGCAGCAGCTACCCCGTGGAAACACCGTGGAATGAACAAATTTTCAATCAGTTGCAGTCATTTAGGAAAAATGACTAGGTCCTATAAGTATTGCAAGATATATTAAATTTAAAACGGCACATTGCAAAGGTATTTAAATGTACGTGCCACTCAAATTTACAACAAAACTGAGACATTATATGATATGGAAAGAACTCCAGAATTTCTTCCTATGCATATTAAATTTCGATTAGGCGCAAATGACTGGGCAACAATTATAAAAGTTTGTCCAGATTTGTGCAGAGAATTTAAAGAACGATATAAATCATGAATTGTAATTGCGTCAATCAATTCTAGATTAATTGTCCATTTATTACAATTTACGCCATTCAGGGAACAACCTATCTGCCTTTTTCTTTGACAAGTATTCAACATCTGATTACACTATCCTTAAAAATACCAAAACTCTTGAGTAACTGTATTACTTAATTAACACACAAACAAAACTAAAGCGGATCATCATAATATTACATATTGATAATATAATATTACAATCGAAGACAACCAGAATACTAACTTTGGAAATAGAGGCACAATAAAACAGTACCCTTGAGCTGTCGATAAAAGATTTTAGTTTGTAAGACAGAAACACAACAAAGGAGAGGTCAATGGATAATATAAGAAGAAACATTATACAAACCGAATTAGCATGTGCGACATAGATTTTGCAAGTATGCATAATCAGACAATAAGTCATTAAGTTTGCATACTCGTTAGTCTCTTGTATAAGAACAATAGCACATGAGTTATTTTAAGACAAAAGTTTCTACATTATACAACAATTACTGTTTGTTGTTTTACATTTAAAATCTTATTAGCTATTGCTGTCAAGTTGATGGTTTCGTAGGCTTGTACAATAGTGAATAGCGACGTTTTCCCCGTCATAAACTTTATTTGCTCATGGTTGGTCAAATTTTGTTCCAAAAATAACCCTCTAATCAAAATGAGTAATTGATCCAAATATTACCTCACTTTCTCAGTAGTTTAAATGTGCTCAGTATGCATAATAAAATTGAATTGTCTCTAGAGTTGTCAAATTATTTTAAATCGTCAAAATCTAAAACAGATAGCCCAACAAGCTTAACACCGGATTACTACAAAACGGAAATACACTTCATTTGACAGAAATCCCAAAGTGTGGATCGTTTGTAGGTTTAATTGCAACCGCAGCAGACAATTGTATTGTTTTCTAGAATAAATCGTATTTTTAAAAAAAATAATTTAAATAACTACATACTGGGCTTGCAATATAAATACGCACCTCCTAAATTAAAACAACAACAACAACAACAACAGGCATGACTTTTATGGTTCACAAAATGCTCTTAGTTACTAAAATAATTGTACACAAAAAAATTTAGTTGGGGCTTGAATAACAGTTCGTGTAAACTATACTTTTTCACAGTATCACTTCTTACTCCCTTAAGATTTTGTTCAGCCGTGTGATGGATGATAAAAAACCTAATTAATTAACGTTTCCACTCTAAGCACTGCTTCGCAACTGACGAAGTTGATATAAATGCTAACAAGAATTGTACTTCAATTGAATTTTGAGATTTCTTTAAGAATGTTATTCCTCTCTTGCTGTTAAATACAGAATGCATTTAAGAATATCTACATATAATAAAACGTTAGACGTACATACTAACTCTACATATTGAACAGATTTTTCACACAATACCTTGTACAGTGATATGCCGAATATTCTCACAAACCTAAAGCGATTTAAAATATTGCTCAATAAAATATACAACAGCGCTAACTACTCTAACAACGACAACAACAACGACGACGAACAGGACAACAACAAAGAAATACATTCATAGATGCCCAAAGCGTAACGTAGTTATTTTATTTAGTCTGTGTAAACCTTATGTGTGTTTTAAAAATATATTTTGTCAAACAAATGCCTTTAATGATTTCCTTCACTTCTTACATCCTAGAAGCAGTAACTTTCTGACGCTTACATTATCAATTAAAACAATGACACGACCTTTGCATACGTAATGATAATTAAACATCTTTGTAATGCAACTCTCTCTTGCTGAACGTCATTGTACTTAATTCGCAGCACTCAAGCGCTCTAATTAAATAAAACGTGAACTGAATGTTAAACGACAGCAATTCTGCGCTAATTAACATTTGTAATTTCATTTGGAAATTTTCGTGTTATGTAAACAAGGAAAGTCGACAAATACGCGTCTGTTTTTATATGATAACTGGTATCGGATAATTGCTATTTATCAAATTGTCTAATATAATAAGAAACATTGATAAAGGTATATTAATATTATTTATTTAATTAGATAACTAGAGAAAAAAACTGTGACTAAACTGTCGATGTTTCGGTTAGGGAAATCATTGTTACATCGCATGTTATAGTTGAATTGTTATTTTAATTAGTACACTGAATACTATTTTATAACCTTTTAAAAAGTGTAGGTTCGAAGATAGTAAAATAAATGCAGATACTATTTTTCCGTCTTTTGAAATGACGATTTACAATGTAGAAACTTTAAAACGAATGTTCTACTTAGAGTTATAAAACAGCGTATCAGTTAAATAGTTTCTGCTACAGAATTTAATACCACTATGTTATAAGCATTTGCACTCATAATCCAATAAAACAAGCTTAAGCTAACTTTCGATTGAAAGCACCAACGATCGAAATGTTGTTCACTTTAAAGTTGTCTTCAAACTCAGTTTTGGAGAATGTCTGCCAAATGTCAGTTCGTATGAAACTAGGAGATTATTATCATCGTTTAGATTTTTTTTAACTCTTTATGTTTGCTCCATACATAAATTACTGTACTAAAAGATTGACAAAAACATCACATATAAAAACTTTGTTTTTAGTTTGTTGTTATTATACGAATAGCATTTACTGTCGTTCCAACTGTTTATACATGTATACACATTGCACATCGCCAGTGCCTATAATAAATCATGTTTAAGTTTGACATTCATGAAAATCCCACTTAACGATAGAGAATGACATATCCTTATTATCCAACTTAACGAAGAATACGCCATAGACAATAAAATAATTTGTTTCACAGACTATTGAAATAAAGCTGAGACACAGTTAACCAAATAATTATTATCAGCAATTCAGCTTATCTAGCCATTGAGTTGTAGCAATAATCTTGAGAGCGACGCCTATATCTGGAATGCTCACTAAAATTTGCACGCGTGGAAAGTCTGTTTTGCGGACTTCCATAACCCAGTTTGAAATTCCGCTTAAAATTCGTAAAGTCGGTTGATTTTATGAAACACTAAACTTTGTTCTTTATGTATATAACCCAAATACAAAGATGTTTACATGCAAAACAACTTTAAAGTAAACAATAAGATACTAAGAAAGAAAAGGCATACTATGTTCCTGAAAAATACTACCTAAACAAAAATGACTTGTGTAGTTTAAGACTCATGCACACGTGCATTTCCTGCATGTACACTTTAGTTTTAATCTTAATAATTTTGGCATTTTTTTCATCGAAATATGTAAGATCTTGGAAAACCTATCAAATGGTGTCGGATTTTTTTTTACATTTTGTTATTGTTTTGAACTATTCTATGGTCTCAGGATTATAAAATATACAAAAGTTTTCGGGTGAATTACAGTTACTGAAAACTTTCAAATAAAAGCCTTAATTTTTCAAATATGTCTTTGTTGCTTGTTCCCATATTGCTTTTACCTGTTTACTTGTTCCATTTTTGACATTTTTTCATGTTTTACAGAAGGCGCAGAGTTTGAAATTTATGCACTAATCAGATTAACAATTGCAGCCTTTGTGATTTTATTGCCACAATGGTCGTAGGCTGTTTATCAAATTATCGTAGTAATTTACGAACCAATCACGTGCAAGCAAATTTAATATCGCTGGAGAATCCAATCTGGGATATTCTGAGATAACCTCTTCTACTGGTAGCCGACTGATCAAGATCAACATTATTTGTTTATGACCAATCAATGCATGCTTAACAAGCTAAGAGAAAAGTAAATGCTACCGAAGAAATTGTATTACCTAACTGATTTAAAGTAAATATTTTTCTCACATACAAAAAATAACAACAATCGTGATATTGGAGTTAAAAAGGTATCCGGCAAGGTGGACCAATTTTTGTCTCAAATAAATCATTCTTACTTGAAAATGTCATATAAAATTCTGTCCATTAATGCCATAGATCTGTGTGAGCAGTAAAGCATAAACCCACCTTCGTCATGACAAACAGGAATTTCTTTTCAGAGCTAAGCTGCTGAGTTAGCTACTTTTAACCTTAGAAAACCACGTGACAAGTTACTTTTGATATCACTTTATATCGTCATCAGGTTAGCCCGCTTTGACGTCGATATCTACTTTAAGCAAAGAGCACTATCGTGTTTATTTATAGACTCGAAGTAAATGAACAATGTTTTTTTGCGATCTGAACTGTCATTGTGGCAAAAACAAAAATAAAAATACCAGGAAAATACATAACAAAAACTTACCACAAATGGATGAACATGTAGGGTACACTGAATCTCTAATTTGTACATGTATTCGAAGACAGATAACAGCAGTATTAGGTCAACCTAAACTATCAATCTAAAATGATTTAGCCAGTTATATTTATCTGCTATGTATATTTCCCCTGAGAGCACTTCGCAATAGTGTAACGATTGGCTGTTAATTCGAAGCACTGTACCCCTCTCACAATTACTCCATATAATAATGCTTAATGCCAGTAATATGTCACATCTATTAACCCCTTAAGTGGTTTAATGACATTATATTGCTTTATACAACAAGCAATAAATACACACAGAACAGCTTAAAAGCTAAAAAAGGTTTTAATATGGTAAAAACACTTCTGTTTTAATTGACATTTGCGACATCATTTATCGAAGAAAAGTTAATGTATTTGATAATTTTGGTTCCATGCTTTTCAAAAGCTGAGATAATCCTTACGCCATATTTACTTGGGAATATATATAACGAATTGCGTGTTATGAAATGCATTTTGCAGTTAACATGTTCTTTTACTTTAGCTGCTGAAAAACGGAATGTTTAATTGGAACCCTTAAGAGAAAACACCTGCATTCATTTTCACATTTATATCATATTATTTCAAACATGACATTCTCAATCGATAAATAAAGAGTAATTTTTATGTTTTGCAAAAGAAATTTTTACCAGAAACATGTTTCTTCTGCGCTTTTAATCTGCAGATATGATGTAAAATGGCTTTATGCCATTCAATTCTATACAGAAAGCGTCGTAGCAGTTTATTTTTTTAAATAAATATTTTTAACTTGTTAACCTTAACCTGTTGATTATAATACATACTAACATTTCAAAACCTTAGTTTAATTGTGGGACTATCTGACAAATATTATTCAATTTAAACAAATACAGTTAAACGATATCGGGCGTAATGCTTGTATCAATAAACTGTTTTTTTTATATTTATGCTAAAAATAAGCACACAGATGCGATGTTGTTATTATTCGTTGTTATCAACAGGCAAATGGATTTTTCAGACAATTTAAACATCGGACTGCCGTGTACAAATATAACATTTCATTTCATAACCTAGTTAAGACTGTCGTTCCTATTATTTCAATTTATATTCCTTGTTAGCATGCCTTAGAGCCAGAAAATATAAAATGTCACTGACACATGCCAATTATTTGTCAATTATCTACATTATGCAATACAATGCAAAGAGATGAGGATTGCAAATATAGGCTTTAAGTTTTGAACGCTGGAAAAAAATATCATAACAAAAGTTAATTCAAATCACTTTCTTGTAGAAATATTTGAAATGATATAATTATATGTAAACTATTTCTAGAAGTAATTTGTATGATCGATTTTAAAATTGCAAACAATGCATATGTATTATAATTTAATTTCAAAATAAAGGCTTCGAAGTAGACAAAGATCACTAAAACACTTACATCTTTCGTTTCCAAACTGGCCAATCTTTCTTACTACGTCGACATATTAAGTTAGAGGTTGCACTATTAGAACATATTCTCTGGAAGCAAAATATAGGCATCCTATTGATATAAATTATGTCATATACTTAGTTAAAAATATACGCTCTTTTCAGTAAATGTGTTTACCCACGGATTGTTTCGTACCGTGCATAGTCAATGAGTTTTATAGGTCTTGATTTTAAAATGGGGATGCAATTTGTGCAATTTTAAAATGAAGGACAAAATACGTATGTATTAAGCTTGATGATCATATAATGCACAGGACATTGCACAAAACATTCTGAGCTATGCCTTTGAAATGTACATTTTAATACTTAGAATTCAAAAACAAACATGGCAACGCATGAGTCTGTAATGTAGCTGACTTATTTTAGCTGGGATTTCTGTTACGAGACAAGGAATTAAAGTTATAATTCATGTTCGAAGTATTAATGGAAAAACGTGGTTGAAGTGTTTGATTTATATTTGTTAAATAAACAAAATAGAACAATCTATCAGATCAGTATACAGTGTAATATCATATATCAAATGAAAGACAGGTACAATGTTGAATGTAGAAATGTTGTCTGTTAAGCACTCTTTTTAAGGGTTTTAAGGCAGAAAACGTGCTCATAATAATTAAGTAAATGTATTTTTTTCCCGCAAAACCTGCCACACTACCTCTTTCATATTTAACATCTTTATACAGATTCGCATATCTATGCACATTGTAATTTACATGCCATTTTCCCGATTGGCTGAAGTAAGCCGACATCGTTTGACAGTTATAGTTGTAATAACGACTTGCGTATAGCTTAAAGTGCAGATATTCTTAAATTTCACTTAAATACAACAACGTGATTTGGTTAACTTAACGTCACATAAGCAAATTATAATTTTTAAGAACAATTTGTTGTGTCTAACAAGATGCTCATAAAAAGAAAATTCAATTACTTTACAAGGAGTGAGAGCGAATGCTTGTATATCTGGACCTGAAGACAGGATATTAAAGCGTGTTTTGATTGTAAGTTCTAATCCATTTTGTATTGGTTTCTGATGTGTACTGGATACTGAAGAACTTAATTAACAATTTGTACGCTGAGCCCCACGTAGCAAGTCAGGAGGCAGATATTACTATCATTCTGCATTAAAATAATATTGTATATTTGCACTGACTTCAAGGTCATTTTGGTTATTTTCCTTTTAGAGCGCATTTTCCTTAAAATTAGATCTATTATTGTAAAGTATACGATATTATTATTTGGTTGAGCTATAATCCACACACGGCATTTAAGTTCGTTTACATCCTGGATGGCGTTTATTGTATAATATTTCATAAACGAGTGTAATAAAAAATATGAACAAAAACAAAAACACTGAATTTTGCATAATATGATACTTTAATAGGCTTTGTTTTCGCATGTTTATTTCGTTTGGCAGTTTGAAATGGCAAAAACATGCTTAATTTATCGATTAAATTGTATTTAAAATTACATTAAATATTCTACTAGATATCTTTGTTTGTATTTTTTTATTTAAAAAAATATTACATAGTGCCTATAAGACTATTTAAGTATGCACTAGTAATTAGTATATAATTTGGAAAACCATTACCATGGTGATCTGAAATACGTTTTCTGTATTGAAAGCAACAACTTATCAACTCCGTCACATTCAATCGACCAATAAACACCATAACGACCGTTTGTCAAACGTTTTGCCAACAGTCAGAGTTATATGGGGCGCACCCATCTTTATTTGTATCGTAATGTCGAGAATGCGTAAATTCGATGCACTCAGGCCTAGAAAGAGATCGTCAAGAGAATGTTAAACGAAGCAGTTTTTTTTTGCCAATTAACACTTTTAATCAAATAAAACAGCATACTCCTACTGTAATGGAGAGATACAAAAGAAACATTGACTTTTTAAGGCATATCATGCATATTTTCCAAATTAGTACGCATACAATTTAGGCGTAAATTGGAACATAATGCATCAATAGGCAAAGTGACAAATACACCGTGACATATTTTTAAAATATCTCTCTAAACACTTACAATATTTTAGAGACAAGTTTAAGAAGACGTTATGTAATCTTATATTTCGAGCAAAAAAGTTTATTTAAGTATATCATATCTGAAAATAGAAGAATAGACGTATACTTGTAGGAAGTATACAATACTTACTTCGTATACAAAGAGTATTTTATCATATTTGTTAAGTGTAAGATATTTTGTACTGACGAAGTACACTATATATGTTCTTCTGAAAATGATATTTGGTCTGTAAAATACTATCGATTGACTTTGCTTTAGTGTGTTCATATATTTTTGCAAAGTGTATTTAACATAAAAGCTCGCAGGGGGTATAAGCGTACAAGAACACATTCGCATAAACAGAAATACAAACTTAAGTTGTTTTTCACAACCGTATTCAGCTGGGATTTGCTAAGTATTGTCAATATTTACAATTCCCCTTGTATTGCATGAATTTTTAAAATGAATGACGTGATATATTACGAATTAACTACGAAGAATTAATGTTTTCATTAAAATCTAATTTTAAATTTAGTCTTACCTGATCACATAAAATAACTAAAGAATGTTTAGTTTTGCCCAGATGTGTCAGATAAATCAAGCTTGCAATGTCATGTTTGTGTGGTTCCTAGAATGAGAGAAATAAATACCTTTGTTGTTATGATCACAAAAAAGAAATCGGTATATGGGATTTGCTGGCATTTTGCCGATACTGTGCTTCGACATTTCTATCATTAAAGCACAGGGGCATATATGAAGTGCCCAGGGGCTGAACCCGGCCGGTCTATTATATTAACCGACAAGTTAGGCCTAATGCTGTCCCCTTAGTCCCGAGTGTTAGGAGGGAAGCCACAAGTACCAACTAATAACTCCCGATCCGCAAGCCGACGCTCGAAATCGGTATATATAAATATATGTATGAGCTTCAAGGATTAGCGTAATTGCTTTGTAATTTGTAAGTTAATGGGTGCCTACTTTACATTATTAATACCGCCAAAGTACGTACGTAAATAGCATAAAGAAATTGAAGACAAATTACCCTTCTTTATAATATCGGAATTTCTCACTTACTTGATAGAACAGTCTCAGAATATTATTACAATAGTCGTTTTGGAGAGTGTTATTTGACATGTGTTTCTTGACATGGGCAAATCACACGAAATGTTTGGTTCGATGTGCTCAGTTAATTATCTATGTTGTTATCAAATTAAAATAAATATTTGGCAACATGTGCCACTGAAGAAAGATATATTCATGCACACGCATCATTCTCATCTCACGTTCACAGGATCAGTAACATTCTCAGTTCGATAGGTTGGTTAAAGAATACAAACATATAATTTAAAATAAATAGTTTGCTCCACTGAAATATGAAGTTGCCCCATTAAACTTAGGGTGAGAGTAGGGTTGGTGCGCCGTCATAAGATAGAAAATATAATAGTCGGCTAAACGAGCACTAGATTAAAGGTAGACTATTATTCGGCATTACCTACATTTATCTTTGGAGTAATTCTGATGAAACCGAAATTATTTTCTCGTTTATATTTTTAACGTTTACCGATTCATAGATTGAAGGAATATGAGACATTGAAAATAATTCAGATACATTTCCTTTATAAAATAAGACGATAGCACAGACGTATTAATTTTGCGAGTGCTAAACAATAACTTGGCTTAGGCGTTATCTTGAAATAACAACATATCTTTTGTTATTATTGTCTACAATTGACTAGTTATTTGTTAGACAATTTGTTAGACAGTACAGTCCACGAAAAATAAATATATGAATACTAGCGAAGAGCATTTTATCTCAATGACCTAAACTTGTCTGATTGATCACGACGTAGCACTTCTATCTAACTGGCCAGAATAATATAACTTGTGTATGCATGCTACTAAAACATTGATCTAAATTACCAATATAAATGCTACATGATTCGCCAAATACTTAAACCTATTAAAGGTTGTGATATTAAAAGACAATTGAAATATACAAAAAATGTGGGTCGACAATGATTGACGGCTTTAAATAGTTTTATTATAAAGCACGCAGACGTCTTATCCGTATTATTATAACTCTAAATACCTGTTGCATTTAAACATTCCAGCCCACGAAAGATAAGAAACTATAAGGCATTGTTTATTTTTAAAAAATACACAATTCCTTGAATACATATAGCAAAAAATATGGTGCATCTTGTTTTCGCATTTTCTGTTGGGAGTCGCAGAAACGCAGTTTGCTTATATTTATTTTTTATATATTATAATAGAAGCCGCTGACAATAAACAAGTGACGATAGTTTCATAAGTTACTGTTATTACTTCGCGATAAATTAGGTAGCAACATGTCAGTTAAAACCAATTTAATTCCAAGGCACTTCAGACTGCAAATGTAAACATTTGGATAGCTCGAAATCAGACGGATCCATTTTATAGCCGGAAAGTGGAAAATTGTACGCACGCAAACTAAACATTTGTTTATGCTGCATATTCTTGAAGTCTGGATTGCAAATTAAATCATAGTTTAATCGGTCCAGACAGACATCCTCGGCACAGACAAACTGCTTTCGACTGTAATGATGTAAATATGTTAACGAGTTTTACAGTAATCATTATTAGCTTTTTGAAAACCTAAGTTTTATGTACTGTTTTACAATTCTTAATTAGCACAGATGCCCAAACAATTATCATTGAAAGGTTAACGTATAAAATAATTTGTGTAATAATTGTACGATGATTGCAAACTTTTTCACGTAGTCATCTTAAATAAATAAAAAAATCCTTACATTAACATAAAAGAAACATATTTTCATTTCTTTTTAGACATATGCTACCGAGACATTTCTTCAAAATAAACACAAATAACTTCGCGGGAATTATAAATAGAATTATTTTATATATAAGGTATGGGTTTCCATGCTTCATTGTTTGCCAACTCATTGTGGCTATCGCAGCTATTTAGCCTTCATCACTAGAACTAATTGTTATTGCTGTCATTTGGCAACGCTCAAAATAGACATTTATTAAGTTGAAACAATATGTATGTCGACTACTTAATAAGATGCAATACCATTATAATAAATACATTTTCTTACTACTTTTTAGGCTGACTCTAAAACAACAACATGTGTATTTCTTTCTGTAAAAATGCATAATTTTGAGATCGAGAAGTTTTAGGTTTGCAGTCAAGGATCTAGCAAAGGAAATAATATAGGGACAAATAAATAAAGAAATCATAACTTTGTTATTATATTTTTTTCAACCGTCTCCAGATTGCTAAAATACTGTTGGGACGATAAACCCAACGAACAATACGCACCGTAAAGGTTATAGCGTGCACTTGCATGTATTTGACAACGAAGAATTAAAATATCCTTCCATGTAACATAAATGTCGTGTCATCTAACATTTAACTGAGATACACAAAAGTGATCAGACTATACCTGATTGCGTCTGAGATCCCTCTTACAAATTACGACATAAAATGTGTTTCAAATGGGAAAATCCAATGTCTTCTCACGCAAAACACATATCAGGTACACATTCGTTTAATGTAATACTTGTTATGTATTTTTAATTTACGCTTTTACAGACAAGTTTGAAAGAAAGAATTGGTATGTGCTTTTAGAAGTTATGTTTTTCAATTCTGTCTCCATCCAGCATATTAGAAAAGACAGCCTCAAACACCAGGCCAATGCAGAATTATATTCAGATAGCTAGTCGGTCCCTATTGCCCACTGACCGTTTCAATGTGTTACCTTTGCGGTTTGCTCTTTTTTAATTTTACTCATCACAACTTTGTTCTTACTTTTATATTTGGATTATTTGGATTGCATGTGAATATCTTTGTCTTGTGCCTTTTCAAATTTTGGTATATGGTGCAATGCTTCGTCATATTTCCTTATTCTACTTTTAGAAAAAACAAACTACTTACGTTAATAATCGAACTCCTGTAAATATAAATCTGACAGAAACAAGAAAACACAACTCTTAAGAGAAACGTTACATACATACCAACAGTTAACGTCTAGGAATAGTCAGTCGGCAAAATGTCCGCATGGAGTGCTTAAACCTGGTTTATGAAGCGCTCCAAGCTCGCACGACCTGAAAACAAGTGAGACAACTTAAATGACTCACCAGCATCGGAAGTTAAAACTGATCAAATAATATTATTTACAAACAATATTACATTAACAATAATTATTCAAAAATGTACAAATATTGCAACAATATATATTCGATAGATACATAGAACAAAGCCTAAGTAGATTCTAAAAAATAAACCGTTTGGAATTAAACAGTCAAAGCAATGATATATGCATAGAATTAGGTAATATCGTCTTACGACAGAATGCAGAGAAAGCATTTGCCAAACTTCATAATAATAATAATAATAATAATAATAATAATAATAATAATAATAATAATAATAATAATAATAATAATAATAATAATAAATAATAAATAATAATAATAATAAAAGCAATAATAATAATAATAATAATAATAATAATAATAATAATAATAATAATAATAATAATAATAATAATAATAATAGTGTTATTTTGTGGTCACAATGACGTAGGTTAAAATAGTTAATTAATAGGACTTGTAGCAACAACCTTTATATCCAATAAATGTTAACAATTTGAACACTTATCACCGACAGTTCTGTGTCTATTTACTGTAAAATATTTCATTATTGCGCATTTCTTATTCGCAAACATCCTGCTGTCTTGTAACGATAATCACTTAATTCAAATCAAGCGGGTTCCCTAATGACTTGTAATGAATTTAAAACGACAGTAATTCCTGATGTCAATTAAAAAACGATTCCATATCTTGAAGGTCATAACAATTTTCAAGCTTTGAATTCAAGCCATGTGTACAGCATATCTAAATTGTGTAAATATACACTTGACTCAGCTTAAAAGTGAAATTAAAGAACTATTGCACATTTCCTATTATAAATGCACATTTTATGTTTGAGAATTGATCGTGTCACTAACTTAAGCATTCTAAAATGATGGTGCAAACAATTTTCGAGAAAAGAATGCACTTGTTTTATAAAGGAATAAAATTAAGGTTTTAACTTAAGATTTTATGAGCAGGATATTGTCGTATTAATTTTGATTTTGCAGCATTGTTTGTCCTAAAAGGCATGAAAAGAAACAACAGAAACAACATTTAAATATACATGTAAATAAATATTGGAGAATTGAATTCCAAATGATTGTAAATCATTTCTTTAGTTTTATGCAATACATTATTACAGTTGTTTAAATTTATCCTTTTTTCATGTATGCGTATTGTAACGTACGTGAACAGACAGATTACATAATGAACGTAAATATTATAAAACAAAACAGTGTAGTGTCTTAATGGGAGAGTAATTAATATGTGAAATTGTTTTCTTGAAGCATCAACACGAACAAATACAAATTGAATAAAGTAGTTTCACATCCATATAAAGAGGACACAAAAAATATACAATACTTTGTAATCACCATTTAAAGTTTAATAAAACATTCTATGCTTAAGAAGTTGTTTTCTCACAATATTTCATATCGGATTGACTCTCTAAACGGCACTATTATAACCGCACGATGTCTGTGGGATGCGCCATTTACATGTACATATAGAATGGACACATCCAAACATGCAATATTATCCCATGTTTTTTTTTGTTAAGTTTTCCGACAGTTGCATGGCTTAACTAGATCTCATAGTATTTCAGATGTAAATCCAACCCATTAAGTTCAGACCTGTATTTCCTTAATTATATTTTAGTCGCAAAACGATGCATACACTATCATAAAACGACAATTAAATATAAGCAAAAATACAATTGATGACAAATTTTCATATATCTTATGTTAACATAAAAAGGAAATTCGAATCTATTTGTTAACTCAATCGATTTTTTGTCCAATTTCACTATCGTATTCAGAATTTCAAATTTAATTTCAGAAGAACAGTATAATAAGTTGGAACCCGGCATGAAATAATACGCTTAAGCACCTTATTGATTTTTTAATATTTGATAAAAGTTTAGTATGATAAAAGATAACTGAACTTTTAAATATCAATAAAGCAATTATCCATATTAATACACTTACCGACAGCCAGTTTGCCTTAATTTGTTGGCATTTGATTTGAATTTTTCGTCGAATTTGTAAAATCTTAAATGTGCAAACGTTGACCAAAATTTATATTGACTTATATTTTATGTAAATTGAGCATTGAAAAAATGATCATTTATGATGCATAATTAAGGTTTTATGATAATATCAAAATCAAAATCAAAATCAAAACGGTATCTACCATTTTGTAAGACACTTAATAATTTCTTACGGATTAATAAACAATCTGATTGTATAGTTTATAAATTACAGTCGTATAAGTTGTCAGTTGTATATACTCGTACGAGGTGCTTGCTTTATGTATGAATGTTCACTGGGAAATTGTCGGAATAGTGCGTCAAATCTTAATTACATTGAACTTATGACGGAAAGAAATGAACTATACAGTGCAGTGTTTGAAAGAATTGCAAGTTACCCATGAAGTACCATCGCAAACACTCTTGTATATATTCATCATTTGAAACTTAAGAAAGGTTTATAAACGGTATTGCATTTTAAGTCTCATAATTCCAAAATCTATTACATATAACTTTTTATATAACTGGTTACACCAAAATCTATAACTGACATGCGCTCTAAATTAAATATAAACAAAACTGTTTAAAGTTATCTGGTTCCCCAAACTCAGATTTCCTTCCAGATGTATTGTATTTAATTGTCAATTTAATTATATTAAAGTCGTAAGAAACAATTAACAGTTTGTGAATGACAACCTTAATTTAATTCATTGTAGCCGAGTTATCACTCTATTTCAAACTACCAGACTAAGTTTAATCCGTTAAAGTGAATGGAAAACTAAGACGATTCAAGCTATACAATGCAAAGTAGGAAATGCAACACTCGGTGTTGACTGTGCAATATAAGAAATGTTATCAAGTGAATCTGTACTGACCTTTTAAAGTTCATGGTTAATATCTCACTTCATGGGTCTATACACCTCAAACATGGAAAATTAAATTTTCATAAGACCCACGTGATCAAATCACTTTGTGGACATTTTATGTGAAGAAATGTCGTATTTTCCACCGGAAACATCCAAAATCTGTCATAATCATACGGACAACGTTTTCGGAATTTACTGAGGCCAAAAGAATAAATAACTAAAATTATATCTCGTTATAAGAAGGATATTTTGAGAAAACCAGATTTTGCAAATATTATTATATATAAAAGTTTTGATTTTATTTTATTTCATCACCATTGACGATAATATTTTGTTGCAAATCGTGGATTTGTTATTAATTGAATGAATTGATAACAATTGTAATGTATAGTCATGTATAAAACGATCTTTGGCGAGAACGTCCTGTCAGTGACGTCAGAATAGCTGTCTTACAGAAAATGCTTGACCTTTCCGAACCCAGTGAGTTTACGCAACGTGTCAAAGCGGCAAGTTTATGACGACTAAGATTAACACCAAAATTCGCAGTGAGAGAGTGAGGAAGAGAAAGAGAGAGACAGAGACAGAGACAGAGACAGAGACAGAGAGAGAGAGAGAGAGATAGAGAGAGAGAAAGAGAGTAATTTTTTTCTACCTTTCATATCAAATCCATTAGACTTCATTGTGAAAATATAAAACTGGCAAAAAAATGAAGACCCTTCAATCAATTTTAGTTTCTAACACTATGTCGACTATTCATAATCAATTTAATCATTCCTTTTCAAATACAAGATTTATATAAGGTTCAAAAGGTCTTTTTAATCTTAAGTATTTTATTGTTTTAGAATGTATAAATGTAAGCGATCTCACTGCAATTTTTAACAAATTGATACCGGTAAATCTTTAACCACATCATTAATCTTGAATGTCATGTGAAAATGTTCCCCTACTGGCGCGCCTGATAAAATGATAAATTGGATAAAAATTAAAATTACAAAATCTTAACAATGATTCGACTCAATGTTTATGAACATAAACTATGTTTTGTTACACTTTGATTTTTATGAACGCAGTTGCCAATGTCATGAAATCGCTTCATTTATATGTAAGTCGCAATGAATCTAATTTATTCAATTTCCACCTGAAATGCTTTACCATTATCCAAAACCAACTGCCTATTTTATAAGAAAAGACACATTTATAAAAGGGGGCTCTAAAGCATTGGAAATCTTAGGGAAACTGTCAAATTACCAGCTCTTCTACCAGCCTAGTCCATTCTAGTTCTAGTAGTTGTTTGTGGCCCTATGTCTAAGTCACTGTGTATGGCTGTTCCTATAATATCTTATAATATATCAGCGCTTGGGTTGTTTTATTTCAAACTGATCTCTCGTTTGGGGTTTTGTTTTACGTTGCCGAGGCTTTTATCTACTGAACATATGTTTAAAGTTTATTTTATTACTAGTTATTATGTATGTATATAAGTTCATTGTATCTGTTTTAAAGAAGTGCGAGGTTGGAGCGCTCCGCAAACCAGGTTTAAGCAACCCAGTTGGCCCTTTTGCCGATTGACCGTTCCAAGGCGGTAACTGATGGTTTTTCTTTATGTATGTTATGTCTTGTCTCTGTGTTTTTGTCACATTTGCATTTACCTTGTTTGCCTTTGTCTACTGGTAGATAAAATTTAAATATCAGTGAAAACGTTGATTGAACCTTTTCTTATTTACTTATTCAACAAGTTACAATGCCTATTTAGGAAGCTACAATGACAGGATCAATATCTTTGTATCATTTGTGTTGAAGTATCAATTAACAATTTTTAATTGATCAGTATTAACTATATTTTTATTAGTGAGACCACAAAAATGTGCTTCGTAAGAGGCAAATGAAAAAGTAATGTACTATATTTAACCGAATAAATTGAAATTAAAAATCTTTTTTAATAAATGAAACGCATAAATGCTTCTGATAAGTGTTGTGGGATTAAGTCGTTATCAAAATATTAATTGTTTGTCACGCAGGCCATATTCTTGAGTTTCAAGCTTCATTTTCGTACCGTCCTCGTTCTTTATGCAAAAGATAAGACAAAGGTCTAAGATTTGCCAGAGCAATTTTATATTTCAGTCCAGAGATAATGTCTTAATATTAAAAACGAAGTAAGAGAATGTTTAAATGCAGAATCCGAATTAGCTCTAACGTCTAAATAATAACAACATATGTAAGAATATGTTTAAATGCAGAATACGAATGAGGTCTTTTTCAACAATTTATTGCTAATGTTCAAGTCTGTTCAATTATATCGTAAATCTTTGCTTCATTACTTGACAGTGTATTGCATTTTTGATTTTTTTCATATATAAATGTTAAACCCATCAGTTCCTTGTTGCATTGGACCTGGAATGCCTAATTCCGTGATGAGATTGCAAGCGTCTATCAGTCTCATTCTTTAGCATACAAAACACATTAAACAATATAATGAGTCTTTCGAGTTTTAAAAAAATCAATGCAATACTTAACTGAAGATAACTTCTTTAGAAGACGTGCATGGAATGTCGACTAAGCTCACCGTACAATGCATTTAAATTGGTTGATTGTTTCAGACACAAAGTTTCTATTTTCAGCAAGATTAGAATGTACTCGACGTATGTATGTACTTATATTACTACTATAATGTACAGTTTCCTCCTTAGTACATCTCCGTTAATTTTTTGGCCTTTCTAATAACTCGGTTACTTCCCTTGATTTCAAAGGGCGGCTACTCGCCGATGACCCTTTGGGGACTAATTAAAATGGCGGAAAAGGATAAAGAAATCAACGAAGCTCGTGTAAACAGCAAAGAATTTAACCATTTTAAGCTAACAGATTTGGAAAAGTACTTACGAGTCGTATATCGAATGTTCCCGGACGGAAATGTAAGCGAATAATCGGTGCTCATAGGCTAGCTATAACTGACAAATATGAACTGGAAAGGAGAGACCGACTCGAGAAGACGAAGAGGGGCTCTGAACGGTTTATTCTTCCTTCTTGAAAAGGGATTTTACCTTCTTGGACTTGAATTAGTAAAACGTCGCCCTATTCACACTTTACTTTCACTTGATTGGTCAAAGTTCGCCCTAATGAAAGGAGACGAGATTGACTGTTCGCCCTTGTTTGCTTGTTTGGCAAAACAAATTCACACTTCGACCCTTTTTTAACATTATTCATACATAAGAACGTTGTTCACTTTTTTCAGTTTATAATTTAAAACTTTAATAATAAATCTACATGAAAGACATCTGAAATAATGCACAAATCATAAAACAGACTTATTGTTTCTTGCAACGGAGTTTTAATGTTACGTTTAAAATATTAAAAATCAGAAAAAAACACTATTTAATATCGCGTCTGGAGAACGATATCATAGTAAATTTAATTAATAAAAGTACAATCTGTTTGACGACCATTTAAAAATATTCACAAGGAGGTACACACTTACAAAGTTTACATGCAATATTCAAATGTAGTAGAGCCTGTATCGTAGATGTTCAGTTAAATAACATTGTTAACGAACTTAAATGATCAATATACAGGACTAATAATCAAGAATAGCGCGTGTGATATCATCACAATAATTACGAGAGGCAAACATCAATTAAAGATCACACTTTTGTTACATTTGTTTTGAATTGGACACCTTAATGTAACCTTTGTTCACATCTATTGATACAGTTTGGATTGCCTGAGGGAGAGTAATAATATTGTTAAGATGAACACCTTTATTTGTGTCCCATACACGCCTGCATTAATCAAGTCCACTGCGAGAATCTCTATACCTCAGAATTCCTAACTGTTTTAATCTTGTGAGAATTGGCGGATTAGGTCTATCTAATGTTGTCAACGCAATACTGTATAGAGTACACCGGTCATACTTTGTAATGCTTGATAACTGTTCACGCATTGTAGCTTTAGGCAAATTACACTCAGGTAAAAATCCAAAAGAACCCCAAACACAATTTTTAAAATCGATATTTCCAGAAACCCACAGCAAAATTCCACATAAAACCCACATATATCCTTTTGGTACACCTTTATATATATTCATGGCAATTTACAGTGTCGTACATATCCGACTTATCATAGAAAAAGTCAATTTTCTGGGAGCTCAAAACAATGCAGCCTACACATGGCGCGAAGATGTTTTATCATATTTAAAATTCATGAAAACAGTTTGTTTGTGTATATGTTTTAAATTTGTTTATTATTAGTCTTGAAAACGAAGATATTTCTTTCTTTTTTTAATGGATTTTGGTGTACAATTGATTTTTGACTCACTATCACAGGAAACATAGCAGCAATTAACTATAACTAAAACAGGATTAAGGCAAATGGTATGTTAGTGAAATATCTGAACACGTTTGGAATGACAAGATTTATGGATAATTTTTATCCATCGTCAAACAAAACATGGTAATTAAGTTTGCTTCAACTAATATTTATATAATTTGCATCTTGGACAGATTTTCATTATTCCAGGTTTAAAGACTCTTATTGAATTAGCCAATAATCTCGATTTGTATATAATAAGCAGTTAACCCGCAAAAAAGAGTCAGCACGTAAACTGTAGCAATTAGTTACCTTTGTTTATTACAGACGCTGTTTAAAACTGTACTCAGTTTAAATGTTTAATGGCTGAAAAGGAATGAAGGACGACTTAATTACCTTTTCTCCTAATTCTTATGTATTTTATGTTTGTAGGCGCCCGTGGCCGACTTGTAGTTATACCGACTTGTTCCTTCTCTAGAAATCAGAAAGTAGTTTAGTTTTAAATATATATGGTTATACTTGTAGGGCATTTTCTTTTTTTTCTAATTACGCAGATACGTGTCGTGTCGGGGTAAGGGGCTAAAGGTGAGTAGGTCTTCCAGTTAAACTGAGCTGAGCCGGTGGTTCTACCCCTAAAATTGTCTAAGGTCTCTCTCCGCCAATATTGCTTGACATTGCCATAATGAAAAAAGTGTGTTGCGGCGATGTATTTAAACATGCATAAAAGCAACTCACAAATAATACTCCTACTTAAAGCATTTTTTTACAGGTACTTGCATTAAGATTCTGACGGCACTTTGCAGAGCCAATGCCAAAATGAAAACAAACCATTTGTTTTGTTATAAAAATGCTGTCGTCATGACGTAATAATTTAAAAATCGTCCTGTAAAGAACTAGTAGGAATTGTAAATCCTAGTGACGAACTTCTATGTGTCCCTTTTTACACCACCAAAGAGGCTGCATGAACAACAGTGTCGTAGCATCTATTAGACACTGCAAACCGTGTCTTTACACAGACCTTATTAATGAAAATATGCCCTTATAACGTTGTTTAATTCCCGTTTTTCTCATTTGGACCAAGTCGCTTTGGCGCCCTAATAAGATCAGCTTCGACTTTTTTAAAAAAAATTAGGCCCCTAAACATTAAAGATACATGGACATGTTGAGCGTTGAGATTTATTGAAATCGATTTTCTCTAATTGATATTCGTAGTAGCAGGTTCTTATATTAACAGCCAATGAAAGACTTTCCTTCGCCATGGCAAAATGTCAGACAGAATTTCATGATTTAGGCATTGCGTTCCAAGGTGTCGACAATTAATAAAACTTTCGTTTGTTTGTAAGTTTATATGTAAACATTTTATAGAACTCGTATAAGAAAATGGCATGGTCAACACACTTTTCCTAACAATTATGTCGTCTTTAATTACTACTTAAGAATAACACTCATAAGGTATGCACATGGGGAAATAAATGATCGTCGTGAAATCATACCCGATTTATTTTTGCCAGTTGCCAAGAATAAATGTAAAAACTATATCTTTTAATGCACGTTTACATTAACGTGGTAAAATAAGTCGATAATTTCGACAAAACCTATAGGTAATATAAACAGTTGATATATTTGAACACTTAACCAAAACGGTAATATACTAACACAACACACACGATCATTGTAAACAGTCAATAAATATTCCCATGTTAGACGTGCCCTGTATTTTAACAATTAATTTCCATGTACATAAGTCTGACAGGTCGATAAAATGAATGGATTCTGAAAACGAATAGAAATTGATTTATCCAGTAACATAAGAAGACATATAAGCTGGTTTTTAACAAGTTCATACTACGCTCTTTGATGTTTGAGCGTAGTGTTGCTCATTAGTTGATAAGGTTGTTTATGATTTAGTAATCAAATTTATGACCATGGCAAATGTGTTTAGCACATCACATCAGAATGTCCTGTTATGAGCACAGACTAATTAGAGAACGGTGGCAAGAACACACTCAGGCAGGAACATGTTATTATTAATCAGGTGCCCGCTGTTGCATGCATCATATACTTTCCATTCAGAATACATTATATATACTATGTTTATTCGCTTAATATAACATTTTTATCATTTAAGTAAGGAAATTAAGTTTGTTAATAAGGCACAATGATGAGCTCAATACTTATTGGACATGTATTATTAAATAAATACACATTGCAAAAACTTTGCCTTATTCTGGGATATATCGTGCAAAGAAAGCTCTTTTACCATTATCAAATGTTTCACTGTCAGTAAACGTGTAAACGGGGTATTTATGTCGTAATCTAACGTAATTTGAGCAGCTGCTTTTCGGTTGAATCAATACCACTAATTACAATAATAAACAATATAAACAATAATTCCGTAGGCATGAAAAGGGATTGGGAATTGCCGGCTTTTTTGCCGATACTGTGCAGCGACATTTCTATCATCATAGCAAAGGGGCACTTATGAGGTGCCCAGGGACTAAGCCCGGCTAGTCCATTATACTGACACCGACGAGTCAGGTGTAATGCTGTCCCTTTAGCCCGAGCGTTAGGAGACATGAAAAAAGAAGAACATAATTAGTAACAAAGAAACATTCGAAGAAGATACTTCATAGGCGTTACCGTGTAAATATCGGAAAGTAATGCAGTCTTTCCTATGTTGTTTTACAAGTTACCTATTTCATTTATAGTCTTAGGTTACCAAGTTGAAAATTCTGCGGTGTTTCAGCTAGCATAGTTTGAGCATAAATAGAACGTATACGGTTTAGTTAATAGTCATTTTTTCAACATTTTATCTACTTCTGCAAAACTAGCATTTCAACAAACAGCATAATATTCAGTCAAAAGTGAAAAGTAAATTATGATTTTGTCCTTAACAAGTAACAAGTGACTGTCTTATCTTCAATACACTTCTGCTCGCGATATAAAAATTGGGCGACATTTTCGACAAAATCCTAAACTAGATAGGCAGCTACCGGGAATTGCTGATAAGCATTTTGAAGATCAAAGACATCCCCCAGTAGGCAAATGTATTTTCTTAAGTACTGAGTGAATTATGGTTAATACCCCTCTGAAGATTTCTAGACAATCATCCAAATAATAATTATCAATTGATCAGAGAGATCAAAAGAACAAACCAATGGAAAAAACAGATCTTCTGTTCTGGTAAGAGACAAGGACCTAAATGATGTAATAAAATATCTTGCTTGTTGGCTTGTTTAAATTTAAATCAATTAAGGCTTATCATACTTGTTTATTAACAAAGTAATGTAGGTTGTAGACAGATTTGCATTTTATCTTTTGTGTTTTAGAATAGGTTTTTTTTTTAATCTATTTGATGTCTCATTGAATAGATTGACGAGATCATTGTGCGCATGGACGTAATTGCAAATTTCTACACCTTGTAATATGCATGACTTAAAACAAATCGGAAAATCTCGTTTCGCTTATGGTGTAAATCTTGTCTTAACACAATTGTACATTAAAGGTTTGTATATTAACATGAGTTTTTAAGAGAATTAGGTACGAATATTAAAAAAGAGGAAAACATGTGAAACGTCATGTGTTTCTTCTATCATGTTACAAATGTTTCAGCAGCAGCAATCCCTGTCAAAACTAAATAAAATACACAGAGGCATGAAGTTTTTGAAGTAATTGATGCTTTAAAAAAGCCCATATGCCCATTATTGTACACGATTAAACGTTTGTTGTTAAATGTAAACTACAATGCAGGCAAAACTTGTTTTACGTGCTTAGAGGCGTGTAAATAATATTATGCCATTCACATAATTTCTTTTCTGTGTTTATAAATATGTAACTGAAATGAGACATTTTACAATTAGACTACGCCTCGCTAACACTAAACTGAGTTCCTTACACTTATATTATAAGTATATTTTTACTTGGTTGTGTATTGTGGATTTTATTTTTACCAAAGATATGATTACCCTTGTTGTTCTTTAAAGGTGATTTCCGACTATTTGGACCGTATATTTCTGTAAAATAGCGAAATAAGTCATTGTTACCTGAAAACCCTTGCAAAATGCTATTCATTGATGCCCTAGATCTGTGTGAACAGTGAATCATTAACCCCCAATACAATGCAAAAAATTGCTTCCTATCTTAGACACGTTGCAGAGATAGCTACTTTAAGCTTAGAAAACCACGGAACAACATACTTATATCGATTACGTTATATCGTCATCTAGGTATGTTTAGCAGAGAGCACTATCGTGCTTGTTTATAGATTTGGAAGTAATAAACATTTAGTGTGTTTTCCTCCACAATTTATACTGTCGAACAATATAGGTAGTCTTCCACTGTCCTTATTTAGTCAAAAGTATATAATAGTGGTAACAGCAGCGGAAATACATTTTACATGCATTTGATAAAAGCACACTATCGGCACCATCTATTATTGCGTTGGATATATTATTTCTATAATAAAATTTACCTCTGTCAACAACATTCCTTAGAAGCAAAAGTTTTGATGCATTTCTACATATCTGGTGCTTCGTAATATATATAAACAGATGCCCAAGACGTGAATTGTGTAATTTAAGATTTGAGATGTCGGTAAATCTAGCAATTTAGATGACTACACAATTTACCCATTAAAACAAAAAGTTAAAAACGTGGTCTTTTTTTAAAGGTGTTGATTTTAGTCTTTGAAAAATATTTTACCACGATATCGTGCAATCATTCTCATGTTGACATCATTTGAAATAGATTGTAGCGATCCTGGAACATTTTTCTTCATAGTAGCTCTCTATCAATCTTACGATATTTTTTTTCCAAATCTGAGTAGTCAACGATTTTTTCAAAACATGATAAATTATTTTGTTAACAATTGAGTGTAAAATAAATATATCGTCTTTGGTTGATTTCAACAATAAAAAAATAACAATATATTCTGGATTGTGCGTTTGGGTGAGAAATATATATTAAGGCAGAACATAGACCAGGTACATGTATCTTGCTATTGTATTTTTGGTCCGCCTTTTGAAAAGATCAATAGGTAAATAAGAAAAGGTCCTATCACAATTTTCCCAGATATCTAAATTTTATCTACCAGAAGACAAAGGCAAACAAGGTAAATGCAAATGTGACAAAAACACAGAGACGAGACATAACACACATAAAGAACAACCATCAGTTACCGCCTTGGAACGGTCAATCGGCAAAAGGGCCAACTGGGGTGCTTAAACCTGGTTTGTGGAGCGCTCCAACCTCGCACTTCCTGAAGGTTTTTCTTGCAAACAAACAGTGTAAATAACATCATCCCGTCAAAGTGAAACAACTAACAGTAAGCAAAAACCCATATTGCTAACAGTGTGTTTTTGTACCAAATATTGAAGAATTGGAAGTACCATCGATAACTAATTTTATTCGTATATTGTGTCAGCTGTATTTACAAGCTTTTACAAGCATTCAGGTGAAAAAGGAAACAATGACAGTAATAAAAATCAGATAAGAATACGACACCACACTGACCAAAAAGAAAGAATCTACCAATAAATTGTGTATGCCCATTATTATAATGGGTGGCAATTTGTGACAATAAAATAAATTAAGTATTTACACCGAATAATGTTTCCATTCTCTTTGTAGAACTTTTTTTGTTAGAACGAGGCGTTAGATACAGCCAAGTAACCATCTGCCCGCTTGTTTAGGCAGGTTGATGGAACTTCAAAAAAGTTGAATTAAACAGCTAAAAATTCACGTAGCAACTGAAGAATAAATTTTTAGCAAATATAGTAAATAATATGGAAATTTTGATATAGGTATATACATTTCTTCACCGTGCTTGCAAACTGGTAACGTACAAACAAGACAACAATAAAGAAATTGAACATGCAAAAATTACCTTAATAGAAAATGTTTACATAGAGTGACAGTTCTCTTTTCCTGATAGTCTGATGCGGAAGCAAGAAACAATGTTCAAGCAATGGACTATTTTTACCTTGTATGCCACCGTCTTGTTTTATCTTTAATCACACAGTTTAACATACAAAAATAACACAAAAGATAATTCGCCATACAATTCATTTATATAGTATTGTCATTTGCAAGTAATACGTACGGCTTTTATAAAAAAATCAAATAATTTTTCTGCAATTCATTCTGTACATGTGAACCTTCTTTTATGATTAATTTGTATAATTTTAAAATACATTAACGATCAAGTCATGTAAAAGAACAAGAATATATATGACCAAGTCCTATAGCATTGCAACATATACAAAAATTTGAAAAGGCACAGGACAAAGATATTCACATGCAAGCCAAATGTAAAAGTAAAAACAAATCTGTGATAAGTCATTTAATATAAAGAGCAAATCCGACAGTTACCGCCTTGGAGCGGTCACTCGGCAGTATGGACCGACTGGGGTGCTTAAACCGGTTTAACCGAGCTGTAACCTTTTGAAGTGAATAAAAGTCAAAATATAAAATCCAATGCTGGTACATTAAGTAGTTTTAATAAATACGGGCTGCATACAATAATTAGTGAATATTTGCAGAAGACGGATATGTTATTGAACTTAATTGTTCGTCTGGGTACATTGTTAAACATTTTCTGCATACATTTCAGTATATAATAAAGAGGCTATAATTTTAATGCGTTTGCTTCGTGAACTGCTAAAAGCATCCGTATTTAGTTTTCTTAATCTGAAGCAAACATGGACAAATGTTTAATTTAAAACCTTTTTGTTACCTTAATGATCTCTCTGGGTAAACTCAATATTCACTGCTACGTCTATTTATCAAGTTCTATATACCCTCTGATCGCAAGACATAATGTAATGTACTTGCCAAGTAACTGTCATTAGTAACAATAAGTATTAATAAAAATACACTTAATATAAATATATATTTTTTGTACAGATGTATCGCAAGCACATGTAACTGCAAGTATTGTACTAAAAATATCTTTCTATATTTTGACCTAATTGTACACGCAACTTTTAAAGGAAATGTTTTAATATAGCATTCAAATATTATTGTACATGTCAATGACTTCGATTGATTGTATGTTTTTGGCAGCTTGTGAAGTGATGTTTTTGTAAGCTTTTATTGTATTTCGACTTTTACCGAAAAGAGTATGCTAATGGTTGCTTATCAAACATGAAAATCATTATTCAGGCAAAGTAAAGTAAGACCTACATTAGCACCTACTTAAAGAATAAGCAACTTATTGGCATCGATCCTGGACCGTCTGTCAAAGAACAGTTTAGGCTGGTAGGAAGGCATTATGATTTTAAGAGTAAACCGGATTAAATTTTTGACAAGTGATGTTACATAATTATGAAACAATAACATTTCCCTGTCATATTGCTTATTTCGGATTAACTCAGATTTTAAAACTCGGATTTACAATCCTAGAATACAGTTCCTAGTATATATGTTTAAAATTGTTTATTTATAGTTTTTTAAACCAAAATATTTGCTTCTTTTGTATGATAGGCAATGTCACTTAAAATCCAGATTTGATTGATAAAAATGCAGAGACAATATTGCCGCAATGAACAATCCCAAAAGCATGCTTTAGACGTATAATGGGGCATGCAGGCAAAGCATGTATACACATTCAAATCTTAAAGAACATAATTAAATTTAGCATTTCTTTTTCAGGATGCCTACCATAAACAAATAGATAGCAAAACCTGTTCAGCACTTCATCTGAAGCCACAAAAGGAGCGTAAGCTCTTGATTACGTTGTAATATAATGTGTCACTATAGACCGGGTTTGAACTAGTCCATATTACGTACTCTGATGTTTAAGCCTAGTTTTGCTTATTAGTTGATAAGGTTGTTTATGATTTATTAGTCAAATTTATGACCATGGCATTTGTGTTTATCGAGATGTTATGAGCACCTGCTATAATTAAAGACAAGGGCCAGAAGGCGGCCAACCCTTTTTGACAGAATTTTTTTATTACTAATCAAGTGTCGGCTCAGATAGGAAATACATTTTGGTAATAAAGAGAAGGGTGTTATGTTTCATTTTTACATTGTTATAGAGCATCACTTAACAACATATTGATCTTTCAATAAACAATAATTTATTTGGTTATTTGAGCAACAAAAATTTGGTCCAAAATGTCGTATAATACATTCTTTTAACATTTATAATAATATTATATGAAATTAAGTTCTGGTGTGCAAGGCAAATGTTGAAAACCTATTGCAAAACACATCGCCAAATACTGCTATATTACGTGCAAAGAAAATTATGTTTCAATAACGAAGTAACTTTAAAAATCAGGAACGGGATTGACCCGTGTCGGTTAATTGTATTATGCATTACACTTTTCATCACCTGCTTGCATGTATTTATGACGTAACCAGACACTATATACCGTAATTGTTGAAAAATAATTATTGCATAAAATAACGTAGTACATTAACTTTTCTTGTAAAGGTAGGAAACGATTCATTATGCTAAGTAACTGCCAAAAGTCAAACTCAGTTCTGTAATCGACCTTGTCGCGTTAGTATCAGAAAATAATGCAGTCATTATTATTTCATTTCATTTTATATTTATATTAAGTTAAACATTATATGGTTCCTCGTCTAACATTAATTAAGTATAAAACATTCATTGGACGATAATTACAACAAAATCCAAAACGAGGCAAATACCAGAAATTGTTGACAGGCATTGAGTAAGTGGAAGACAGCCCACCGTATGAAAAATACCGATCGTATTAGAAACAGAACAGAACAAAACACCCTTTTTACGACTTGTACAAACATACATCGTTTCACATAGTATTCAAATATAAAAAATAAGTTATTCAGTCACATGGTACATAACTAATACATTCACATGGTACACAGTTAGTACATATTATGTCCCCACCTAAAAACAACAACAACAACAACGACAAAACAAAAACAAAACAAAACAAACTCTTGGAGAGTAAAACATAAACTAATTGTTTCGAGACTTTCTTTGTTGGTTTGATTTAGGACAGATTACTGATTATTTGTGTTTACATAATTGTTTCTAATAGTAACTGCTCTTTAAATAAATTGTGCAACATTCTGGAGTTTTTCGGTTTACATGTATTTATTAGTAAACTCAACTTATAAACTGATGGTCTTCGGAAAAAATAAGAATCTATATAAACCTTTCTCAACTCGTCATAAAGTGGGCATATCAGTAATAAATGAGAAACATCTTCGATATCTCTGGTATTACAACAATTACAAAAGCGTTCGTTTCTGGGCACAACATTGTTTCCAAAACGACCTGTCTGAATTCTCAATGAGTGAGCTGATATTCTTCTTCTTGTAAAGTGAAAGCAAATATCATTAGACCATGATTTAAAAACTCTCTATTCTGTCAGAATCGGTATGAAACAGTCAGATACCGTTCGTTTTAATCGATTTGGAAACACTCTTACATCCAATACATCGACATTGTCGAAAGCATAAAAGTATCCATGATTATCTAGCAGCTTATTACAATTAAAACCCCAATTTACCTTTCCCCTATTGCAGTCTGCTAAGGCTACCTTATAACTACTTCTTAATACTTCGGTTTGGCTTTTAACTAATTTGCACCAATATTTTAATATTCTTGCGTATCTAGTTACAAATAGCGGGTATCTTCCTAATTCTCCATAAACGGCTGTGAAGCTACTGATTCCTTAAACATTGAGAATTCTTTTGCAGAACTTGAGATGCAGTCTTTCTATTGGTTTTTACTTTGTAAAGCCCCATACCTCTGTTGCGTAATTCAAAATAGACCCAACAAACGCATCAAAAAGCTGACACAATAATTTCGGACGTACTGGAATATTTTTGTCATTAATTAATAATACATTTAGTGCCTTTAGTGAATTCCCAGATATATATTCGTTATGAAGTGCAAAATAATACCTAAATAATTGAAATCATTTACTACTTCAATAATTTGGCCATTATAGGATCTATTCTCGTTTGAAGTTATTTTTCCTCTTTATCTGAAAACAACTATTTTTGTCTTCTCACAATTAAGCTCTAAACCCCACTTATTACAATATTCATAACATACGTCTAGATTTCTCTGTAATTCATAAAGAATTTCCCCAAACACAACCATATCGTCTGCAAACAGAACGGTTGTCAAAATAAAGTCATCTAGGCTTATACTTATCCCGCCATTGTTCCTCATGAACTCCTCTAAATCCTTTAAGAAAAGAGACGCTAATACGCGCCAGATTGTCTCCCCTTGTTTTAGCCCGACAAAACTGTCAAAGCACTCAGACATATTACCGCACAGCCTTACATATGATCGTACTGACGCGTACATATCTCTTAATATATTTAATATTTTCCCATCTATACCAGTTCGGTATAGTCTAAATATCAGTCCATTTCTATAAATGCCATCATAAAACATTTTAAGGTCCAAAAATGCCACGTAAAATCGCTTATTTCTATTCAAAAAGTAACTTATCGCAGATTTTAAGATAAATATAGCATCCACAGTCGTTTGTTCCTTTTTAAAACCGAATTGAGAATCTGGTAATTTTTTATGTTTCATACAAAAATCATTTATTCGTTAAATTATTATCGCTGGGGATAACTTCGAGAAACAACTTACCAGAGTTATTCCACGATAATTATTTACGTCGTGCTTATCTCCCTTCTTGTGTAACTGCGTTATAATTCCCTCTCTCCAACTGTCAGGAAAGTGGTCGGACTCTAAAATACTGTTAAAAATATCGCAAATATGTGGACATATCATATCTATACCTTCAATAAAGTATTCATTTAAAATACAATCATGGCCAAACGCTTTTGTTTTGTTTTTATTTTTTAACAGCATTTATTGCCTCTTTATTGGTAAATGGGTAATCGAGCTTTGCATTATAACCTTTGAATTCATGTGTTTTACTAAAATGTTCGGATTCTGCTTCTGTTGTCTGTTATATATCATTTTATTTTCTATGTTAGGAAAATAATTGTAGAACGCATCCGTCGTTAAAACGCTTTGCACCTTCTGCTTTATGTTTCTTAAAATATTTCCAAAAAGCTCTCGGTCTGCTGTGCTTAAGTCGCTCGATATTTCAAATTTATTTTGTCATGGTTTCTCTTCTAAATGCTTATCATATTTTTAAACTTGCATCTATTTTCACATAATGTTTGTCTACTGGCATAAATATGACACTGTTTAAATGCTTTTTGTGATTCATCATATAATGTTTTTGCTCTTTTACAATCCAAGTCAAGCCATTATTTGTTCTCAGATACTGTGTTAACATTAAACATAGAGCGGTTATCACAACTAACACCTTTTAAGAAAAGCGGATCTGCAATACTTCTTAAAGCGCTCGTGAATCGCTTAACAACTTCATTTACCGAGCTCGCACTTCGGTCTGTGCATTCAAAAACAATATTATTAAACCCGGGCGAATTAAAGCTGAGCGAAACTCAGTTTTTAAATCATCGCACCATTTAAATCGTGTCTCCGTCTTATGCATTTGTGTAATTACAGCATTGTTGCAACATAATGAAAATGAGAGCGGGACATGATTACTCCAGGGTGTTGCTGGCCCTACATTAAAGTCAACAACGTACAATGAATCAATTTCATTGGTCAATACATAGTCAATCACTGACGCACCTTGTGTAGACACATAAGTAAAATCACCTCTACCGGCGTCACTACCTAGCCGACCATTGATAATTCGTGAACGGGTGGCTTTACACATATCCAACAAGTGTGTACCAAAGTTATTACATTTTAAATCTTGTGAGGTCCTGACAGAAAAACTGTCTGGGCTATACTCAGTGTCATCTGTGTATTCATTTATTGAATCACAAATAAAACATCATTCTTTAAACCCACCCGTGCATTAAAATCACCGGCCACAAAAAACGCCCCTTGATCGCTGAAATGGCATATATCATTTTGTAATAAATCAAATAGAGCCACATTTAAAGATGCATATGCTGGGCTGGGAAACCTTCTCCCCATAAATAGTCCACATATAAACAAATCAGCATCTGTTCTGAACAAAAATGATTACATAATTTTATCCAAACAAAAGTATGATGATGGTTTCTAACAGCTGAAGTACTTCACTAAACATGTTTTATGCAATAATAAGACTCCACCACTAGCCCTTCTAGTCTTTTATGTTTTTAAAATTTCGAAAAAGATTTAAAGTCACATATCCATCTAATTAGGGTTAACAGACCTGTGAGAATTAGAATCATTCCTCAATTAAGTATCAATTGATCGGGAAAATCAGCTAAATAAACTGTACGCACCACAATAAAATCAGAACTTCTTTCGTGGTAAAAGACAAAGACTTAAATCGTTGCTTTGAGATAAAAAAAATCCTGATTTTATAAATTAATATTTATCGTATTCATCTATTATTCAATCAGTTTATTCTGTATACAACTTTGCATCTTATCTTTGCTGTCTCAGAATACGGTTTTCCTAAATGTACTTGATGTCGCTTTGTAATGAATGAATGTATAATTATATAATAAGGCGTAATTGCAAATCTACAGCTTTTAATTTTGCATGAGTTAATCAGGAAATCCGATTCCTTTGATCCGAACGATTGATGTTGTAATTCTTGTTCAATACAAGGTCACCTCAAAGGTAGAATGTAATGCGTTTTTAGATAATTAGGTACGAATATAAAACCAAGGGAAATTGAATAGCATGTGAAATATCATGGGCTTTTCTGTTATAATATTATGTATTATATAAAATCTAATAAATGTTAAATCTTATCCTTCATACTCATGAGACGTATAAATAATGGTACGACCGGTGTCGCTATATAAAATAGCACGTTACTAAACGACGAAATAGTGTAAGAGAAAGAACAAGCCAGCAACAAACTAGTACAATAATGTTTTATTTTAATAAACAAATAAATCTATGTCGTAACAAACTAATAACACATATATGTAAAAAAAAATGTGAGAATGCAAAAAAATTGTTAGCTTATAGTTTGTCACTGGGAGGTGTTCCTTTAATAGTCCAATAAATAATCCAATGTCGAATAATCCTGAAGAGTTTTCCGTAGAATATCCTCGTAGATACGCACAGTTCCAAATGTGCAACAATACACGAATGCAATTAATATAATTCCAAATCCAACACTTTAATATTTATATCACTGTAAAACATAATAAGTCCACGTAAGTAACTCAATAGGGTTTAATATAGAAGCTGCAAGTATTTCCAAAATATATGACCAAACTTTATGTCCAAACTCTATGTCCAAACTTAAACGTAAATCGGCTAAAAGCCTTTATATAGACCCAACGAATTTCTAGAACGCAGAAACCTCCAAAACATTTACGAACCCCAGTTAAAAATAAACAAATTAATTTTCTAGCATGATCCTTTTCTTTCTAGCTATTAGGCGAATGCTCCGTTATGCGAATACGTCATTATTACTACAACGGTAAACAACCCCTTAACCTGACTAGCGTAACCTTAAACGCTGGTGTACTTCTGTACATAACAATAATGTATTATTATATTTAGACATTTTTTCTGTCTTTATAAATATGCCACTATTACATGTATGTTCCTTAAGAACGTATGTTAATTATGTTCATACACTGAACTGATTTCTTTGCACAGGGTCTACGAATATTTCACAAAATTATAAAACAGAAAAAAACATAGTCATTCTAGCTAATATTTAATCCATATGAGAGAGACTTTTCAATTAGAATATTTGTGAAGGATGAGAAAATATCGAAAGGGTACTGGCAAAGCCTACAAGATTTTAACATAATTTTTTAATATACAAATTTAAAATTAAAGTATATATCTAGAAAACAGAGCTATGCCTCATTTTCCTAATGTAACTAGATTGTGGTTGGTAAAAGTAGATGAAATTTTACTTAAATGATTAAATTAAAAGTATTTTAGCCCAGAGAGGCGACAATCTAACACACAAAGTAATCTAATGAAATAATC
The DNA here is from genome assembly GCA_007844125.1 of Sinonovacula constricta. NCBI lineage: Eukaryota > Metazoa > Mollusca > Bivalvia > Cardiida > Solecurtidae > Sinonovacula > Sinonovacula constricta. The sequence continues at coordinate 11,456,242 of CM017567.1, read as the reverse complement.
CTAAAGTCTTGTATTTAATACATATGGTCTTATGGAGTATGAGAAATTCTCGCTTATTGAGACGGGTTTTCCAGAAAGTTACAGGTGAATATAAAAATCTTCCAGAATACAGTAAAAGTCTGGCCAGGCCTTCGGCGCACACAAGCCAAGCGAGATAGTGTGAACAAAGGGTCCTAAAACTGGACTGTCAAAAGTAGGTCATCAGTGAATCATCTCTTTCTAACAGACGTTTTATTTAAATGTTATTATGGTTGTACACAACTTTTTGCTGTCTTTATGTTATTTTATAAAACCAGACAGATAAATTAATTATATCTTTAATATTTCTTAAGTTGTCATTTGAACATGACTGTTACATGTAACGTCATCATTAAATCGAATATTTCTCGAAATAACGCCTACAACTGCACAACATAATAAGATACAATTGTCAGTATAACTCTATTTGATTAACGTACTTACCGAAGCGAGTTGTTGTTGAGGTTATAGAAGTTGTCTTTCAACACATCTTGTTGTTAATGAATAGTGCAGAAATATATTCAACAATATTGTCTAGGCACGTGTTTATTCTATAATACGTTATATGTATGGTAGAAGGAAATAAAATGTTGACAGAATTGTCTCGGAACCAATAATATTTTTTCTTAAACTAGCTTAATTCAATAAATATGAAAATATGATTGTCACAAGTCCGATGAAAATTACGGGTTTATACATACTTATAACAGCATATACAATGTATATATTATATAGATTAGGTAATTAATATAAATTTATTTGCTGTATAATCATGAAACTACCTTCACAGAGACAAAGTTATATTTTATCACACTATTTATGGTGTAGATTGAAACATAATTTAAATAAATTCTGGATGATCAAATTTGCAAAAAGTTACATATATATAAATATGGACATGTTTGAATAATGTCTGTTGCTGTTGTTGAAAACACGCCAACTTAAAAAAGTTATATTGAACAAAGCCTTTATTTAATTGAACAATCCATATTTACGATGAATTTTAAACGATCGCCATTCTCATTGACATACTTCTTATACCTGAACTACGTAAGTATGTAAAATATACCACACTGTATGCATCAATTAAGCACTTGAAGCAGCAATGATTAAACTATATTTAGAAATAGAATACACATTTTTTGTACTGAGAAATTTGACCTATATTAAAACGCATCAAACGGCTGTTTCATACCAGAAAACAAGTTGGGTAACCGAGTTAAAAATTGATCACTTGTATTGGTTCGAGTAACCCCTGAGAACCACCTGTGTCAATTCAATCTACCAATGAAATAAAGCACAACAGGATTATCGAGTCTTGTTATGTGTTTAAAAGGTATACACGTTTGCCGGTATGGTATAGACGAAAAACGTTTATACCAATACAATACCACTGAACACACACACACACACACACACACCTACACACACACACACACACACACACACACACACACACACACACACACACACACACACACACACACACACACACACACACACACACACACACACACACACACACACACACACACACACACACACACACACACACACACACACACACGCACACACGCACGCACGCACTTACACACACGTTCGCACGCACGCGCGCAGACACACACAAACAGTAGGCGAGAAATATGAGTAAATTTTCAAAATATCCCTATATTGGCTCGAGTCTCAGGGCGAGAACTTTTACATGGGGTGTCCTCCAGCTGTCCTGTGATTCGCCGGTGGTTCAAGCCAGGTCATACCTGGAGCCATATGACCACATTCTGTTTTCATAAGCATTCATTTTTAATAACAATAATCAATAAACATGTAAAGCTGAAAGCTAATTGACCCTTTATGACGAAGAAGTTACTTCAATAAATTAGAAATAATGTTTATGATAATTAATCATCTTCAACTTTAAAATTATCAAATGCATTTTTGACACTTTCACGAAGTAGAACGAAATATGCGAATGCAAAATTCTTAATCATTCAACCGTTGCATTTGGTTCATAATTATTGCCCTAACCCGATTTTATGGCTGCAAAATTGTACTTTCACTAAAGCTGCTTTTTGACTCCTGTTTTTCCTGATTTGACTCAATATTTCTCCATCGTAACTGAAAATGTACTAAAGTGTCAGTAAAATAAGTAAATTTCCGTTTTACAATATACGTTTACGTTTAGACATTGCATTTTTGTTTAATGTTAGTGTTTGTTTTCATTGAAATTTATGCTTAAAACGTTACACAGTATTAAATTTGATAGAACTTGTCTTCACATTGAAAGCAATGAACCATTTGTGCGAAGGCAAACCATTATTGTGAGAAAGACCAATTGATTTTCTTATTAAAAAGATCTATGAGAACGAAAACAATATTCGTGCGAAAACAGTTACCGTCCCTTGGAAACACAGACAGTATTTTTTGTCTTGTGTGCCGCTCATTTTCAATGGAATAATCAGTATCAGTCTAAATGGGCCAGCTCTTATCAAATATAGGAAGGCAGTTATTTTGCCCTTGCAAAATTCAATGTTTTAGCTTTATTTTAAAGAAATAGGCTGTGTATTCTTTAAAATAGCTATTGTAATTGCAAAACAAAGTTATATGGTGAACATGTTCTATTTTTGGTGAACACTAAAGCTTACCATTCCTTCAACCAAACAGACGTCTTTGCTACTTTCTTTCACATGTGAAAGTTTTAAATAAGTATTGTTAAACTAGTCTGTCAATTTACAATTGTAATCTATCAATCTCACTACAGAATCATAAATAATAGAAAGGACCGCTTGAACAGGACTCACTCAATTGCTACAACCACGAACTTCGCGAATACTTTTCTCGCTCATTGCTACATGTTATAGTTTAGTTGAACGGAGCGTAACGTCTCAATGCAGTCTCTATATGTTCTGGAGAAAGAAACATTGCGATGTGTTTTACAATCCAACAAATTAGCTCCCATGTTATGATATCAAAACAAGACATTACGCAATTTATGTGAGCATGAATAAACGAGGATTTTCGAATATGTAGATTTCTTTTCATTTTAACCTTCGTATTGTAAACATTATTGAAAGTTATTAGAGATATATAATGATATATGATTAAAGCAGTTAAGACTGCGTCGAATTGCAAGCATATTTGAAAAGCTGGTATTTATGTCAAAGATATAAGAAGAAAGTAAAACTATCGTGTTTATATCTGGCGCTTGAGCTTAAATCATATGTTGTTGTACCTGAGCAAATGTGTATTTATATATATTATACAAATGTCGAAATCAATGATTTTCTGGCATGACTTCTATGACCCGAAAAGATGCTAATTGGATCATTATAACCATTATAATCATTATCAAATTATTTTAATATTCATCAGAGACTTGTACATGTAGAACTAGAAGCAAATGGGGTTCAACAAGTCATTTTAGGCATGCTCGACATAATACTAATGACCCGTTACTAATGCACTATATCTCCTATCTTGTTGTTCCAGTCAGTTATTGGAAAACTGTCGACTAGGTCGTAATGTACCGAAAAATGATAGCTGCCGATAATATTTAAATGAGGTAATAGAATCACACGGCCAGTTGTTAAGGTAAGGAGGCTCTCATGTTATACTTTTGTTATTTTTGAGAGAGACTTGATTAGCTTTAAATAGGTTAAATTCTTTTAATTGTTTCGGAAAACATGATTCTTATCGCAATCGCTTATAAACGTTAAGACCGATATTACCCTTGTTGTGGCTTACCTGCTTATGTTCGCGTTCGTTTTTATGAGAGCACAGTGGAATACAGCCTATTTCGAAAGGGAATAACACAAGATAGAAGGAAAATATCCTTTTACGTAGTTTGGAAAGCATAATTTTCAGTTGTATTTACATTGTTAAGGTCAAGGTTAAACTAAGGTAGCATTGCTTTATGTCTGTGGCATAATCTGAAAACAAACCGCTTTGGTAAATTATTTTTTATCGTTTTAGACAGTACATTTAATTGTTTTTGCATTATGTAAGTGTATAAAAATATTTTGTCTTTCGCCTTAAAACATAGGAATACAGTCTTTCCTAGACGTCTTTATACACCTGAAAATTGTCGTACTTCCGTGCCTAATTACAAAGTATGAAGAGAAGCACAATAAATTCATTTTTATAACACATTTCAATCCCGTTATTCTTCCATTAGGTACTTACAGGTTATCTAAAAGAAGTAAAAGATGTCAATACATTAACGGCACAATCAGTGGCACTACCAGTATATAAACACGTGGGGAGAACACATAGATTACACGGTTTATGTTCTTCTCTGCAGAACGATTCATACTATAGTAAATTTTATTGTTGACTCGATAAATGTTTACAAATAATTCCATAAAAACGGATTTAACAATATATAAGGAATGTAACTAAACAAAACTGTCGCAAATTACTCTAAGGGAATATTTTCATAGACACCTAATTGGTTATTTAAAATATAGGTCAAATAAGTCCTAAATTCTCTCTTGTTGCATATAACAACATTTCTACGTAAAACATAATGTAATGCAGCGTATATATATATAAACAAAACATGACCCCTATAGCTACAGCAATCTATGTTCGTGGCCAAAGACAAAACATGTTTGATGAGAACCTTCGGCACGGCTTGGAGACCTCCTCATATAAGGCCTTCGCTCCAACTGAGACACAAACCCACCTAGTAAGACGCCAAGGAGTTAATATAATTTGCTATTTATCTTAATATAAACTTAGTAAATATTTTTTGCCAGACTAGGAACTAATGAGTGATCTGAATAGTCATCTACTTAAAATCAAAAGCATTCAATATCCAACCGATCTGCTAGTGCAACAAAGTAACGAACACGTAACCTTAAGCTACTATGCAATAATTACATTAAATATTGTAAGCATGTCTGTCAACATTAATCCTGTGAACCATGACTAACACATCTTTAATATGCCATCACTTATGCAAATGAGGGAATTATCGCGATTTCCCAATTATTTGTTTACAAACTTCTGTCAATTAATATAATTGAGAGATCAACGATTGTGTAGCCAATAAAATAGATAGGAAAGAAACATGTTTCTAGATGACGAAATCGTTACAACATAATTCTATCCTTATATATAAATACATAAAGAAGGAAGACGTTAAGCTTCTCAAATGTTTAGAAAAAATGACTTGATGACGTTGCAACGGTAAATGATTCTTTTCTTAAGATATAGATATATCTATACTTTTTAAACTGAATTGATTTTCATAAAAGATTTTATTATGTATCAGTTATAAAGTATATGAAAATATAGCCACCAGTTGTGTGTTTTACAATCCTGGTTAATTCAAGTGTAATCATGTCTTGACAGCAACCTGTAAAGTGTCGAAAGTATCGACTAATGTTAACTTAAGGGATCAGATTGATATTGAACACATATCCTACGCAGGATGTAATTATTCTGTTATTGATGTCATTCGAAATAGTTCGCCTCATGTTTAAAACGTTTCCTGCACTATTTATCAAATGGAAGGGTATCGACTGTATGGATATATAACCAGATAAAAGCCACGACTTTCTTATTATCACTTTTTGGAATTACATATATAACTTTCCTTCAGATTTATAATTAAACCTTAAAATATGTTCTTCCATCACGTTTGCATATAAGTGTTTCTGTAAGATCCTTTTACGGGACAACTAGTGCCATTAAATAAATTTACCACACGAATTTAAGCGACTATACTTAATTTATTAAGTGAAGTTAGACACAATATGTAGCAATTTAATCCTGCTATATTTATTTGCTTTTTAATATAATGATTATGTAAACATGCTGCTGCTATTGAAAATGAAATGTTGACATGGGGCCAACATTGCTTGTTTGACAATGAAAAACATTTTTTCAAGCTGATTCCATACTTCGCATGTTTCCTTGTTTCAAATTGTATATTTGCATAAACTGAACCTATTTCCATGGAATGTGATGAGTATTTTACAGCAAATCCAATAAGCTACCACCCTAAGCATTACATGTCACTAAGATTTATAGACAAAATCGTGTTTTGCTATTGGTAAATATTGCGCTATATATTACATCTTATTTTCTCTCAATCTAAACACAAAGCATGCACATCAGATATCTAATTAAATGGATAGTTCTTCTGTAAATTTTTGCAATATTATTTTTATACTAGCTTTTTGTATTTTGAAAGCATTCATATTTGTTATTTCGTAAAGTGTAAACTAAAACTACTACCAACTACTTCGACACAGGTCTTTCTATTTATTTACTTCAATTAAATGATTACGTACGCAAACAGATGAAATCCAGAACACAAAATGGTTATATCACCCTATACATGTTTGTTGTTTTTAAACCCTGCTAACAAGTTAATTATACCGTCATGAGAATATGGTTAATGCAAATACTTTTTCTTGGAACGATTGCTTGCTTGCAAGCTTTAAATGTTTTCAATCGTAGAAAATATACTTAGTTTTTTTTTCCACCTATATTTTTCGTAGTGTGTGTATGCTGATATTATGCTACAGTGCATGCTCGCAATAAACATATTTCATAGAATATATTGTGTATTTGAAACACGTAAAAGCATCTTTTAGACATAACGTTCCACCATCTTTGTAAATTCTTTTCCTGTTACATATTGCGATGTATGCTTTTGTTATCTTTTAAGTTTTTAAAAATATAAAAAATATAAAAGTCTTTAATTTGGAATACGTGAACATATTTTAACACCTACACGTTAAGCTAAGTGATCAAACCATTACCCGTATAAATGCATATTTCTAAGTATTTCACCCTGCTATAACACAATAAGCTTGCTCAATTATTATTGGCCGATCGCGAAAGGAGCACATACAAATAGGCATAAATAAACAGGCAATAAAACGTTAATCTAAAACAGTTAGAAAAACGAACATAGATAAATGTTTCCTTTGGGTCAAGTGTTGGAAAAATGCCCTGTGAAATGAAACAACAGAACGTCAGCAAATGTAACCGCGGTTTATTTAAAATGTACAATGATAAGATTGTTTTTATACATCGCACCGGCACATGTGTGGTCATATTTGCGACGTCCAGGTAATTATTGGTAGAGGAACATCTAGACTTTTGTCTGGGTAGAACCACTGGCGCACCGCAGGTTAGCTGGAAAATATTCCCACATGAATGTTCTCGCTCCGACTCTAACTCTCCACGCGGTGAGGGGCTGAGGAGTTACATGTCGGCAACATTAACCGCTCGGCCACGGGCGCCCCCTTACAATGATATACTTTTTATTATGTATATAAACATATATTACACATATAATTAATAAGAAGTTATCCATATAACGGAATAAATGAGTTTTTTTTGTCATGACTTATAGGAAATATCAGCGCTCGGACATTTTGTATTGAAATAGATCGTTTTTCCTTTCATTGCTTGCATTTGAGAAACTCGTCAGGAAGTGCGAGGTTAGAGCTCTGTAAAACCGGTTTAAGCACCCCAGTCGGTCCATATTGCCGACTGACCGTTCCAAGGCGGTAACTGTCGGGTTTGCTCTTTTCGTTAAATGACTCATCACAAATTTGTTCTTACTTTTCGCTTGGCTTGCATGTAAAATAACTTTGTTATGTGCCTTTTCGGAGTTTGGTATATGTTGCAATGCTCATAGGACTTTGTCATATATTCTTATTTACAATATTGAAAGATTGGACAAAAGCGAAAAATTTAAGAATAATGTATGCAAATAATTAACACACTACCCCCAAACATATTAATTGCATTGTATAAGAACACGAATAGCATGTATTGTTTGCTTTAGGGATCGCTCAATAATATATATTAAGCATGTATCACAATATATAGTGGTGGATGATTACATTTGCACTAAAATAATGAAAATGAAAATACCAACTGAAGTAACAATAACACGACACTACCAACCATCTTGGAACAAGCAATTATAGTAAACCGAGATTATTGTTTGAGTTCACAATTATACTATTAACGACCGTTACAAATAAAAAAAAGGTTTGTGGTGTTAAATTGGGTGAAGCCGAACAATAAAAATGCTATGGTCCGGAAGAACCACATTTGTTATTTTTTATTAGTTTTACAAATAAATAAAACTTAAAATTACGAACCAATTTGCTTATGTTGTCGTTAAACAAAAAATGATCCTGTATTATAAATACATGTCTCGCAAAATTAAATGAGTTTTCCCTATTAAGTAAAAAGTAGATTTTTTTAAATTATTGTTTTTTACATTTTTGTTAATATTTCAAATTATAGTGCCGAAATAATATGCAAATAAATCGAAACCATGACTGTATTTTCCCTTTTCAGACCCTTATAATACAACGTTTTAATCTTACACTTGAAAGCATATACTAACCTGCTACAGTACATTATCATACGCATCTCTAAACAGTATATGGTGCGTTTCTATTTTTCGTCTCAAATTTATTTTTATGAATTTGATTATAATATGATATGGGACAAGGAGATAGTTTGTGTGTGCCGTGGAAAATATTCACTTATATAACCTTCCAGCTCCCACCATCAATGAATATTTTATGCAGAAATACGAGAAGAGAACTAATTGACATTCTGCTACTTTCGTTGAGAGGTTTTTCGTATCTTTCTTTGTCTTTCGTATCTTCACGCCTGCCCATTATGCACATTCTTTATTAAGGATACATGTAGTTGGAATTTCTTGGTCGAAGTCGTAACTTGCAAATAAATAACGTTTTATATAGACACTATGTAAACAAAGCCTTAACATTTAAACCAGGTCTTTACGTAATGTTTTCCATAGAAATATATTGCAGGATTCAAAATAAAAAGAAATATACTAACACTTAAATACTTAATAATTTCACTGGATTGGTTTTCCCTTTGAACAAAGACTACTTTGAACAAAGAACTACTAACATATTCAAAGTTGAAGGAAAATTGTTAATCCAAATTTGACATAAGCTAAGTCAACATACAATATCTAATCATATGTTAAAATAATTAAGGTAAAATATATTACCTGTTTCTTTTGCTACAAATATCAAGTCTCATGACTAAAACATTCAACAAACTTGAGTTCCTTTAAACTATGTATTGTTTCGCTCATGAAATCGTTCAAGCTGTCAAATGTCTTGATTGAAAAGAATAAAAGAAGTTGTTTTAAAAGTACAGTTAATAAAAGATAATGGAGATGAAAACAATCTCAAAGGCCAAAATCTTAGAATTTTTACGCAAAAACAACAATGTCAGTTTATCGAATTTTGCAACAATGATGTGACTATATTTCTGGACATCTTGAGCTGTCTGTTAAGCAAAGTCTTCGAGAATATGCATTGAAAATAAGTATTGGGAAGTCTTCTTGCAAAAGATTAACCTAATAGTGTTGTTAGCTGTATCACATGTCTGAAACGCTTTTGTTGATATTGAAGGAGAACAATTATTGCTTTTCTTCTGGTTTTAAAAGTTTTTTTCTAGCAGCTTTATACGACATTGCACCAAGCTACAATATATGAAACACAATTTCATATATAAAGAATGTGTTTTGCATCCTTTTCGTTTACTTAATCAAACATGAGATTACTTTGAGCCGTTCATTTAAATATTATCATTATATTAGAACACACATTACAGTTTGTATATGGTCACGAAAGTAAATGTTTATCATTTGATTTTCTTTTTATATCCCCATGTATACAATGGGCAAAGTTCTGATTATATGTGCAGCACACATATTATTAAGACGTCTCACTAAAGTTACCTACCACTTCTCGACCAGTCGGTTAACTTATATTTTATGTATATAGAAGTGGTAAGCAGATCGAATTTATAATTTCTGTTACTCTAAAAACATCTGTTAACACTTACTGAGTGACGCCTGCCATAGACGTTTGTGGTTTGGCTACGGCATCTACGTACTTATCATAAACAACGTTAATGTACTTGAAAAGACACTTACAAACTTATCGCTTTTCTACAGTCGAAAGGCATCCTGCCAAATTCACTACACGCATCAGCTTGCTTGTCTCCTATAGACCAATAATCGAATATACTCGCGTTTATTATTGTACATTTGCCTTTTCAATTAATCGAATCTATCTACGATAAAATGAGATAATGCAACTTTAACCTAATTCGTTATGCAATTATGTATATTTTCTAATTTTGTTTTGTTTCGTTCTTTTGTTTAAACAAAGTCAAATGAAGAGGATTTATGATGACGGATTCAATACTTTCCCAAGTATCTGCAAAACAACACCATGTTACTCATATGCGATGGTTATACTATTGCAAACCACTCAATAGTTACATACTGTCATTTAATTAAGAACAAGGAACCGTATAACCGTATAAACAAGAAGCCATTTTATGTTAACATATTATCTAAACCGTCATCGGTAAAGTGCTATTTAGTTTTGTCCGATTATTACTTATATAGTGGTATCTGTTGATTTCATGGTGTCCCTTTTAACGATGATATGTCTACGAAAAGATAAAGAATAATAGTTTCGCTTATTATGTTTGTTTTATAAACGTATGTAACGGGGTTAAAGTGCCCGCGCGATAAGTTAGCGGTTATGGCTCATGACATTTCTTATTTACAGGTAAGGCAGGTTTACCCAGATATTGTGTCATAGTATATTGGACGAATTAGACGATAAAATCGCATATATGTCAGAACTTTGGTCTAATGATTAAAGGTCCGATGGCATAATGAAGTTATAGTAAATGGTAGTGGTTCGAGTCCATTAAATAGGATAAGTTTGGGGGCGGTGTCGTTTACGACATCGTTTAGAGTTATGAAGAAGCTGGGTTTCGGAATCACACAGAATGACCTTTACTACTCGAGGTCAGTTATTCAAGCCTGGGAAGAAAAAGTGCGTGTACAAAAAATATGTCTAAGGAGACTAGACGCGTCAAATGTGTCTTGGCATACTTAAAATTTTAGCATATTGTTATAAACTGGAAGTTCATTATATTACGTAATTCAGATATAAATAAATGCAGAGTTATGAATGCCGCCTACGAATATTGCTCATTGACATGAAAAAATAGTCGAAACGGGGAGTTAACTGCTATTAGAACGAGGGTTCCTTTGAATATGCACTATCTACTAGGCCGGGATACTTGCGATATACCTTGCGGGGACTACTGAACCAGGTTCCACGTGGTTCCACGTTATAATGTTAATTCCTTCTGATTAATCTACTTCAATTTTAAACCTGATGATAAAACCGGTTACTTACTTGTGTATATCTTAAGCTTACGCATAAGAATTAATTCTACCTAGTTATTATCCTCATGATATTATGGCACTAAAATGCTTTTAATGTCAATGAGCCTTAAATGGCAAAACTAATGGTCGATGGGAATTATTACGCTCATGTGTCATAAACAGAAAAGAAAACGTGACATGCCGCCACAAAACCTAGAGTTTGATTTTTTTATGCTAAAAGTTGAATTAATTATTTTATAGTTTTATCTCATCTTTCTTTCGGATTAATCGTAACCATCATTCTCAGTGAGATGTAAAAGTAAGCTTAAGAGGTTTGGCGACGTCGACATCGGCACAGTTTAAATTGTAAAATGATAAGAAAATGCATTCATTGCTAAAATATTGTATGCGCTCACACACTTTTTTATGTAGAGCATTCAATTAAACGGGTGAATTGCTCCCAATAAAAGCCTTATACTGACACAATGCTTGTGATTTCCAGCGGCGTTGTATACAAACATAACTAAAATAGTTCATTATCTATATTAATATCAACAAACCCATATTAATGTTAAGCAAAGAATCGTCTCTTACAAAAAGATATTTATCGAATTTATGAGATTCAAACAAAGATTCAAGCTTTATAAATATTGTTTATTATAATTACCAACTTGTCGACAGCACACTGTATAACAATACATTGCACGCATGCAAAACCATACGGCTGTTGTTTGTATACACTTTTAAGGTAAAGATAATTTGCTGGGATCCTTTTGAAATCGTCATATCTATCCTAACAAATACTGAAAGTAGTTCAGTAAAATTAAATGGGTGCTTGCGAGAACCAAAAATATACACATATATTCTATTTAAAACTACATTGAGCACACACAGTCTTACCGACCTACGCCAAACCTTAGTAGAAACAATCATTGACTAGAGTTTAATTAGCAATTATGGTTTTCATGAAGAAACAAAATAAGCAAAGACCTCAGGTTTTTAACAGATACTGAAAAATGGTATGTACCTATATAAAATATCATATCTGATTGTGGGTTAGTGTCGAGGTAGGTTATATGGGGGTTCATCGCAGAAGTAAGTCTATGGTGTAACCAATCGAAACGCATCGGATAATTCACGAATCATCTTATGGATATATGCCAAGAAAACCTCGCGAAAGTAGGCTTATGAATACCTATGATGTCATCAAAGCAACAATTAAAAAACGCAGGGTTTTGATGTTATTATGAAATATGTGATACGGCATTTTAATTTAAATACTCATACTTAGGCTACTTTTATATAATTAAGAGTGAAGAAGTAAACTTTATTACTGTGGTAAAGTTCCTAGTATGAACTTCACGACACACTTAAATGCAAACATACTTAAGACAATTTTATTGTTTAGTCAGAAAAGTGGCATATTGCCTAAACAAATTTGTTTGGAGAAATTCTATACATAAATGTGTTTGCAGTCTTACTTTGAAAACTCTTCTTCAACCGCGTTAGTATTTTGCACGAAGTTAATCAGGTTATTGGTGTGTTTAACGTATTAATGAATTTCACATTTTAATATGATGTTTGATAGTGAAAACTCCTGAAAACTTACTCATAAATAGCACTGGTTAAAATAATAATAGACGATAAAGCGTTTAATGCATGTTCAGAAGGTTATGTTATCTGACATCCATTATATTAAACAGTATACAGTCTAAATTGAAATTAGAGTGAAATTATCTGAAAATATCAAAATATTTCATATAAAAAATCAGAAACCAACAACAGCAAGTGCTTTATTGTCAATATGAAATAAACCTTTGTCTAAGAAACAAAGCACATTCAGGAGGGCAAAATGTATTGGACTGGAGAAAAGAAAATTAGTAGAAATAAGGTCATTCAATCAAATAGCAGCCAGTCATTGACACTAAATAAATACAGTTGGACACAGAGTAAAATTCTTGAATTTTAAATCATGACACTTGAATGTCTATGTGAAAATAGCTGATATGCCTGCAATGCTGTCATTGTGATGAACTCTAACTTCAGCTGCTGACTGTAATAGCCAGGAACAAACTTCCTCTAGTATTTCGCCTATCTAAGTAGCATTAACTGCGTCACCATTCTGCCAACACCCAGTACTGACCTATGACAGAAAAATAGTTGACAATTAAAAGCATGTCCACTTAAATTGTGTTTCCAGCACCAGTAAACTTTAAAATGCGAAAGATCTGTGCATTAATCCTGACAACTGTTTTAGGTAGTTAACTCTTAAGGTCAGTGGTTACAGTTTTGGCTGTTCAATATGATGGCCTGTGTTCTATTCCTGCTACTGCTGATTTCCTCTTCCCCTCCGTTTTAACCTTCATTGTTTCCAATTGTTCATGTGGATAGAAAGTTTGTTTTTCAAAAAACAGAAGCAACATAATTTACTCATTATAGCGACGTCCAGCTTATTTTGGCGGAGGAAGATCTCAGACGAATGTCTGTGTTGAACCAATGACGCATTGCAGGTCAGGTGGAAGATCTTCACACATTAAACCCTTCGCCCCGACTGAAACTGGAACCCACATGGTGATAGGCCGAGTTGTCAGAGGACATAAGTCCGCGATACTAACCCTAGACCAGGGGCGCCCCGTATTCAAAGAAAGTAATATAAATTTATATGTAAATTCGTTTATTTTAAATATTATTAATCAGCAGATAAATTATACATTTATAAACTTATCAATTTTTTATTTCAGTTCCTTCTGCTAATGATATTGATATTAAAGCTTGGTGATAGAGAATGTGTTAGCGCAGTAAATATTCGCTTTTATTGCATATTGTCCTGGATTTGAGCACCAGACTTGCTGATTAGATTTCTCGCCTTTGTTTCATCTTCGTAACAGAAGAAAGGAAAACAGCTTTTATATTAGGTAACAAAAAACAAATATGGCTAAATATTGTTAACAAACTTTATAAAACCAATTATTAACGTCTTTCCAAAACAAATGATTTCCAAATGAACCACCACTATAATTGATCCCTCAATGATCTCTGGAAGAGGTTTGAAGAGACACTTTACTGCAGGCTGAAGAATGACCACTATGTCCATCTCAGTACTGTTACCAATTTATGGAATATAAAAATAATTGCAGTTTGATTATTTTCAAACACACTTACAAAATGGTACCATACTAACAACATTGTTGACTTTAGTGTAAGTGTGTTAGTGTGTTTCAAACAAACAAGTGAATAAATAATCTCAACGTTTTCCACATAGTTTTTCTTATATCCAAACTATATGCTATGTAAAATAGTTGTTTTTAACATGAATTATTAAAACATTATTAAGTTTTCTCTATCTGCTGCATTTAGTAAATATAATTTACATGCATGAATGAAAACAATGTGACCAAAGAAAAATTAGTTTGTAAGGCACTTGTAACCTACACATGTATTATAACTTACAATTAAAACATGCTTGCTGTTGTGGTGTATATATCTTTCTTTATGTTTACGTTTAGAGACTAATTTGCTCAGGTATTTTCTCAAATATTGGTGAAATTTATTCATATTAAAACAAATATTAATATAGCTAATGATTTTTTCTATTGTTTTGTTTGTTTATTATGTTTATCGTCCCACCAACAGTATTTCCATTATCTGAAGACATTGTTCATTCTAATTACTTCTGTTTTATCCATAGATATTTAAAGGTACTCGAGAATTCACATCGGGATTTCCATCCTTTTCTGAATAAATTAATTTTATTGTCCAAAGTTATTCCAAGTAAACCGCACAAAAGCGATCAAACACTGTGTCTTGAAATTATATCAAGTAGTAGGACAATTACACTTTGTATGATTTACATTAGATCATAATAATTGTCAGTTGTCGTTGAATAGTCGCATTCGTCTGCTTGTTGTTAAATAATGAATATGTTTTTGTTGTAGTTACATCACACCGACACAAGTCCCACTAATAGTTAGTAGCGGAAGGCCCTAAGACATATATCTGGTTAGGACCACCAGCAGTGCATACACTTTTAAACACCTGATAATATCTGTATCTAACGAACTGCAAAAATGACATCTATAGTGTATTTGTTTCCATTCATATTAAGTGAAATGTACTCTTATAAGATTTTCTACTAGAACGTAAGCCAATATTTATTGTGTCTTTATTTGCTATTAATCATTTTTGCTAATAGTGTAATGGCGTTTGTATTGAAGTCTGCAAGTTGTCAAGTATACTATTTTCCAAGTCGATCTCTTTGCTGACATAAAAATAATAACAACCAACGTTTATGGTGTCGAAGTAAAATATTAGTTACGCTATTGTGTTGTTTTATAATATGCATTTATAAGCTATGCTTGCATTACCCGTTGATTAAATGTACTATATCAATCTCCTCTGTCCAGCTCAACTGCTTTAATAAGTCGTGAACAGAACATTGGTTATCGCCACGTAGCAGTCGAGCTAATATACTATCGTATTAAAACTGCGATTTAAGGCAGCATGCCTTTTACCTATGTACATAGACATTTTAGTTTTAATATTAAAACTGGCTTATAAGTTGACTATCGTTAAAACCTTTCTCTTACTATGCTCCATTTCAGGCAAAGTATATTCTTACATCAATATCACTGATTATGTTTCTTCGTAAGAAACTGAATAGAAAATGTGACCTGTCGCCACAAAACCTAGAGCCATAATTCTGTTACGCTGAAAGTTGTAAAAATGCCAGATAAGAACTTAACCTTTCTGCTCCAGAGTGGTTTTTGCTAATAAGCCGTTAACAGAACATGAGCTATTGTCACGTAGCCATCGAGCTAATTTCCCTATCGTAATAAATCAGTGGCCTAAGAGAGACTTTTATCTAATTGCAAATAGCCTTTAGTTTATATTTTAAAATCCGGTGGCTTATAAATTGACAATCGTATTAAACTTCATTATATTCAATTTCAGGCAGAACGTATTTTCATCAAATAATTTCCAAGTCACTTTTTTTCAGATGTCAGATAGCTACTATTATTGCAAAAACTCTTTTTGTATTAAAATTCAGAAAGCGAAGCCTGACTGCGTGTATCGCAGAGACGTAACATACGTTACTGTTATCTTTTTTGAACCGTCAGTCGCGACAAAAACTGACTTGAGTGAATAAACCGGTTCACAGGGATTAAATTTCAGATTGCGGAGGGGTGTTTCAAAGTCAAAACAGTAAATGAAAAACGTATCAATTTCAAACAATTCAACCCATAACGATGACGTTTGATAAAATCTAAGCATTTTTCATAAATAGAAAGGTCGTGAATTTAATTGTAACAACTGTAACCTCTTTGTGTTTGTAGTTGCATAATAGCAACACGAAATAGTAGATAATATGCTTGAATTAAAAACAAAAAACATCAAAGAAATAATTGAAAAAGTATGTAGTACGGTTCATGCGACCAATGAATTGCAGAACAAAGGTTTCTCTTAAGACAACATATAAGAACAAATGTTGATAACGTGCATAACATGACAACATTTATTACAAGTACTTTTTTGTACGGCAACCGCGCTGCCCAAGTAACACTGTTGTAATCATAAATAAAAATTACAAAACTCTGAAAACATCCCATGCATTGAAATGGTGCTTGTACTCAAAACTATTTAGTCTTAAAGAAAGACAGATGTATTACAGTTAAAGGTGTAATATTTGCATTTTTTGTTAAAACGAGAATGTTAAATTCCGCATCTTGACCGATCGATTGATAGATAGAGGATGAATTGCTGGGTTCATTTAGAATTAGTTTTTTTTTACGGTATTCTCCGAAAGTTTTAATTGCATTACCTTTTGTATTTCTATGCTACACGTTTCTTTAGATCCATTTGCTTACGTGTTTAGATCTACACTAATCCTCATGCTGTTAGATTATTAAAATAATATAAACAATAATAATGGTTCTTGACCGTTTAAAAATGGTTTCACTGAAAAAACGATTAAATGTCGTTTCAATCTTGTATTTATAAGTCCTGACTCCTTTCCTTTAACACTGAAAGATTTTTAATAAGCATTTATTTGTAAGGGAAATTTCCATACTGTTGTAAGACCATAAATGAAAAACGTACTTTGGCACTCAGATTTATTGCGGCCTGTAAGTAATGATTTAATTTGAAATGCTTTGTATCCACGTATTTGCTTGACATTTCTTATTTCAGCAAGAAGTAGTAAAGCAGAAATATGACCATTTCTGTGTAAAAAGCAAATAACCAAATGCCAAAGTAAATACAAAGAAAGAAGTAATGAGTTTTATAGTGTCAAAATTGTATGAAAATCTTATCTTTTAACACCGTAATTTATAATAAGCAATCATTTATGCCAAAAACATATAAATAACATAAGAAGATCATGGCAAACATATCAAGCATGGTATGTGATGGACTCTTAATATTTGCCTGACTTTACTCAAAACAATAATATGGCATTATAAATGAATTTCAGATGATTACGATGCTTACTATTCATGAAACATTTCGAGTGTAAACTTGCTCGAAAGAACATACAAGAACAAGTGTCAATAATGGGCAATTAACGAGCCTCGGTTTAAAAGGTTGTGAAATGAAGTGATATATAGTGGTTTAGGTTTTACGAATTGTCCGAATGTACACGAACTAACTCCGTCCTTTACAGAAGAACCTTCCGATGTGATCTGTCATTCAACTATATTGGCTGAAACATTTTGTTATATGTCACATTGCCTTGCGATAAGGTAAAGAGATATAAGATAAAATGGTTGGCATTAGTAGAACTGCAAATGTTGAAGGCAATTCATTCACATGCTAAAACATATTGTAGTTTAAACACCTTTTCCGACCAGAAAAAATAGAACAATAATAGAACAACTATAGCAAAAATAGTCAATATTCTTATTGACTGTTAGCTAAGGACTCTTTTTTAAGCAACAGCATTAAAATATGTTGTGTTTACTTTCAATGTCTGTTTGGTTTTACATATCACATCATTGGTATATATATATATGTTATGGGCGCACATTCGCAGTTTAACCACAGGGACTCATTCTACAGTGGGCTAAGTTATATTTTATGTATATACAAGTGGAAAACCTAAAGATCCTTCAATTTGCCATTCTTTTCTAACATATGTAAGCACTCGTTTATGATGCTGAATGGCGAAGTATTTCTGGGAAATTGTTCTGGCTCTCTGCCTAAATACAAAGCATTAGAAGCATATCTATAAATAATCTTACAATCACTTTTTCCGTCACGTGTGTTATGCTATAATTTTCCTAATATCAATTTTACAGCATTTAAAGTTTAAAGCATTTAACATAAGTTTCAGTAAAAAAACTACTTTTCCAGATAAAGAAATCCTTTAATTTACAGAAATGTTGTAGTCCTCTTAGGATTAAATGATTCTTTTTAAAGAAGAATTTTGTCCAAAGAGAGACAATATAATAATAATAGTAATAATAATAATAATAATAATAATAATAATAATAATAATAATAATAATAACAGGGGCCACAAATCCAACGTAGATAAAAATGTAACAAAATGTGGGAAGTTTTCTAAGTAAAAAGAGTGAAAAGAAACTCAACAGATTTTTTTCTAGATTATAACTAAGTAAATATACAAAATAGTCACGTCAAATGTCATACATATACATATACTAGCGAATGAAAATAAGTAAGACGTTAATCAGCAAAAGGAATTAACACGCTTTATTAAATGTACAATGTGATTACAAGGGAGAAAATACGACTTTAGATGAAAATACGAAGCTGAATTACAACTGCGAAGGCAATTCCAATTGCAAATAGCTTCCCGAATTTACACCTTTTGTAAAGCCTCGCGTTATTGGTATAGGAGATTGCCAATTGTGTCTATTTTTTCTTAGATGGGAACGGAGAGATATGAAGATATAGGTTATCGTTTGTTTGTCTATGGGTTGTGTTCATCGTCAAATTAACAACAGTTTCAATATGCTTCTTCAATAAAAGGATATGTTAAAAGGTATGTCCACGTAACTTTATTTGAAAATGAATTTTGAAATTTTCACTTATTTATTTAAATAACAAAGAACCCCTAAATGTAAAATAACAGTCAGTTATTTAAAGCACCACAAGTTACTGTTATATTGGCGTGTGCTTTGTTGGCTCCAATGCAAATACATAGCCACTCTATTGTCCGTCATTTTAACTGTTTTAATTTTGTAGTTGCATGACTGATAGCAATTTGTAGTAAATGAACTCATTGTTCATTGAGAAAATATAAATGCATTTATATCCTCTTAGAATGACTGCATGCATGCCCTTGTCATTAGTCTAAGTAGTAGTTTATTGCTTAAACCAACTTTTACAAGAGAGTGCATTTAAAGCTCTTTAATTAAAGCAGAGACACTTTTCTGTTCCTGTTAGAAGTTTTGGTATATAGGTGAAGTGTGGCTATAAGTGTCAAATCCTATTATTAATACATGTATTGTTTGATGGAATATTTTATTGTTTTAATCAACTTAACTTATGAAAGGATAAAAGTCTCTAGATGGGTGGTATTTTAATACATTAGTGTGCCGAATGAACTTCGCCAACTGGTTGATATTTTTCAAGATGCTTGTGTTCAAAATGAACGTTGCCAACTGAGCGTTTTTTTCAATTGATAAGTGTTCTGATGAGTTGGCATATCATAAATTGCATATTTTATTGTATGAAGAATGGTTAATACTTTTTTATATAAGTCTAACGTATTTGTTCTTAACTCAAATCATCGATGATGACTTATGAACTTTGTAATATAATCTTTACTTTTTAAACTTTTTACATTGAAACCTGTCTAGTCTGCATTGTTTAAAGTCTCTTATGAAAATTAAAACAAAAAAAGAAAACAAATGTTTTGTTTCAAGTACAAAAACGCCTGTTAGAGGTCTTATATTTTATTGCAACCAAACGATAGCAGGGGTTAATCTAATTGATTTGTCTCTTTATTCGTTTAGCTTTTTAATTTCACCTTTCTCTTACTTACTCAGAAATTTCATTAATATGCAATTGTTAGTTATGGTCTCTCTACGTTGTACATTTCTTTACCTCATGTTGTAATTGTTAAGTGTCAATGGAACAAACAACAATGGCTTGTGAGCAACGTCAATAAATTGCTTGCGCCGAAGGTAATGCCTTTTTCAATAATGCGTTCTTCGATAAATCCAGGATGTTGACTTTAATGATTGTTTGTGAAGCTTTATGTTTGGTACAACCTTCATAAAATGTTGTGACACCTTATATAGATATAAAATGGTTATTCTTATTCATTTAAGGTTTTCGATTTAAAGTCAATACCTTCACTGCTGAGCTATAGAGTCCAGTTCCCGACGCAGAGGTACGATTTATACTGTCTGAACCTTTGAGATATGTACATAACAAGGCTTGCGCGATGCCTGTCTTACTGAAGTACATTCACAGAAACAACATATTCCAAATCATTTACATGTGTGAACTAACATCAACATTATTCTAAAAACACATGAAGTGTTGATCCAATGGTAAGAGCAAACTGATGACTAATAAAACACAAAAGGACATTGACATACCCTTTTAAGAGCAATCGGGAAGATATTCAAAAGAGAATTTGCACATGGGGCCATCGCTAATTTTAACTTTAATTGCTATTGCTCGAAGCTAAAACATTAAGTTTATCTACAGTGTAGATATTCTCTTGTGTAAAGTTTTATCTATCTTCGTAAAATGGAAGTCTTAAGATATCCCATTTTAAATTCAAATAGATTGTGCGCATAGTAAATGCACTTTGAACAAGCCTTCTATCAAGATACATTCACGCTAATCTACATGGTTAAATGATATTTATGCATATACGAATGGCAGGCAGCAGCATCTTTCAAATGAAAACACGTAAACCATGACACTTTACAGACATTTATTCATTATGAAGCATGAACAATAAATCTGGATTGAGACTGACAAATCACAGCTTCCCTTACGTTCTAGTAATATTGCTACGGCACCCGGGATGATGTTGTTTTATTGGTTGGACTCCAGTTTAATTTATATTAAGGAATAATAAATAACGACCAACGATGTATTAGTGTTTCTAAAAATTGATTTATTAATTATTAATCAATTGAACAAAATAGTATGGGTATATCAATTCACTAATTTTCAGGATATTTCTTCACTAAGAATACAAATATATAGACCCTGAGAAAATTCTACGCTCACATATAAAATCACGTGGCTACCATTTATAAATACACAATAAACAAATATTTTATACAAATTCACCTTACGGTAACAACAGTAAGAGCCTAAGTCATCTTATTTGCTCAAATCTTCGACCATAACGTTAAAAAAAATATTCACTACAATGACAACAAAAATGTATTAATTTTAAATGTGTATTTCCCACATTTTTAATTAATTTTGCGTGTGAATTTACGTATCACTTATCCCTTGAATGGAATAAAAATTTAACAAAAATAAATAAAACATGATCGAATAAAATAAACGTCTGGAGTCCTCGACTGAGGAAACACACGGCTATTTATTCTGATCCCAGTGCACCAGAAAATCTTGCGCAGGCACCAGAAAATTTCTTGTGAATGCACCAGAGAATCTTGTGCATTCACCAGCAAATCTTGTGCAGAAAAGAATGCACAAGAGAATTTTGTGCAAAAAAGCACGCACAAGAAAATCATGTGTAAAAGATATAGTGCGCTGTAAGAAGTATTCTTTAACAATGATACCGGCAGAGGATACAATATTAAAACACATGTTCTACCAGATAATCATAATTTCCGGTTCCTAGAACTACACACCTCCTTATTCAGAGAGATTTAAACAGACCAGTAAACTTGCTGCATCAAGAAAAATGGCTACCCTGTCTAGGTTGCTCGTCTGCTCAGACAATAAATAAGTAAAATCCTATTCAACAATGTCTTCGTAAAACAACTAGTGATTTCTAGGATAAAACAACGTGGCTACACAACTTATTACATGGATCCTGAGGATATAGGATCACTTACATAAGAATAATGATGATGTAAACAAAGGAATTCGCAGAAACTAATTACATTCGAAGTAAGATACAGTTGGTTAGTAAGAATGTAGCCAAATCACATGTATAGGGCTGGCTGTTCTGACCAATTATCAAGTGCTTATGATAATCATCAGCTGTTAAACTTGAGGTGTAATTTCAAAGGTGAGTAAAATAAGCATTTATGAAAGAAAACAACATTTGTTTTAATACACCTAATCCTGGGGCTTTACAATATTATAATTGTGATTAGATTTTCTCTATAGCATTTTACAACAGAGTATATTTTCAGTTTAGGAAGAAATCTTCCTTTTGCAAAGCGCTTAATTAACATCGAGTTCCGGGTGTTCGTACTTTGGGGAGATGGTTGAGGAGAATCAGTTACTTATCCGGATTCACTGGGATAAACCTTGGAAGTCGTAACTATAATTCTATACTTAGACTTTTATTATAGAAGTACTTGTTGCTTGCCAATTATATACGTTTTCAAGTGTAAACGTTTTCGCAAGGTAGTTTCTATGTTTTTGCAATTTTTACCAGAACACATGTTTTGGTTGCAGTATAAATACTATATCTTAGACATTAAATGTCATTACTAAAGTAGACAATATGGCAACGAACAGTATTTTATATTTAAATTATAGCTTGAATATATATATATGCCATATGTCTACTTTATATATATATAAATTGTATGAAGAATAATAAGAATAAGTTACGCTTTTATGACTCACGATGAAAGAATTGTTGATACAAATAAATGTCTCAAAATATCTTACATAGACAAACAATGAATAGCGAACAACTGCAAGGTTGCACATTTTCCAGTTTGTTTAAAAGAAGAAATAAAACAACACGAAGCGCGAGGTTGAAGCGCTCCACAAACCAGGGTTAAGCACCCTAGTCTGTGCTTTTGCCGACTAATGGTTCCAAGGCAGTAACTGTTGGTTTTTCTTTCTGTGTGTAATGTCTCGTCTTTGTGTTTCTGTCACCTTTACATTTGCTTTATGCCTTTGTCTAGGGGTAGTTCAGATTTAAATATATGTGGCGATTTTTATAAAACCTTTCATATTTTCCGAATTAGCAATTGATAATTAAAGTAAAAAGATAAAAAGGTAGTCCATCATCAATTGAAAGAAATGAACAAGAAAAGAGATGAGAATGCTTGGAAGAACCTCAAGATAGAAAGGAAACGCAAATTACACTCTAGAGTTTAAAATTGTCAAATTTATGCCTATTTCATATAATCTGATATCGTTATTTTAATTGACCACTCCTACATCCAAATGTCAGTACAAGTGGATTTACTGAACATTTAAGGTTTTTTTTCTGTATGTATTTTGGTAAACTGTTTTTGTTTTATTTCCGAACAACAACTAAGCAACCCAATCATGGTTATTATAGCGACGTCCAGCTTTTATCGGTAGTACAAGATCTCAGGCCAACGCCTACAAATAACATACCGCGCATCACATGTCTGCTGAATCTTCCAATTTTAATTCGTTTGCCCCCACCATCCTTTCACTGACACTTGAACTTCTAAATGAAGGTTTATTTTATGCACATTTATGTTGTAAGCAGAACTAAGTATGTTTTCTTGTCATAGTGACGCCAGCCTAAAATGGGTTGAATAATTGTCAAAATCCATAGCTATATATACTTTATTTAATAGAATTCGAAGCACAATGAGATATTTCAGTTCTAAAGAAATATATTCTTACAATCTAGCAATGCATATTCGTAATATGTTTCAAAATTGTATAGCTGTTTTAAGGTACAGGGAATGTCATTTCATTATGATTAGTTTTCTCTATAATGCAGTCATAGCAAGCTTGCTTACTATTTGATAAAATGTTAACAGCAAAATGTAAAATATTGGATCTCATTTTTAAAATTAATTTACAAATTAAATAATGTTTCAATGTTAAAACATTTGGTTTGTTGAAGATTGTTCAAGAAAAAAAAGTAGATCATTACTTATTTGCACAGTGTTGTTTAGCAGATGGAACTAGTTTCTTTGTTACATACCAAAAAAATTATCTTAAAAATATTGTAAATATACATATTGGATTTCATGGTAAGGCTTTAATGTTTCAACATTGTTGCTTGCAAGCGACGTGACGATGCGTAAATGACAAAATCAATACAATCAGTTGCCAATTACGAAAGGTAAGTCAACAAAATAACACACTGAGGTCTCAAACGGTTTTATGAGACCTTACCTCCCGTTTTAGCTTAAAGTAGAACAGTGTTATAAATGAAAATGAAAAGCGTATCAAATGCATTTTACCGTTTCCATGCGGTAAGTAGCGGGTTAAATCGATTTGTTAAATGACCAATCGTAGATTTGTTCCTAATGTTGGGATATGTTGCAATGCAAATAGGACTTTGGTTCCTCAATTCCATTTTCATATGAACAGGATGCTACCACTATGTCGTCTTCTCTGGTATTGTTTTCTTGATTCAACAAGTTATTTTCGTTTATTATCAGCATTTTTAATACCTCACTTTCTTTAAAACACTATGTGGACATTAATTTTGAATGACTTCACTTCTTTCGTCATAACTTATCAAAGAAATGATTAGCGCTTGAACATTTGTTATTCAAATAGATCGGTTTTCTTCATTGCTTGCATTTAAGAACCCGCCACGAAGTGCGAGGTTAGAGCTTTGTAAAACCGGTTTAAGTATCCCAGTTGGTCAATATTGCCGACTGACCGTTCCAAGACGGTAACTGTCGGGTTTGCTCTTTTTATTAAATGAGTCATCGCAGATTTGTTCTTACGTTGAAGTTTGGCTTGCATGTGAATGCATGTGTCCTGTTCGTTTTCAAATGTTGGTATATGCTGCAATGCTCATAGGACTTTGTCTTATATTCTTATTTTTACATTATGTTAGTTTGCAGATAAAGGATAACCGACAAAACAGTACGCGTAAAACTAGACATAGAATTCAGACCAAAGAAACAACTCTTTCGTCTTTGAACAGTTTGTCGGTAAAACGATAGACAAGGTTCTCCGACATGCTATAATTTTATATGGTTTGAATTGTATCATCAAATTTCTGGTGCAAATAACGTTTCAGATATTTTATATGACACATTTAATGGTTGTTTGTCAAAAGTTGTTCAAATTATTTCAAATGAGCCAATAAAAAGAAATATTTAAATTCTTTTAGCACTGGGGTGACCTGAAAGATTTTAAATTACTTACATGTACTTAGGCTAACACACAGTATTTGTTTCAGACAAAGGTTAATTTCGAAGCCATAAATGATTTTAGCAGAGAAATAATCTCACATTTCATGAAGTTCTTCCTTACTGATGAAAAGGTAACATTTGAAGAGAGATATTTACAACAACGACCTGCATCGCAAATAAATACAATTACACAGAACACTATTCACAAAAAAACGGTAAATGCATAGGACGCGCTTTATTATTGTTTTAATAGGCAAGAACAAAAGATCCTATTAATATATCGACAAATATATTTAGATTTGAACTACCAAAACACAAGGACTGATACACAAGTTAATTTTAAAGTGCAATGTTATGACGAGACATTGCACATTTAGAGAAACCAACAGGTATATGCTTGTGATGTCTATTGTTCCAGGGACCGGCTTTGATGCTTAAACGGCTACATGTATATGAAGCACTCCGTCTTCGCACTTCCAGAAAGTTTCAGTCAAGAAAAACAAGAACTGTAAATAAAAGTACCATATCAAAGTGAGACAAGTGACAGGGAGCACCTGCAAAAAAAAAAAAAAAAAAAAAAGAAATTAACTAATTAAGTTCACTTCCTCTTAATTTCAGTAACTAACTTTTCGGTGGTATGCGAGTTGTCAAAATAGACATTAATAAAAACTTCTCTTAACGATTACATTCCACTTGTTAGACTGACTGTTAAGTTACATTTTATGTCATAACAAGTAGATAGCGGATCGGATTTATATCTGTTATTCTTGTGAAACATCTGTCAACACTTACAGAATGGCGCCTGCCATAGACGCTCTTCTTAAATTAATTTGTCCACGCTGTTTACATACTTATCACACACATCTTCAACATACTTGATCAATAACATCAATTTCATTTACAAAATTAGCTACAGGCTTACTTACTTGTGCTCTTTGAGGCTTTTCTTTGCTTAAGCAATGCAGATGGAAACATTTTATGTAGTATTGTCTAAATAGGAAATAAATCTGTAAACAATCCTTTAATAAAACCTCGAGCTTCCATGTCTGCTTTGACATCCGATGTGTAAATCAAAGATTGCGGCTCTTTTTTCCACCATGCTTTTGTAGAGCAAGTAAATCTTTAATCACTAATTTTAGTTAGTCGTTCAATCATAACTTTGTTATTGCTTATAATTATATATTGTTAATGTCATTGTAAGTAAATAAGAACTTACATTTTCGCAATAGGTTAATGTAAACATTTTTGAAATTTCAATGTTAGCTTTGCTTGGCCATTGGTAATTTAAAAAGATGCTCAGTCGTGATCCTGCAATGGAAGATAACCAAGAATTGAGAGGAGAATGACATGTAAAATGGACGTACACTATTACATTTAATACCAAAACTTAAACATACGAAAACGTTATAACTGATTTGGTACCTTTTAACTTCTCGATGTTTGCTTTTGAAATTAGAAGTGATAACTTTCGGACTAATTGTATTTTCAAACCACTTTATTTATTAAAAGATAATCATGTTTAGCGTTTAATACCTTCATATTTTGGTAATTGTTGAATATAATTAAAACAAAATAAAAAGCAATTAACTTGATATACGTTTAAACACAAGCTTTAAGATAAGCAAAGCTTAAACTATGCGAACAACTTAATACGATAGTTAACTTCTATATATTTAGTTCAATAGGCCATTACCGACAAAGCACATGGTTTATTAACATGAGACATCGTGCTTTTGTGTGATAAACTGAGCAGACAAAATGTGACCTGTCGCCATTCAAGCAAGAAAACTAACATCGTCGCAGAAAATGGTATTCATTAGAAGATTTTATTACCTTCGTTCCTCATACATCTTCGAAAATGAGGAGACGTAAGCGATCACGGTGAAATAGTGTGAAGAACATAAAGTTTACTGAACGCAGTAATAAAATGGTGTACTTGCATTCACATAGTCCATATAAGGATATTTTTTAAACAATGCTGCATATATTCACCGCGTAGAGAAATACGTTTACACGTATACCATGCTCACGCCAAAACCACCGGTATATAATTGTTAAAAATATTTCGTATTCATATAGTTGGTGTAGATATACACAAGATGTTATGATCGGGTTTGCCGGGTTTGATTTGTTTTTATGTATACATTGTGTTTTAAGGATGAATAAGATGTACTTACAAATTATATATATTTATTACGAATTAAAGAATCATTTTGCATATATTACATCGGTGCTACAAAAAGGTCAACAAGGTCAACTGACGCTAATTTCCGCTTTCGCTGAGCTCTTTGTCTGGTACATATATCGAGATTACATTGAATGGCTGTTACAGGTGTTGAAGAAAATTGGCGTTCACTAAAGTGCGTTGTTAATAAAGAGCAATTAGTTTGTATAAGAGATCGGCCTTGTTAATCCGGCGAGAGATGAGAACTACCTTTTGCTTGCTTAACCTGTGGGAGAACTTATTAATTATTTATCCACTAAACTTCGGTTATCTATGCTACTTACCTAATATTCTTTTTTTCGGATACTTAAATTGAAAGTAAGTCTTACTGGGGTTCCCGTTTTCACAGACAACAACAGTGAACAGAAAAAAATGGTTTTTTGTTTCGATTTTTACCTTTTAATTTTATCATATTCTATTGATTAACAATTACTTGATAGTCTGAGAAATTTATTTCTTGAACAGTATTCTCTCTAATGTTTCTTGGCAAGGCTCATAAAGCTAGGTCATTTATCGACCCCGAATGATTTGGCCACTAGAAGTTAAAGTGACAGGATAGCCTATTAAATAGTGTCAGAGCGATTGACAGAGCCTTAAGTGCGAATTATTAACTTAAAGGAAGAATATGCGCTATACGATTCTGATAATAAAAAGGTTAACATTTAATGTTTGGACGAAACACCTTTCAAATTAATGCATTTTGTAGGTCTTTAATTAAATCTTTATATACAATATCATTCGTTCAATAAGTTGTCTTCAGAAGCTTCGAGAACAAACACAAATTAACTAGTGTAGGCAGTTTTTGTGTGTAGTTTAATATGTGTTAAGACAACCGTATTTTTGTCTTATTAATAAAACTTAAACAAAAAACATCCATTGGGTTTCTAAAATTTATTGAATTATTCCCCTTGTTTTCCATTCAATACACCCATTACATATTTCCTTATTATTAGTGTCATACAGCTTTTTGGTTGATGACGTCGGAACGAAGTCATCGTAATGCAGAACGTCGTACATCACTATTTCACCAAGTATTATTATTAAAATTTCGTAAAATTGGCGACTAAAATCATGTGTTAAAAAATCTGACATATGTTGTCATTTAATACAATCAATTATAAAACTCGTCCAGGAAAACTGATAGTAAGTTCGCTCGGTTACTATTACTTTTTCTTAACTGTTTGTATTAAATGACACCTCGTGCCAGATTCTCTTTTTAGGAAACAAACCGTTTGATATTTGCATTATGATGATTTTGTCTTTTAAATGTGTTTGAAAACGAAACAATCTCATACAAATGTATAAGAATAGGATGGTTTCTCTTCCAGATCGTACCAGTAGTTTCAATTTGCGGTATTGTATGTTGATGTGTTGCTAAAAATGACTTAATTTCTTTGTCTTTTTTCTTAAATATAAAGATGTAAAGGGAAAACATGTAAAGAGTTTTTATTAACAATTTAATTATCTCTTTGTTAATGTGTTTTTCCAATTGTATTGCTGAAATAAAAAGCAACTTCATCCAATTAAGTCTAAGACAGCGTTGATAAATACTGGCTTGCAAAGACTTAAAGACCCACTGCATGAATAAAAATAGATGGTTTATTGGTAGTATGTTGTGCAGATATATTTTGTGGGGCATTCTAAAGAAAAAATACTGAAAATTTCATTATATATTATAACTTGTTTGTAAGTTTGTATAAAATAAAACGTTAGTAGAAATAAGTTAATAGGTTAAAGTTGGTTGGTAAAAATTAAGGCTTATGTGCGTGTACGTAAATTATGTAAAAATATATAGTTTCTTTTCTAGTCACAATTACTGAAGGGAAATTTTATCGTAGGTGCGTTGAATTAGATGGGGAAAAAAAACAACAACAAGGATTTCATTTATTTCTTTTAACATGTTCACAAAAAGATAAAGCGACATTATTATTGCAACAGTATCTGAATCATTCATTGAACAAAAATACTTCGTACATAGATCTATCTACAAAAGTTCTTCAAAAATAACGCTGAAATAACTTGTGTTTCTTAAATGAGAGTGATATAGATGCCCTGTGTAAAGCGTGAACAGAACACAATTATTTTTTAAAATTGTTGTAGTTCTACAAATTCTATTATAGTATATTAAATATGCTTCATTAAACAATTTATCGTGTATCTAGAAGAATAAACAACTGTTTATTGATTGACATAATTGCATTCAGTGATGTTGGTAGTAAAACCCAATATTGTTTTGTTTTTAAACTCCACATATGTGCTCTTTCTAATGTTTAGTTTTTCTATTTTACGTAAATGAAGGAAATTCGATATTAGTATAGTTTTGAATGAGTGAGTTATCGATTTGGTTTTGACCTGTTACATTTATATTTCGCATCAATAAACTAATTTTGACTACAACGTAAGAGCATAATTATTAGTCAATTACAAAACATGTGCTATTTATAAAACTCGATAAAACATCTGCAAACTCCCGAACAATAATTTACATTGTCTGAGCGTGAAAGAATAAAAGAAAAAGTTTATTTTTAACATGATCTTTAAAAGGGAAATTGAGCACGTCCTCAAATCGGCTTCAAAAATATGTTCACTATAAAAACCCTAACAATGATTGATCATTATCGTATCGAATAATAAAAAAGTACAACTTGTACATAATTACCGCGAACACATAAATATAATCTTACGGCAGCGTATTTACAAAAAAAAACAAAACAACAACAATAAATACACACTATCTATACGAAGAGTTCTCTAGAGCCAAATAATCGTTACGTCAGGCCACCTAAGTGGTACAGATTTGGCTAATTGCTATAATTTACTCAAGAACGCAACGGTGGACATTGGCAAAACGAACAAGTCGCTAGTTTGAGCATTCCAGACCACTATAGGCATTGGAGTAAATGGATATTGAGTGCTCCTGAAACTATAGGATATTAATTGTTAATGCTAGAAGAGGAGATATCGTATGATTTTGTACCCACTGTAGACAGTAAGCAGATTAACTTGAGGGTGTATTCATATGAAGCAACCTATACCGATCTTGAAATTGCCTATTGCCAACGCACACAATAAAAATATGTGAAATGTCCTATGAGCATTGCAACATATACCAAACTCCGAAAGGGCACAGGACTAAGATATTTCACATGCAAACCAAGTGAAAAGCAAGAACAAATTTGTGATGAGTCATTTAAAGAAAAGAGCAAACCCGACAGTTACCGCCTTGGAACGGTCAGTCGACAATATGGGCCGACTGGAGTGCTTAACTCGGTTTTACAGAGCTCTAACCTCGCACTTCCTGATGGGTTTCTCAAATGCAAGCAATGAAAAGAAAATCGATCTATTTGAATACAAATAGTCCAAGCGCTGATGTTTTCTTTGATAAGTTATGACGAAAGTAGTGACGTCATTGAAACATGATGTCCACATAGTGTTTCAAAAAGAAAGCGGTATCATTTCGATTATAAAATCTAAACAAAAATGGTTGATTATAAGTGAAATTAACTTTGAATCAAGGAAAAACATGATCAGAGAAGAGTAAATGTGTAGCATCCTGATCATGTGAAGATGGAATTGAGGAACCAAAGTCTAATGTCCATCAAAGGAAATACACGTAACAATCCTTATAAGATGAATTAAATGACAACATAGATTACATGCACGGGGAGATTTTTTACGACCGCCACACTGCACAAGCAACATTGTTGTGATCATGAATAGGAATATGTGAAATGTCCTATGAGCATTGCAACATATACCAAACTCCGAAAGGGCACAGGACAAAGGTATTTCACATGCAAACCAAGTGAAAAGCAAGAACAAATTTGTGATGAGTCATTTAAAGAAAAGAGCAAACCCGACAGTTACCGCCTTAGAACGGTTTCAAACTAGTTATGATTTAAAAGCAAAATCTAAATATTTATACAGGGATCCTTTGGTGAAACTTAACGAACACAATTACCCGCATAAAAGTGCAAGAGTTAACAAATGCAACTATAACAAAATTGTTACATGACGTAGTTTTTATACCTTAAATATTAAATATAGAGAGTTAAAGCTTTAGACATACACACACGAATTAAAATGGTGAGCTGGTTGATCTTTTTTTTTATTTCACTTTAGTCAAAGGACTGCCAACCAAGCTTTTGCTATTGTTAAGTCAATTTTGTGTGGGGGCGATTCGCTTAACCACACTTTCCTTGATATAGTTACAACACCCATATTCAGTCTGGAATTTTCGTTCTCATTACATTTTCGAAACTTTCTTTGTCGGTTTGTATTCAAATCTGAAACTAACGTTATACCTGTGTATATAAGTAGAACTGAAAAAATAATCACCTGGTACAATGTACATCAGTGTCTTCATTTTTATAAACAGAAATCGCATATTTTCTGTCAAAACCAGTTTATTTTTTTCTGGGATATGTTAATCATAAGCACTGTTGTGTTGAAGTTAAACTGTTACAAAAGGGATTTTCCAACTGAAATATCTTTACTAATGATAATTTTGTAATTAATTAATATTATGTCACTTTCTCCCGCCAAATCTCTCGCGTACTTTAAGAAAGCATATATGGCAGTGATTCAAAACAATTCCAACAACATATGTACAAAGTAACAATTGCACACTACACGGACTAATATAAGTACACATACATAAGTTATCCTGCCGCAAAGGCAAGTATAAACAATATGTACAGACGCCGATTTGTTTCGGGCGCATAATAACAATATACAACTATATACATAATAAATGAATGAGTGCGTAGGAAACAATTTTTATGACAATAGAATGGATGGAGATTTACAGCACATTGAAGTAGCCATTATCCGATTTGGATACTAAACACGTTTATATTAATGTATCATTTATTCTACACTATTGTGTTGTCAACTACACAATGTATTTACTTTTTCTCCTGGGAGCTACACAATAAAATCTAAATTATCTATTGTCTCTCGTTACCTCTTTGTCATAGCAAAACAGTATTATGCAGATAGATAAAAACCCATTCGTTTCCACGTTACTTTCATTCTAAATTTGTGTTGAGCCGTCAGCCATGTAAGGTTTATCAAACATTCATTTCAAAACATGTAAACAGCTGAATATTTTTATTTGAAATTTTTCTGGCATAAATTTTTGACGATTTATTTTTAGTACTAAACTATGTCACAGTGTTTATACGAAAAATTAGTATTAAAGTGAAATAATAATTAGTTGATTTTTTTATACCTGCGAACCTCTAAAAGAATTGAAAAAAATATAACCGAAATCTTTCTAATTGTTTTATCAAGCCTCTCATAGACGATTCGGTAGTTTGTATCAACACTTGTATAAAATAACGCAAGCATTTAGAAATAATAAATAAATAAATACATATGTTCACTAGTTTGTTCAAAAGCATTCTTACACAAAAATATCCATACTCTCTAGCTCAATAATTATATACACAATCTTATGAATACTTCAATGTCAAAAACTACAAGTCGGTTTGCATTAATTTCCGCTCTTCGGCACACACAGTCATCGTAGCTTTTGTATGTTCTGTCGGTCTTTCTGCGAGGTTAACCTGACTCACGTAGTCCTCAGTTGGCCCTCCGCATATCCTGTAACGCTGGGATAACATTGGAAAAGTTTTCCGGAACGACTTCCTAAAACCGTCACTTAGAAAAGCGTATACAAAAGGGTTTACGCACGAGTTTGCGTATGAAAGCGTGTGAGCTATGATACGTATATTGTACATGATGTACGTTTTCGGGAAGTAAGGATCCAATTTAATCCAAAGATTGATAACATGAATGGGGAGCCAGAAAGTGGCGAACACAATGACCACTGAAGCGACCAGTTTAGTGACCCTCTTACGTCGCTTGTCCTGTTGCTGTGCCTTCTTCGACTGAATACCGTTCGTCTGGATTTGCTGCAAACATTAATAAAGAATAACAAATTGCAAGGTACTTCAGTTTCTTTTCGGTAGACTGTTATAAAAAATATAATGTAAATGTTCGGGTGAGTTGATGAAAACTAATATTATTTTTTAATATTTATCAAACAGGAAATGCTGGCATCAATTAAAACATATTATCAAATATAATATTATCTTGTAAAGTGGTATATTGATTGCCATGTTGCCTCTGCATTGGAATATCGATATTCGGTTTAGCCCAATCTTTAAAATGGGGTTTAAAATGTAGTTGAAATTTGTGATTAATAGATGGTTAAACTATTTTAAACTAATAAGTAACACAAGTGTAGTAAAGATAAACACAATAAATTATTAACTGTATCTTACCAAACAGTGAGAGAAAATAAATATTAAACTAAGACTAAAATACTAAATATAGACATTATGTCATTTTCTTCAGCCAACTCATGAATGCACCCTTCGTAGATATTTTTCATCATAAGGTTGCTTTGTGTCTTTAAAGTCAGTTTGAATTAGAACAATGGCAATTCATAAATCACAGGAAGTCTTACCCCAGATGAAACCATCTGGTTTTTCCAGAGGGTGCTGAGTATGCAGGCGTAGCAGAAGACGATAACGGAGAGAGGGACGATATAGGTAGTGAAGACGACCACAATGATGGAGGCCTTGCCATAAGTCTCCTGAGGCTCGGGCCAGATGTCGACACACATCTCAGCACCTTCATAATTTACCACTTTAAAGAATATAGCAAACGGCAACGAGATGAAGAAGGAAACTGAAACCAAAAAAAAAGCAATAAAATTAAACTAATAGACGAAATAAGAAAAAGACAGTGCGTAGCGTGCGACTTTTAAACAATGAAAAAGCATTTATGGATTTATGAGTGACAGCAAGGTTCATAGTGAGACTGGAAAAACATATACACGTGTTTATAAAATCATTTAATAAGGAAAATTGTGGCGAATTTGACTTTTGATAAAAATACAACCTAAGACATACGACTATGAGATAACAACTGAATTAAAAAAATCAAATATGTTAATATATATTTTGTTTAAGTACATTTACCAGAAATTTTACACTAGAAGTGACTAGCTCGCGAGGGATTAAGAAGAATTGAAATATCTTGTTTTGGTATAGACCATTGTCCAATCTATTTATGAACATAACTTTCTTTCGTAGCCTCGTGACTGTCTTTTAATTTCGACAATTCTTTGTGATCCTGAAACTGTACAAATATTTATTTTATGACACCATTACTTTGATCCGATACTATTAATTTTAATTACTTTATTTATTATGACGCATTTATTTAGATTTAAATATATGTCGTACCATCAACTGTTCTGTTTACTGTTAATTTTGCTGCTTGTATCTGTGAAACCCGTCAGGTAGTGGGAGGTTAGAGCTCAACAAACCACTTTATGTCAGTTCCAAGTGCGAACAGTTGGTTTGCTCTATGTTGTATAATGGCTTAGTTCTTTGTAACTTAAACTGGCATGCGTGTACCTTTGTCTTGTGTCTTTTCAAATTTGAATACATGCCCCAATGCTAAATGAATCTGTCATTCTTCTGTTTTTAGTATATTGTTTCTATGCTTACCTGTTTTGGAAAATTATGCAAATAAATATAAATGTATTCATATCTCCTCATTCTCTTTGTATGCTACTATCTTATATCTCCTGATACTTAGTACAGTTCTTTAGAAAATACTATACTACAGCTTTAATTTTAATAAATATTAAACTATAACACGACTCGGGATGAACTATTGTAGATGCCTTTTACGCAAGGAAGCCATATCAACTATTCTTGACAAGACTGATAAACCCATACAATAACCATTGCACAGATAGTTATAATCTTTACAGCATTTTGAGTTCTTTCACTTCCCTTAATTATTACTTTAACCAAAACGAACTACTAATTATTCATAAAAATGTATGAATAGTTAAGATGAAAAATGTAATGACATGCGACCGAAAACAAAACACTAAATAAATGGCTGCTTGAAGACTTTAGACTGCAAGTCTTAGACATTACCTTGCTGTTTATAAGCATGACACAATGTAACAGACACGAATGGATAAGAATATCTGGACACTTTGCTAGATGAAGTGCAGGTCCTGTTTAAACAGTTACCAGCGTAAGCCTGGTCAAAACAGGCTAACAGTTTGTATGTCCTGAAAGTAATGGTGTTCCTACCTAGCCAGACGACGACGCAGATAGTCAGGGAGGCTGTGGTAGTGCGCCAGTTCCTCGACTGGACAGCGTAAACAATGGCACAGAAGCGGTCTATCGTCATAGCCATCAAAGTTAGACAAGTGGCGTGCAGCGTCACCTAGTGAGCACAATTATAAATCTTTGAGTTTAGAGTTGTGAACAATGCATTTTCCGGATAGGAACATGCTGAAATAGTCACTTTAGATACATTAATAACAGACCAGATGTGTACTTATGCAAAAGAATTTTCACTAAACAAATAACACCGAGCGTTTATTATATTATGACAACAGTAAAGAACGGCCAATTAAAGATATAATTTTTTTTTTCAAATTGTTCAATGAATAAATCAAAATATTTATAGATTACCGACTAAATTCACACTGACATGACTGGTCGCGGATACACAAATATAATTATCATTATAATAATAGAGCTTTTATGTAATATATAACCAAGCCATCTTCTTTGTTAACCATGAGAAACACACCATTCGTCATTATTACCACTGCCGTTGTACATTGTAGATTACCTGGTTCAAAAAGTATGTTTCTCGTCTGAGAAAGATATAAATGAATACTTAAGTCGATGTCCTTGGGGTATATATGCAAATGATATATTCCTATATGTAGGTGACTCAAGAACGACTGGTAAAGAGGCTGATGTAAAAATGCAATGAGCAAAGTTTATACTTGTATACGAGGTACAGTATGATGACATTTTTTTTCTAATTTCTATCCGTTCAATTAAGATAGTTCTTATAAATATGTAGAAAGATCGCTTCTTTACTGTGGACCTCATAAAACAACGTTATTGTGTATTCCACAATGACAAAAACTACGTGGAATAGAAATAAATTACATAACTGTAAGCTCCATTTTTACAAACAATATGTAAAAGCTTATCATCTAATTTCTGTTGTCTGTCTAAGCAAATTGCTTTTCTGTAAGAGCGCGTTCTTTAAGCTAATACATATTCAATAAGCTTTTGAATGTCTGTGTTGTCGGTGGTGATAAATGGAAAAAAACATTGATGTCCGTAAAACAAATTGCATGTTGTAATTCAGTGAGAAAAGAAATAGGTCTAACAATGAATAGAAGATCTTGTTTATGCACGAAATAACAACAACAAAAGCAACACACAAAAAAAGGGACATTTGTTATTACCTATACGTCTGAAGGTATTTCTCATGTCTGTAATCACCTATACGTCTGAAGGTATTTCCCATGTCTGTTATCACCTATACGTCTGAAGGTATTTCTCATGTCTGTAATCACCTATACGTCTGAAGGTATTTCTCATGTCTGTTATCACCTATACATCTGAAGGTATTTCCCATGTCCGTAATCACCTATACATCTGAAGGTATTTATCATGTCTGTTATCACCTATACGTCTGTAGGTATTTTTCATGTCTATTATCACCTATACGTCTGAAGGTATTTCTCATGTCTGTAATCACCTATACATCTGAAGGTATTTCTCATGTCTGTAATCCCCTATACGTCTGAAGGTATTTCTCATGTCTGTAATCACCTATACATCTGAAGGTATTTCTCATGTCTGTAATCACCTATACATCTGAAGGTATTTCTCATGTCTGTAATCCCCTATACGTCTGAAGGTATTTCTCATGTCTGTAATCACCTATACGTCTGAAGGTATTTCTCATGTCT
The DNA here is from genome assembly GCA_007844125.1 of Sinonovacula constricta. Taxonomy (NCBI): domain Eukaryota; kingdom Metazoa; phylum Mollusca; class Bivalvia; order Cardiida; family Solecurtidae; genus Sinonovacula; species Sinonovacula constricta. The sequence continues at coordinate 11,418,735 of CM017567.1, read as the reverse complement.
GTAATCACCTATACATCTGAAGGTATTTCTCATGTCTGTTATCAGCTATACGTCTGAAAGTATTTCTCATGTCTGTTATCACCTATACGTCTGAAGGTATTTCTCATGTCTGTAATCACCTATACGTCTGAAGGTATTTCTCATGTCTGTTTTCACCTATACGTCTGAAGGTGTTTCTCATGCCGGTTATTACCTATACGTCTGAAGGTATTTCTCATGTCTGTAATCACTTATACGTCTGAAGGTATTTCTCATGTCTATAATCACCTATACGTCTGAAGGTATTTCTCATGTCTGTTATAACCTATACGTCTGAAGGTATTTCTCATGTCTGTTATAACCTATACGTCTGAAGGTATGTATCATGCTTGCTATCACCTATATGTGTAAAGGTATGTATCATGCTTGTTTTCACCTATACGTCTAAAGGTCTGTATCATGCTTGTTTTCACCTATACGTCTGAAGGTATGTATCATGCTTGTTTTCACCTATACGTCTAAAGGTATGTATCATGCTTGTTTTCACCTATACGTCTGAAGGTATGTATCATGCTTGTTTTCACCTATACGTCTAAAGGTATGTATCATGCTTGTTTTCACCTATACGTCTGAAGGTATGTATCATGCTTGTTTTCACCTATACGTCTGAAGGTATGTATCATGCTTGCTATCACCTTTATGTGTGAAGGTATGTATCATGCTTGCTATCACCTATATGTGTGAAGGTATGTATGATGCTTGTTTTCACCTATACGTCTGAAGGTATGTATCAAGCTTGTTTTCACCTATGCGTCTGAATGTATTTCTCATGTCATTCATCACCTAAACGTCTGAAGGTATTTCTCATGTCTGTAATCACCTATACGTCTGAAGATATTTCTCATGTCTGTAATCCCCTATACGTCTGAATGTATTTCTCATGTCTGTTATCACCTATACGTCTGAAGGTATTTCTCATGTCTGTTATCACCTATACATCTAAAGGTATGTATCATGTCTGTTATCACCTATACGTCTGAAGGTATGTATCATGCTTGCTATCACCTATACGTCTGAAGGTGGTATGTATCATGCTTGTTTTCACCTATACATATGAAGTTATGTATCATGCTTGATATCACCTATATGTATGAAGGTATGTATCATGCTTGTTTTCTCCTATACGTCTGAAGGTATGTATCATGCTTGTTTTCACCTATACGTCTGAAGGTATGTATCATGCTTGTTTTCACCTATACGTCTGAAGGTATGTATCATGCTTGTTTTCACCTATACCTCTGAAGGTATGTATCATGCTTGTTTTTACCTATACGTCTGAAGGTATGTATCATGCTTGTTTTCTCCTATACGTCTGAAGGTATTTATCATGCTTGTTTTCACCTGTACGTCTGAAGGTATGTATCATGCTTGTTTTCACCTATAGGTCTGAAGGTATGTATCATGCTTGTTATCACCCATACGTCTGAAGGTATGTATCAAGCTTGTTTTCACCTATACGTCTGAAGGTATGTGTCATGCTTGTTTTCATCTATACCTCTGAAGGTGGAATGTATCATGCTTGTTATCACCTATACGTCTGAATGAATTCATCATGTCTGTTATCACCTATACGTCTGAAGGTATTTATCATGCCTGCTATCATCTATACGTCTGAATGGATTCATCATGTCTGTTATCCCCTATACGTCTGAAGTATTTATCATGTCTGCTATCATCTATACGTCTGAAGGTATTTATCATGTCTGTTATCACCTATACGTCTGAAGGTACTTATCATGTCTGTTATCACCTATACGTCTGAACGTATTCATCATGTCTGTTATCAACTATACGTCTGAAAGTATTTATCATGTCTGTTATCACCTATACGTCTGAAGGTATTTATCATGTCTGCTATCATCTATACGTCTGAACGTATTTATCATGTCTGTTATCACCTATACGTCTGAAGGTATTTATAATGTCTGTTATCACCGATACGTCTGAAGGTATTTATCATGTCTGCTATCATCTATACGTCTGAATGGATTCATCATGTCTGCTATCATCTATACGTCTGAAGGTATTTATAATGTCTGTTATCACCGATACGTCTGAAGGTATTTATCATGTCTGCTTTTATATATACGTCTGAACGAATATTTATCATGTCTGCTATCATCTATACGTCTGAACGTATTTATCATGTCTGTTATCAACTATACGTCTGAACGTATTCATCATGTCTGTTATCAACTATACGTCTGAACGTATTTATCATGTCTGTTATCAACTATACGTCTGAACGTATTAATCATGTCTGTTATCAACTATATGTCTGAAGGTATTTATAATGTCTGTTATCACCGATACGTCTGAAGGTATTTATCATGTCTGCTATCATCTATACGTCTGAATGGATTCATCATGTCTGCTATCATCTATACGTCTGAAGGTATTTATAATGTCTGTTATCACCGATACGTCTGAAGGTATTTATCATGTCTGCTTTTATATATACGTCTGAACGAATATTTATCATGTCTGCTATCATCTATACGTCTGAACGTATTTATCATGTCTGTTATCAACTATACGTCTGAACGTATTCATCATGTCTGTTATCAACTATACGTCTGAACGTATTTATCATGTCTGTTATCAACTATACGTCTGAACGTATTAATCATGTCTGTTATCAACTATATGTCTGAAGGTATTTATAATGTCTGTTATCACCGATACGTCTGAAGGTATTTATCATGTCTGCTATCATCTATACGTCTGAACGTATTTATAATGTCTGCTATCATCTATACGTCTGAATGGATTCATCATGTCTGCTATCACCGATACGTCTGAACGTATTTATCATGTCTGTTATCAACTATACGTCTGAACGTATTTATCATGTCTGCTATCAACTATACGTCTGAACGTATTCATCATGTCTGTTATCAACTATACGTCTGAATGGATTCATCATGTCTGCTATCATCTATACGTCTGAATGGATTCATCATGTCTGTTATCAACTATACGTCTGAACGTATTTATCATGTCTGCTATCATCTATACGTCTGAATGAATTCATCATGTCTGTTATCATCTATACGTCTGAATTGATTCACCATGTCTGTAATCACATATACGTCTGAAGGTATTTATCATGTCTTCTATTATCTATTTGTGTGAAGGTATTTATCATGTTTGTAAATGGCGACAACTGCCCACATTTTCCTTCTTTACCTAGATTACGTAGCTAATGCACTAATAAAGGAGAGAATGCTTATTTATAACCAATGTTTATTGTATTATAGATTACTCATTATAAGCACGTTTACATGCATTGCTTAAATTTATATAAACCACGTGTCACAATATTTTAAATTCGTTATATTTTATATTGAAGTTGTAAACACAATACATGAATATATATTATATTCTAACATACAAAAGAAATTGTCAAAACTGACTTATTATATAACTTTACAAAGAGAATTTATATTCTTGCCTTAGCAAACATGGTCTTTATAATCGTAAAACGGACAACAGTATTTGAACAGAACTGGCAATACTTACATATATCATATACATAGTCACTTTACAGACGCCCAGTCCAAATATCCACACCGGGTTGGCGTACATGATGGCAGTAAAAGGAAGAACAATAACTAAGAATGCAAAGTCAGACACCGCCAAATTGATGACAAAGTAGTTTGTGGCATTTTTATCTCCATGCCTCAATAAAGTATATATAACCAGTGCGTTGCCAAGAGCACCGACAACCACCAAGATGCCCCAAGTGAGTGGTACAAAAATGGCGTAGAGATGCTGGTTAGGCAAATCGTCATCTCCGTACATGCTGCTGTTAGTGCCGTTATCTGCGTGCGGCAGAGCTGTTGTGTTGATACCATACGCCATTATGGCAATGTTCGTCATTCTGGATTAATTCTTATCTGTCCAGCACTTCGGAGAATATTTAAATATATCTGCAATGGCACTCTCTATTCCTGTCTGTTAATCACAAAGGATTCGACGCATTGCCTGATCCGGAAAGGTGATAATGTCCAAGGTCAAAAAGGCAGAACAATATAAAGTCTAGTTGCTGACGGATTTAGGTATACCTTTTTTTTCACAAACCTCATATAAAATCATATTATGTAGCTGTATAAGCACATTTTCTTCAAACCATTTGCATTTTTGACAACTTCTGCACTTCTTTTTCTTCCCTGCTCGTCTTATCCCCAATAACGATTCTGAAAAATAAAAACAAATCATATTTACACACGTAATTAGCTTTATTTACTATGTAAAATTTAGTCTTTTGAACATGGCAAGATTGCAAATGTCATGGTACATAAACAGAGAAGACAAAACGTGAACAAAGTTATCTGTTTAAACTACTCGTAATACTTTCCCCTGTCAAACCTCAGCGCCTGGGTGTCTACCATCGCACTTAGTCCTCCTCTTTAAATAAAGCAGACACTTATTGCTGAAGAACATGTGATTTGGCCAAAGCTATATTGCAAAGTTTGTTCTTTTGATAACGTTAATTGGCTGCTAAAGCCTAAGTTATAAACATGGTTATAAAAGTGTATAAAACTATTGCGGCTTTTAAGCAGGCTCTTAACAAGTCCATGAAACTTTTCGGACAATGTATGTTCGTTATTTGTAAGAAATGTATCATCATTGTTCATTAAGGAAATACTTCATGGTTTGCTATTTCGAAGCTAAGGATTGTAAACATTATTTTCAGGTAGAAAACTAAAAAGAACGAGAAAGTCAGGAGTGTTTTAAACTTAAAATAAAAATCTGAGAATGACTGCTTTTGAGGATCAAACAATAAATAGACGCGACATCTTAACGTCGCACAATAAAACGATGTACAAAATAAAAAAAGGTATACCATCTCTATTGTGAATGGTGGATTTAAGCTATGCATAGAAACGTTATTCCGTGTTAACATATTGCGATCTTACTATTTACTGTAAATGTCAAGGAATAAAACGTAAGAATACTACGACACTCTTTTTCAAAAGATAAAGTATTTTAATCTTCATTTCTCTTCTCTCAAACATTATTTGAAAAGCAATTTTACAGATTTATCCCTTGTATACAGCACGACTAATTGATAAAAAAGTATTAATTGTTGAAACAGTTATGACTTATGTCACATGGAAACAGATCTATAAACGCAAACCACATAAACAACAGTTTTGAATCAGTTACATGTACATAAGCAAGAACACAGTCTGCTTTCTGGGGGATACTTGATGAATCTGAACATTAAGGGAATACTGCTGTAAACCTTAAGCCATGGTTATACCGCTAAATGTATTTTGTGTTTCACTATCAGATTTTTTAAACCAGCGCTTAATTGACACACTATTTGGATTTACAAATACATTTACAAATATTTTATGTCATACTGTGGTATTACAAGAAGCAAATAATTGAATGACTCCTGATGTCGGATAGGAAATGTCATATCCATCATCTATTTAATCGCTTCTACACAAAACAAATAGTGTTTCTAAAGTATTCAATTGTCTTTCTTCATTGGTGCATTGATAAAGGCTCCCTATTCCCGCTCACATTGTAATGTACGGATGCAGAAGATAATACAGAAATTACAACACATTTGTCTAATTACTGTAAATTATACAATGTTCTTTTCACAGTTTTAACATACATAGTTCACGAACGTCGACAAAAAAAGCACATGATTGCACAAGAATAATTGCACAAGAGAAACATCAATGGTAATTTATTAGGAAAGTAATAAAAACTGAGTATCTGTGGCGTCTAACACTGGCCCGAACCTGTCTTTATCTTGGCAATCTGCCAACTGACCGGTTCAGTTGTTACATGACTCTTGTGTGCTTGTCTGCTGCATGCATAGTACAGTGTGTCGTTTAGAGGCGCGGAAGGATCCGGTTCAATCAATGGCAATAGGAAAGTTATAAAGAACTAGTTGAATAGCTCTCTTGGCTCAAGAAAATATATAAGGCTAATATGCCAGTTGATCACGTCATACGAATCAAAATAAAGGCAACACCATATATGTTTCATGTCAAAATCGTCTCCAGATATCTGAACTTTTCTCGGTGGAGAAACGTCAAGACCAGTAAATACAGACATGCTGCAAACAATCTTCAGTGATGTTCTCATATTTATTGTTGTATTTGAATAGGTTGTCTATACGAATTGCTTAACTCTGATTAGAGATGCGTTACATAGAATATCACAATACTAAATATATATAATAATTACCATTATCATATTGATACCAGATATCATATTTTTAAAAAGAATAACGTAATTCATAGATTTTAAACTACTTGGCTGTTTTAAACTATACATTAGTTCGAATTTCATAGCACCATCCAAATGAAGAATATATGACAAAGTCCTACGAGCATTGCAACATATGGCAAAGTTTGCAAAGGCACAAAACAAATGTATTCAGATGTAAGCCAAATGTACGAGTAAGGACAAATCTGTGATGAGTCATTCTACAAGAAAGAGCAAACCCGACAGCTACCGCCTTGGAACGGTCGGTCGGCAGTATGGGCCGACTGGGGTGCTTTAACCAGTTTTACAGAGCTCTTAGTTTTTGATGGGTTTCTCAAATGCTAGCAATGAAAAGAAAACCGATCTATTTGAATGAAAAATGTCCATGTGCTGACATTTTCTTTGATAGGTTATGACTAAAGTAGTAACGTCATTAAAAAATAATGTCCATATTTTTTAGAAAAGAGGGAGAGAAAGAGAGAGAGAGAGAGAGAGAGAGAGAGAGAGAGAGGGAGAGAGAGAGAGAGAGAGAGAGAGAGAGAGAGAAAAAAGAGAGAGAGAGAGAGGGGGGAGGTATTATTTCTATTAGAAGAACAAATAAAATTGTTGATTGTACATGAAATTAACTTTCTGAATCAAGAAATAAATGACCAAAGAATGGTTTTCGAATCCTGTCCATGTCAAGCTATTACACTCATATGATAATCATGTTTCTACATTTCCAGTTAATGTACATGCAACTAGGAAACTAATTGCGGCAATGACTTGGATGTGGAAGTATCATAAAACGAGACTGCCAAAGGGATTCACATGAAATACATCATCTGAGAAATCGGGAAATGTGTTATCATTCGTAACTGTCTGACTACACAGTTAGCCAAGGGAATGTCTTTTTCAATTATGTATATATATATCAAATATTTTATGCAACCCTTTGACTAACGTTGATTGAGTGGACATAAAAGGTGAATGCTAAACATCATTTTATTTAAAAAACCAAACCCTTATAAATGTATGCTCCGGTGTAAAAGGTTTATACTAAATGTCTGCATTCATCATTTTAAACATTATTAGAAAATAATTAGATATTTAGCTTTGATGATTATTTTTACGATTGATTTGGTTGATATTTCTACGTAGTGAGAACACATGTGAAAGTCTTATAAATGTTCTAAAGATGTTTCTAAAAACTATAATGCAACACATATTTAACATGTTACGATGCATTTTATGACGTCATAAAACGATATAAATAATAAAATAAAATTTATGTGTTTCACTCTGATATTTTTGTCAAATTTACGTGTACGTGTGGATGATGTTTGGTTATGCGTGATATATCGCAGATTAATGCACGATCTTCGTGATGTGTTGACTGCACTTCTGAGCACAAAACCGTGCATTATTTTCCGACATATCACGCAAAACAAAGCGTTTTTTTTTTCTTAAATGAGCATGTTAATGACTTACGTTTCTTAAGGTCACGTCTAAAAAAAATGTCTTCCTGTCGTAGTCGTCAAGCCGTCTAGATAAGACGTTTAATATGTATTAGCTGCACTAATGACGGTATGATTTCTTTAATTTGACAGCTGTCGACAACAGGTTCCGATTGGTTTTAAGACATTTGTTTTTTAGACAGGTGCATTCTGTACAATTGGCGTCAGTTCGTGCTCATGCGCAGCTGACTAGATAAACAAACCAGCTTAACGTTATCACATGATGAAAGTATTTGACATTTTCTTTGCAATTATATTTTTTGCATTTTGCATCTTCGATCATAGAATACAACAGGTGTTATGTATGTACATATTTAGGACTCGTATTAAGGTGTTTTTATTATAGAACCAGCAGATAAGTTAATAACAATGAGTCTGGTAAATGCGGGTACAAAGTTAGGGAATAAAAAATGAACAGTTTTCAAACGTATGAAGAATTACAGGATGCGCTTGGTTTCAGGTGCAATATCACCTTGCTGGATAGTAAATTGGCAAGAAAACGTGTCCAGCACAAAAGTTCTGATGAACTAATATAAAATATAATAAGATTATTGAAATATTATCTTAGAACTGTACTCGAGTGTTTGTCAAAAAAAAAATAAAAAAAAAAAAATAAATAAAAAAAAATAAATAAAAATAAAAATAAATAAACTACGCCTTTTTAAAGAGGAATCTTGTACGAATATATACAACACCATTATTCAAAAATTGATATGTGCGTTTCAAATGGGGTTAATCATCAGAATTAATTCTCTTCTATTCAATTCATTTATTCTTGTATTACTTAAATCACTACAAGTGAAATATGAGTATACATAATGTACATAAGTAGTAATTATGTAAGCGAGGGAAAGTGACGAAACATTTAGGGACGAAGGCCTGATATTAACACAGGCACACGAAAAAAGTTCTAGATGTAAAATACGTTAACAGTTTGGAGACAATTGCTTATATTATTATAAATTCCCGTCCATCTATTGATCTTGTCAGTCTCAAAAGCAATTTATAATAATGAATATTAATTAACTGTACTTGTTTTTCATTAAATGCCTGTCATGTCGGGGTCAAAAATTAATTACATATTCCATGATTGTGTACCTTATGAACTTGCTTACATCTAATGAGAAAGATCACTGGAGACACTCGATGACAAACTCATGGCATTGTAAAGTTGCCATGGAAACCAGATGGACGTGATCCAAATTACATTAGTTCTAAAGCATTAGTATAATTCCAAATGAAACACCTTGGAGGCACGCAATCTTGCGATGTCTACACCAACGGAAACGAACGAGAAATAAACACATTGCAGCTTAAATCTAAACTACACATTGCACTAAGCACAGTGGGGGCCATATACCATTTGTGCGACCAGGTAAAGGCCAAACAGCAAATTTGTCCTTGTCTTCCTCCAACAGCTTGTGAGAAATCATAATTATACTTAAGTTACTTATCTTTAGCCGAAAATAAGTATCAGCTTTTTCTAATTGGAAAAATCGAGAGGCTAATAACATGTTACGTGAAGTAACTTCCGCAATCCGGTAGAATAGGTGTAGACGAAGTAGCCCCGGTCGACATCTATATAGACCATCACCACTTATCAAGCAGGATGTATTGATCTATTTCTTTTAAGTAAAGCACGGCGCTACACGGTGTCTTCGTGGTAGCTTACTTGAATACGTCTTTCAAATTTAAATACTTTTAGGGCAGGATCATCACAATATGATACTGAATCTCTGGTAAACTATACTCTTGTCTGTAATACAAGCGAAATACTAAAAAAATTTTGTCAATTATGATTTAACTCTTTTTATATCAAATGAATGAATTAATTAGATATGTATGACTTCTTTGTCGTTAGTTTTTTCATTGTTTTTCTTTGTTTTCTTTTACATAAGTAATTTAGGTCTTGCAAATTTTATTTCTGTTTGATTGCACATCGCAGACAATTTAATTTTATGGATACGTTAACTTCCTCTATTTACGCATCGTTAAACAGCTTAAGTGAGGGTCTAAAATGACTGTGAGCATTTTCCAAATATATAAATAAGGAAGGTGACAGCTGACTGACTGTCATCATTGTTATCGCTGAATCCCCAGAGACATTCATTGTTCCTCATTAAACATACAAGATGGAGGGGAAAGAGTTCAACACTTAATTATTGTATTAACTTAAAGGATACAATTACGATACCGGACCTAGTAGCGCAGTCGGTAGAGCGTCGGCTCCAGGTACGGGAGGCCCCGGGTTCGATCCCGGGCCCCGACATACTAAAGTCGTTAAAAATGGTAGTGGTAAAGCTCCCTTGCTAACGAGCGTTCAAACAAATATAAGGGTAGTTACACGACTCGTTGGCCTGGTGTCAGGATAATGTGACTGGGTGTGGTATCATGCCAGGTGTTCATGGCATGCTATACACAGTGAAGGCAGCACTATATCTGCTTCAAGCGGACACCGTCTCCAGATAACTGAAATACTGTTGGTGGGACGATAAACCCTATAAACAAACAAACAAACAATAACGATATATATTAAGACTGGGGCTTGGGTTGATTTGGATTACATAAAGTACTACCGTGTGTATAATTAAATGTTTCGAGTAATATATTGGTGTATCTAAATTGTCCACACCATTTAAAACGCAATACAATAACAGGATTTAGATTACATAACAGAGCGATTTTAAAACGTTTTATTTTGCCAAATTTAAAATGGATACTTTGACAAAAATGTGTAAGCTTAAAATACACAATATCCCCACACGCTCATTTCCCTTATCTATGCTTATATTAACCTCAATTTAATTGTCTTACTAGACATGGATTACAAGCAAAATTGTGTTATATATGTACATCCTTTATCTGTGTGAATATTTATTGACATGTACACTCATTTGCCACCCCAATCCACCGGCGCTTTTAATTACAGTATGCCTAGTCTCAAGTGATAACAATAGCAGCTTCCTGTTGTCATTCAGCTACAATCGGTGCCACAGCAGCCCGGCAGTAGGCCTTATGTGATTAATTGGTCCCATCTAAACTGATATACACGTGATAAATCAATACACTCTTAAAATGATGACTGTGTTTACCGACAATACGCTCCTGGGGGCAAGCAATGAAAATATTATGCTTAGAAATTAGAGGCAGAATCTGTACAGCTGATGGTCTAATGGCCTGGAGTGACAAGGGCGGGCAGGTGGCAAATCACGGACACTGCACGGTAAGGAAGAAAGCACAGGTCGTCAGTGCTATAGGATAATCGAATTCGACACTAAATAGTTTTAACCCTCACTAAAGTGGCAGGGAACAACACATTCTCTTTTTACAAACCCTTTCGGAAACATGGAAATATGACAAGACATCTTTTTATCTTGCAAACATCGTGCGTACATAATTGGTATTGTAACCTGAGCGAAAATGATCTTGTTCACGAAAGGTAATATGCAAAGTATATTAAATTATTGATGACTGTTAATTGGCGGTCAAAAGTTTAATTTTTAGTATAAATTATTATAATTTAGCCTAGATTAATTATTACATGGACACTCATTTCGAATTGGCAAAAATAATTTATTAAAGCTTACACCAGTACCCCACAATCTACACAAAATGTACATATCTTTGTGGAAAAACTACTTTATTTGTATTCAATAACCACTTAACAGTCTTCATTACGGTTCTACAAATTTTTGACTTTTGTTTTGAATCATATATTGGTCCGTTTGAGGTTGATTCAAGATACTTTGGATAAATTCAAATGAGGAAATCTTATATAAATCAAAGCACATAGTAGGTCTTGTCTAGTGTAACATAGTGTTATATAAGATAGTAGAAATGTCATTTATTAAAAAAAACCTCGGCCTAATATATATTGCTTTAGAATCTTTAATTATAATCGCATTACAATACTACGTTTTCATTATTTTTCTAAGATTTCCTTCGTGTTTTAATTAACATTTTAATTTAGACATATGACGTCACTGCTTTTATCTAAAAACGTTATGAGCATGTTCTTATGTTACGTCATCGTTTGGACTTATTTAATTTCAACTTTTCTCTCGTTAGAGACTGTTTAGTTGGCGAGGCTTTTCTCTCCTGTAAGCATTCAACATGTACACATGTTCATAGTTCAGTATTATTAGTTTTGTATTGTTTGTAAATAATATTCTTTTATCAGTTTCGTCAGTTTTACTCCCGATGCACGTACTTTCTCATTTTGAAGGGATATTTTATTTACACTGTTTTTCTGTGAGGAAGAGTTTCAGGAAGAGCTAGGTTTGAGCGCTACACAAACATACTTTTGAACGACCCTTTTATTTAAAAATTAAATACGTACCTATACAAGTTAGGTTAAGCAACCCAACTGTCCTTTTCAATTATTTTATGACCTTGTCTAATTTTCCTATTTTTCTAGTGTTACCTAAGAAGGTAGAAAGTAATAATAAAATGTTTTACTTCGGTATAAAATACTTACATTTCAATGAAATGGAGTATAGAAATAACAATTCAAAACTGTTTTCTGTAAACTATTATGTTATGCATTTGTTGTATATACTGAATCCACTACGTAGGTTGATAAATCAAGTTTTAATTGTAAAATTTATAGTCAGCTATTACGAAATGCAGTTTTCGGATAATGATGGCTCGTTCTTCCCATAAAAACAAGCTGAATTAAATAAAACTGTATAATTTTGGTGTCAGCATTATCAGTACCAAATAAACACACACAAATCAACCTTAGTGCTAATACATCAAGTAATTAAGGTTTGCGAGAATTTGTGATGAGGAAAGGTCAATCAAAGCTTGTTTTTCTAGTCAGATGATCCCTCACTCCATGATTGTGTTTACCGGAAAGTTACAATTGTACTTGAAGACAATATTAAAGTTATTATACATGTTGCGATAGCAAGTCGTCAGCAGACCAGTGTTTGATGCAAGTTCTGAGAACAAATCTTGTTAAAGAAGAGACTTGGTATAGAGCAACATGCAGAAGGACTTCCCGTACATTAGGCAGGTTCTTAACATAGATTCCTTTACAACGACGACATTTACAGCAGCTGTCAGCATCAAACAGGTGAATATGCTGGCATGCTGCCCCTATGGATCGCAGCCGTCTTTCAACTCTTAATAGTTCAAAACCTTAAAGTGTATATCTTGGCTGTAGAACGTACTTGATGACATAATATGTATCTATAGATTGTCATACCACGGAAAATTGAATGATTCGTACATGTACTCGATGTTTTTACATCATAGATACGGTAATTAAAATGGTCTAAGTCCCCTAAACAGAATCAAAGCAGTTTCTCACCTTAACCATAGCTTAATTATAAAAGTTAAATGCGCTGTGTTTTTTCTACACCTATCAATTGTACATAACCCGCAGTCACACACTGTGCAGGCACACGCACCAACAAAACTAGATAGTATATGCTTGATCATTTATGTTGTGATCATAGTTACTAGTCATTTTTATTAATAATACAACACAGTCATGATAAAATTCCCAACATTCTTTGAATGCTTTAATAGTAACCACTAAGCAATAAAATCTTAGAGCTATTTAATTACAAAATAACCCTTAAACGCACTCGCTTGATTGATCAGATGCAATGGACGGATTCTAGCTTGTATATAATTACCTTCATTAACCTTAATGGCTGTTATATACATTAATGGCACTGTTAAGTTCCCGAACAATTTTCAGGCGATTCGGGTCATTCAGTTTCCCTGAGATTGTTCTTTGTCCTGAACTTTTACCTAAGATAATTAGGTTTTTCCCAAGTAATGATTGTTGCCCTGCTATTAGAGTTGCCAGCAGGGTCTCAGCGTGTTGATTCGAATCCCGATTCAGGCGAGAATTTTTATTACGAGAAGTCTTCCATCTGACCTGTGATGTGCCGCTGGTTCTACCTAATTATTTATCGAGGCTCCATCTTCAACAGTAAGAAGCTCGATGTCGTCAACATGTACTTACTTTGCCAGGTGCGATAGAAAAATAGAACAAAACTAACAAAAGTATCGTTTGTCGTATCTCTTTAAATATTTTGGTTAGTTTGACCATTATTCATAATAGAGTAAGCTGTAGAGAATAATAAAAGTAACATCAACATGTATTTTCAATAATTGCTCAATAAACACAAACAAACCAATCTAGTTTTTATCAGTTATCCAAAATTTATTTTCATTTGTTAACAAATCCTGCTTATTGAGAGTTATTTGTTTCACGGCTGAAGAATTATAATAGACAGCCAACGAGATCAGATGCTGGATAACACCAATCTGCACTAATTGCAGCCTGATGGGTGCCCAGAGGGATGAAAAACATGCCACAGCGTATACTTTTCTTAACATTATACTAGAAATTGAATATTGCCTTCAGACCTCATTAGGAACATTTCAAGTGTATGATGTGATCCAAAATAGACGCACGGGATAGATATTCTTGGCGGAAGGTAAACTCGCCACGCATAAGCTTAATTGGAAGTGACTTTGGGTCGGGTTGCACATGAGAAGTGATTTATATAGGAACTGCTCTTGTGAATCCACTTTTAAATTAGATATGTATATAATAGTTTCTGGCAAGAGAAATACTACCCGAGAACGACCAAAAACTTCTAAAAGATTGCTTTCAGGAAGTGCTAGTTTTGTGGAACGTTTATTTATATCAAAGAAAGTAATATATCCGTTTCCATTTTTGTTTCATTTTAAAGATTGTACATGTATACAAAATAATATTGAATAACAATATGATCGAATGGCAGAATGTTCTCTCTGTCTCATCCCTCTACCCATTTCTTTTTTTTTCTCCAAGTCTTCTCCAAGTTGATTAGAGATAAGGGTGGAAACGAATGAAGTTTCAAGAATGTCTGCCATCGACGAATTACAAATTTAGTTGCTTGGCAGATGGTTTTGAAGAGTGAATTCTACGTTTAAAGGCAAAAAGCTATACTTGTTTTATTTGTATTTTTATGCAATATGTTACATGTCCTTTATAAGTCTATCAGCTTGTTAATACGATATATTGGTTATATATATATATATTATATATATATATATATATAATATATCATAGTAAATCCGTTATACAACTAGTTTTTAATGAATAAATGAAAGTGCCATATGTTAAGATGTGTTTTCAGTGTAACTTTCTCTTGTGTTGAAAGGTAGAAGGACCGTTTACACATTGTTTCATATGGTAGAAATATTCGAGTAGTCAGAAAGTATCAGGATTAATTTGAAAGTGCTGCTTCTTTAAAATCCACCATGATTTATTTATCCGTCGTTGGGGACATAAATGCTAACTTGGAATGGCTATAAAACATATTTGTTAGCATTTTTAACTATCTGAGGGTATTGTTTAAGTGTGTATCAATGCCGCAAATGTGTACCGAGGGAGCAATAAGAGTCCTAACACTGAATTATTTCCCAAATCTTATTAATCTGAAATTTAATTTCAACTTCTGAATGAGTAACTCGGCATTCGGCAGGGGATTCGTGACGGTTGTAACGTGCGTGTGATAATTGATTGAATGTCTTTAAAGAACAACAATTCAATAGCTATGAATGATGCTCTGGGACAACACATTACAAGGTAGGCAGGGTACTTGATATGAAGGCAATTTCTTTTCAGAAATTTAAGAGTAAATAAGACACTTAAAATTGACGAAATATTAAATGACTTACAAATAAGATGTAATTTGGATTTCTTTTGTCTGACACAAAATGCTACATTTAAGCGTTGCCAAACTGCCTATTAGTAAGTTGTTCAGGTTTAAATTCCGAAACAAACCATAAAAAAATTGTGTTCTATGCAATCGATAATTTAATTCCATTTATGTGTAAGAAAAGTTGAACA